>OX451738.1:1109680000-1110880000 GCA_948472305.1 Vicia faba
TCATGCGTTTTGTCATACGCAAATGAAGACTCGGTCTCGTCAACTCAGATCGGAGCTTCGCTCCATCTACAAAGGTACTAGAACCATCTCTGAATTTCTTGCTCGTGTTCGCACTATCGTCGATACGTTAATGTCAATTGGTGATCCGCTCCTTCATCGTGACCAAATTGAATTGACTCTTGAGGCGTTACCATTGGAATTTGATTATGTTGTTGCTGCTGTTAACTCTAAGTCTGAGTTCATCTCTCTTGATGAGTTGGAATCGCTTCTCCTCACTCAAAAAGCTAGAGTGGATAAATCCAAGAAAGAAGTTGTTGAGATTGTTTCTGTGAACCTTACTCAAGGTAATGTGCAAAATTCCAATCTCAGTCCTTAAAATCTTGACATCACTGACTCCAGTGGTGGAAATTTCCAAAGCTATGGTCGTGTAGTTACACTCGTGGCAGAAGCAATAGAGGTGGAAGATTCAGAGGACGTGGTGGCCGCAATGGCTACAGGAACCTTGTGCAATGTTAGATATGCTACAAAACTGGTCATGATGCTAGCTACTGCTACTAT
This sequence comes from Vicia faba, assembly GCA_948472305.1. Taxonomy (NCBI): domain Eukaryota; kingdom Viridiplantae; phylum Streptophyta; class Magnoliopsida; order Fabales; family Fabaceae; genus Vicia; species Vicia faba. Next base: position 1,109,680,559 of record OX451738.1, read on the forward strand.
AGACACTCTCAAGACTCTTATGGTGTCTATCCCCCTTATGGTGCTCCTGCCTCATTTGGAAATTTTGGCTTTGGTCAACCAAATGTGTGGACTCAACCTGAATTTAGGGCTCCAAGTCCTTTAAATGTGAACCAAGCTAGACCTATGGCTCCTATCATGGCATCTCACTACTTTGGTGCCAGGCCTCAGGCACTAATTGTTGGCACTGATTGTTCTTCATTCTACAACCAGGCGTGGTATCCTGACTCAGGAGCTTCACATCATGTGACTCCAGATGCCACAAATCTCACTGATACTATATCTCTGCCTGGTAATGATCAGGTTCACATTGGCAATGACCAAGGTTTGTCCATTACCTCTCTTGGTTCTATGACTTTTCCTTCAAATTTATGCCCTAACACTTCTTTGAAATTGAATATCTTCTTCTTTGAAATTAAATTTATGCCCTTGGGAGTGCTGTCTGCAAGTCATCTAGCTCTCAACCTCCTTCTTTGGAATCTAGCTGTGTGTTCAATTCCAATTGTAATAATAGGAACTTAGATTTTGTTTCTAGCCTGTATAAATTGTGGCACCACAAGTCAGGTCACCCTCATCATGAGATTCTAAAACAAGTTCTCAAACTTTGTAATATTTCAATTCTTAATGAACAGTTTTCTGACTTCTGTAATGCCTGCTGCATGGGTAAGGTACATAGGTTACCATCTACCTCATCTAAAACTGTTTACTCCAAACCCCTTGAACTTGTGTTTTGTGACTTGTGGGGGCCATCACCAGTGCCCTCCATCTCTGGCCATGCATATTTCCTCACCCGTGTTGATGCTCATAGCCGTTATACCTGGATTTATCCTCTTAAATTAAAATCTGACACACGCCACATTTGTTCAGTTTAAAGCTCTTGTTGAGCTACAACTCAATCTCAAATCAAGTCTGTGCAAACAGATGGTGGAGGTGAATTCAAACCTTTGACACATTTTCTAACCATGCATGGCATAACACACAGAGTCACATGTCCATATACTCACATCAAAATGGGTCTGTGGAACGTAAGCACAGACATGTTGTGGAGACGGGTCTCACCCTTCTTGCTCAAGCTAACCTACCATTAAAATTCCGGGGACCATGCTTTTCTCATTGCTACCTACCTCATAAACCGGCTCCCATCTCCTTCCTTGCATAACAAATCACCCTTTTTCCTACTATATTTTCAATTTCCTGACTACAAGTTCTTAAAGGCCTTTGGCTGCTCTTGTTTTCCTCATCTCAGACCCTATAACTCTCATAAACTAGCTATGCATTCCAAGGAATGCTTATTCTTAGGTTATTCTCCATCCCACAAAGGCTATAAGTGTCTTGATCCAACTGGTAGAATTTTTGTATCTAAGGATGTAATATTCAATGAGCACAGGTTCCCATACACCTCCCTATTCCCTGACTCATCATTTAAATCAGTTTCTACATCCTTCACTACTCCCTTTTCTCGGCATCCTATTCCTCTTACATCTGTTGGTCCTCACTCACACTTTCAGTATAGTAACAATTCCATTGGTTCTTCATATATCTCTAGCAGACAGTCCTCTTTCAGCCGCATTAATCCTAACACTGTGCCTGCCTCTCCCTCCCAGTCTGCCTCTACTTCTTAAAACTCTATCCAAAATGAAACAGCCGCTGCTGACTCTTCAGCTATGTCTCCTCAAGTTGGTACTGAGTCCCCCTCGGTGGTCATTAGCAATAGCACAATCTCCTCTCCATCTGTTGCACATTCCTCCCCTGCTCCACCTGTTCATCCTCTTAACACTCACCCCATGGTTACTAGAGCTAAGGATGGTATTGTCCAACCTAGACTGCATCCCACTCTCCTTCTCACTCACTTGGAACCAACCTCACATAAACATGCTCTATCAATTCCTGAGTGGCAAACTGCAATGAAACCTGAGTAAGAAGCTTTAATTAAAAATCACACTTGGTCCTTTGGTGCTTGCCCCTGATCACAGAAAACCCATTGGCTGCAAGTGGGTTTTTAGAGTCAAAGAAAATGCAGATGGGACCATTAATAAATACAAAGCAAGATTGATTGCCAAGGGTTTCCATCAAATTGAAGGTTTTGACTATACTGAAACATTTTCACCAGTTGTGAAACCCGTTACAGTGAGGGCTGTTTTAACACTTGCCATCTCTAAAAGTTGGACCATACAACAAATTGATGTCAATAATGCTTTTCTAAATGGAGTGCTCAATGAAGAAGTATATATATGGAGTGCAACCACCGGGATTTGAAAAGGGTGAGCCTGGTCTGGTTTGCAAGTTACACAAAGCTCTATATGGGCTTAAACAGGCTCCTAGGGCCCGATTTGATAAACTCAAAGGGTCCCTTCTCCATCTGGGTTTCACTGCCAGCAGGTGTGATCCTTCCTTGTTCATGATGTTCACACCATCCTGCTACACTTTAGTGTTGGTTTATGTTGATGATATTATCATCACTGGCTCCTCTTCTTCTTTCATCAAGCAATTGGTTACTAAACTCAATCTGGCCTTTTCTCTCAAAGACTTAGGCAACTAGATTATTTTTTGGGCATAGAGGTGACTCCTCTTCCCAATGGATCTTTTCTGCTTTCTCAAGGCAAGTATATCAGGGATTTGCTTCATAGAACTAACATGGCTACTGCAAAAGGGATTGCTTCACCTATGGCTTCAAGCACCAAACTCTCTGAAGTCGGTTCTGCTCAAGTTGCTGATTCCACCTACTTCAGCTCTGTAGTAGGAGCCCTTCAGTGTACTACTGTAACAAGACCTGAGATATCTTTTGCAGTCAATAAAGTTTGTCGGTTTCTCTCAAATCCTCTTGAGGACCATTGGAAAGCTGTTAAGAGAATTCTCAGATACCTCCAAGGGACAGTTTCTCATGGTCTACTTCTCTCACCTGCTAACCTCACTCTGCCTCTCACTATGACAGGCCTTTGTGATGCAGACTGGGCCTCAGATCCCGACGATAGAAGGTCCACTTCTGGAGCCCGCATCTTCCTTGGTCCTAATCGTGTTACTTGGTGGACAAAGAAGCAGACACTTGTTGCCAGATCAAGTGCTGAGGCAGAATACAAAAGTTTGGCCTTAGCTACATCAGAGATTCTTTGGCTCCAATCTCTCTTGCAGGAACTACACATCAACCATCAGACTTCCAAGATACTGTGTGACAATTTAAGTGCAGTGTCTCTAGCTCACAACCCTGTTCTGCACTCAAGGACCAAGCACATGGAACTTGACATTTTCTTTGTCAGGGAGAAAGTGATTAGCAAGAACCTGACTGTTTCCCACATTCCTGCAGTAGATCAGTGGGCTGATGTGTTAACCAAGCCACTCTCTACTAATAGATTCTTGTTTCTTAAACCAAACTTAGAGTTGTTGACAAGCTCAAACTTGATCAACCACCCTAAGTTTGTGAGGGGAGTATTAGAGATATAAGGGTAATCTTGTAATAGATTAGCAAAAGGGAATTAGACTAGTGTCTAATTCCATTTCTATCCCTTATCCTTTCTATATAAAAGGATCTGTTGTAACTGATTCAGTTGAGAAATAACAAATTCTGTTTTGCAATCTCTCTCTCTCTCTCTCTTTCTTCTCGTTCTCTATAGTCTCTCTCTCCTCTGTTTTCTAACAATCCTATACTTGATTTGTATATGCTGGCTGGTCGCGGCCAAATATATTTTTCAAAGTAGTTTGTAGTCTTAATTTCAGTTTTCATTTTTTGTAAATTGATATCTAGAATTCAATTGTCAATTACTAAAAGACATATTTTGCAGGTAGTCATCATTTCAGGCGAAACAGGTTGTGGAAAGACAACACAAATTCCTCAATTTATTCTGGAGTCTGAGATAGAATCAGTTCATGGGGCTGCTTGTAATATTATATGCACACAGCCCAGACGCATTTCAGCCATGTCTGTTTCTGAAAGGGTTGCTTCTGAGAGAGGGGAGAAATTGGGTGAATCTGTGAGTTTGTCTGCCAATGACAATTACTTTCAATATACTATCCCATCTAATTATTGTTATATGAGAACTCAATTATTTCACTATTGGTGGCTCACACACGCTCTTTTCCGTTGAAAGGTTGGATATAAAGTTCGACTGGAGGGAATGAAAGGGAGAGATACCCATCTTCTCTTTTGCACCACAGGCATCTTATTAAGAAGATTACTGTATGATAGAAACCTTAATGGTGTAACTCATGTTATTGTGGATGAAATTCATGAACGTGGGATGAATGAAGGTTGAACTTTGAATTTGATCGAATCTTTAACTTTCAGAAGATTTCTTCTGAATATAACTGATCTTGCCTTTTTTATACAGATTTTTTGCTTATTGTCCTGAAAGAACTCCTTCCCCGTCGGCCCGAACTCAAACTGATTTTGATGAGTGCTACCCTAGATGCAAAGCTCTTCTCTTCGTATTTTAATGGGGCTTCAATAGTGAATATATCGGTGCGTTTCTTAAACTAAACGATAGTCCTAGTTTACCTTGTAATGTGGGTCGATGCAGGATTGGTTAGTCTGATAGGTTCTGTAGTGAACTAGTTCATAACTGGTTTTGTCATGCCAAACATACTATTGATTGAATAATTGCTTTTAGAATTATTGAATTGGCCATTATGATTGGTGAACTGTATATATGGCCTACTAGCCGCTGAACCGATCCAATGTTTTAAGTTGGAAATTGAGTGAATCCTTAATTTGGTCCCTCAAATTGTAGAGGTTAAGCAGTTTGGTCCCAATTCCAAAGTAATCCCTGAATTGAAAATCCTACAATGTCAGTTTTTGAGTCATTCAATTGAGTCTTGAAATTGTCCCTAAAAGGGTTCAATGTGATTGAGAATTTTCAGTTTAAGGAATCATTGATAATGTATTTCAGTACACCACTTTTTATGGCAAGTGCACCGATCTCCATCGGGATTGTGTTTCAACAATCATCAACTACAAAAACATTGCTAATTGGACTAGGTAACAAGATATTTTGGGGTTTTGAATTGATTGAAACAAAATAGCAACAATGGAACTACGAGATTTTTGGAGTTTGGCTTTAAAGACATTGTTTAAACGATATAATAAATGATATGGAGGAACTGGGTAAATGGGTTTCTTGAGAGTTCCACATCCGATGTGATATGTCATCAAAATATATTTATAAGTAGAAGATATAATTTCTTACCTTCCAAGCTGGTCTTGTGAGGTTGAGTTAGGTCTATCCAAATCATAAGAGGGTTCAACCTAGGTATAATGTCACATATAGAAGGAAATGAAATTTGCTCAAGGATTCATGTTTCCAAGCAGTTTCTATTTCAGTTTTTTTTTTTTAATTATTACCTTTCTTGGGATAGATATTTTAATATTTGCTGCCAAGAAATAAAAGCTTTCCTTTTTCTTCTTGTTTCGGCCGATGTGCTTATTAATATAGGGCTTTACACACCCTGTTAGAACTCTCTTTTTGGAGAGCATTCTTGAAACGACGGGCTATCGATTGACTCCTTCTAATCAAATTGATGATTATGGCCAAGAGAGGTTGTGGAAAATGAACAAACAGGCCCCAAGAAAGAGGAAAGGCCAAATTGCTTCTGCCGTTGAGGTATGTAAGAAATTATGAACTGCAGTTGCTTCAGTACTTGTTTAGTATTTTCTTAAATTGCGTTCATTTTTTGAATAATGTGACCAGGATGCAATTAGATCTGCTGATTTCAAAGATTACAGCCTTCAGACACAGGAGTCTTTGTCATGTTGGAATCCTGACTGTATTGGTTTTAATCTCATAGAATATATCCTGTGCAATATTTGTGAGGATGAAAGGCCTGGTGCTGTTTTGGTTTTCATGACTGGGTGGGATGATATCTTCTCTCTGAAAGAGAAGCTCCAAGCACATACTGTCTTGGGAGATCCAAACCGTGTTTTGTTGCTCACGTGTCATGGCTCAATGGCTAGTGCGGAGCAAGTAATCTTCTACCTGTTGACTACTGCATGTTAAGAGTTTGCGTTGTTACCTAACCTAGACACTTAAGTTTAGCAACAAAGTTTCCAAAATCTTATGTTTGAAATAAAAAGCATGATCATATCTTATACCAGTGTTTTCTGAAAACTACTTTTAACAATATGTTACATGTAGAGTGAAGTATGTGATTGGACCTCCTACTTACACCCATTATTTATATAAATTGTACATTATTGGATATGCAGGAAGTAATGTTTGAAAAGCCTGAAGATGGAGTGAGAAAAATAGTGCTAGCAACAAATATTGCTGAAACGAGTATCACAATAGATGATGTTGTTTTTGTTCTGGACTGTGGAAAAGCAAAAGAAACATCATATGATGCACTGAATAATGCGCCTTGTTTGCTTCCTACATGGATCTCGAAGGCTTCTGCTCATCAAGTAATGTTATACTTTTGTTATGTATCTGGCAATGATCACTTTTATAATATGTTCAATGTACAATGTTGCTGGGCATCATTTTCTATGCTGTCAATTATGTGTATGTATGCGTGTATATTGGTTTACTTTTTGCAAGTATTTTTCCTAGTTCATATCAGTTTAGTTTGGCAGAATACCATGGAGTTATGGACTCTTGACTACTGATACCATTTTTTTTACAGTTTTGTCGGTTTGAATTTGAATTTCTTTATGATCACAATGCATATCTTGCATGATAAATCAGAAGCAGTTGTTAGAATATAAAATAATATATCAATATTATGTTGGAATATCTTGGTTTATCTCTAAGGATCAGTTTTCAAATTCAATCTTAGCGTATCTTAGATTATCTCCTAGGATTGGTTTTTATATTTCTTCTTATTATCTGTTTCTCAATTTCTCTACTTAGGTTTGAGTTTATGTATTCCTATAAATAAGGATTGGTATTTAGTTTTGTGTATTAAATCAACATCAAGTTAATATCAAACATATTTCACTTCACTATAACTTTAATTCTTACTATTTCTGTCCTCCTTTTGTGTAAAATCCCATTTATTTCAAATCCTATTGCTTCAATATTTGTAACAAAGGAAGAACATTATGTGGGTAGATAGAAGATAGAAATTGTAGGACGAAAAATGGAATTCTAAGGCAGAATGCTTCAGACAGCCTTAGAGATGAGGTTTTCTGGCCTTTCCTTGAAGACTTATAATTAGTACTAATAGCTAATATCCCAACCCTCCTTTTCATATGGGTCAAAATAAGCCACAACCATTTAAGTTCACTGAGGTTCCATGCTATTCACTTGACTTTATAAATAGCTTGGTACAATGCGATATGATTGAAGATGCTAAGGACAGTTTGAATGCTTTTTTTTTAGTTCGGGGGAGGGGGTTGGCGTGTGATTATACGTCCAGGTTTAGTGATTTGTGTGAGTGAAGGTATTCAAATAGAAATTAACATTTTGTTATCTAGGCTTTGGGTTTAGGGGACATTTGTGAGTATGAATCCTGAAACTGTTGGACGTTAAGCATTACTAATATTATCCTTTTTCCTCCAAATCCTTTTTTCTAGAGAAGAGGAAGAGCTGGTCGTGTTCAACCTGGAGTGTGTTACCATCTCTATCCTAGATGTGTATATGATGGTTTTGCAGAGTACCAATTGCCAGAAATTTTGAGAACACCTTTGCAGTCTCTCTGTTTACAAATCAAAAGTCTAAGACTTGGAAGTATATCCGACTTCTTGTCTAGGGCTTTGCAGTCTCCTGAGATACTCACGGTAATTATGTAGTTGATTTATTCTGTAAAACTCCATCAAATCATGCATAATTTTTAATTTGGTAAGTTGTTTATTCATATATTTTGTTGATTGTTTTTATATAAATTGTACCTCATTTTTAATTGAATATTTATTCATAGGTACAAAATGCAGTTGAATATTTAAAAATAATTGGGGCTTTGGACGGGAATGAGAATCTGACTATTCTTGGTATGTTGGTACTTTAGTAATGGGAAGTTTGGCTTAGTAATTTGCCCTCTAAATGATGCAAAATTGTGCTTGGTTTTCCAATTGACAGGACACTATTTGACGAAGTTTCCTATGGAACCCAAACTTGGCAAGATGCTTATATTAGGCGCTATCCTCAATTGTCTGGATCCTATATTAACTGTTGTTGCTGGTCTTAGTGTGAGAGATCCTTTTCTAACACCACTGGATAAAAAAGATGTAAGCTGCTCCCTGTTTTCGATGATTGATCATTGACTGGAAAGCAAATATTTTTTTAATACAGATGTTATTTGAAATTTAATGTATTTCTCAGTTCCTTACTTCTTCCCTCTGCTCCCTTGTTCCCTCTTATCCTCGTTGTGAACTTGATTTCATTATTTGAATTCGAAGTTCTTCATTGCAGCTTGCCGAGGCGGCAAAATCTCAATTCTCTGGTGCATACAGTGACCACCTAGCACTTGTACGCGCTTACGAGGGTTGGAAAGTTGCTGAGATAGACCTGGGTGGATATGAATATTGTTGGAAAAACTTTATTTCATTCCAATCCATGAAAGCTATTGATGCTCTTCGGAGGGAGTTCAAAGGCCTGCTTACAGATATTGGATTAGTCGATAGCAACACAACAAGCTGTAACACATGGAGCTATGATGTGAATCTTATCAGGGCAGTTATTTGCTATGGTCTATATCCTGGAATTTGTTCTGTGCTGGTATGCCTTTTTATATGACACATATTAATATAAAAGCCATTCCCTTAATCAGTACTGAATGTAGATTAGACCCGAGAGGAATAAATGCCCCTTCAAACCTTCTCCTTTTTTCAACATGGCATCCATTTTAACATGTGCACAACTTTTTTACCTCATTGCCTCTTTCCTTTATAATCTAAATATTTAGTAAAGCCAAATTTCGTTTTCCTCATAACTAAGATCTGCAAGTCTTCAATTTGAAGAGCAATTAATTATCTAATGACTTTATGAGTTTTTTTTGTAGTTTTATTGTAGGATAATTATTATTGAGAATTTCTCTTTACACCTAGTAGTGGTGGTTTTCACCACTGAAAACTCAAAAATACCCTTCGTAAGTGGACTTGTGAATTCACCTCTTAGCAGGTTTCGCCAGTGCACTTGCGAAGAAACCTGCGAGGTGAATTCGCAAGTGCATTTGCGAAACTTCCTCTGAATGTGTAAAAACTTGTTTTAAACTTCATAATTTTCACTATTTTTATTTTCACAAATTCCAATATTTCACAATCTATTTTCACAAACGTACAAATATTTTACGATCTGACAGAAAAAAATATGTTCATAAATAACAATATACATAAATTGTTCAAAAGTAAGGACGGTCAAAATATTACAACAATAACAAAGAACAAAACATAACACAGGCTACTGCATATGTCTAATCCTAACCCCCTGCGTCCTCCTCTGTCTGCGGTATTCCGATGCATCTGATGCCTCACTGACCAACCTCTCAACTATGACAACCGTTTCAGGACCGCCCATCTCGATAACCCCTATATCCAATGCCTCCTGGCCAAGTAGGCCGATCTGCTGACAGATCGGCAATAGATCAATGGCATGTTAATACTTGGCCTGCTCGTTCTCCAGGAGCTCCTCATGAGCTGACCTAGGTGGACGTCCAGGACCATCTAGTGTCATGAGAGAGTGAGTGTGACACGTTAAAGAATCATGTCATGTAACTCTACACAGTGCCAACTCTGGGATGCTGACATCATTTGATACTCTTGTGACACCATATGATTCTCCCAATCCTGGAAGACGTCATCGAGATCCCGCCGTACCATGGTGTCAGAAGCAGCTTGAAAAGGAGATCTAGGTATCATCTACACATAGCCAAACTGGCGGATGCACTGCTCCGAAAGATACCTGACCATAATATTCGACCCACATGCTAGCCACCTAGAGTATAATGAGATCGGATCGAATGGAACAACATCCCAGTAATCATCAAAAGGCGTCCATTTGATGTCATCATGATTAGTACGATCAAGATACACCTGGTACGACATCACATGTTGGTTCCCTCTGTTGAGAACATATTTGGTAGCCCTTGGCATGTTGTCAGTATAATCCTTATCTTCCTTGAAACTTCCTTGAAACCATGAATGCGGTGAAAATGAGATATTATCCAGCTCTGCAACATCAATAACATAATATGTAAGTACAAATTAATTAAAACAAATTAAAGTTAATAGTTGGAAAAAAAAGGTACCGTGAGGAGTGTGCATGAGCCAGTGAGTGCCTTCGACCTCCAATTTGAAGCTTCATTCAACTTCTGGTAGAGGTATACCAAAACAACGCTCCCCCAGTTCCACTCACGAACTGTAGTTAGGTCCATAAAATACCGCAGGTAGGTCACATCGGTATAGTGTCCACAAAGACGGACGTGCCGATCAAGAACATCAAGTAACACCACACAACACGGACTCAGTGAAACTGAACAAAAACATCGTCCTGCTCATCCTCGTCAGTTCTTCGTGCAGCTCTTGTTGCTGCAACGAGGTGCTCCTCATATAGCTCCTTAAAGTAGGAGAACTTTACAGGCGCCCCATTTGTGGTTATGTTGTCCTCAACTGCTCTCAACGGATCAACTCTCAGACACTCAACCATCCACTCAACCGCCTCAGCTCGTAATATCTTGTGATGGTTAAGTAACCTACCTCTGATAGGTAGGTGGAGCAAGCAAGCTACATCATCAAGTGTGATGGTCAACTCCCCAATGGAAAAGTGGAAAGATGAGGTCTCTTTGTGCCACCTCTCAGCAAAAGTCCCCTGCATGTTGTGGCTTATTGTGCCGTAACCTGTACAACATAATTCGGAAAGACCGGATTCAATCACAACATCGTGGAACCACTGAGCCCTTGGCATGAACAACTCAAAAATTTTCCGAGAGTGATTCACATGCTTTATAGGCAACCGTTCGTGAAACAAAAAAAAAAGTAGTAATTGTTACAATCGTATTTTTGAGTAAAAGTTATAAAATAAAATAGTGAAACCAAAAAAAATACCTGTCCATCCCAGACATAGCGAGCAGTATGATCATGATAGTAAATCAAGATGGATGTGTCATATGGCCCTCCTGGATAGCTCTGCTCCGCCTCTTCAGGTTCTTCAACATCCTCAGGTACGTTAACATCCTTGGGTACCTCAACATCCTCAGGTACCTCAACATCCTCGGGTACCTGCTCATGCACACGAGAGGTAGACGCCACCTGCTCATGCGCGTGAGATGGAGACGCCTGATGCAGACGACTCCTCGGTGTAGAAGAAGCTACATCCAATTGCTTCCTTTGTACCCGACCTCCTCCTCGAGGCCGATTAACCCACTGCTCTTGTCTCTCTCGACGAGCCGAGGCAGTCTGGCTTGGCCTGCCTTGTCTCAACCGCCTGCTCTAGTCCTGGTTGTCTGCCATGTTCCTGAAATAAAAAAATTATAATTGTTAGGTTTTAAAAATAAAACAACTCAGGCAAGAATTCACAAGTGCACTTGTGAAACTGGTCCCGGGTGAATTTGCAAGTGCACTTGCGAAACCCCTTATGCACAACCATTTTCAAAACCTAACAGCTTCTTGCCCTAAACACCCAAAACTCAATTTTTTGTCATCCAAATAACACATTTACCTATTCTAACACCAACATACACAATGTAATTTCTACAAACTAACCTAATAATCTATTATAAGTTTGCATTGTAAATAAAAAAAAATTGTAGAATACTTATACAAATTTGAAAGCTTGGAGATGATTTGGGATGACTTGAAATGAGTTGAAATGGAGAGATGAACAAAAATTAGTGAGTTTGAGTAGTAGAAATGTTAGGGTTTGGAGTAGAAAGTTTGAAAATTTGGTATTTCGATAGAAAAGGGGTTGGGGGTATGTTCTGTTCGTTTTGTTAAAATAATACACATATTTCGCAAGTGCACTTACGAAATGAGTATTTATGGGTTATTCGCAAGTGCACTTGCAAAGTCACCCTATTTTTAACAAATTATGGGTGACTTCGTGCGAATTCTGGGGGTATTTTGGGTTTTTCACCGGGGGTCTAGAAGAAGACCACTAGGTGGGAAAAGAAATTCCCTTATTATATGTGGTTACTTCCATTGAGTCTCTGCATCGGTCCTTTTTTATTTTTACTTTAAGTTTGCGAATTGAAGATACGGGGGCTTGAATCGGAGACATCCATCACAGGGTAAACCGGAGCCTCTCAAGCCCTGATTGATAAAAGAATGTAAATTAATTTTAACAAGATCTCTTATCTTTTTTCGCATACTCTTGGAAGTTCTGACATCACTTGTTTGGCTATAGATGTTAAGAGGCCCACTTTGGATGAAATTCGGTTGGTTTGAACATAAGTTCATAATTGACTCCAGTCTTCACCTCACAATCCAATTTTGTTGGGTTGAGTTTGACTCAATCCAAATTTTATGATATTAAAGCCTGAACATAAACTTAAAATGGAGGCGATCATCACCTTACAAGCCGTTTAACTTAGACCCTACCCAAATTCTAAGTAGAAAATTTTCAACATTTTGTATTTTCCATTTTTTTACTTGATTATATGAAGAGAATTAATTAAATATAGTTTAAATTAAAAATAACTAGTGTTTTTACTATAAGTTGTGATACATGATGATACTTTTTAGATTCAAATTAAATATGAAAATCATCATGAATTAAACCTACTGTTGATCATCAAACTCATTAAACTGCGCCAATCTGGAATTTTATTATTCGTCACTGTTTTCAGAAAAATATTTTACTGCTTGGAGTTGTGCAATGTGCTAACTTAGTATATAGTATAATTAGCTTATTCTTATGTTTTGGGACTGAAACAAGTAAGATGTAACTTCGTTTGCAGCATAATGAGAAGTCATTCACTTTGAAAACGATGGAGGATGGTCAAGTGCTCTTATATTCGGTTAGTTCTTAAATCAAATATAATTACTGCTGGTTATGAAACTCTTGACATATTTGAACTTGAGTTTTTATGTTGTCTTTTGACTCTTTTTCATTTTCCTTTTAAATGCATGTCCTTTCAATTTGCCTAGAACTCAGTTAATGCTCGGGAAACTAAAATTCCATATCCATGGTTAGTTTTTAATGAGAAAATAAAAGTGAACTCAGTTTTTCTCCGTGACTCAACAGCTGTGTCTGATTCAGTGGTGCTTTTGTTTGGTGGAAGCTTATCAAAAGGAGATGCTGTAAGTGCCATGTGATTTTTTTATTGGTTCTAATATGTAATCTTTGTTCTGTAAAATGGTATATATTGACGCCAAAGTTTTAAATGTATTATGGTTTACTGAATCCAATTTTTCTATCAGGATAATCACATAAAAATGTTAGGAGGATATCTGGAGTTTTTCATGGAACCTACTGTTGCTGATATGCATCAGAGTATAAGGAGAGAACTTGATGGCTTCATTCAAACCAAAGTAGGTGCTCATGCTCCAGACCAGCTTTTCCTTAATATTTGAAATTTGAATAGATAGTGCCTTTTCCATCAGAAATTTAGTATGAACAATAATTTTAATTTACATTGCTCTGTTGTGCCAAACAGCTACTTTCTCCGACAATGAGCATACACTCATATCATAACCTCCTATCCGCAGTACGGTGTCTGATATCCAACGACTCATGTGAAGGCAGATTTGTATTTGGTCGCCAGGTCCTTAAACCGTCAAAGATATCTGTGATCCCCTCACACCCAGCATCATTGGTTTCAAGGACAGAGAGTGGACCTGGGGGTGATAATTCTAAAAGCCAGCTCCAAACTTTGCTTACAAGAGCAGGATATGCTGCACCTATCTACAAAACTAAACAGTTGAAGAACAACCAGTTTCGGTCTTCAGTTGAGTTAAATGGAGTGGAGATAATGGGCCAACCTTGTAACAATAAGAAGAGTGCAGAGAAAGATGCTGCAGCTGAAGCGCTGCAATGGTTAACGGGCAAGCAAGCTAGCCGTGAATATATCGATCACATGTCCATGTTTCTGAAAAAAAGTAAGAAGGATCATAATTAAGTAATCAACTACATCGAGCTTAATGCCAAGGTAAAGGAACACCAAGAAGGTTTGGCTGTGGCATTTTGGATCTCTGCATTTTTCTCACCAAAACAGTGAAAGCCCGAACACAGGATCACACCGGTTCAATTTGAAGTTGGAAGATTATCTATGAATATGAAGCAAGGAATTGTCGATCAAAGGTTGCAGATATTTTTGTATAGTAACTGTTTTGACATCATAGATTGAATCTTCTGGGATTTTGTGGTGTTTGAGAGCAAAATGGCATTGAAAATTAAGGTAACAATTGTTCATAATTAGGAAACCGACATACATTATTTGTACTCGGTGACAATTTGTGTTGCATTAGGGTCCGTTTGGTTACAGCGTTTTGAAACTAATTTCCATTTTAAAAATCTAAAGCAAAAATAGGACTTGCTTAGCAGATGAACTGCTATGTGGTATCTCATTTTGAGATTTTATGTACATATTAATTGTTTTTTTTACGGGAAATTTACCTATGAATTGTTAAACTGTTACATGTGAATAATTAATCTTATATTTGAGTTTTCGTTACTATCGGGATCATTTTTGTATTAATATGTGCATTGAAGCAAGATTATCATCCACTGATATGCTTAATCTCTTTGAAATAATCAATGTAATGAAAATCAGATCAGATCTGCCGATTCAACCGGTTGGATCAAAAATCAGACTTATATCCGGTCGAAACAGTCTTGAAAACTGGCATGGAAACAAACCTGAATGTTAATCAGAAAATTGGCCATAAACTGGAAAAACCGGCGATCTAGCCGGTTTTAAATGTTCGACCATGTTTTGCAAAAAACTAACACCTTCTCTTCATGCTGCTGTGTTGTGTACATGATAATAAAAAATGGCGAATGTTGGACCATGTTTTGCAAAAAGCTAACGCATTCATCTCTCTATGCTGCTGTGTTGTTGTGTAACACGATAACAGAATAGGTAAATTTTCATTGTGTATTATTGTATTATGGAGTGCACATGTCAAAATTTCAAAATATTTTTAGATGAATTCGGAGATACATCTTCGAACGCATTAAATATCAGTTTTTCTAAAATTTAGTTCGGAGATGTATCTCAAAGATCACACAAGAGTAAATTTGTTGATATATGTTTGAAGTCACTTTATCCACCATATTTCTTAAGAAAATAGTTTGAAAATGTATATGCAAACTTGTTGCGGAGTATATTCGAAGATACATCTTTAAAGTCTTGCATACTAGTTTTTATGCAAGAACAATTTGCCAAGAGTGTAGTTTTTTCAATTCAACATAATTTTAAATCAATTAATATTGTCATTATTTGTTTCAACAATTAATAAAAATGAATATTATAAAATCGAGTAATGCATTAAAATATCATAAATGTTATAATAGTACAAAAATTGTTTTTCAAGTCGATGAAAAATAAACAAAATATAATCAAAAGCATAGCCTACTGAGTATATTTAATCATAACACCCTGACTCCACTTCTGCCTACGGTGACTCAAGACATTCCATGTAAATGGAATGTGTTAGACTAAACGTTTCATCGCCACCTCTCTCAAACAACCCAAACTCGATGCCCTCTCATGTCATTTGCATAATATTCTGACAGATTGGCAAGACAACAATGACATGATCATCCCTGATCTGTTCATTCTCCAGGATCTCCTCATGGACAGGCCTAAGTGGACGTTCAAGAGCGTCTTGTGTCATCTAAGGGTGTGACACATTATAGAACCAAGTCATGTAATCCTTAACATAACTCCACTGAGATGTGGGTTCATGATTCTGATACTTCACCGGTACCAGACGACTCTCAAAATTCTCTAGAATATCATCCAACTGTCTACGGACAATACTGATAGGAGCAACCTGGATAGGAGACTTTATAATGATTTACACATATCTAAACCACTGCATGCACCGCTCGGGCAGATACTTGTACATGATATTAATCCCACATGCTAACCATCAAGAGTATAAAGAAATGTAGTTGAATGAAATTCTTTTTCGATGAATAGTGTATGACATCCAGACGACGTCATCATATTGAGTTTGGTTAATATACATTGAACGACACCACAACATCATTCCCTCTGTTAGGGATAACCCGACAAATAAATGGATAATCCTCAGTATACAACACCATTATATTCGATGCTTCACCCCTGGTAATCTTAGAATGATTAAGCTACATTGTCTAATGTAATAGTTATCTCACCAATGGGGAGGTGGAAAGATGATGTTTCGCTATGTCATCTCTCAGTAAATGCATCCTACATGCCATGGTTGACAGTGTTGCACCCTGAAGCACAAAGACCTGCTAGACTGAAGTTTTGAATGACACTTTGGAACCAATCTTTCTAAGGCTGAAAAAGATTGTGAATCTTTCTTGCATGATTCATAAATTTCAAACACTCACGTTCCTGTTGAAAATAAAATATAACAGTCTCAATCGAGTTGAATTTGGTTAAAATATAAAAAAGTAACACCGTTAAGAAATATATATCTCCGTCCCAGATATGTGGGGACACATGCTCTCCAAAGTATATCAGTAAAGAAGTGTTTGTGGACCTTCTTAGAAAAGGGTCTGCAAGCGAGGCATCTTCAGAAACCGGGACCTACAGTGTAATTGGGGCATCTTCATCATGGTGCGCACGACTCTTGGATCCTGTAATATCACATATACCCTTAGGTACTATAAATGTTGTCAATTGGAAAAAATTGAGTTCCTAAATGCCCTATTCGTTGTCTGTTATCAGATGAGGTCAATAGAATATTTAGTGACCTCAAAAGAACATAATTCTTGCTCAAAGAGACCGACCTTTATTATTTAATACAAGAAGGGACATTTTGGTGAATTAGTAATTTGTTAATTTCTCACTTGAGATATTTTATTTCTCTCTATATTACCAACCATACATATATTATATTCATATATGTATATGTGGTGGTAAGAGAAAGAAGAAAAAGTGGGTAAGAAAGAAAAAGAAAAGAAAAATTACTAAGAATAGAAGAAGATAAAAGAAAGAAATAAAGAGAAGAAGGAAAGGAAGGAAAGAAGAAGAGGAAGGAAGCTCAAATAAGAATAAATTCATGGAAGACATCATCTTCATCATCAACACCATGATTCCATTTTATCTTCTTCACAAATATTCATCACCTTCATCATATTAAGGTGATTTCTTGCTAGATTCTTCATTAGAGAAAGCTAGGGTTTGTGTATGTGGTTGAACTATGAACATAGTGATAGATAATATTCCATCAAAAAGTGATGAGTTCCATGATTGTGTTGATGCCATATTGTTGTTATTGTTATGAATACATGATTGTATGAGTGAAGAGTAAACATGTTGGCATATGTATTCTTTGTTCTTAGAGTTATGACTAATAATCATGTGGATCGGTGTGTGTTTATGATAACCTAAGTGTTGGTATGGTTTAACATGGTTAAAGATGGAAGAAAACATGTTCATAAGTGAATTTTTTTTGATGAAATAGCAGGTGTCAATTGATTGACTCCTAAGACCAATCAATTGGTCCAATGCAGATAGTGAAAAAATTAGACAGAAGGTTCATACCATCGATTGATCTTTTCCAGCAACTCACTGGTTCAACTATTTTCACTATAAAATGAGTTTAGTAACTTTGTTTGATGCACGATGGATATGTTAGAAAGCTCTTTCAATGCTCTATTAGATAGAAAAGTAAAAACATGTTTATAGGCAAATGATTGATAGGATAATGGTAATAAACATTTATGTACAATATGTTGAGATTGAAGTTGATTAGAAATCTTATTTCATGTTTCCACCATAAAACGGAAATAATAGCTCCGATTAATGTGAGGTAGGATACATTGGAAATATAGTCCAATGATTTACCAATTGGTGAGTAAGAGTCATGTTGGTGCCATAATCATTGTTTGAGTATTGTTAATGAATTGATTATGCGTGTGTTTGTGAATTATATTGTGGTATAGGTTATAAACTATATGAAGAATTGTTGTTGTGTTGATTGTATGATAATTGGTTAAAAACTATGATGGGGAGTAAGACTAAACCTAGGTTGTACTAAGAGAATGACTTAGGTCACGAAAATGACTTAGTTAGTGTGCCTTGGACGCAATGATACGCCGGTGTCTATCGCAAATATGTATTCGCTCTAATGATGAATTAATATGATTTGTATGAGACATGTGGAAATAATATGAGAAATGGTAGATGTGACTACCTAGTGAATTGATGAAAGAGATCACCTAGTGATTGATAAGAGCAATCATAATGTTTGTTAAACCAATTATGTATTGAGATGTTTTCCCTTGATAGTGCACACCCCATTTAAGATGCTTATGTAAAGTAGAAAATGGGGATGTGACACCAATGATTTGTGCCTCAATTGGGTTTGAGTCCCAACTATGGTTGAGTCCTAGAGGAGAGGTGGACACCTAAGTGGGTTCGAGTCCCATACAGTAAAAGATACTCAAAGTGGGTTTGAGTCCCATACGAGTAACAATTACTTGAACTAGGTTTGAGTCCCATAGAGAACCTGATATCCACCGCGAAAGTCAAATCATACGAGCATGCGTGAACCGAGCTTGACGTAGGCCCGAGTGGGGATTGATGTTTCATGAATCTGAATAGTGATTTATTGAGTTATGTGAATTTAAGTGACATGATTCCATACATTGCGAATATCCCCTAGATGCTTAAGTTTTAGTTACGTGGTGTGAGTGACTCATGAGTAACAAAAGATGAAGACTTGAGTTAAGAATCGATAATATATCCCTTTAGAGCGAGTGGATCCATAGGATATGGGAAATCACCAAGATTATCATTTCACCCCATTATCATTATTATTTTTCAAGTAGTTCTTTGCAAGTTAAATGCAAGAGGAAGCTGGTAGATGATGTTTTGAAGACTTTGTGTTCATAATCTTCTGTTGTGGATTTTGTACAATTGAAGATATCGTACATAAATCTTATAATTTTTATTTAGCTAGGCACTATTGTATGATATGTGTCGTATGTTGTATTTTATTTTATGGACATGTATATAATGATGCCGTTAGAAATTTATGTTGTGTCAGTACCAAAAGTTAACACTTGTATAATATTATTCATGATTATATTATACAGGGTGTTACAGATCCCGATCCCCGTGATAGTCGACTTCTAGAGGTCGATGTGTCCATATCGTGAGGCAGAGAGACGACTCTAGTCTACTCATATTGACAAGCCTTCTCGCGACAAGCAGACACGATTATAATGAGTCAGCTGAATCTCATCCTTTCGTTGTTTTCGGCCATTATCCTTGAAAAAACATAATAAACAATATTAATATATGAGGAAGGAAATAGTTCAGAGATATATCTCCAAACACGTGAAATGACACACTTCAGAGATACATCTTTGATAAAAACTGCGCTTTTGAACTTCCATAGAAGAAACATTTATGCAACTGCCCTAGCCAATTAAAACGCATCCAAATCATACAAATGATAGAAACATATCCAACACATAATCTATTTAATATGCTAATGTTATCTAATGCATTAAAACTAACCTATTTAAACTAATACATTAATAAAAACTTAAAATAAGATAAACAAAAAACTTACTCAAAAATATATTGGTGAGGATGTAAATGTTAGAACCTTTGCCGAAAATTTAAATGAATATATAGTGTTCTGGACTGGGCCTGCCCGTGGCCCAATCACCAGTGAGGCCCAATCCAAGCTTTACAACATACCATGCTGAGCATTAGATCCTCCGAGCACACCCCGATCATGGGTGACTGGTCGAACACGACTGCGCCCGCCGGTGCCCGCGAAGAGCGTCCCTGATGAGGGACGTCCCAGAAGAGGAACGTCCCAATCCAAGCCCTGCTCGGGTACCCTCCTCGTAGGGCATACTTTCAATCTCTCCGGATATCTCGGAGTCCTCAGGGTCCTGGGAAGATCGCGTCGTTACCTTCCCTATTCTACGGAGAGCATCATCTAGGTAGGGGATCATGTGCAGGTCCCCACTACTCACGTAGAACCTGGCAGTCCCTTTGTTGGGCCTGTTTGGTCGGCCCAATAAAGGGACCTTGGCCCAATGCTGGGGGCTATAAATACCCTCTATTTCAAGAGGGTCAGGTATTCATTTCATACACACCTATATACTTACTTGCCTGCTCATTCCGCATCTCACTTTATCATCAGAGTGTCTTGCAGGTACCCCCCTCATCTCCTTCGAACGCCATTCAAAGCCAGCTGTGACGGTTCAATTCTGATCAGGTACGATTAGTGGTGCCGTCTGTGGGAATCTAAGCTTCCCCGTCTTATTCACTTAAAAAGACCAAAGCTAAAACCATCCTCGACTATCATGGTTGACCAGACTCAGGAGAACAAGAACGTCCGCGTCATTGAAGCTAACAACAACATCGCCGACAATAATGCCGACCCCGACAATGCCGACATCACCGACCATAACATACTACCCAACGACATCTTCCCAGGGCCTTCTAACTACCGGGACGAAGCCACAGCTTCATCTTCATCAGTCCCTCCCCGGCTTGAAGATGATCCAACCGTCCAATTCCACGAAGTCCCTGTCCCCGCCGAGGCAGACGCCATGACCAAGGCACTGTTCGCGGCAATTAACCAGACCAACTATCTCATCTTTGCCCAGGGGGAAAGATTGAGGGCACTTGAAGACGACCTAAGGCCCCCTAGAAGACACAGGAGGCCTCAATCCTCTCCTCCTCGACGGACGAAGGAACGTACCCGATCTCCCCCGCGGAGACAGGATCGGGACATCTCTCAAAGCCCGTCGCCCCGACCAGTCGGGCGGTGACCCCGCTTGGAGAGGGAACCACTCATCGAAGCAGGAAGGATCAACCACAACCCTTCACGGAAAGAACGAAGACCTCCTGGGGACAGACACAGAGGAATCTATCAACGGTCACATCGCTCGAGGAACGTCCCGCATGACCAGGGCCATCGTGCCCGACAATACATCAGATCCCCGTCTCACCCCCCGGAACAGAGTGACGAGGACGACCCCCGCGATACCTTATCACAAGCTATCATGGAGGCGCCCATTCCCCCGGGCATGGAGAAGCCTCCCCACTTAAAAGAATATGACGGCGTCGCCGACCCGGTCAACCACATAGACGGGTTGGAGGCCATGCTGCACTACCACAACATCGGGGGACCAATCAAATGCCGATTGTTCCCCACGACCCTGAGGAAAGCAGCTATGGACTGATACAAGGGTCTCGCCCCGGGGTCAATTACCTCGTGGCGAAACTTGAAGAACCAATTCAACAACTCGTTCACTGCATCGCGGCGACACCCGAAGACCGAAGCGGCCCTCGAGGCCATCGTCCAGAAGCACGATGAGATCTTGAGGGAATTCATCAGCTGCTTCAACCGGGAAGCCATCCAGGTCCCTTGCACGGACCATATGAAGAGATACCTACTGGAGAGGGGGCTCCTCCCCGGCACCGAATTCAGGAAAGCCGTGGGCATCGAACCACCCCAAACGTTCGACACCCTCCTCGAGAAGGCAAGAGCCTACATGGACTACGAGGAGAGAGAAACGGAAAACAGAGCCCGAGACCCCAGGAATCGCGGATCCAACAGCAATCCGCGACAAGATACCGCCCCTCCTTGACGAACCGGGGAAAAAAGAAAAGACGATAAACCCCGGGACGCCCGGGAGCATAGGGGGCCCTCGGGATGGTTCACAGAATACACTCTGCTCACGGCTTCCCGCGAGTGCATCTTAGCAGAGTGTGCGAGTACAAACTTTAAATATGGCAGCGTCAAGCGTCCCCGGCCAGCTCCTGCCAAACCCGGGGTGGACCGGAGAAAATACTACCAGTATCTCCAGAGCCACGGGCATCTGACCGAAGACTGCGTCCACCTCAAGGACGCCATCGAGACCCTCATAAAAGGGGGGAGACTTGCGTAGTACCAGCGAAATGATGCTCCTCGTCGTGATTCCTGCGAGACGAGGGAAGAAGAAGAGGATTCCCGACCATCTAACGAGTCGGTTCCCATCCAAACCGCGTTCTCCGTCACAAGACCCGAGGACTTTTACGTCCCCGATCACATGAAAGAACCGCCGTCGATGCACAGCAGGTGGGAACACTTCCCCTCTGCCATGGTCATCAATGGTGGAGGGTTCGACGATCTGACCATAAATTCAGCTAAGAGGAAGTTGGATGAATTGGCCGACACGGCCCCCCCTCAAACTGTGACCTTTGAACAAGTGAGGGGTAGGTCGGAGCCAATCACTTTCTATCTCGAGGAGCTCCCCGGCGGGGCCCCCAATTCGGTTATCCCTCTGCTGATAAGAGCGAGAGTGGCCAACTTCGACGTACATCGCATCCTCGTCGATGAAGGAAGTTTCGTCGACGTGATGTACAACCAACTATTGCGAACCATGAAACTCGACGACTCTCACCTCTCGCCTTACATGGGGTCGGACCTGCAGGGCTTTAACGGCTCGACTTCCAAGCCTTGGGGATACGTTGAGCTCATGGTCACATTCGAAGAGGATACGAAAATGAGATAAGTCAAGGTGCTCTTCCTCATCATTGATTGCCCTTCCCTCTACAACTGCATTCTGGGAAGGCCGACACTGGTGGAGCTGACCGCAATACCCTCCACCGTTCATCTAAAAATGAAGTTTTACACCAAGAGGGAACGGGTCGCCACCATCCAAGGGGACCTAGCAGCTTCCTGAAGGTGTTTTAACGTGGAATCCAAGGGACGCGATACAGTCGACACCAGTACAAGGCCCACTAAAAGAATTGCAACAACACGACCAAGACCTCAGAGGTCAGAGCCCGTCAAAGTGGAAGAGCAGAGAGCCCCTCCAGAGGTCGACTCAATATCCCTGGACACCCGTTTCGACCAGGATGAACCTCCCAGCGGCGAGCAAGTCCCCCTTTGACCAATTCCAGACGGGGACTTCGAACTCGTCCCCCTCGGCGAAGACCCAAGTAAAGGAGTGAAGATTGGCACTAGACTCCCCGACTTGGAGAGGAAGTAAATTAAAGCTTGCTTGCGTGAGAACGTAGACCTATTCGCATGGAGCGCTATGGAGATGCCCAGACTCGACCCTGAGGTCGCCTGTCACCAACTCGCCATTGATCCAACAGCTAGGGAAATAGTGCAACATAGACGTAAGCAGTCTCCAGAGAAAGCGGAGGCTGCTGAAAAAGCTGTAAAAAACCTCATAGAGGCAAAGTTTATTTCTGAAGCCCGATATTCAACCTGGCTGTCAAATGTTGTACTTGTCAAGAAAAATAATGGAAAATGGCGAATGTGCGTTGATTATACCGATCTTAATCGGGCATGCCCGAAAGATACATTTCCTTTACCTAATGTTGATATGCTGGTCGACAACTCGGCCGATTATAAAATACTATCGTATATGGACGCCTATTCGGGCTATAACCAAATCCCAATGGCAATAAGCGACAAGCATTGCACCACTTTCATGACCAGCTCAGGCAACTATTACTACAACGTAATGCCCTTTGGTATGAAAAATGCAGGAGCAACGTATCAACGGATGATGAACAAAGTCTTTAATAACCAAATCGGGGATATGCTCGAGGTATACATGCACGACATGATCGTCAAGTCACGAGCAGACACCGACCATGCTGCTCATCTCAAGGAAGTCTTCGCTCAAGCGAGGCAATTCAAAATGAGATTTAACCCCGAGAAGTGCACGTTCGGGGTCAAGGCGGGAAAATTCCTCGGCTTCTACTTGACAGAACGACGAATCGAAGCCAACCCCGACAAATGTCGGGCTTTCTCAGACCTCCCCACACCTACATCAAAGAAATCCATACAAGTCCAGAATGACATGCCCACCTCGTTATCCCGTTTCGTTGCAAAATCCGCTCAACACACCCTCCCTTTCTTCAAGCTTATTTGCAAGGAAGCGGCCTTCGAATGGACCGAGGAATGCGAGCAGGCGCTACTCCATCTTAAAAAAAGTCTATCCCAACCGCCCGTGTTATCACGACCAATCGACGGGGAACCTTTGTTCCTGTACCTGGCCGTCTCAGTCGAAGCCGTCAGCGTAACCCTCATTCGCGAGACACCCGACGGGCAAAAACCCGTCTATTTCACGAGCAAAGCGCTTTAAGGGCCCAAGGTTAGATACCAACAGATAGATAAGGTAGCTCTGGACCTTGTCAACACAGCGAGAAGGCTCAAACACTATTTCCTCACGCACACAATCGTAGTATGAACAGATCAGCCCGTGAAATAGCTCCTGGGTCGCCCAGACATGGCGGGTCGAATGCTGAAGTTGTCCTTGGAACTCTCTGAGTTTGACATCCAGTATGAGTGCAGGAAAGCCCTAAAGGCACAAGATTTGGATGATTTCATCAAGGAGATGACCGCTCACAACCCCCCCGCAGGAAAAGAGCACAAGTGGATCATCTTCGTCGACGGGGCATCCAGCTCATTCGGGAGTGGCACCGGGATCCTCCTAGAGAACGAGGAAGGTGTGGTGGTCGAGCATTCGCTCACCCTCTCCTTCTCGACCTCGAACAACCAAGCGGAATACAAGGCCATGCTCGCGGGACTAAGACTAGCCGAGGACCTAGGCGCCCGTGAGGTACACATCTTCACCGACTCTCAACTCGTCGCGTCACAAGTCCAAGGAGGATACCAGGCTAAAAACAACAGCCTCATCGAGTACCTGAAATTAGTCAAAGAGTACATGAAAAAGTTCGATCGAGCAGAAATTTTGCATGTACCGCGCGAGCAAAACACAAAGACCAATATACTCTCGAAGCTCGCAAGCACGAGGAAGAAATGTGGAAACAAATCCATCATATAAGAATCCCTGTCTCACCCGAGCATCGAAAAAACCTCGACTCCACCCGAGGTAAATGCCATCGGAGACAGTTCGTGCTGGATGACCTCGATGTTCGACTTCCTAACAAGGGGGGACTCCCCCCGGAACAAACAGAAGCAGCCGCGACCAAACGACGAGCATACTCCTATGTGGTGATCGAGCACAAACTATATCTCAGGGGATTTTCCATCCCACTCTTGAAGTGCGTCAAAGAATCCACAGTCCCCGAGATACTACGGGAAATACACGAAGGTATTAACGCCCAACACATGGGCGGCAAATCCCTAGCAAGGAAGGCTCTACGAGCGGGGTACTACTGGCCGATAATGAAACAAGACGCCAAAGACCACGTCAAGAGATGCGACAAATTCCAAAGGCACGTCGACATGCATCTCACCCCCCACACGAGCTGAATATATTGTCATCCCCGTGGCCATTTTCCTGGTGGGGGATGGACATCCTCAGTCCATTCGTGCAAGGAACGTACCAAAACAAGTTCCTCATTGTGGCCGTGGATTACTTTACAAAGTGGATAGAGGCCGAGGTCCTTGCAAAAATCACCTCCCACAACATCCTCCGCTTTTACAAACGAAACGTCCTCGCCCGGTTTGGAATCCCGCAGGCGCTAATCACAGATAACGGCACCCAATTCACCGACCAAGGCTTCCGAAGCTTCGTCGCCAAACTCGGCACCAAACAACATTTTACCTCAGTCGAGCATCCCCAAACCAACGGGCAAGCCGAGGCCGCCAACAGGGTCATCCTACTAGGACTCAAGCGCAGATTGGGTGAAGCAAAAACGGGGTGGGTCGAGGAACTACATAGAGTTCTGTGGGCTTACCGCACCACGCCCCATTCGACAACAGGTGAGACCCCATTCCGACTAACCTATGGCATCGAGGTAGTCATCCCCGTAGAGATCATGGAGCCATCTAAGCGAACGGAGATGCCTCTTGACGAGAAAATGAATGAAGAGGCCCTGAGGGATAAGCTCGACCTGGTCGAGGAAATCCGATTGGGAGCAGCCCTGCACGAGGCTACTTTGAAACAACGAGTATCCCTACGCCACGACGACAAGGTCATCAGACGCGAATTCCAGGCCGGCAGCCTAGTCTTGCGAAGGAACCAGAAAGATTCCCGCGAAGGAAAATTGGCCGCAAACTGGGAGGGCCCTTATCGCGTCCAGGGCGCTACAGGCACCATAGTATATTATCTCAAACAATTAAACGGAGAACCATTACCACGACCCTGGAATACTGCAAAGTTGAAACAATACTATAGATAAAGCCCTCACCAACTGTGGACTTTCACTGTCGAACATTCACCTTTAGTCGACAAAGGGAAAAATCTCGACCACGTAGGCGAGTCGAGGTACAAACCCGACCTACCAACCAACGAGGGCATATTGTCGTTCACTCTGATGAACTGAATGTACATGCCCGACAGGGACACCTCGATCGAGCTCCACTATCGAAGTACCACACATGGCAGAACACCCAGCTCGCGATGGGCAATTCACACCACGAGCGTAGGATCCCAATCGCGGTCATACGCCTGACACGCGAATTCCACTCTACGCATTCAACACATTTCTAAGTGCGTTGAACTGTCATAGGGGTCGAACGGATATCTCCACTAGAATACAATTTTTGCCAATGAATTCATTATCAAAATAACAGTCGAGCATATACCTAAAATACTATCAGGTAATTGCAAACAAAGCATCCGTCGAACAAGAAATCATAAACAAGGATTAATAATATACCGACCACAAGGGCCAGCGATATCCGAAATTACAGTCCAGGCACGACGGCCAAAAAACTAAGAATAATACGGGCGCAGGCCCCAAAAAATAATAAACGGGCGCACAGACCCAAACACCAACAAAGTATCAATCAGTCCCCGAAGTGCTGACATCGAATTCAGGAGAGTCGGGGGGAGGCACAACCCGTCCATCGATGATCTGGGATAAAACTCCAGCCCCGTCGGTGTTTAAACCCAGATTTAGCACGGACAGTTGACTCATCGCAACCTCAAACCCATCGGCCAAAGCGCCAACATAGTCCGACTCTAGGAGTTGAATGCGAGCAATAAAATCAGAGCGCGTACGCAAGTCAGCCATCCACTCTGGTTCATCCTCAGCGGGCAGCATAACGGCCTTCAGGTCCTCGACCTTTCTCGACAGCTGCTGGTTGTCGCTCTCCAACCGTTCCTTATCTAGCTGAAGGCAATTCCTTTCCTCGAGAGCCCTGTCGGCCCTTTCCTTCTCCCCCGTCAACACATCAGACTGCTCGCGAAACATTTCCTCGGAGCGTTCGAGGGAAATCTTCAATTTGCGAGACTTGGCCGCGAGAGCCGCCTTCTCCGACTCCAGCTCTCTGACCCAGTCCATGGAGTCCGATCCTTCCCCCGCGAGGACAACCGTCATCTCGACCATTTTTACCACCCCGACCATACTGGTAGCGAGGTGCTTCCTCCGACCTTCCTTGTCAAGCCGCCTGATAATGTCAGCCTCATTTTCGGATACGGATAAGGGAAACCCCTCGAAGAAATCCTTCTCCGTGAAGCAGGGTGGCAGGCCGAAGGCCCGGGCACCTGCACCCCCGTCAGTCACTTCGACCCCATCATCGGGTCGGCTCCACTTCTTGCTGATCAGAGCAAATTGGCGCCCGGCGTCCGGGGAATCCGAGGACCCACTAGATCCTTCCTTGCCCGAGTCAGGAGGCGGACCCATCTGCATGGCTTGTTGCGGCCTCACCAATCTCTTGCTGATTTTCTTGTCTTGGGTTAACTTCAGCAACCCTTCGCGATGCTCTGCCATGTTACCTGCAAAGGAAGCATACTTGGGTTAGCTGCGTACACTAAATAAAGCAAATAAAGAGGAATGTCAATAGAGCAAAGCAAGAAACCTAAGAGGTCTACGGCTTGCCCGTAAGATTGGCACTCGACGAGCGCCTTAGTATTGATTGGGCGCGCCTCGAATGTCGGATATCCATCCTCATCGAGAATTTCGTCACCTTCCCGCGTAACCCACCGAGCAGGAAAGAAGCCGTCGACAAACTTGTTTAGGACGCCATAAGCTTCCTCATCCTCAACACTCATACCCCTAGCAGGAGTGTGGTAGTATCCAGGACCATGGTCGTAATGGCCCGAACACCAGTGAATGGGAAACCTAGAGACTCTCCCAATCTTGGGGTTACCCTCAGCGTCCAAACACGGCTCCCCATCCTCGTCCACCACATCGGTCGGTTCGAACAGCGAATCTATGGCTGTCGGGGTAGACTGTTGCAAAATATACCACTTGTCCTTAAAATCTCACACAAAATCCATATACATCCTAAACAGTCTCTTCGACTGCTTAAGGGACACCTAGCTGTGCTTCCCTCCTTGGGACTACCGTTGTAAGTGAAAAACCCTGAAGAACAGGGGGATCGTTGCCCCAATCCTCAGGAAGCGACAAGTGAGTTCGAATGCCCGGAGAAAGGCAATCACATTAGGATAGATTTTGGAGGGGGTCAGGTTCAGATGGTTGAACACTCCGATCTGGAAGTCATTGAAGGGCAACCAGAGCCCGAGATCTCTGAATACGATCTCGAACATGGGAAATGCATCATGTGTAAACTACGAACAGATACGGGCATCCCTCGTCGGCCTCATAATCTTGAAGTTCCTTCGAAACCCCTCTTTCCCGCCTCCATACTCGACGATAGTGTAAGCTTGTCTATTGGAAAGGCTGTAGATCGAAGCTATTCCCCGGGGCTCAGCACCGACCCAATCCAGAGTGGGGTCATCAACAATGTCAACCAGGGTGATAGTTTCCTCCGCTGTGCTTGGTTCCTCGACATCGTTATGCCCCGAGGATTTAGGAATATCGACCATTTACCCGCAAAGTACAGGAAACCGGTGAATTCGACAACAAATTCGCTTGTCCGTCACAAAGACAGGGAGAGGTAAGAAACACTCAGACTGAGTCTATGACCATTCGCACGAAAAACGGGAAACAAGCGGACCTCGACCAAAACACCGACCTCAGCGGCGGATGTGTATCAATCATGAACGACGCGAGCATAGCATGAATATCACAAGCGAAGGATGAGCATCGCGACCAAGTTCATAAAGTTTCTGGCCCGATACAAGAATACTACGGGGAAAACTAGCCTACATACTAACGAAATGATGAATCTCCTGACCAGGTTCATAAATCTACAAGCCAAACGCATGAGTGTCGCGGGCACGATCTTAAACCGTATGCCTAAACTTATGAATATCTCGGGGACAACCATGAATCAGGCGCCTAACGCGCTTAAATTTATCGGGCACTATCCCCATACACGAGATTCTACCACTAAAATGCCATCAAATCTATCTACAACACGAGATATCAAAAGGAGAAAACACTTACTTGAGAGAAGAATGAAGGACGACGGTGGTGGAGATGATCAGACGGCTAACGGTGCGGCGGTCTCAGCGACGCTAGGAAAATTCACGAGATGGAAAACTGGGAAAATATGAGAAGCGGGAAGAGGTGAAAACAAACTATGGGCCCTGGAACCCTATTTATAGAGATGACGTGGAATATGAAACGTCGTGCCGGGGAATCGCAAACCGCCCCCATCCTCGACCTCTACTCGCATAGACAATGATGGCCCTATTCCCTAGGGCGGAATTATGGTTTCCAAGAGCCGCACCACGTGTCTAACTGACATATCACCACCTCCCCACAAAAAGTTCCTCGATCACTCCTCGATTGCTACACGGGAAAAATGCAAATCGGGCGATGTCTCTTCTCCCCGGTTGAAAACCCTTGCGTCGCGCAAGCGAGTCTCGCAAAAGAGCGAACTTGGATCAAGTCATAACTCCCGTGCCAGGAGCAACGACTTGGGGGGCTCCTGTTCTGGACTGGGTCTGCTCGTGGCCCAATCACCAGTGAGGCCCAATCCAAGCTTTACAACATACCATGCTGAGCATCAGATCCTCCAAGCACACCCCGATCATGGGTGACTGGTTGAACACGACTGCGCCCACCGGTGCCCGCGAAGAGCGTCTCCAATGAGGGATGTCCCAGACGAGGAACGTCCCAATCCAAGCCCTGCTCGGGTACCCTCCTTGTAGGGAAGACTTTTAACCTCTCTGGATGTCTCGGTGTCCTCAGGGTCCCGGGAAGATCGCGTCGTTACCTTCCCTATTATGCAGAGAGTATCATCCAGGTAGGGGACCACGTGCAGGTCCCCACTACTCACGTAGAACCTGGCAGTCCTTTTGGTGGGCCTGTTTGGTCGGCCCAATAAAGAGACCTTAACCCAGTGCTGGGGGCTATAAATACCCTCTATTTCAAGAGGGTCAGGTATTCATTTCATACACACCTATATACTTATTTGCCTGCTCATTCCGCCTCTCACTTTATCATCGGAGTGTCTTGCAGGTATCTCTCTCTCTTTCGAACGCCATTCAAAACTAACTGTGACGGTCCAATTCTGATTAGATACGATCATATAGAAAGGAGGGGCATGGCATTAACGTTTTTATTTGGTGAACCTGCATAGTTTAGATTCACAATGGGAGTTTAATTTATCATCATGATTGCTTTGCCGGTAGGCATGGCAAAAAAACCCAGACCCGCTGGGCCCCGCCCGGACCCGCCCCGAAATTAACGGGGAAAACCCGGCTAAAACGGGTACGGGTGCGGGGGCGGGTAAAACCCGGTTTCTAGCTACGGGTGCGGGGGCGGGGGCGGTAAGACACTGAGACCCGCCCGCACCCGCACCCGCCCCGCCCCGAATAATCCAATTACTATAATAACCTTGTTTTAATTATTTTTATGTTACTTTCATGTGACATTATTTTACTATATTGGACCACTTTAGAAGCTTTGATGTGTGCAAGAAGTTGGTTATGGAGTGCTGAGAATAATGGTAAAGATCTTTCTTGTTTATATTTTTTATTTTTACTTGCCAAGACTATCATTGACTATATTTTACTATATTGATAGGTAATTTGAAATCTAACGTGGGAAATGAAAATGCTATTTTACTAATTGAAATGGAGTCTGATGATGAAGGTATTATTCATACTATTTGTATTAAATTTGTCAAGTTAAATTTTTATATTTTAACTTTTATTTTTTAACACAGGTGAGTTGTTGATTGATGGTGCTACTTCTATTTCCAACTCCCGCCTCGAAGATGAAGATTATTAGAAAATTTGTTGTTTATTTGGATCTTTTTTTGTTATGATGATATCGTATATTTTGTTCCATGTTGTTGGAATGGTTATTTTGTTCCATGTTGTTGGAATGGTTCTTTTGTTGATTGTATTGTTTTAATTTTGTATTTGTACTTTGCAAAAAAATTGTTGGTTGTTGGGAGTGATTTATACTTTGATATATTGAAAGATTACACTCTTTTAATGAATCACAAGTTCACAACCAATTATAGTTGATTGAAGGGTTATGATAGAAAAATATTTGGAATGGTGTTTGAATATTAAATCCTACAATTATTTACTCAAATCAATGGCGAATTTTGTATTTTTAATGTATTTGTTAATGCTGTCCAGCAAATTTGTGAAAAAAATAGATATTTTTTTATTTAAAAAAAACAGTTTTCACGGGTGGGGGCGGGTGCGGGTGCGGGTGACCCGTTCTCCATTGGGGGCGGATCTGGGGTGAATTTCCATCCCCCGGCGGGTTTGGGGGCGGGGACGGGTCTATTACTGGAGTTGCGGGTGCGAGTGCGGGGTTAGCTAAACCCGCCCCTGACCCGCCCCGTTGCCATCCCTATTTGCCGGTTACCAATATATTTCTATTCTTTATTAGTATGGCACTTTGTATGTTTATTATAAAGTAGTGTGTACGGTTATTGATATATAGATAAATCGCGTGTGCTTTTTTGGAGTAGTATGTATGAGTATGTACACTTTGATTTTAAGTGCTAGAAACAAGTCTTATGATTTCGGATTTTGCATATTCTATGGGCTGAGTTTAAATTATCAAATACATTGATACATGCAATATTATGAAGCAATTGATCAATGATTTCTATTAAACTATGCATATTTTTAATTCAGTTTTCTATGATTTCTATTTAAATAA
This sequence comes from Vicia faba, assembly GCA_948472305.1. Lineage (NCBI taxonomy): Eukaryota > Viridiplantae > Streptophyta > Magnoliopsida > Fabales > Fabaceae > Vicia > Vicia faba. The sequence goes on from OX451738.1 coordinate 1,109,712,527, forward strand.
TGTTTTGGATAGTATTCTGGACATGAAACCTACATAAACAGGGGCTGAGTTTATAACGCTAAGCTTATATTTTTTGGCTTAGACAATTGATTTCAATCCATTTTCAATTGTAAGAAAATATGGTTGGACATGTTTTGTTATGCTTCACTTTCAATTGTAAGAAAATATGGTTGGACATGTTTTGTTATGCTTCACATATCAAATGAGACATGGATTGAAATACGGGTATATTGTTTCAGTTTATATGATCGTGCCCTTTAATTGTTTTATGTATTAACTTTGCTCAAATTTGACTACGAATTATAAATTTTATAAAATAATTTAACCTTTTTAAGTGAGTAGTTGAAATAAAAAATTCACTAAAGTGACCTCTTTTATAGAAATTATTTATGAAAAATATAAATTTTTTTTCTTCTGATTTGTGTGTATGTTTGTCCATGCGAGTATCAATTGACCCAACTGACAGTTGGTGGTTGGTTGATTTTCATATACGTTCGTGATGGTGAACATGTGATAATTATAAGACCTTACGTGTGAATAATAAATCAATCCAAAGAGAAGTTTATATTCAACATGTTTTGTATTATCAATGTTTGATCGTTACAACAAGAGTACCACTAGCAGTTAATATTAGTGTCCAAAGACTCAATATCGATGGTGCACTAGGTATCTTGAGATGAGTTATTGGAACAAATTGATAATTCAGTTTTTTTTTGTGAGTATATTTAATATATTTAATTTTGTTCTTGTTTTTCAGTTACAGGTCCTTAATGGGACAAATTTTCTGAAATGGAATGAGAACATGGAAATTGTTTTTGGTTGCGTGAATTTTGACCTTGCATTAAGGATGAAACAACCACCTTCTTCTTCGGAATTTGGTTCCTCTGAACATAGAAATATTATGAGAAGGTGAATCACTCCAATCGCATGAGTCATGTTTTGGTTTGTTCTGAGGTCAATTTAGATCCAGTACCTGAAAATACTCGGTGGTTAAACTTGGTGCAACTACTAACATCGGTGTTTTAATGAAGGGTTGTCTAAACTACCGAAAGACAAATGATGTTGAAAGTTATATCTATGTGGGAGATGACAAGTCGGTGGAGGTGGAAGCTATATGACATTTTAGATTATTATTGTGTACTATATTTTATTAGGATTTGAAAGAAACTTATGTAGTTCCGTCATTTATACGAAATTTAATTTCGGTTTCTTATTTGGACAAATCAGGTTATTCTTATTCATTTGGAAACAATATGTTCAAGTTGTCTTTCAATTCAAATATTGTTGGAACTGGTTCATTTATGGGTCATGATAATCTATATTTGCTTGACACAATAACTTCCTATGGAAAATTCTTGAAAGTTGAGGCAGGGCCTTATAAGCCAATGAAAATAAATTGGACTCTCGAACAATAAGCCACTAATTTATTGCTTATTCTTAAAGATCTAGGGGCTACAAATTATATGATCCCAAATTACATTCAAATTTTGGAGACGAGAACAACTACATTTTTGAGGATATTGAGTTTGAGGGAAAAAATAAGATTAGAGACTTTGTTTTAGAGGAAGAATCAATAACAATTCCAGAACCGATTCATGCAGTTGCTTTTGATCAAGCAAGTATGGTGCCTCCAGAAGACATTGTTGATTTTCCTCCTAGTCAAGATGATTTGATAATTCATGAAGAATAAACTCAAAATTCTCAAGAACATGTGTTACAAGAACCAATACTTTTGCGGAGATCCATTAGAGAAAGAAGATATGCTATTCCGGATGATTACGTAATCTTTCTTCAAGAACATGAGGAAAATAATGGTAAGTGGATTGAAGCAATGAAGTAGGAGTATAAGTTCATGCAAGAAAATAAATTTTGGGAACTTGTTCAATTACCAGAAGGTGTGAAACCCATTGGTTTCAAATGGATTTTTAAGACCAAACAAGATTCTAATGGTAATATAGAAAGTTATAAAGCTCATCTTATGGTTAAGAGTTATACTCAAAAGGGAGGGATTGGCTTTAAAAAGACTTTCTATCTGGTTTTATCAAAATACTCTTTTAGGACAATCACGACTCTTGTTGTACATTATGATACGCAAATCCATCGAATGAATGACAAGACGACATTTCTAAATGGGCGTTAGGAATATATTTGAGCAATCCATGAATGGATCATTGAAAAGCAGTCAAATGGTTATGAGGTATTTAAAGAGAATAAAAGACTATATGCTCACATATAAAAGGTCATACCAGTTAGAGATCATTGGATACCCTGACTCAGATTTTACTAGACGCCAAGATAGCAAAAGATTCACTTCAAGCTATATATACATGTTGGTTGGTGGTGCAGTTTTTTTGGCACAGTGCCAAGAAAACTCTTACGGCTTCATCCACCATGACAACAAAGTTTATAGCATGTTATAAGGCATCCAACCGTGGGATTTGGCTGAGGAATATTGTCATTGGGCTGCAAATTATAGAAAGAATTGAAAGACTACTTAAGTTATACTATGATAATAAATCATCCCTCGTGTATTTCAACAATAATAAGAGCTTGACCAAGTCAAAACATATTGACATCAAGTTCCTAGTTGTTAAATAAAGGGTACAAAGTGGAGAAATTTATATAAAACACTTGGGGAAAAACTCAATGGTAGCATATCCTCTTACAAACGGTCTTCCATCCAAGGTATTTCATGAGCACACTGCTCGCATGAGTGTTTTATCGTTAGAGGAGTCTTTGGTTTAGTGGGAGTTAGTCAATTATGAATTTTATGTTCTATATTTTGGTATTATATATTGATAACACGAAAAGATATAGCATTTTCCGCCAAATTTTACATAGATTAATTTTCTAATTCCTAGTTTATTATGTCATATTTTATCTTTTTTTGTAGTATTTGCAACATATTTCAGGTACTTAGCTTTTGCAAGGCATAAATGAGAAAAGGAAGAAAAACAATGGAAAAATGAAGTTCAAATGGCCTTTTTGAAGCATTCCAGCTCTTCCTGCACCAGAAGACGTGCCGCCCGCCACAAGGGTGTTACGACCGGGACAAGTTGAGTTTTGTACCCCTCGGCACGTCTCATGTTACGACCGGGACATATACGAATTTTGTGCCCCACGTCACACCACATATCATGCTCGTCACGATCATATGGCAATTATGATTTTCTCTCCATTTGACAGACTCAACGCATATTCACAGATTCTTCTCCATGTTGAATTCTTATTTTTCCTTAACTAATGGACCCTATATATAATGAAGCAGTTACCAAACAGACTCTCTCTCGCACCTTGAACAATTCTTACGCTGTCTTACTTTCAATTTTCACTTTTTCTGCTCAGCATTATTTTTTGTGTTCTGTTTTAATATTTTCTAGTTTAGATTTCTAGCATTAATTTTCTAGATTTTGTAGAACTACTTAGGCAATAAAAAAACCTCACCATCAAAGCATTATTTTTCCATATCGGAGAAATACTACAACACTAGTTTGTCTCCAAACTTCTAGAATTTGCTTAGGATTACTTTAATTTAATTCGAGATATTTTTACTACAAGTCAATCCTCCCGGCTTGTGGAGGATACACATTACTCAGAATTAATTGTTTTGTTATTCACTTTCAGGTTCCTATTTTAATAAGCATAATTTATTTATTTCCTACCATGCATGCGTTGTTGAATTTACGTTTTAATTTTATGTTGTTCTGTGATAAAATCATGTCTGGCTAGATTCCCTGATACTGGTATGTAAAACTTAACCGAAAGGATTCGGTAATTAACTGACATTATTATTTTTACAAAAACACTTTTCTGGTTTTAATTTCCAATTGAATATTTAATTGTTTTTGTACGGAAGTAAGAGACAGTCTAAGGTTAAAATCAACAGAGCGGAAGTTTGAAGTTTTAACCAGATAGTGGTTATTAAAACATTAATTTTAAAAACAGCGGAAGCGCTTTAAAGTTAATTGGACCTTATTTGTTTTTAAAAAGTACTTTCGAGTTTTAAGTGAAACAGCGGAAGCGCTCATTTCGAGCTTAACTGATATGATCTGATTCAATAGAACAGAAGTTTGAGACGAGGGTTTTTAAACGAATAGTTTTTATCGAAACTGTGTTTTAATACTAAAAACAAATTCCAATGACTTACTGAATCCCTTAAGTTGACGAAATACATACCGGTGTCTCGTTATTAATTACTAGATTTTAGTTAATTCCCGATTAACTCAAACATCCAAGTTTATTAATTAGCCTTAGCTTTACAAAGTGACCCTAAGATAACAGTAGCTTTGACCATCAGTCTTTATGGGTTCGATATCTTTTAAAACTACGCAATAGACTATGCACTTGCAGTCACTACACCCAACAGACCTACAAAGTCGCGATCAAGTTTTTGGCGCTGTTGCCTGGGACTGAATTAGTCAAATACTGTAAATCCCTTGTTATGCAGTATAGACTAAGGCAACCAATGTTATTTCAATTTTAACCGTCTATTGTATGCCAAGCACTCGCTCTAAAGACGTTGAATTAGAGCAACCAATCGACGAAGTCGAGCATTTTGTTAGTATAAGACACCGAATTAGAGAGTACCAAGACAAGTATAATCTTCCTGAAACCAATCTTCCTAAATTTTCTCTTCCTGACCCCAAAATGGCTGAAGGACCCCAAAATTACCCTCTGAAGGATTATGCTGCCCCATCGAAAGAGGAACCCCACAACAGTATTGCTGCTCCCGCTATCGCACGGAACAATTTCGAGTTAAAGCCTTCGCTTTTGTAAGCTGTCCAACAAAATCAATTTTCAGGATGTCCTACAAACGATCCAAATCTTCATATATCTGTGTTTGTGCAGTACGTAAACACAATGAAAGCAAATGGAGTCATCCCAGAAGCAATAAGAATTCTTCTTTTTCCTTTCTCATTAAGAGATAGAGCTAGAGCATGGCTCCAATCTCTACCATCCAACTACGTTACAACATGGAACGAATTGAAGAAAGTTTTCCTAGCACGACATTTTACGCCGAGTAAAACGGCTATGCTAAGAGCCAATATCAATGATTTTAAACAAAGGGAAAGCAAATCTCTTTTTGAAGCATGGGAAAGATACAAAGACATGCATCACGGTCTAGAAGAATGGATGATCATCCACACCTTTTACAATGGTCTCTTGTACAACACAAGACTAACAATTGATGCAGCTGCTGGAGGTGCACTGATGGATAAACCATACCATGTTGTCTATCAAATTATCGAAAGTATGGCTCAAAATCATTATCAGTGGGGAAGCGATAGAACCAGATGGAGAAATCTCAAATGAAAGGAGGTATGCACGAAGTTAGTAGCTTATACCAAGTTAATGCTAAGGTAGAAGCCCTTACCCAAAAGATAGAAAGCTTGACCACAACTCCCGCAACCACCGTGGCTGCAGTATATCCAACCTGTGATCTATGCGGACTTCACGCGCATAACGCACCCGAATGTCCACTTTTAATAGGAGTACCAGTTGATCAAGTAAACTATGCTCAAGGAAACCCTTATGGTAATAACTATAACCCTGCTTGGAAGAATCATCCAAACTTCTCATACAAAATCAATAACGCTTTGTACGCACCAGGGCAAGCTCCCACTACACCTCCAGGATTTCAGAAATTCACCAAAAACGTCCCAAATATTCCAAATATCCCTAGGAAGTCCAACATCGAAATCATGATAGAAAATATTATAGCCAACCAAGATCAAACTAATAAGGATTTCATGAATCAAAATATTCACACCAGTGAACAAATTATGTAATTGACTAATAAGATTGATGCTCTTGCCACACACAAAAGAATGTTAGAAACGCAAATTTCCCAAGTGGCTTAACAGCAAGCAGCTACAAGTGCTCCATCTGGAACTTTTCCTGGACAACCCCAACCAAATACAAAGGGACATGCTAATGCCATAACACTTCAGAGTGGGACAGAACTAGGCAGACCAATTGAACCTAGAATCGAAAACCCATCCATGTACCAAAAACATGGAAAAGGAATTGAGAAAGAAGCTAAAATAAAGGAAGTAGAAAAATAAGGTGACGAAGAGACCGTAGAAAAAGAAGAACCTTATATGCCTCCGCCACCCTATAAACTACCCATTCCATATCCTCAAAGACTTGAAAAGTCTAAAAACATAGGACAATTCAAGAAATTCGTTGAACTTCTGAAACAACTTAACATTACCATACCTTTTACAGAAGCTATCACATAAATGCCCTCCTACGCTAAATTTCTTAAAGAAATCTTATCCAACAAGAAAAATCTTGAGGATAACGAAACTGTATTGCTCACTACCGAGTGTAGTGCTATAATACAAAACAACATGCCTCCTAAACTTAAAGACCCAGGTAGTTTTTTCATACCTTGCATAATCGGAAAATTTGTTATAGACAAAGCACTATGCGATTTCGGAGCCAGTATTAGTCTAATGCCCTTATCGATTTACAAGAAACTCAACATGGGAGAACTAAAACCAACAAGAATGTCTGTACAATTAGCAGATCGATCAGTGAAATTTAATTTAGGTATGTTAGAAAATGTTCCTGTACGTATAGGACAATTCTACATCCTCACTGATTTCATAATCATGGACATTAAAGAAGACTCCAATATTCCTATTATATTAGGTAGACCATTCCTAGCCACTGCAGGAGCCATAATAGATGTTAAAAATGGAAAACTGACTTTCGAAGTCGGAGAAGAAAAAGTTGAATTCATCTTATTTAAATTCCTTATGGCACCAGCCATCGATGATTCATGTTATTTCCTAGATGAAATCGATAAATGCATGAAAGAATTGGAGAAATAACAAACCACTTATTCGGAAGTATTGAAGATTCCCACACCCTCGATTCTCGAAGATGATAATTGGCGCCCTGAATATCAAGATGAAAATCTGAGTGAATGGCTAGACCTAACTCCTGGCACTATACTCTGTCAAAAGAAGCCTGTCATAGAACTCAAAACGCTACCGAAGGACCTAAGATATGAATTCCTAGACACAAAACTTGAACGACCAATTATAGTCAATGCAGACCTAGGACAAATAGAAACCGAAAAATTATTACATGTCCTAAGAAAATACCCAACCACTTTAGGTTATAACATATCAGATCTAAAAGGAATAAGCCCTTCTATCTGCATGCACCATATTATACTGGAGGAAGACTGTAAAACCTCTAGGGAACATAAAAGGAGAATAAATCCCATTATGAGCGATGTAGTCAAAAAGGAAGTAGAAAAGCTACTAGAAGCAGGAATGATATACCCAATATCCGATAATAAATGGGTTACCCAGTATATGTCATACCTAAGAAAGGTGGTGTCACGGTCGTCAGTAATACTAAAGGAGAATCTGTAGCGCAACGAACTCACACTGAGTGAAGAATGTGCATAGACTATAGAAAGTTAAACGGAGCCACTCGTAAAGATCACTTTCCTTTACCCTTTGTGATACAGTGGTAGAACCGACTGTTATACTGGTTTTGAGTTTGTGTTTGCAAATGTTGCGATAAGCAAGAGTCGCCACCGACTTTTCTTTTATCTAACAAAGGAAAGGGTGAAAAGAACAGAAAAGACCTTTCGAGATTATTTCTGAGTAAGGGGGGTAAATTATGGAAAGGGAAGGTGTTAGCACCCTTTCCATCCGTAGTTTTCTACGGGCTCTTAGATGCTTAATTCATTTTGAAATACTTTGTGCTTTGTGTGTTTTTGAAAAATATTTTGAAATGCAAATAGCGAGGCAATTTGCTTTATGATAACTCTTGTATAAGTCCTTATTGTACCCCAAAATTTTCCCTCCCAATTTTACTCAAGGCATGCTCATTTAGGTACCCAATTGCTCAAGGTGGATCAAGAATTGACCAAACAAATTCTCCTCCTAAGCAATGAACCTCTAACTAGGGTCTCACTTTTCATCAAGATGTGGGAGCTCCAAAGGTCTCAAATGTTTTCCATTGTCCTAATATGCCTTCAATATTTTCCATGCCAAATTCCATGCCCTACACTACAGGTTTGCTTAGTCAATTGCTTAAATGTTTGAAAATCAATTGTACTAGGTCAAAAGTCAACTATGGCCCATATACAACCAAACTTCATGATTTTTGATCAAAACCAACATTTTGAATTGACATCCATAATTTGATCAAGGGTTGATAATGATTCCTCAAGAAATGCTCTTAATCTATCAAAAGTCAAAAATTGCTAAATTAGGGTTTCTATAGAAAAAGTCAACTAAACTTTGACCATGCATAACTTTCACATACTTCATCCATTTTCCCTAACCAAAGCTCCTTTTGAAAAGAATCTCATTCCCCACAACTTCTCTTTTGTCCTCAAGATCAAGAGATGCACCATGTAACACTTCTTTTCTACCCGACGGATAATAAGAAAATCAGAGTTCAACATAAATAGGATGCTACATTTTCAACTAAAAATCAATCTTCATTTAATCGCATACAAACAGATACATAACACTTAACTCGGATGAACCGATAAAAATCTGATTTATTCTTCAAAATCAAACAACTTTTTATTGATAAGAAACAAAATATAAATACTTAACTTCAATTAACTTAACATCTTTTATTCAACTAAAACAACCTCAAGACAATAATTATTTCATGTAATCAACTTAAAAATTCAGCAACTGAAATAATAATCAACAACTAAATATCAACTGTTCATACCCCGAGTGCTACGTATCAGAGCAACAACACCGACTCTAACTAATGAGGTAATAACTATCCTTCTTGATTACCTGCACGTTACCAACAGAGGGCAACATTCAAACAGAAGGGGTGAGATATCTAACAATATAATAAAACGTATGATAAATAATATGTTAGACCAGATCATATAATATCACCACTTCACATCTTATAACCAACAATAATCACAATAAAACATCAACACGTCATAACCACTAAATTCACAGCTTTTAAATAGTACTTGTCACAACAAGTCAACAATATAAAGCAACAACGAATCTATCTTCACCATAATTCAAGATGCAACATCAAATGCGACTCAATCACAATGCAAATGCATGTGGTACCATTGGAGCAGAACTCCCATCTTAAATAATTGCAAATAAATAGAGACATCAACAAGGCATAAGCCTTCATCTTAATATTCGCCAATACAGGCCATCTTAACGAGCATTAGCTCCATCTTGATATGTAATGTATGCAACACAATCATGAATGTAGTAACAACAACAATAATTAACAACATCTCAACACAACATCATCGTTGGCCAGAAGCCTACATCTTAATAGCTGCCAATTATTAGAGGCATCTCAACATCATTCATCAACATAATTCATCAACATGATTCATCAACATAATTTATCAACATAATTCATCAACATAATTCATCAACATAATTCATCAACATAATTCATCAACATAATTCATCAACATAATTCATCATCATAATTCATCAACATCATTTATCATCATAATTCACAGCAACTCAACCATAACAACAATACAACGACAGATCGATAATCCTTCAACATTGGCCATAGGCCTACAACATGATAATGCCTATAATTAATTAATCATCTAAGACTCACCTCTAAATTACCAAACCTCTACATATTATTAATTCTGTACTAATACATCATTATCATTATTAATCTTACTGTTATGAACCAACCAGTAATCTATAATCATCTCATCCTCATCATACTTCACAAAATCATCATAGTGATTTACGCGGGAAGCTAACTCTAGTACTAAATTGGGTTACTAGGATTATTCTTCTTATTCTTCATTTTAATCCTTAAGAATTTAGTTCATCGCGTTAGCTATCCAACGCTTCGAACGACACCTCAAACAGAGTCCGAAAACTCAAGTTACAGCCTTCGAGAATGAATCTGTCAAAAATCAGACTACATGAGTCAACACATAACGTCTTGAGTCGACGCGTAATGGGCTTAACACGCTGCATGAGTCGACGCGTAATCCTCTTGGGTCGACTCATATTGAGTCTGCAACACTACATGTATCGATACACAGTCCTACGTATCGACTCATCCTGAGTCTAAAAGCCTTCATGTATCAACGCATGGCTTATTCATATCGACTCATCCTGAGTCTAAAAGCCTTCATGTATCGACGCATGGCTTTTGTGGTCGACACATACTGTTCTGTCATGAATATTTTCTGCGATTTCACTATATTTTCACTGTGGTTTCCATGATTTAGGCCCTAAAAACATCCTCTATTCATAGGTAATCATCAATTATAATTATCCTATATTTCTATATCAATTATACAACAATAGGGCATCATTATTCATCCTTAAATCATTGGTTTTCATCAAATAACAATGTATATAATTCAATCATAAACCAAAAAATCTTTCACATCAAATCCCACATACTAATCATCATAAACCCTATTATAGAGTCAGAACCCCGCCCTTACCTCAGATTGAAGGTTGCTCTATAACTTTTTCGGTTGAATTCTGTTTTGCTCTTTTCCTTCTTTTCTGCAACTTTCACGTTCTCTTCCAACCCTTATTTTCTTCTTCCTCTTGAAAAAACCTATTCTCCTTACTATCACATCTAATTTATATTATTATAACCAAACTCAATAATAATAGAATTATTTCTCTTGGGCTTAATTCTCACACCCCCTTAGTACTACATACCGCCATATAAAATAGGCCCAACAACTTAATCTTATATTATTCCATTAATTCCAACATTATTATTATTAATCAACTAATTAATTAATTAATAATAATCTAACAAATTATACCAACAATCCATAACATCTCACAAATTCAAAAATTAATCCAAAATAATTTAATTAAATAATTAATTAAATTAACAGGTGTTACAACTCTCCCCCACTTAGAATATTTTCTTTCTCAAAAATCTACTCAATACTATCACTCTTAATGTGAATTTCGTATCTCATTCTCTGATCCCTGAGTCGCGTCTGGCAACACTTCGACCACTACTTTATCGACATAACAATAACTCAACATGATTTAAATCTACTACACGCATGCTAATCACTCAACACCCTCACGACATACCCGTCAATAACTTACCAATCTTTTCGGCAACACTCTGACATAACAACTCCCACAGTAGAAATGTAACAACCATAACTCACTTATACTTGGATATACCACGTCACCTCTTAACAACTTTCCCAACACCAAAGCGCGTATATAACTTTATTCTCATACGTATATGTATGTCAACTATCAATAAAATATCAATAACTCTATTCACCATTATAGTGACATCAACATAGTCAACAAAATTAACTTCGTCATATTATAGGATATTATTCATCACTTATGGTAACCAACAATAACATCTCAATAATGATAACAAAATCATTACAACATCAACTTAACTGTATAACTCAGCAAGCATAACCATAGCTCACCATCAACCAACAATCCACAATAATCTTCTCATAAAACCTGTAAATATTTACTAGCAAACATAGTGCCATGGCACAACATCTCTATATCAACCATCCACCAAATCAAGAATGTAAATTAAGACACACCATTCCCATAGGCTTATGATGTTTTAATCCTTCACTTCTAACGAGTCGTACACGCATAGCAATTGCGCCACATCACGCTTCAGTTGTGCAACTCTGACCATCCATCTTAAGTCATCGTCCTCATTAAATTTTCCGTCGATTATATGGTTTACAAGTTTCAATCTAATTTCAGACTTTCCTCAACATACACCATAAAACCATTGTTCACTTGATATTCTCAATCTTTCACTTTGCGACGTTAGCTCGCATATCAACCCGCTACTCCGAATTGTTCAATACGCCACAACTCTTTCCTAGAAATTCCTCTAATACTTCACACAATCTGGTGAGCGACTACCTCCTGATATAACACCCATACTTTTTCACACCATTAAGATAGAAAGAAAAGTCTATAAAATCTAGTACGATCTCGTCTACTATCAACAAGAGATTAAGGGTAATCAGTTCCTCAATTTGTCAATAGATTGCAGACAACCATAATGAAGTATAAATCATCATTACCAAACTATAATAGAGTTTCCTTAAAAATCGTATTCAAGTTGTCTAAAACACAACATGTCTAATCCTCATTCACCAACCATCTCATGATGATCAATCATTTTCTAACTCGAGATCTGTTGGCATATCAATACATTACAAATCCTTCCACTCTAGTCCGAGTCTTTATCTACATAAAGGATTCTAACAACATTCTTAAACTCTTAATCCTCTTCCGAATTTCACAACATCAAAAATACATGTATCTCCATATCTCAAACTCATTCTAATCACACTCTCAATATTATTATCTTATCTAACAACATTTCATATATATCTACACCTCAAACAACTATGATACTAATCATCTAAGCTCAACAAGCTACTAACCTCTATAACAGACTTCGTCATTCTCCAACTTAGAACTGCATCCACCTTGAATGAATCTACATACACTTTCACTTGGAAATAAAATTACTCAAGAGAACTCTTATCCCAAAACTATAACATACATCCTGACAACTTGGTATAAATCTTCCTCCTTTTCGACACCATAAATTCCACACAACTTTGCACTATCGTCTTTCGTTATAATTAATAACACCAAAGTTTTCCAAATGATACCTTTAATTTCATAAATTACTTTAAATAAATCTTCCAATTGCTCCTTTAATTTACCCAACTCGAACACTGACGTCCCGTACAACACTGAAGAATACGTCTAGTCCCAAAGACAAGCTTAACAACAAACTGAACTTACTTCCAATATCATCACATGATAAATGAATCTATTACAGCTACTGGAACCATTTTCAAAATTAATCTCCTTTCGTTAGTTTTCTAACCCTTCAAATGGAACTCAAATCAGATGCCCGGAACTCTAGTTATGAATTTTCGAAGTCCCACAACAATTCTGCAGTTTCCTGCAATTTGCTTACGAAAATTCCAATCCAAAACTCATTTGTCTTCAACTTAGACATATTCCAAACAACTCTTAACATATCTCGTGCTCCCAAACTTCTTATAACCCGAGAGACGCATTCCTTCGCCAGAGTTCAGGTTCCAAAACACCAGGGCAACAATTCTTTTCACAATGCTACTCACTTCTTCAAGTTTCGACTCAGGCACGTGATTCACAACTACTTATTAATGTCAACTGCTTCCGACAATCACTTACGTGATCCCAACACAAAAGTTACAACAACTTTATTACCCCATATTATTCAAACATCGACATCTTACACTTGCTTCATAAATCAACAAATACTACATCGCTCTTCATTCTTCGAAAAGTAAGCACCAACAATGTCTGATCAATTTCTCTCAAGGCGCTCTAACTCGACTAACAACAAGACCTTGAACCCAAGTCACCTTCAAATTCGGGAACAACAGGACTCCAACAATTCTTGCATTATCGTTGTCGGCAGAACACCGAACCAACACCTTTCAATTGAACATATCCGAGAAGCAAAGCCTCTCCCCCACTTATCTTCAACCAACTCCCTGCAATTAAGGCAAACAAGTACCGACAATGTTTCACACACTTGTCGCACACTAAGGAACAAACAACATTAGACAACTTGGTCGGACGGACCGACCTGCTATGATACCACTAATGTAACACCCCATTTCTACCTGCAGGATAATAAGAAAATCAGAGTTCAACATGAATAAGATGCTACATTTTCAACTAAAAATCAATCTTCATTTAATCGCATACAAACAGATACGTAACACTTAACTCGGATGAACCGATAACAATCTGATTTATTCTTCAAAATCAAACAACTTTTTATTGATAAGCAACGCAATATACATACTCAACTTCAATTCACTTAACATATTTTATTCAACTAAAAAAACCTCAAGACAACAATTATTTCATGTAATCAACTTAAAAATTCAGCAACTGAAATAATAATCAACAACTAAACATCAAGTGTTAATCCCCCCGAGTGCTACGTATCAGAGCGACAACACCGACTTGAACTAATGAGGTAATAACTATCCTTCTTGATTACTTGCACATTAACAACAGAGGGCAACATTCAAATAGAAGGGGTGAGATATCTAACAATATAATAAAATGTATGATAAATAACATGTTAGATAAAATCATATAATATCACCACTTCACATCTTATAACCAACAATAATCACAATAAAACATCAACACGATATAACCACTAAATTCACAGCTTTTAGATAATACTTGTCACAACAAGTCAACAACATAAAGCAACAACAAATCTATCTTCACCACAATTCAAGATGCAAAATCAAATGCGACTCAATCACAATGCAAATGCATGTGATACCATTGGAGCAGAACTCCCATCTTAAAATAATTGCCAATAAATAGAGGCATCAACAAGACATAAGCCTTCATCTTAATATTCGCCAATACAGGCCATCTTAACGAGCATCAGCTCCATCTTGATATGCAATGTATGCAACACAATCATGAATGTAGTAACAACAAACACAATTATCAACATCTCAACATAACATCATCGTTGGCCAGAAGCCTACATCTTAATAGCTGCCAATTATTAGAGGCATCTCAACATCATTCATCAACATGATTCATCAACATGATTCATCAACATAATTCATCAACATAATTCATCAACATAATTCATCAACATAATTCATCAACATGATTCATCAACATAATTCATCAACATAATTCACCATCATAATTCATCAACATCATTTATCATCATACTTCACTGCAACTCAGCCATAACAACAATACAACGGCAGATCGACAATCCTTCAACGTTGGCCATAGGCCTACAACATGATAATGCCTATAATTAATTAATCATATAAGGCTTACTTATAAATTAACAAACCTCTACATATTATTAATTCTGTAATACTACATCATTATCATCATTAATCTTACTGTTATGAACCAACCAATAATCTATAATCATCTCATCCTCATCATACTTCACAAAATTATCATAGCGATTTACGCGGGAAGCTAACTCTAGCCCTAAATTAGGTTACTAGTATTATTCTTCTTATTCTTCATTTTAATCCTTAAGAATGTAGTTCATCACGTTAGCTATCTAACGCTTTGAACGACACATCAAACGGAGTCTGGAAACTCAAGTTACAGCCTTCGGGAACAAATCTATCAAAAATCAGACTACATGAGTCGACACATAACGTCTTGAGTCAACGCGTACTGGGCTTAACACGCTGCATGAGTCGATGCGTAATCCTCTTGGGTCGACTCATATAGAGTCCGCAACACTGCATGTATCGATACATAGTCATACGCATCGACTCATCCTGAGTCTAAAAGCCTTCATGTATCAACGCATGGCTTCTTCGTATCGACTTATCCTGAGTCTAAAAGCCTTCATGTATCGACACATGGCTTTTAGGGTCGTCACATATTGTTCTGTCATGAATATTTTCAGCAATTTTACTATGTTTTCACTGCGGTTTCCATGCTTTAGGCCCTAAAAACATCCTCTAATCATAGGTAATCATCAATTATAATTATTCTATATTTCTACATCAATTATACAACATTAGGGCATCATTATTCATCCTTAAATTATTGATTTTCATCAAACAAAAATGTATATAATTCAATCATAAACCAAACAATCTTTCACATCAAATCCCACATACTAATCATCATAAACCCTATTATAGAGTAAGAACCCCACCCTTACCTCAGATTGAAGGTTGCTCTATAACTTTTCCGGTTGAATTCTGTTTTTCTCTTTTCCTTCTTTTCTGCAACTTTCACGTTCTCTTCCAACCCTTATTTTCTTCATCCTCTTGAGAAAACCTATTCTCTTTACTGTCACATCTAATTTATATTATTATAACCAAACTCAATAATAATAGAATTATTTCTCTTGGGCTTAATTCTCACCCCCCCTTAATACTACATACCGCCATATAAAATAGGCCCAACAACTTAATCTTATATTATTCCATTAATTCCAACATTATTATTATTATTAATCAACTAATTAATTAATTAATAATAATCTAACAACTTATACCAACAATCTATAACATCTCACAACTTCAACAATTAATCTAAAATAATTTAATTAAATAATTAATTAAATTAACGGGCGTTACACACTATTTCAAAGATACAATCTCATACATTACAGGTCATTTTCAGAAAGTCAACAAAAGACACTTTTTGCCAAGATCTTTTACATCAATATAAAGTCTTCAAATGCAAAATTAATCAAAAGAGGGATTGAATTAAACATCTTGGGATTTCCAAAAAGTCCAATATCATCATCATGAGATAAAAATTGAGCAAGTTATGGCTTGCCCAAGTTGGGAAAGTTTTGGAAATTTCAAGATTTATGCATTAAGAAAACTTAAACTTTTAAGTCAATGTCTTAATTTCTTGGACTTCAAACATCTTCATAACCTTATGGAAGACCTATAAATTTATTATTACCTTGCCTTGAATTTTTTGTCTATTTTATTCATATTTATTTTGTTTTTATTCACATAAATACAAGATAAATTATATAAAATAGTGAATGATAGATCATGACACTTGGGATTTTAGTTTGGATTGATTTTAGGCCCATAAATTCATGCAAGGCTTTCCAGGTTCATTCCCCAAACAAAATGAGCAAGAATGACCATTTTTGGAATTTTTCAAATTTGATTTGGTGTTTAAACCATGGCTTAATGGGATGATTTCTTTCCTTCTTACCTTGTCTCCTCTCTCTCCTCTATAAATACATCACATATACAAGCCAGACTCACGCAGAGACATTACCTAGAGAGCCACGAAAAATTCCAAAATTTCAACCAAAGTTGAAACACGTTTTGCAGGTGCTCTCAATTTAAAATAGCGATCATACATTGCTCCTGAGGTTCCCAGAGACCTGTTCCAACCATTCTCAAAGATTGAAACGTCCCAGATCGTCAGATCCAAGTCATCACCATTTTGGTAAAATCTTAATTCCAAATCTTTATTTTTACGAATTGTTGAATGTTTTAACATGGGTGTATGAGTTTCTGGGCATCCTTGGAGTAGGTTAAAAGCATTATATGGAATGCATGACGTGTAGATCATAAAATTACATGATCAAACCGTGTTAGGGTTTTTGATTCATAACTCAAGATGCAGGAGTTTTCTGGCCAATCTAAGGCCAGATTCGTGATCAGGGCAAAATTTTAAGTGGAATAGGGTTTTGGTTCAGTCTTGAAACTAACAAATTCACAGGATCCATGTTTTGATGTACCAGAGAAGACGACTAGAGTGTGACTCTGGCGTCCCTCCGGTCTTTTGACTCAGGCAGGAGCTGGCGTGGCAAGGCAGCGTATCCTGATTGGCCCATTCAAATGCAAAGGGCCCATCAGGGCGCGCATATTATTTTTTAATATATTTTGAGTCATTTTTCAAATATAATATTATGCATTGACTATACACGAATTGAAAGTTAGCTCAGATGGCAAGGCGTATGTGTGCAAAGGGAAATGACCTAGGCTCGAGTCTCAGGTCCAACATTTTTGATTTTTCTAACATTCTTTTGCAGATCCCATACAACCATGATACACAAGTACACCACAGGCCATCAGATCCATGTCTTTCAAATGTCAATACAACCAGGTCCAAACGCATTAAGCATGCATCCCCATCATGGACACTCAGGGGATCCTCACACTGGATCCATACAGTTTCTAGGCCAGCTTAGTATGGGCCTAGCGAATTTCCACATACACCCCCTATTTACTAATCAACACCAGGCCCATTAACTCTCTTATTTATTTTATTTTATTATTTACTTCATTTTAATCTTTTTTTAACAAATCATAAAAAGTCAAAAATAATAATCATAAACTTAATATTTTTCGAATTAATTTAATTTTCATTAATTTAATTAATTAATTTTAACTTCATTTTATCAATTTAAAATCAACTAGACTTAGGTTTATTTAATTCAAATATTTTCTTAATAAAAACACAAAAAAATTGTAGAATTAGTTTTATTAATTAACAATCATTTTTCTTTTATTTAATTAATTAAGATTATATTTAGTTTTTTCTCATTTAATTTAGTTTAAGTATTTTCTTAAAATAAACAAAACCAAAAAAAAGATTTTCTTGTTTACTTAGAAATTTTCTTAGGGTTTTAGACGTTCGTCTCTATTTCGCGCGCATTATTTTGTTCGCGTATTTTTTTTTATAATAATGTACCTAATGACAGTATATAATAGATCAAAACTAGGACTATATCGCTTTCTTTATTTTTCTCCCATTTGGACATGTAAATACCCCCTCCCCCAAGCATTGTAATAGCGTAGGATTTAAATTCCTGGACTTTAAATTTCTGCAAAATATTAACTGTTAGTAACTAGGCTTGTATGAAAAGACTAATAACAAAATGCTAGAAAACTTAATAGCAAAGATAAATAAACTGAATTGAATCACATGCACATATACACCTCTAAGGTACGCCCACTTCGGTTGCCTTCGAAAAAATAGTCACAACTCTCAAAACATGAGAGGTTTTAGTGGCTACCCTCTGATTAAAAAAAAAGATCATGAGTTCCTCGATGACCCGCTCGATGTTGCCCCGGTAAAAATATGATATTAGAATCTTAGGTTAGTTACTAAAGCTTCTCGCCCAGTTGCCTTTGTGACTATAAAAAATGCCCATTCAATTGTCCCTCATACATCCAACGACAGGGCTACCAACTCACTAATAGTAGGATAGCACTCTCTAAAGGATAAGAGGAAAAGAACGACCTTTTCAAGTACAAGTAGATAGTTGTTAGATGCTTGCTCAAATAAAACAAACTTTTTACGCTTATACATTTCAAAAAACAACTTTCAAAAACATTTGCTTTGTCAACACTCTTGAGGACTGGTACAAGAGTTATCATGAAGAAAATCACCGCACTAAGGCATTTCAAAACATTTTTTTCTTCAAAACACACAAAGCACAAGGTACTTTTAAAATGAACTAAGCATCTAAGAGCCCGTAGATAACTACAGATGGAAAGGGTGCTAACACCTTCCCTTTCCATAATCTACCCCCTTACTCAGAAAACTCTCGAAAAGGTATTTTTATGTTCTTTTCACCCTTTCTTTAATTTGGATAAAAGAAAAGTCGGTGACGACTTTTGCTTACCACAACATTTGCGAATACAAACACAAAACCAATACAACAGTCGATTCTGCCACCATATCACAAAACTGGCGACTCTGCTGGGGAATTACTTATAAAGTGGGGTTACCTTAGAGTTTAGTTTATCACTTTCAAATTACTTGTATGCTTTGCTTGCTTTATTTTTAAAGGGTTGCTTGGGTTATTGTTAAAGATCCTACACCCAGATCTGGGACACCTTTTTTAGGTAAGTAGCAATAAATCATAGAAGTTGTACGATGTAGACCAATATGGACGAAATGATGGCTACATTAGCATGATACTCTGGCTTGTACTAATGTTCCTTGAGTCAGCCAAGGATAACATTAGGATTATTTATAGTGTCATTAATCGCTAATTGACCTTTAGAACCTTTAATTGACTCATCCTAAGCCATTAAAAGTAGTGAGATGGCCGACTTTATTTCCAACCAAAGATTGATTGATACTCGATACTCACTCATTGAGATTGGACTTTTGGGATATTCTGGCCGCAATACTTCGGTGCTTGAGCTAGAATAATGCCTAAAATAAAGGTCAGTGATATGAGACTCCTTAGAACCCGGTTACTATTAATAGGACAGGTTGAGCCAACTGAAACTTCAAGAGGGTACTTACCTTTAAAACTCATGCAAGCCTTTAAACCTAAGGTCTCTGTGTGACTTGTTTGTGTTTGATATACTTGTGATTTCAAAGCATAATCATAACATCATAAACATCATAACATGTCATGTATAGTAACCATTTCAAGGGCCTGCGGATTTATCTCTTCACTGTTTTGAAGATCATGGATTCAGCTCGCAGAAAAACCATCCGAATCAATTTTATAGAGATCCCTCCCAAACTCAAAGAAATGGTTTCAAAATTTACTGAGAGTTCATCATTCAACAAGAGATATGGTCACTTGCTAAGTTTGGTTACTATCGATTTTGACGAGGGTTTGATGAGTGTCTTTTTCCAGTTCTTCGACCCTAAGCACCGTTGCTTCACATTTCCAGACTATTAGTTGGTGCCTACGCTGGAAGAATTCTCCAAAATACTCGGTTTTCCTATATTAGAGCATATACCCTTTACTAGTTTAGAACAAGATCCAACTGCTGAAGATGTCACCATAGCTTTGCACTTGAAGCCATCTGACATTGAGTCCAATTGGGAAAGAAGGAGTGAAGTTAAGGGCCCCCTCACAAGTTTTCTGATGAAGAAAGCTCAGGTATTCTTAGACACTATGAGTTACCATGCCTTTGAAGATGTTTTAGCTCTTTTGATCTATAGGTTGGTTCTGTTCCCCAATTCAGATCAGTTTATAGATGTCAGTGCCATCAACATCTTCCTTACTCACAATCTAGTTCCTACATTGCTCGGGGATATTCTGCATTCACTCCATACCTGTACCATGAAGAAGCGAGGGACTCTCATGTGTTGCATACCTCTACTCTATAGGTGGTTTATTTCGCACCTTCCTCGGTCAATAATGAAGAATGAGTTAGGTTTAAGATGGAACCAAAGATTAATGTCTCTTTCTCACTCTGACATCTATTGGTGCCCTTGCTCCCAAGAAGACATCTCTTTTATTGATCATTGCGGAGAATTTCCCAATGTGCCACTCCTTGGAATTAAAGTAGGCATCACCTACAACCCCTCCTTAGCTTTACGTCAGTTTGGTTACGCTCGGAGGGATGGTCCTCATAATATGCTCATTCAAGGTATTGTATTCGACTATTCAAATGATCTGCAAGGTTATCATCAGAAGTTCATCCGTGCTTGGGTAATGATTAAGAAGACTGATAGCAGGACTCTAGGGCATAAGAACTCCATGCCTTTGGATCCATACCTCAAATGGGTGCGAGCTCGTGCTCAAAATCTCATGATGTCGTATGCTCCTATCCTACCAGTGATTTCAGAGCCTATTGTTCAATGTGACGAGTCTCGCATCATTCTTCATCCTGATATGCCAACAAACTTTGAAGAGTTGCAAAAATCTTGGATACAACTCAAAGAAGAACGAGATACATTTGAGTCCCAATTCTACTCCAGTGAGAAAAAGGTGTTGGAACTGACAAAGTGGCTCCACGAAGAGCAGAATCTCAACGCCTACATTAGCACCAAAAGGAAGCACCCTTTGGAGACTTAGGAATCTTAGAAGTTCCTTATTTGTTATTCCTTTGTAAACATTGATTTCATTTGAGCTTACTAATAAAATGTCTTTGTTTCTGTTTTGGTTAAAAGAGTTTTAATCCTATAAGGCCCTTGAAAACATTGCATAAGCATATCATGTATATCATCACATAAACAGGTTGTCAAAAAATAGGTTTCTTATTCTTTTCACTATTTATTTCAGCAAAAGAAATGACTCTCGAACAAACAATGAAGGACCTCCAAGCTCAGAACGCTCAGTTTTAGCAAATGTTCCTGGCTCTGTCCCAGTGGAAGGAAGATCTGAAAGCTCTTATTATCAAAGAGAAGACCAAGAAGCCATAGAAACCAGCTGGTGTAGTGAATTTTGGAAGAAGGATCAGAGGACCGGTTAAGCGAGCTATAGATTTCGCAACCCCGTCAAATGAGTGGGACAATCAAGAAGAAAAGCCAGTGGAAGAAAACAACAATCCACGGTCTGAGGAAGATGGACCTGACAATTCTAAGGAGCAGTATCCTCCTACTGATGATAAATACAAACAACTAGAAGATCAACTCAATGCTATGGAGATCCAGAGGATACCCGAGCTAGGTTTTGAGGATCTATGACTGATCTCAGGGGTGGTCATCCAGCAGAAATTCAAGGCCCCTACATTTACTAAGTACGACAGTGTCTCATGTTCTAAGCTGTATTTAAGGTCGTATGTCACGAAGACTCAACCTCACACTACTGACAGGAATCTGTGGGTACATTTCTTCCATGAGAGTTTGTCAGGGACTCAGCTGGAATGGTTATATCAACTGGAGAGAACCAACATTCTCAATTGAGAAGATTTGGCTGCTGCTTTCTACAAGCCGTATCAATATAATGCTGACCTCGCCCCGACCCGTACACAGTTGTAAAGTATGTCCATAGGTTCCGGTGAGGGTTTTAAAGATTATGCCCAAAAATGGAGAGACCTTGCGGGAAGAGTCCATCCTCCGTTGTTTGATAGGGAGCTGGTGAACATGTTCTTGGGCACGATATCCGGGCCGTTCTTTAACCATCTGATAGGAAGTTCTTCTACTGGGTTTACTGAATTGATCTTGACTGGCGAACGGGTAGAAGCTGACATCAAAAGTGGTAAAATACAGAGAGATGCATCCTCCAATACTGCAAAGAAACCTTTCATTGGAAAGAAGGAGGTTAGTGCTGCTTATGGCCAAAGAAATCTTAACAAAACTGAGCTTCGTCCGACGGTAAAGGCTGTTATGATTTCCAATCCTGCCTCAAACCAACAATGAAATAATCAGCGCAAACCAGATGCACCTAGAAGACAGTTTACTCGAATCAACATGACCCTATCCCAGGTTTTACCGTAGTTACTGAAATCCAATTTGGTGACTCTAAAGGAGGCCCCAAAGAAGCCTAATACTGCCTCTCCCCGCTACAACCTGAATGCTCGATGTTTCTACCACTCTGAAACTCCGGGGCATGATACAAATGACATTTGGGCTTTAAAGAATAAGGTACAGTGTGATCGGTGGGAATAGAACTGACTGTTTTGGAATGCTGGTTCGCGAAATGTCGCGGTAAGCAAGAGTCACCACCGTCTTTTATTTTCTCCAACAAGGAAAGGACAAAAGCACAGCAAAATTCCTTTTCGAGATGTTTCTCGGGTTCAGGAGGTAGATTATAGAAAGGGAAGGTGTTAGCACCCTTTCTATCCGTGGTTATCCACGGGCTCTTAGGTACTTGCTCACTATGTTTTCAAAATGTTTTGCTTTTCTTGTGTTTGTGGGTTTTGAAAAAGTTTGTTTGAAAACTTCAGTTTAACTCTTGTATCTGTCCTCAAGAGTGTATGAAGTGTTTGTTTGAAAACTTTTGTCAGAAAAGTGTAGGTGCGAAAAGTATTTTTTTTGTTTTGAAAGAGAAAGTACCTAAGAACCTCTACCTACTCAAAAGAAATTAAGCTGTGTAAATGTCCTTTAGACAGTACCATCCCACTATTGAGAAGTAGGTAGCACCTTCGTTGGAGTTTCGGGTCAATTCGATTATAGGGACATGTGATCACCAAAGCAATAGTAGGACGCCTTAGCGGTAACCCTAATGTCTTAGATCATTTTTTATCGAGGCAACCGTTCCGAGGCAACTTTTTGATCTTTAGACAGGAGGGCGACCTCTAAAACACCCTATACTCAATGACCACGTCGAGGCAACCAAGTGAGGCGTACCCTAGGAGTGGCATGTGCGAGTGTGTCAGGTTTCAGATTATGTTATCTTTGCACATGTTATGGTGAGCTACATTTTGATTTTATTTTGAGAACAAGTCTTATCATGCATAGCCTAGTTAACATACATCTAACAGTTAAAGGTTGCGGAAAATAAATCTACGCTATTACAAGGCGTCGGGTATTTACATCGCCAAAAAAAAAACCCTTTGAAAAAGTAAATGCGGGAAATTAAAGAAAGCGATAAAAAGGGTCCTAATTAAAGCTATTACATCCTCGGAGCAATTACATAAATATGATCAAAAATTAATAAAAACTAATCACATGCGCGAGAAAGAATTGAATCAGAGAAGTCCTTAGGGTTTTGACCCTTTTTGAGAAAGAAAGAACTTTTTGGTATTTTTGTACTTAATCAAATTAAACCTAAAACTAATTAATTAATTAAATAAGAGAAAAGATATTTTTTTTTGAGTTTTTTATGTTTTAAGGAAATAAAAATAAAATGATTAAAAGTTGTTAAAAACAAACCCTAATTCTATGTTGATTTTATTTATTGCAAAAATATCAAATTTAACCTAATTAAGACTAATTTGTTAATTATATTTATTTACAAAAATAATAAATTAAAGGTGAAATTAATAAATAATAATAAAAAATATTATATTTTAGTTTTCTGATTTTTATTACGAAAAAGTTAATTTGGGTTAATTAAATAATAATAATAATAATTAATAGGAAAATAATTAAATGGAAAATATAAAGAGAAAAAAAGAAGAACCCAGGGGGGTGCTGGCCCAATTAGGAGGTGTTTGTTGCAATTCTCAGGCCCAACAAGCTGCAAGCCTCTTTGACTTTTTGGATCGTCCACACATGCATTGACCAGGGACTATGGTAGTCACTCCATCCTGGCCTTCAGATTTGCTTTGCAAGCCACTTGGAGTGTTGATAAGTGAGGTACATGGTGGATCACTTTTGGAAGCCTGCATGTGAATATGTTAAGAAAAGAAATAAATGTTTTTTTGGGGGACCTGGGATTCGAACCCAGATCCCAACGTTTCCAAGCCAATGCCATCACCACTCAACCACGCTGCTTTTCTTGTTACTGAAACAAGTGACAATTATTATATTAAGAACTTAGTCAATATGCTGTAGCACAAAAAATACGCGCGCTTATTTCAAACAGTCCAATGGTGTATTAACACATCATCGTCTTCCTCATTGTACCTGTAAAAACAACATTAGATAACGGGGGTTTTTAACCCCCACAATATGCCACGAGGAAAAATAGCGATTAGATCTACGATTTACATAAATATTTCACGAGGGTTTGGTTTTGTTCGTCTGGGTTCAACGATTCCAACCATGTGCCTTATGAATCCTAATTGTTCCTGGATTGCAAAGCCCCAATTCAAAGCTTATGAACCCTAAAAATTCAACTATGGCATCTTGTGATTTATGGCGTTTCAGTTCAATTAAGTTATACCATTAGCTTCGTATGGTCCCTATTAACACAAACCAATCAAGAAAATATGTTAAATATGCATGAATTCAACAATACGATTTTGGAAAATAAGTGCAAACCGTGATTCTGTTTAGGACGATTCTTTGAGCTTTAAGGCTTGAATTTGATTGCCACACACTCCTGGGAACTCCTGCAAGGTGTTAGAATCAACAAATTGCCTTGAATTGGCCTGGAAAGCAAAGATCAGTTTTGAGTTTTTCTTGAATTTTCTCAATATGCTATGGCTTTTTTCTGCAGCTTTTTCACGTCTATTGCATCAGGGTTTGCTTGCATATATATAGGGGAATGGAATTAGGTCAAAAGCTTGAGCAAAAATCCCTTGAATTGATGATTGAATCCTTGATTGGAAATCATATCTTTTTGATTTTTCATGATTGGAAAAGGTTGCCAAATTTGGAGATTTTGTATCTTTGACTTGGTGCACGAAATTGCCAGCCTTTTTAGGTCATATTTGCTTCATAAAAAGATTTAAAAACCAAATCTTGTATTTTCCTACAATTTAAATTGATTAAATGAATTAATATCAATTAAAAATCCAATTAATTAATAAAAAAATAAGAAAATAAATTCAATTAAGCTTGATGGGTCGTGCATAGGTCATGGATGAAGTTTCAAGAAGAGATTTGAGGCCCATTAGCAAAAATAAGGTGTTTTGAGCAAAGTTGACTTTTGCCAATTCCTAAAACTTTTCCCAACTTCTCCAATGCATATCTTGCTCAATTTTGATCATATGAACATGTTCTTGGACATTTTGGAAAGGTCTTGAAGTCCTCTAACCAATTCCTTTGGTCCCATGTCATTTGGATTTACCAATCTCA
Organism: Vicia faba; assembly: GCA_948472305.1. NCBI lineage: Eukaryota > Viridiplantae > Streptophyta > Magnoliopsida > Fabales > Fabaceae > Vicia > Vicia faba. The sequence continues at coordinate 1,109,738,422 of OX451738.1, forward strand.
AGTTATGGCCTTTGACTTAAAGTGCATTTTTGTTGACTTTTGGAATTGACCTATAATGTCAAAATTGATAACTTTTTATGAGAGCATTTCTTGAACTTGGAGTGTGAAGATGGATTGTAGGAAATGGAATACCCTTCAAAATGAGTATTGGATGGAATTTTTCTGACAAACCATGAAAAAGGTATGCCCTGGTCAAGATACAGTTGACTTTTCTACTGTCCAAAAATAGTAACTTTTTGCATCTTGATGATTTTTGAGCTATCTTTGTGGAATCATGATCAAGACTTGATCAAATGATGATTGTGGACTCAAAATAAGATGTTGACCAAAAATTCTGACTTTTGACTGCAAAATGACCATTTTGCCCCTGCAGTTGACTGTAGGTCAAATGAGGCTTTTTGACTGTGCAAGTTGACACTGTGAGTCTTGACACTTGACATGTAGGTGCTTGAGAATGTATGTAGGCATATGAGACTTGATTGAGCCATTGAAAACCCCAAATTCCTTGAAGGAACCAAAACCCTAATTTCAGCTAGCTTAAGAGGTATTTGGACTGTGCAATCCTTTGAGCCATCTTGAGCAATTTGAAGATCATATCTTGGCAAATCTTGAGGAATATGGGAGGGAAAATTTTGGGGTACAACAGTTGCCCCTGTTCAATCTTCTTAAACCTGAGGATGTAGATTGGCTTGCGTGCCTTTCGTGATCCGAAGGTGGAAGATGATTGAACACTAAAGTGCCCAGAAATTTGCACTCGCATGGTGTTAGCATCAGCAATGTGATGTCAGGAATGGGCTTACAGATGCCATTTGGAAAGATGATGGATAGGAGGATGGGCTTATAGATTCCATCTAGAAATGTAATGGATAGTTGTGGAGATGGGCTTAAAGATGCCATCTGGAGATTGTTTGTTGAATTGTAACTTGGTAGGTTGAAAGAGGGAACCTGTGTAGGGTTGCCTGATGATGAGTCCGTGTAAAACTGCATCTTGGAAGGGAAGGAACCGGTGTAGGGTTGCTTCATGATGGTTTAGTAGATAGTTGTCCTGTCTGGTTTCAGGTATTAATCTACAATCCGTCGTTCACAGATATTTCCTGGCTAGTTACAGGTATTAATCTGGAATTTAAGAGAGGTGGGTCAAAGAGAGGCTGGTTTCAAGTATTAATCTCTGACTTGAGAAAGAAAGATAGTTTTCCTATCTAGTTTCAGGTATTAATCTTCAATCTCTTCAATGTAGATAACTTTCCTGTCTGGTTTCAGGTATAGATCTACAATCAGTTCATATAGGTGGTTTTCCTGTCTGGTTTCAGGTGTTAACCTATAATCAGTCGTTCACAGATATTTCCTGGCTAGTTACAGGTGTTGATCTGGAACTTAAGAGAGGTTGGTCGATGAGATAATTTTCCTGTCTGGTTTCAGGTATTAATCTCTGACCTAAGAAAGAAAGATGGTTTCTTGTCTAGTTTCATGTATTAATCTTCAATCTCCTCATGTAGATAACTTTCCTGGCTAGTTACAGGTATAGATCTACAATCAGTCGTCCACAGATATTTCCTGGCTAGTTACAGGTGTTGATCTGGAACTTAAGAAGGCTGATGGTAATCATCTTTTGATTGACCTTTTCCTGAAAAGGCAAAACGTTAGTTGCATGCAATGTCATGTTGTATGAAATGCATGATGTTCTCAAAATGAGATCATATGATATGATGCGTATATGCATGTATCATGATGTATGAAAATGTGATGTTTTAGCTGGGGAAAATAAATCCCGGATAGCTGCTGGAGCATGACGTTGAATTCTTCGTTTCCGCTGGGGATGATGAACGAAGATGATTGCAAGAATAAACCGGTAGGAGAAGATGACTCCGTTGGGAAATAAACTGATGAAGAGATTACTCCGAGGGGAATTACTCTGTGGGGAAGAGATGTTCCGCTGAAGATTTTAACGATAAACTCCGCTGGGGATTCTGTTGATAAGCTCTGTTGGGGATGGAAATAACTTCGCTGGGGACGATCTTTCCGTTGCAACTTGCTGAGGATAACCCAGTTAGACTCTGGTGGGGATAACCTTCTGAATATGGCTGGGGAGAGATATTTGTACTCTGCAAGGAATAAGCTTCCAGAATCTACTGGGGAAGATGATTCAACTCTGGCAGGGAATCTTTTGAGACTGCGCGGGGAAATGGCTACACCGGGGGTATCTGTTATTCCGCCGGGGAACATCTTATATTTCTGTCGAGGAATATTAAGACTGCCGGGGATGCTTGCTGAGGAATATTTGTATACTCCGCTGGGGAATATTAAGATTTACTGGGGATACCCAACTTGTTCGGGACTGATGGTAGACCAACTCTGCTTGGGGGAGAGTATTGCTGATTTGCTGGGGATACTGTGCCCTTTTGGGGCTGATGGAAGGCCAACTCTGCTTGGGGAGAGTATTGCTGAATCTTGTCTTACTCTGCGGGGAGTGAAGGTATCTTGGTCATATTCTTCAGCTGAACCTACCCTGGTACCTTGGTGGACAAAGCAACTAGATCGCTTAGACAATTCTTATTGCCCCTACTTCCGATGTCACCTATAATTAGTCCTTTGTTTCGTATGCAAGTATTTATGAACAACAATTAATGTCAAATGCATATATAAAAAATGAACATTGGACGTTCTTTGCAAAACAAAACAGATAAAGGAAAAACAATTTGCAATTTGTCTGGGAAAAAAATGAGCTTGTATTGATTTTGCAGTTTGCCTGTAAATAGGCGTTTTGTACAAGAGGCTGACGTCCTAGTAAGAGAACGCCGCCGAATAAAATAGATTTTATACAATTTGTGAAAAGGAAACAAAACAGCTATGTGAAAAATCCCACTGGGTTCCAACTCTGCTATCGCCTTTATGTCTTCAAGCGTCTCATCACTTTGCTGCTTAGTTGAAGAGAAATCTGATTGATTGGTGCCGTATGAGCCTGATAGTCGATACCGAAGTCTGGATCCAGGGTGATCCAATAAGACATAGTATTAGGCTTATCCCTAACTTTTGCCTGGACCTCCCTTTCGGGTTTTCAGTCCACCGGGATACCCATTTTTTCCCAAGCCGCCTTTTCAGGTTTTCGACTTGCCGGGTGTATAGATTTTTTTATTTTCATCCCTCATTTTTGCCCGAACCCTTTTGGTTCGCCGGGAAGCCCTTATTTTTTCCTAGGCCAGTCGACCTAGCGGGTCTTTTAATCATGCGTAGTATCTTTTTACTATGTCTGCATTGGCGGGGTGAGGAAGGTCGTCACCATCCATGGTGGTTAAAATCATCGCACCTCCTGAGAAGATATTCTTAACCACAAATGGCCCTTCGTACGTAGGGGTCCATTTTCCCCTGGGATCACCTTGAGGTAGGATGATGCGCTTGATTACCAGGTCTCCGACTTGATACTCTTGTCGTCTGACTTTCTTTTTAAATGCCTTGATCATCCGTTTTTGGTCCGTCTGACCATGACAAATAGCGGTCAGTCTCTTTTCGTCAATTAGGTTTAATTGATCAAGCCGAGTCTAGATCCAGTCGTCTTTGCTCAAACCTGCATCCTTCATGATCCGGAGAGAGGGTATCTGAACTTCAATGGGTAAGACTTCCTCCATGCCATATACCAAGGAATAGGGTGTTGCCCCTGTTGACGTCCGTGCTGAGGTACGGTACCCATGAAGAGCAAATGGTAACATCTCGTGCCAATCTTTATAGGTCACTGTCATCTTCTGCACGATATTCTTGATGTTCTTATTAGCCGCTTCTACAGCCCCATTCATCTTCGGCCGGTAGGGAGAAGAGTTGTGGTGCTGTATCTTGAATTGCTCGCAGAGCTCAGTGATCATCTTGTTGTTAAGATTGGTACCATTATCCGTAATGATCCTCTCTGGTACACCGTATCGATAGATCAGGTTATGCCGAATGAATCGTGCCACGACGTTCTTGGTTACGGTGGCAAAGGAGGCTGCTTCAACCCACTTCGTAAAGTAGTCAATCGCTACCAGGATGAAGCGATGCCCGTTGGATGCCGTAGGTCTGATCTCGCCGATTATATCAATGCCCCACATGGCAAAAGGCCAAGGTGCTGTCAAGACGTTCAGAGGAACTGGAGGAATGTGCACCTTATCAGCATAGATTTGGCACTTGTGACATATCCGAGAATGCTGATAACAGTCGGCTTCCATTGTGCACCAGTAATATCCTGCCCGAAGGATTTTCTTTGCCATGGTATGTCCACTGGAATGCGTTCCGAAGGTACCTTCATGCAGCTCTTCCATGATCCTTTCTGCTTCAGTCTTATCCACACAACGCAGTAAGGTTGAATCATGGTTTCGTTTGTAAAGAATGCCATTGCTGAGGAAGAACTTTGCCGCAAACCTTCTCAGAAACTTCTTGTCATTAACAGATGCGCCCTCGGGGTATTCTTGAGCTTCAAGGTACCTCTTTACTTCATAATACCAAGGCTTTTCTGTTACCTCTTCAGTCTCAAGATCACAACAATGTGCAGGTTCATCCAATTTCCAAATAATGATCCGGGGAGCCTCGTTGTCCCATTTGACTTTGAACATAGAAGACATCGTAGCTAGCGCGTCCGCCAACTGATTCTCCTCTCTTGGGAAGTGTTCAAAGGTTATCTCCTCGAAATGGGGAAGCAACGTCAATACATACTCCTTGTAAGGAATAAGATTTGGGTGTTTCGTATCCCACTCGCCTTTGATCTGACTGATCACGAGAGCGGAATCTCCGAAGACACTCAGAAACTTGATCCTTAGGTCAATTGCAGCTCGAAGACCCATGATGCATGCTTCATACTCCACCATGTTGTTGGTGTAGTTGAAACATAGTCGGGCGGTGAGTGGAGTATGAGAGCCCTTAGGAGATATGATCACAGTGCCAATACCGTTACCCAAGGAGTTTGAGGCTCCATCAAAGTGCATAGACCATCGGGATCCTTCCTCAGGTCCTTCATCCGGTCCGGGTATTTCACAATCAGTCACTACCATGATATTCTCGTCTGGAAATTCAAAGTTCATAGATTGGTAGTCATCCACTGCCTGATATGCCAAATGGTGTGCCAACACACTTCCCTTGATTGCTTTTTGAGTCGTGTACTGGATGTCATATTCAGTCAAGATCATCTGCCATCTTGCTATTCTTCCTGACAAGGCAGGCTTTTCGAAGATATACTTGATCGGATCCATTTTTGAAATCAACAGAGTGGTGTGAGTCAACATATACTGTCTCAGCCGGCGAGCAGCCCATACCAAAGCGCAACAAGTTTTATCGAGCAGTGAGTATCGGGTCTCACAATCGGTAAACTTTTTGCTAAGGTAATAAATAACATGCTCTTTTCGGCCAGACTCGTCATGCTGACCTAGCACGCATCCCATTGAGTTGTCAAGTACTGTCAAGTATAAGATTAGAGGTCTCCCTTCAACTGGTGGCTTAAGAATGGGCGGCTCTTGGAGATACTCTTTGATTCTTTTGAAAGCGGCCTGACATTCATCGTTCCAACGTACTACTTGATCTTTCTTCAGTAGCTTGAAGATTGGTTCACAGGTAGCAGTTAGGTGCGAGATGAATCGGGAAATGTAGTTCAACCGTCCTAGAAAGCCTCTGACCTCTTTCTCTGTCTTGGGAACTGGCATCTCTTGTATGGCTTTCACTTTGGCAGGGTCCACTTGAATACCTTTGTCGCTTACGACAAAACCTAGCAGTTTTCCAGATCTCACCCCAGAGGTGCACTTGTTCGGGTTTAATCTCAGCTTGTACAACTTCAACCGGTCAAACAGCTTCTGTAGATGGTCAAGGTGTTCCTCCTCAGTTTGGGACCTTGCAATCATGTCGTCGACGTATAATTCAATCTCATGGTGGATCATGTCATGAAACAAGGCAACCATGGCACGCTGATACGTTGCCCCAACATTTTTCAACCCAAAAGGCATGACCTTGTAGCAAAAGGTGCCCCACTGAGTAACAAAAGTGGTCTTCTCCATGTCTTCAGGAGCCATCTTGATTTGATTATAACCGGAGAAACCGTCCATGAAGGAGAATACCTTATGCTGAGCAGTGTTGTCAACCAGAATGTCGATGTGAGGCAGAGGGAAGTCATCCTTAGGGCTCACCCTGTTCAAATCCCTGTAGTCAACACACATTCGGACCTTACCATCTTTCTTCGGCACTGGAACCACGTTGGCAACCCACTGAGGGTAAGAAGTCACTGCTAGAAAACCGGCATCAAATTGTTTCATAACCTCAGCTTTGATTTTCTCGGACATCTCTGGACGCATACGGCGGACCTTCTGTTTTACCGGAGGGCATTCTTCCTTGGTAGGCAGGTGATGAACCACAATGTCGGTATCCAACCCAGGCATGTCTTCACAAGACCAGGCAAAGATTTCCATGTAGTCATGCAGCATCTGAATCAACCGTTGTTTCACACTAGACTCCAGATTGGCACTAATCTTGACTTCCTTTCTGTCTGTCTCAGTACCCAGATTTACCGTTTCCACTGGCTCTTCATGTGGCTGAATGGCCCTCTCTTCCTAGAGTAGCAGTCTTGCAAGCTCACCAGGCACTTCGCAATCATATTCACCTTCGTCTTCGGCTAAGTTGATCGGATTTTCGAAGTCATAACTGGCAGTAGCAGAGTCGTTACCAGTGAGATCCAGAATGGATTGGGACCTGTATATGTGAGTGTGTGTAAATAGCTGTTTTGCAATATATAATAAAGAAAGACAAGGAGCGCAAGATTTGAAATGCAAAAAACGTCCAATGCTTTTATTAATGATATATGAAAATGACACACAAAAGCCCTCACAAATGAAGCCACGGTGCCCCGGGTAAGACACCGGGCCATAAAGTTTCACAATATTGTTTGTTACAAATTCAAAAAAAAGGAGTTCATTACTGAGTCACAAAAGTAATAGGGACGAAGTCTTTCGCTGTCCAGTTGTTCGGTCCACCGTTGGTCGTAGGGTAGATCCAGCTGTTGAATTCAGATTCCTCCACGTCATCTTTGATGGCATTTACTCCCGAGTTGCTGATGAACACAGGAGGTCTTCCAATCCTTGCACGACAAACAACCCTCTGAGCTTCTGCAGTGAAACCCAAACCAAACTTGTCAGTCTTCCGAGTGAAATCAGGACGTCGGCCCCAGTTTGCGCACTCACCCTTCTCAAGAACAGCCCGGGCATCCTTTAAGGAAGCCATCTTCAAAGGAGAATCTTCAATCACAATTTCTGCTGATGCCAGTGTCTGAGGGACCTCTTCAAAGTGCTGGAATGGAGTCTCAATGAATTCCCCATCCATCTCTATGTACCGGAACGAGTTAAGGTGGCTGACCATGTATTCTTCCTCCCCCTGAACTGTCACAATCTTCCCTCTGACCGGGTATTTCAGCTTCTGATGTAGTGTGGAGGTCACAGCTTCAGCTTTATGGATCCATGGACGACCCAGCAAACAAGAATATGACGGTCGGATGTCCATCACATAGAATGTAGAATCAAAGACCTGAGAACGAACTCTAATTGGAATATCAACCTCGCCATGTACCATCCTTTTAGACCCGTCAAAAGCCCGGACACCAATGTTACTTGGCTTTAGCTCCAGCCCTTCGCAGTCCATCCTGTCTAGAGCTTTCTTGGGTAAGACGTTCAACGAGGAACCAGTGTCAACCAATACATGTGCAAGAGTAGTGCCCCTGCATTCAATGGAGACATGCAGGGCATCATTATGGTTCTTCCCTTTGGCAGTCAGATCAGCATCAGAGAAACCCAGACCATTATCAGCAGTTAAGTTGGCCACACAATCGGTAAACTGATCAGCTGACGTCTCTTGTGGCACATGGGCCGTCTTTAGGAAGGTAATCAAGCCTTGGCATGGGCCTCTGAACACAACAACAGTGATAGCATAGAAATTTTAGATGGGGTGTGCCCCAGCTGCTCAACTACATTAAAATCACTCTTCTTGATAATCTTAAGAATCTCTTCCATCTCCTGTTTGGAAGCTTCAACAGTGGTTGTCTTCGGTGCCTCCGTCTGGGCAGGCATATCAGTGGCGATCCCTTTGCCCCGAGCGTCAGATGACTCGGCAACAGGGGTAGAAATAAGAACTTGATCAGGAAGGGAAGTAGGCATCTTTGCAGGTGTGATGGCAATAGGTCTCTGGATAGCTGGTGGCGCAAAATCTGGTGAGAAAAGTCTACCGCTGCGGGTGACTTTGGCAGGCCCGGTGATGTTGCTGACGCCGATACTAGTATCAAACTCTTGTTTAACTCCAAGCACATAAACATCTGCCCCATAGTGCCACGGGATAACTTTGTCAGATGTATAGGGGATGGGCCCTGGAACAGTGATGATTATGGGTGCAATCTTCTGAACAGGCGTAATTTTGACAGGCTTCCTCGGGGAAGCATTGGTAGAATTGTTGAAAATGGTGACAATGGAAACTTCTTCGGTAGGGGTAGCAGGAACAATAATTTTCTCAAACAAGATCTCTTTATTATCCATCAGGTTTTGGATACCTGACTTCAAAGATGGACAACCAGCAGGTGAAACAGAACACAGGCGGCAACCTTCAACACATCCTGGAAATAAACCGGCTAGAAACAAGTTCCTTTTGACAGTCATCAGCGGAGTAACAATATCATCCACAAAGGCTACAAACAGGTCTTCCTCTACAGCATTCACTCCATGCTTGGGCATGGGAGCAGTCACGACATTGGGCCTTTCGGGCGCCTCGAACTGTATATCCTTAGCATCAATTAGGTCCTGAACCTTATTCTTCAGAGCCCAACAATCATCCGTAGTATGCCCCGGGCTGTCAGAGTGATAAGCGCAGCGGGCGTTAGGATTGTACTTTGGGGAGGTGGTGTTTACAATCTTTGGAGCTTCCTTTATAGTCACCAGATTGGTTGTCAGTAACTGCGGAAATATCTGGGACAAGGTCATGCTGAGACGAGTAAACTGCCTTCTGGGTCTCTCACCCCTTTGCTGGTTATGGTGCTGAGGAGCAGCAACAGGCTTTAAAATAACCACCGCGTTGACAGCTTGGCGGCGTTCCAGTTTATTCTGTCTCCTTGAACCATAAACAACACTAGATTCCTTCTTGAATGGTTTCTTCTCAGTGCTCGAGGAGGCACCTTTCTGTATCTTCCCAGACTTGATACCAGCTTCTATTCTCTCACCAGTCAAGATAAGGTCTGTAAACCCGGCTGAAGAATTTCCGATCAAATGGTTGAAGAATGGACCAGACAGGGTCCCCAGGAACATATCAACAAGCTCACGGCCAGTTAAAGGTGGCTGCACCCTTCCAGCAAGGTCTCTCCACTTTTGAGCATATTCCTTAAATCCTTCTCCCGTCCCTAGTGACATACCCAGGAGTTGGGTACGCGTAGGAGCGAGGTCGGAATTATACTGATACTGCTTATAGAACGCAGTAGCCAAATCCTCTCAGTTACGAATACTGGCTCCATCCAGCTGATAGAACCACTCGAGTTGAGTCCCTGAAAGACTATCCTGGAAGAAATGGATCCACAAATTCTTGTCAGCAGTGTAAGGTTGGATCTTCCTTACATACGACCGGAGGTGCAGCTTTGGGCAGGAGGTTCCGTCGTATTTGGCAAAAGTAGGTGCCTTGAACTTATGGGGAATCACCACCCCAGAGGATAAGCCTAGGTCTCCAAAGTCCAACCCGGGCACATTCTGTATCTCCATAGCACTTAAACGGTCCTCCAACTGTTTGTACCTGTCCTCAGCAGGAGGGTACTGCTCCTCATCATAATCTGTCTCGTTGTCAGAGACCACGGGACTAGGAACCCTTCTCTCTTGTGGACTGTCTTTGCCTACAGATGAGGTAGTCAGCTCAACCTCATTCTGTAATCCATTCCTAAATCTGCGTCCAGTGTTGAACAAGACGGTCCTCTTATTCTTCTTCTTCAGAATCAGAGTCTTCAACTCCTGTTGACCCTTGGCTAGGCTCATAACTAACTCTTAGAACTGGGTGTTCTGGGCCTGGAGGGCCTTGATAGCTTGTTCAGTAGTAGGTTCAGATGACATGATGATTGCTGAAATAAACAACGAAGAAGATAAGTGACCTGTAAAAAGGGTACCTGTTATACATATGATGAATGGTATGCTATTTATGCAATGCATTCAAGGGTTCAAAAATTCAAATTCGTTGCAAACAAAAAAGGAACACACGTCATATTAAGAAGTAATTTGTTTAGTACATCAATGCCTCATGGGAGAAATATTACAAAATACTTAATGCAAAAAGACATTGTGCATCCTCTTTAGAGCGATGTAAGTGTTGAGGGTCTTTTCCTCGTGAAGTAGGCGGGTGAGCTCCAAGACCTTCTTCTCGCTGGCATGTAAACTGGCTTCAAGAGAATTCCGTTCTTCCTTGAGTTGGATCCAGCTCTTTTGCATTTCTTCCCATGATGTTGGCATGTCAGGATGTAGAATGGTGTATGGAACCTCTCCTTCCATAACAGGCTCTTTGATCACGGGGAGAATGTGATGATATGGCATCATAAGCTTCTGGGAGCGGGTTCGTATCCACTTGAGGTAAGGCTCAAGGGGGATGGAATTCTTGTGCCCCAGTGTCTTACTATCTACCTTGTTAGGCATCCTCCAAGCTCTGATGAACCTTTGTCGAAGTCCTTGCGCATCGTTGTCGAAGTCAAAAACTATGTCAGGAATCAGCATGTCATGAGGGCCATCCCTCCGAGCATATCCAAATTGTCTCAAAGCCAGACAGGGGTTGTAGGTGATGCCTCCTCTAATTCCAAGTAAAGGAACATTAGGAAATTCTCCGCAACGATCAATGATAGTGACATTTTCTCTGGACCGAGAACACCAATGTATATCAGAATGTGTGAGGGTCATCAACCGTTGTGACCACCTTAAACCCTGCTCGTTCTTCAAAATTGATTGTGGAAGGTGAGAAATAAACCACCTTGCCAGGAGAGGAGTACAGCACATGAGAACACCTCTTTTTCTCATTGTTCGTGTGTAAAATGAGTGGAGGGTGTCCCCAAGCAATGTAGGTATGGGATTCCTGGACATAAAAATCTTGACAACATTTATATCTATAAGTTGATCAGGATTTGGGAACAACACCAACCCATAGACAAGGAGTGCCACAATCTCTTCAAAGGCTTGTAGATCAAGAGAATTCCAACATTCTTGTGCCTTCTCAAACAGGAACTTTGCCAAGAATCCCTTGATACCACTTCTGATTTCCCAATGCCCCTTGATGTCAGATGGTTGCAGGCGTAATGCTTGAGCAACATCTTCAAGTTTTGGTTCCTTTTCTGTACCGTTGTAGGGTAGTTGACTAAGAATAGGAATTCTCAGAAGTTGAGAAAACTCTTCCAAAGTAGGCACCAATTGATAATCAGGGAATGTAAAACAGTGGTGTAAGGGGTCAAAGAACTGGAAGAGAACTTTTATCATATCTTCTTCAATGTTGGTGTTGACCAAGCTGATGAGTCTACCATGTTTTTCACTGAAGAGAGAGTTCTCGGGAATCCTGGATGTAAGCTCCTTGAGTTGAGGAGGGATCCTTACAAGGTTGACCTGAATTGTTTTCCTGCGGAGAGACTCCATGTCCTACAAAACAAGAACAAAGATGACGATCCGAACCCTTGAAGTGGTTAGCAAATGCATATGATGCTTTATGATATTATGATGTACATGGATGCAAAAGTAAGCAAGTGTATATACAGACAGTCATATTCACACAAATCAAACAAGTCCTTAGGTTTAGGCTTGCATGGGGTTTGTAGGTAAGTACCCTCTTGAAGTTAGTTGGCTCAAAACCTGTCCTATGAATAGTAACCGGGTTCTAAGGAGCTCAATATCATTGGATTGTTTTCTATGTTCATTGTTTTGATTTAGCCACTTAACTGGAGACCAAAATATTCCAAGAAAACAACCCTCAATGAGTGTAGTATCGAGTATCTACCAACTTCGGACTGCACCAAAGTCGGTCATCTCACTACCCCTAAAGAGGCCAGAATGGTCAAGTAAGGTTCTAAGGTCAGTTGATGCTTCACGACACCACGCGGTGGCCCTGTACTCTCCTTGACTTGACTCAAGGGTTACCGGTACTCACCAAAGTGCCACATCAACGTAGCAACTGCTTCAACCATGTCGGTATACCCCGCACAATTCCCTCACAGTTTGTTGCTACTTGTAAAGGGTATCCCCAGATCCAGGTTAGGATCTATAAAACTCTGATACAAGCCCATAATATTAAAGCATTCAAGGCATACAATTGAAAACATGGTGATCTAATCCTAAGGTACACCTCACTTATTATAGAGTCCCCAACAGAGTCGCCAATTCTGTGATCGATGGGAATAGAACTGACTGTTTTGGAATGCTGGTTCACGAAATGTCACGGTAAGCAAGAGTCGCCACCGTCTTTTATTTTCTCCAACAAGGAAAGGACAAAAGCACAGCAAAATTCCTTTTCGAGATGTTTCTCGGGTTTGGGAGGTAGATTATAGAAAGGGAAGATGTTAGCACCCTTTCTATCTGTGGTTATCCACGGGCTCTTAGGTACTTGCTCACTATGTTTTCAAAATGTTTTTCTTTTCTTGTGTTTGTGGGTTTTGAAAAAGTTTGTTTGAAAACTTCAATTTAACTCTTATATCTGTCCTCAAGAGTGTATGAAGTGTTTGTTTGAAAACTTTTGTCAGAAAAGTGTAGGTGCGAAAAGTATTTTTTTGTTTCGAAAGAGCAAGTACCTAAGAACCTCTACCTACTCAAAAGAAATTAAGCTGTGTAAATGTCCTTTAGACAGTACCATCCCACTATTGAGAAGTAGGTAGCACCGTCGTTGGAGTTTCGGGTCAATTCGATTATAGGGACATGTGATCACCAAAGCAATAGTAGGACGCCTTAGCGGTAACCCTAATGTCTTAGATCGTTTTTTATCGAGGCAACCGTTCCGAGGAAACTTTTTGATCTTTAGACAGGAGGGCGACCTCTAAAACACCCTATACTCAATGACCACGTCGAGGCAACCAAGTGAGGCGTACCCTAGGAGTGGCATGTGCGAGTGTGTCAGGTTTCAGATTATGTTATCTTTGCACATGTTATGGTGAGCTACGTTTTGATTTTAGTTTGAGAACAAGTCTTATCATGCATAGCCTAGTTAACATACATCTAACAGTTAAAGGTTGCGGAAAATAAATCTACGCTATTACAAGGCGTCGGGTATTTACATCGCCAAAAAACAAACCCTTTGAAAAAGCAAATGCGGGAAATTAAAGAAAGCGATAAAAAGGGTCCTAATTAAAGCTATTACATCCTCGGAGCAATTACATAAATATGATCAAAAATTAATAAAAACTAATCACATGCGCGAGAAAGAATTGAATCGGAGAAGTCCTTAGGGTTTTGACCCTTTTTGAGAAAGAAAGAAGTTTTTGGTATTTTTGTACTTAATTAAATTAAACCTAAAACTAATTAATTAATTAAGTAAGAGAAAAGATATTTTTTTGAGTTTTTTATGTTTTAAGGAAATAAAAATAAAATGATTAAAAGTTGTTAAAAACAAACCCTAATTCTATGTTGATTTTATTTATTGCAAAATATCAAATTTAACCTAATTAAGACTAAGTTAGTTAATTATATTTATTTACAAAAATAATAAATTAAAGGTGAAATTAATAAATAATAATAAAAAATATTATATTTTAGTTTTCTGATTTTTATTATGAAAAAGTTAATTTGGGTTAATTAAATATTAATAATAATAATTAATAGTAAAATAATTAAATGGAAAATATAAAGAGAAAAAAAGAAGAACCCAGGGGGTGCTGGCCCAATTAGGAGGTGTTTGTGGCAATTCTCAGGCCCAACAAGCTGCAAGCCTCTTTGACTTTTTGGATCATCCACACATGCATTGACCAGGGACTATGGTAGTCACTCCATCCTGGCCTTCAGATTTGCTTTGCAAGCCACTTGGAGTGTTGATAAGTGAGGTACATGGTGGATCACTTTTGGAAGCCTACATGTGAATATGTTAAGAAAAGAAATAAATGTTTTTTGGGGGGACCTGGGTTCGAACCCAGGTCCCAACGTTTCCAAGCCAATGCCATCACCACTCAACCACGCTGCTTTTCTTGTTACTGAAACAAGTGACAATTATTATATTAAGAACTTAGTCAATATGCTGTAGCACAAAAAATACGCGCGCTTATTTCAAACAGTCCAATGGTGTATTAACACATCATCGTCTTCCTCATTGTACCTGCAAAAACAACATTAGATAGCAGGGGTTTTTAACCCCCACAATATGCCACGAGGAAAAATAGCGATTAGAGCTACGGTTTACATAAATATTTCGTGAGGGTTTGGTTTTGTTCGTCTGGGTTCAACGATTCCAACCATGTGCCTTATGAATCCTAATTGTTCCTGGATTGCAAAGCCCCAATTCAAAGCTTATGAACCCTAAAAATTCAACTATGACATCTTGTGATTTATGGTGTTTCAGTTCAATTAAGTTATACCATTAGCTTCGTATGGTCCCTATTAACACAAACCAATCAAGAAAATATGTTAAATATGCATGAATTCAACAATACAATTTTGGAAAATAAGTGCAAACCGTGATTCTGTTTAGGATGATTCTTTGAGATTTAAGGCTTGAATTTGATTGCCACACACTCCTGGGAACTCCTGCAAGGTGTTAGAATCAACAAATTGCCTTGAATTGGCCTGGAAAGCAAAGATCAGTTTTGAGTTTTTCTTGAATTTTCTCAATATGCTATGGCTTTTTTCTGCAGCTTTTTCACGTCTATTGCATCAGGGTTTGCTTTCATATATATAGGGGAATGGAATTAGGTCAAAAGCTTGAGCAAAAATCCCTTGAATTGATGATTGAATCCTTGATTGGAAATCATATCTTTTTGATTTTTCATGATTGGAAAAGGTTTCCAAATTTGGAGATTTTGTATCTTTGACTTGGTGCACGAAATTGCCAGCCTTTTTAGGTCATATTTGCTTCACAAAAAGATTTAAAAACCAAATCTTGTATTTTCCTACAATTTAAATTGATTAAATGAATTAATATCAATTAAAAATCCAATTAATTAATAAAAAATAAGAAAATAAATTCAATTAAGCTTGATGGGTCGTGCATAGGTCACGGATGAATTTTCAAGAAGAGATTTGAGGCCCATTAGCAAAAATAAGGTGTTTTGAGCAAAGTTGACTTTTGCCAATTCCTAAATATTTCCCAACTTCTCCAATGCATATCTTGCTCAATTTTGATCATATGAACATGTTCTTGGACATTTTGGAAAGGTCTTGAAGTCCTCTAACCAATTCCTTTTGTACCATGTCATTTGGATTTACCAATCTCAAGTTATGGCCTTTGACTTAAAGTGCATTTTTGTTGACTTTTGGAATTGACCTATAATGTCAAAATTGATAACTTTTTATGAGAGCATTTCTTGAACTTGGAGTGTGAAGATGGATTGTAGGAAATGTATTCCCCTTCAAAATGAGCATTTGATGGAATTTTTCTGACAAACCATGAAAAAGTTATGCCCTGGTCAAGATACAATTGACTTTTATACTGTCCAAAAATAGTAACTTTTTGCATCTTGATGATTTTTGAGCTATCTTTGTGGAATCATGATCAAGACTTGATAAAATGATGACTGTGGACTCAAAATAAGATGTTGACCAAAAATTCTGAATTTTGACTGCAAAATGACCTTTTTGCCCCTGCAGTTGACTGTAGGTCAAATGAGGCTTTTTGACTGTGCAAGTTGACACTGTGAGTCTTGACACTTGACATGTAGGTGCTTGAGAATGTATGTAGGCATATGAGACTTGATTGAGCCATTGAAAACCCCAAATTCCTTGAAGGAACCAAAACCCTAATTTCAGCTGGCTTAGGAGGTATTTGGACTGTGCAATCCTTTGAGCCATCTTGAGCAATTTGAAGATCATATCTTGGCAAATCTTGAGGAATATGGGAGGGAAAATTTTGGGGTACAACAGTTGCCCCTGTTCAATCTTCTTAAACCTGAGGATGTAGATTGGCTTGCGTGCCTTTCGTGATCCGAAGGTGGAAGATGATTGAACACTAAAGTGCCCAGAAATTTGCACTCGCATGGTGTTAGCATCAGCAATGTGATGTCGGGAATGGGCTTACAGACGCCATTTGTAAAGATGATGGATAGGAGGATGGGCTTATAGATGCCATCTGGAAATGTAATGGATAGTTGTGGAGATGGGCTTAAAGATGCCATCTGGAGATTGTTTGTTGAATTGTAACTTGGTAGGTTGAAAGAGGGAATCTGTGTAGGGTTGCCTGATGATGAGTCCGTGTAAAACTGCATCTTGGAAGGGAAGGAACCGGTGTAGGGTTGCTTCATGATGGTTAAGTAGATAGTTGTCCTGTCTGGTTTCAGGTATTAATCTACAATCCGTCGTTCACAGATATTTCCTGGCTAGTTACAGGTATTAATCTGGAATTTAAGAGAGGTGAGTCAAGGAGATAGTTGTCCTGGATGGTTTCAGGTATTAATCTCTGACTTGAGAAAGAAAGATAGTTTTCCTGTCTGGTTTCAGGTATTAATCTTCAATCTCTTCAATGTAGATAACTTTCCTGTCTGGTTTCAGGTATAGATCTACAATCAGTTCATATAGGTGGTTTTCCTGTCTGGTTTCAGGTGTTAACCTATAATCAGTCGTTCACAGATATTTCCTGGCTAGTTACAGGTGTTGATCTGGAACTTAAGAGAGGTTGGTCGATGAGATAGTTTTCCTGTCTGGTTTCAGGTATTAATCTCTGACCTGAGAAAGAAAGATGGTTTCCTTTCTGGTTTCAGGTATTAATCTTCAATCTCCTCATGTAGATAACTTTCCTGGCTAGTTACAGGTATAGATCTACAATCAGTCGTCCACAGATATTTCCTGGCTAGTTACAGGTGTTGATCTGGAACTTAAGAAGGCTGATGGTAATCATCTTTTGATTGACCTTTTTCTGAAAAGGCAAAACGTTAGTTGCATGCAATGTCATGTTGTATGAAATGCATGATGTTCTCAAAATGAGATCATATGATATGATGCGTATATGCATGTATCATGATGTATGAAAATGTGATGTTTTAGCTGGGGAAAATAAATCCCGGATAGCTGCTGGAGCATGACGTTGAATTCTTCGTTTCCGCTGGGGATGATGAACGAAGATGATTGCAAGAATAAACCGGTAGGAGAAGATGACTCCGTTGGGGAATAAACTGATGAAGAGATTACTCCGAGGGGAATTACTCTGTGGGGAAGAGATGTTCCGCTGAAGATTTTAACGATAAACTCCGCTGGGGATTCTGTTGATAAGCTCTGTTGGGGATGGAAAGAACTTCGCTGGGGACGATCTTTCCGTTGCAACTTGCTGAGGATAACCCAGTTAGACTCTGGTGGGGATAACCTTCTGAATATGGCTGGGGAGAGATATTTGTACTCTGCAGGGAATAAGCTTCCAGAATCTACTAGGGAAGATGATTCAACTCTGGCAGGGAAGCTTTTTAGACTGCACGGGGAAATGGCTACACCGGGGGTATCTATTATTCCACCGGGGAACATCTTATATTTCTATCGAGGAATATTAAGACTGCTGGGGATGCTTGCTGAGGAATATCTGTATACTCCGTTGGGGAATATTAAGATTTACTGGGGATACCCAACTTGTTCGAGACTGATGGTAGACCAACTCTGCTTGGGGGAGAGTATTGCTGATTTGCTGGGGATACTGTGCCCTTTTGGGGCTGATGGGAGGCCAACTCTGCTTGGGGAGAGTATTGCTGAATCTTGTCTTACTCTGCGTGGAGTGAAGGTATCTTGGTCATATTCTTCAGCTGAACCTACCCTGGTACCTTGGTGGACAAAGCAACTAG
Organism: Vicia faba; assembly: GCA_948472305.1. NCBI lineage: Eukaryota > Viridiplantae > Streptophyta > Magnoliopsida > Fabales > Fabaceae > Vicia > Vicia faba. Next base: position 1,109,756,357 of record OX451738.1, read on the forward strand.
ATCGCTTAGACAATTCTTATTGCCCCTACTTCCGATGTCACCTGTAATTAGTCCTTTGTTTCGTATGCAAGTATTTATGAACAACAATTAATGTCAAATGCATATATAAAAAATGAACATTGGACGTTCTTTGCAAAATAAAACAGATAAAGGAAAAACAATTTGCAATTTTTCTGGGAAAAAAAATGAGCTTGTATTGATTTTGTAGTTTGCCTGTAAATAGGCGTTTTGTACAAGAGGCTGACGTCCTAGTAAGAGAACGCCGCCGAATAAAATAGAGTTTATACAATTTGTGAAAAGGAAACAAAACAACTATGTGAAAAATCCCACTGGGTTCCAACTCTGCTATCGCCTTTATGTCTTCAAGCGTCTCATCACTTTGCTGCTTAGTTGAAGAGAAATCTGATTGATTGGTGCCGTATGAGCCTGATAGTCGATACCGAAGTCTGGATGCAGGGTGATCCAATGAGACATAGTATTACGCTTATCCCTAACTTTTGCCTGGACCGCCCTTTCGGGTTTTCAGTCCACCGGGATACCCATTTTTGCCCAAGCCGCCTTTTCAGGTTTTCGACTTGCCGGGTGTACAAATTTTTTTATTTTCATCTCTTATTTTTGCCCGAACCCTTTTGGTTCGCCGGGAAGCCCTTATTTTTGCCTAGGCCAGTCGACCTAGCGGGTCTTTTAATCATGCGTAGTATCTTTTTACTATGTCTGCATTGGCGGGGTGAGGAAGGTCGTCACCATCCATGGTGGTTAAAATCATCGCACCTCCTGAGAAGATATTCTTAACCACAAATGGCCCTTCGTACGTAGGGGTCCATTTCCCCCTGGGATAACCTTGAGGTAGGATGATGCGCTTAATTACCAGGTCTCCGACTTGATACTCTTGTCGTCTGACTTTCTTTTTAAATGCCTTGGTCATCCGTTTTTGGTACGTCTGACCATGACAAATAGCGGCGAGTCTCTTTTCGTCAATTAGGTTTAATTGATCAAGCCGAGTTTGGATCCAGTCGTCTTCGCTCAAACCTGCATCCTTCATGATCCGGAGAGAGGGTATCTGAACTTAAATGGGTAAGACTGCCTCCATGCCATATACCAAGGAATATGGTGTTGCCCTTGTTGACGTCCGTGCTGAGGTACGGTACCCATGAAGAGCAAATGGTAACATCTCGTGCCAATATTTATAGGTCACTGTCATCTTCTGCACGATCTTCTTGATGTTCTTATTAGCCGCTTCTACAACCCCATTCATCTTTGGCCGGTAGGGAGAAGAGTTGTGGTGCTGTATCTTGAATTGCTCGCAGAGCTCAGTGATCATCTTGTTGTTAAGATTGGTACCATTATCCGTAATGATCCTCTCTGGTACACCGTATTGACAGATCAGGTTGTGCCGAATGAACTGTGCCACGACGTTCTTGGTTACGGTGGCAAAGGAGGCTGCTTCAACCCACTTCGTAAAGTAGTCAATCGCTACCAGGATGAAGCGATGCCCGTTGGATGCCGTAGGTCTGATCTCGCCGATCATATCAATGCCCCACATGGCAAAAGGCCAAGGTGTTGTCAAGATGTTCAGAGGAACTGGAGGAATATGCACCTTATCAGCATAGATCTGGCACTTGTGACATGTCCGAGAATGATGATAATAGTCGACTTCCATTGTGGACCAGTAATATCCTGCCCGAAGGATTTTCTTTGCCATGGTATGTCCACTGGAATGCATTCCGAAGGTACCTTCATGCAGCTCTGCCATGATCCTTTCTGCTTGAGTCTTATCCACACAACGCAGTAAGGTTGAATCATGGTTTCGTTTGTAAAGAATGCCATTGCTGAGGAAGAACTTTGCCGCGAACCTTCTCAGAAACTTCTTGTCATTAACAGATGCGCCCTCGGGGTATTCTTGAGCTTCAAGGTACCTCTTTACTTCATGATACCAAGGCTTTTCTGTTACCTCTTCAGTCTCAAGATCACAGCAATGTGCAGATTCATCCAAATTGGAGCACGAAACCCTAACAATGGCAAAAGCTTGTTCCTGCACTGTAACTCAAATCAAACTATCCAGAAATATTGCAAACATGATGATGAATACAAATATGTAATTTAAACATGCCAAATATGCAAGAATTATAGTAATCAAATTTGGATATTTGTGCAAACCGTAAGAATGCTAGGCAGTGATTCTGGATGTTCTGATGCCTGCGAATGATTGGGAATGCTTCCTGAGATGTCCTGGAACGGGTTGCTGGCCTTGAATTGTTCTCAAAGGTCCTCTATTCTGAAATCAGAACTTCACTTTTTGTCAAGATTTTTGAGTTTTGTTCTTACAGTCTTACACCTCCAGCCTCTTTCTTTTGATCTGCCAAGCTTTCTTATATAACCTAGAGTGAATTAGGTTAACAAACTTGGATTAAATCTTTGCATTTATCTAAGATTTGATTTGATTTTCAATGTATATGATATCCTTCCAATTTTGGTCTAATCATGCTCTTTTTGTTCCAATTGCCATTGATATGATTTGATTCTGATCTTCCAACATAATGAGCTTGTGATTCTGTCAAAAAATCAATCAAAACAAATCTTTGCTATTATTTACCAATTATTTGTTATAATTCAATTTTTAATAAATAAAAAATAAAAATAAAATAAATAATGAAGCAAATAACATGTGAGTGAGTATTTGGGTCGTGTACCATGTCATAAGCAAGATTCAATCATGAAAAACTAGGCCCATTAGACAAAAATGTATTTTTGAGCACATTTGACTTTTGGCAATTTTGCAAAAAAGGTCAACTTGGCCAATGCATAACTTTCTCAATTTTGACCCTAGAGGGGTGATCTTGGACTGTTTAGAAAGCTTAGGATGTCCTTTAAGCAACCCATTTTGTCTCATATCAATTGAGTCTTCCATTTTCATGTATGAAGCTTTGACTCAAAAGGTGTTTTTCTTGACTTTTCAAAAGGAGCTATAATGTCAAAATTTATATCTTTTTGTGAGTGCATATTCTGAAATTGGGAGATGAAGATGAATTGTAGGGAATTGAATCCTCTTCAAAATGAACTTTGGATGTGCCATTTATTATAAAATATGAGAAAGTTATGCTTAGTCAAAGTTGAGTTGACTTTCCCTGCAAAACTCTAATTTAGCAACTTTTGGGTCTTGATGAATTGTGAGCAATACTTGAGGAATCATGATCAACCCTTGATAAAATAATGAATAACACTTCAAAATGAGGACGTTGACCAAAAATCTTGAAGTTTGACTGTATGTGGGCCACAATTGAGTTTTGACCTAGCATAGTCGATTTTCAAGCATTTGAGCAATTGACTGAGCAAACTTCCTATGCAAGGCTTGCAACTTGACATGGATGATCTTGAGAACATATTAGGACAATGGTGAGCATTTGGGATCATTTGGACTCAAGCATCTTGATGCAAAATGAAACCCTAATTTAAGGTAGACTGCCTTAGGAGAGAGTTTGTCTGGTCAACTCTTGGACTTCCTTGAGCAATTTGAGGACCTCACTTGACATGTATTGAGAAATATGGGAGGGAAAATTTTGGGGTACAACAACTGCCCCTGTTCAATCTTCTTAAACCTGAGGATGTAGATTGGCTCGTCTGCCTTTCGTGATCTGAAGGTGGAAGATGATTGAACACTAGAGTGCCCAGAAATTTGTACTCGCATGAAGTGATACTTGATTTGTGATATCGGGAATGGGCTTATAGATGCCATTCGGACATTGCTAGAGAATTGTTAGAGATGGGCTTAAAGATGCCATCCGAGGATGCGTCGATCGCATACGAGATTCCTTTGCGAGAACCCGTATACCTATTGTCTGAGGAGGACTCCGCTGGGAAATGCTGGTCTCTGTTTGGAGAGAAATAGAGTTTTAGGAGCTTCAGTTGTCCGTTACTCTACTGGGGAATAATTCCGGTTTGGGAAGCGGAAGTGAACTGTGTGTTTGGTCGGGGTATATGCTGCACCGCGACTTTATGGGGAAATGTGAAATCAATTGTGTTTGATCAGGTCCAGGTCTTACAGTGTTGTGGACTGCTGTATAGGGATAAGAGAGGAAGAAGAACCAGATAGTAAGGTTAGGAGAAGGAACCTGGATAGTGGGGTTACTTCGGTATGAAAGCCTGGATAGTAGGGCTGTGAGAAGGAACCTGGATAGTAGGGTTACTTCGGTATGAAATCCTGGATAGTAGGGATGTGAGAAGGAACCTGGATAGTAGGGTTACTTCAGTATGAAATCCTGGATAGTAGGGCTATGATAAGGAACCTGGATAGTAGGGTTACTTCAACATGAAAGCCTAGATAGTAGGGCTGTGATAAGGAACCTGGATAGTAGGGTTACTTCGACATGAAAGCCAGGATATTAGGGTTGTGAGAAGGAACCTGGATAGTAGGGTTACTTCGGTATGAAAGCCTGGGTAGTGGGGTTACTTCGGTATGAAATCCTGGATAGTAGGGCTGTGAGAAGGAACCTGGATAGTAGGGTTACTTCGAAATGAAAGCCTGGATAGTAGGGCTGTGAGAAGGAACCTGGATAGTAGGGTTACTTCGATATGAAAGCTTGGATAGTAGGGCTTCTGGAACCTGGATGAGGTTGCATTTGTTGTCGATGATTACTCTGTTTAGCTTCAAGTGTTGATCATGTACCTGCTGGAAATTATTGATAATAACTGTCTTTCCTGAAAGAAATATAAGGTTAGTTATATGCGATGCATTAGATGCATTGTATAATGACATTCTATAAATAAATGAGACTATGTTATATGTGATGTATGCACATGTCATGATGTATGAACATGAAATACTGACATAATAATTTGGGTCCGGGAAAATAAATCCCTGACTGTTGTTTGGAGAGTGTGAGAAATGATATTCTTGACTGCTATAACAAACCATAGTTCCTCTGCTTCTGTTGGGGATGGTGAACAAAGATGACTATGTTGGGGATTTGCCCCTTGGCCGGTGAATATTCTGCCGGAAGAGACCCTGTATGGGGATAACTCTGCGGGGGAATAACTCTATTGGAGAGAAAATACTCTGTTTATAGATATGCCGATTCAGAGAAATAAATCAGTTAGGGATGAATTCCCGTTGCTGATGATAATGAATTATGTTGGAGATTAAATTTATGCTTGTGAGAGAAATAAACTCTGCTTGGGGAAAAATTTACTGACTCACTCCTGATTGTAGCTGGGGCAAGTTGTGTCCTGTTTAGGAAAACTAACATCACTGTCTTTGGATACTTTTTACTCTATATGGAGTGTATGCACCACCACTTATGTTCTCAAGCTGGCTCTATCTTGGTACCTGGTGGGCAGAGTAACTGTAAGGTTTGGGCACTTCTTGTTTTCCCCTGTTCCTGTAATTATGAGTAATCGACTTTTGTTTTTTATGTAAATATTTATGAGCAACAATCATTTCCAAATGCATATATCAAAAATATATCATTGGACGTTCTTGCAAAACAAAACAGAAAAAGAAAAACAAATTGAAATTTCTTGTGAAAATGAATTGTATTGATTTTTTTTAAGTTGGCCTGTAATAGGCGTTTTGTATAAAGAGGCTGACGTCCTAGTAAGATAACGTCACCGAAAGATGGGAATTATACAATTTGTGTAAAAGAAAGAAAAATAGTTATGTGAAACAATCCCATCGGGTTCCAACTCTACTATTGCCTTTATATCTTCAAGCGTCTCATCACTTTGCTACTTGGTCGAAGGTGGATCAAATTGATTGGCACTGTCTGAGCTTGATAGTCGATACTGAAGTCTGGCTGCAAGGTGATCCAATGAGATATAGTGTTACGCTTTGATCCCTAATTTTTTCCTGGACCTCCCTTTCGGGTTTTCGGTCCACCGGGATACCCTTTTTTGCCCAAGTCGCCTTTTCAGGTTTTCGACTTGCTGGGTGTACAAATTTTTTCATTTTCATCCCTTACTTTTGCCCGAACCCTTTTGGATCGTCGGGAAGCCCTTATTTTTGCCTAGGCTAGTCAACCTAGCAGGTCTTTGATTATGCGTAGTATCTTTTCACTATGTCTGCATTGACGGGGTGAGGAAGGTCGTCACCATCCATGGTGGTTAGAATCATAGCTCCTCCCGAGAAATTGTTCTTAACCACAAATGGCCCTTTGTATGTGGGGGTCCATTTTCCCCTGGGATCACCTTGCGGCAGTATGATGCGCTTGATCACTAGATCCCCGACTTGATATTCTTGACGCCTGACCTTCTTGTTAAAGGCCTTGATCATTCGTTTTTGATACGTCTGACCATGACAAATAGCAATAAGTCTCTTTTCATCAATTAAATCCAGCTGATCAAGCCGGGTTTGGATCCAGTCGTCTTCGTTCAAACTTGCATCCTTCATAATCCTGAGAGAGGGTATCTGGACTTCGATGGGTAGGACTGCCTCCATGCCATACACCAAAGAGTAGGGTGTTGCCTTTGTCGACGTCCGTGCTGAGGCACGGTACCCATGAAGAGCAAATGGTAGCATCTCGTGCCAGTCTTTGTATGTCACCGTCATCTTTTGCACCATCTTCTTGATGTTTTTGTTAGCCACTTCAACAACCCTATTCATCTTCGACCGGTAAGGAGAAGAGTTATGATGCTGAATCTTGAATTGTTTGCAGAGTTTGGTGATTATCGTGTTATTGAGTTTTATACCATCGTCAGTAATGATCCTCTATGGCATACCATATCGACATATCAGATTGTGTCGGATAAACCGTGCCACAACGTTCTTGGTTACTGTAGCAAAGGAAGCTGCCTTAACCCACTTTGTGAAATAATCAATTGCTACCAGAATGAAGCGATGCCCGTTAGACGTAGTAGGTCTGATCTCGCCGATCATGTCGATGCCCCACATTCCGAAGGGCCAAGGAGCTGTCAAAACATTCAGAGGAACTGGAGGTACATGCATCTTATCAACATAGAATTGGCACTTATGACATGTTCGAGAGTGCTGATAACAATCGGCTTCCATAGTGGACCAGTAATATCCTGCTCGTAGGATTTTCTTCGCCATGGTATATCCACTGGAATGAGTTCCGAAGGTACCTTCATGTAATTCTGCCATGATCCTTTCCGCCTCGCTTTTGTCTACACACCGCAGTAAGGTTGAATCATGGTTACTGTGATACGGTGGCAGAACTGACTGTTTAATACTGGTTTGCGTTTTGTGTTTGCAAATTTCGCGGTAAGCAAGAGTCGCCACCGACTTTTATTTTATCCAACAAAGGAAAAGGAAAAAGAACATAAAAAACCTTTTTCAAGATATTTCTGAGTACGGGGGGTAGATTATAGAAAGGGAAGGTGTTAGCACCCTTTCTATCCATGGTTTTCCATGGGCTCTTAGGTACTTGCTCATCCTTTTTTAAAATTGCTTGTGTATGTGCTTTGTTTTTTTGAAAAGTTTGACTTCATGATAACCCTTGTATTAGTCCTCAAAGGTGTGACAAAGTTTTGTTTTTGAAAATTTATTCGAGAAGTGTGAGTGTGAAAAGCTTTGATTTGAGCAAGTACCTACTAGCATCTACTTACTTGAAAAAGATCGTTTCTATTCTAGTTTCCTTTAGACTGTGTTATCCTACTATTAGTGAGTAGGTAACCCTAGTAGTTGGAGTTGTAAGGGTCAATTCAAAAGGGACGTACGATCACTAGAGCAATGTTAGGACATCCTAGTAATAACCCTAGAGTCTTAAGATCATATTCAAGGCAACATTTTCGAGGCAACATTTTCGAGGCAACTTACGAATGGGACATTTGATCTTTGTTAGACAGGAGGGCAACCACTAAGACACCCTATGCTTAATGATCGTTTACCGAAGGCAACCGAAGTGAGAGTATTCCCTAAGAGTGATATGTGCGAGTGATTTGTTTCAGTTATTTATCTTTGCACATTAGGGTTTTCTAACTGTATTAATTTGTCATGCATTCTTGTCATACAATCCTATTAGCATACATCTAAACAATCAAATATTTGCAAGAATTAAAATGCGAGAAAGTAAATCTAGGCTATTACAAGGCTTCGGGGAAGGGGATTAATTACATAGCCAAAAACCCGGGAAAAAGCGATAAATAAAAGTCCTAGATTAAATTATTACAAACCATAAACAGTTACAATAATTATTGGCAAAAATAACTGACACGCGCGCGATGAATCGAATACGAGACAACTAGGGTTTTGACCCTTGCCTAAGCCTAATTGCGATTGATTAAAAAAAATGTTTTTGTTATTTAAGAAAGTAATGAAATAGTTAAATTAAGAAGAAAATCCTAAGTTCTAATTAATTTTAAATTTAAATTAATTAATTAATTCAATCTAAAACCTATTTTTGTATTTTTATTTTATTTGAGAAAAAAAGAAAAATTAAATCAAGAATTAACCTAATTTTCTAATTGAATTTTAATTATAGTGAAATTAAAGTTTCCCTAAATTAATTAAACTAATTAATTAGAAAAAAATTTATTAAGAAAATAAGTCTTTTTTTTTGTGATTTTTGGTTGGTTAATTTTAGAAAATAATTTTGGTGTTGATAAAAAAAACAGAATAATTAAAGAAAAGAAATTAAAGAAAAATAAAGGAAATAACCGAGTGGGCCTGCTGTCAACAGATCTGGTTCTGGCTGATGGGTCCAGAAGATGGTGACCCTCAGAAGATGGGGGGGGGGAGGCGCTGGATCTGATCCTGGCTGGTGGATCAGAAGATGCTGCTCTTCAGAAGATGAGGTGCACTTGATTTGATTCTGGCTGATGGATTCAGAAGGTGATGCGCTGGATCTGCTCCTGGCTAGTGGATCAGAAGATGCTGCTCCTCAGAAGATGCACGTGCTGGATCTGGTGAAAACAAAGGAGAAAATACCAAAAGCTCACGCCTGGATCGAACCCAGAACAATGAGCTTCTGACTTCCATCTTCTGACCAACTGCGTTGGATGTTAACTTGTTAATACAATAAAAACAAACAGTATATAAAAAAAACAAGTTTCAGGCTAAAATAACGCACCAGAATTTGAATCAGCCAATCGGGTTGTGACACGCTGATGTCTTCTTCTCTAGAACCATCGTTTTAGACTCTGAATCTTTACCTACAGACGCAAGTCTGTTGCTGAAACTTGTATCATTCAAGAATCAAGCATATGCAATATAAATTAAATTGGGGACCATGGATCAGTTGGGTTTGAAATTCTGATCGTCATGGTACCCATCATCTGGTCTAATTTCGCTTGAAAACCGAAACCCCAAGTGGGAGCACGAAACCCTAACAATGGCAAAAGCTTATTCCTGCACTGTAACTCAAATCAAACTATACAGAAACATTGCAAACATGATGATGAATACAAATATGTAATTTAAACATGCCAAATATGCAAGAATTACAATAATCAAATTTGGATATTTGTGCAAACCGTAAGAATGCTAGGCAGTGATTCTGGATGTTCTGATGCCTGCAAATGATTGGCAATGCTTCATGAAATGTCAAGGAATTGATTTCTGGCCTTGAATTGCTCTCCAAGGTCCTCTATTAAAGAATTTAGATCTCCACTTTTTCTTGAAATTTTTTAGTTTTGCTCTTGCTCTGCACGACTGTTCAACCTCCTCCCATGCCCTGCCTTGCTTCTGTATATGTAATACAACTTAATAGGTCAACAAAAACGACCTCAGTCTTGCCCATTATGAAGATTTGATTTGGTCTTGTATGGCATATGATTTCTTTCCAAACTTGCTCAAATTCAATCTTTTTTCAACCAAATCAGCCTTGCACGAATTGATTCTCAATTGACAACTCATGAGATCCTCCTTCAATGCAAAAATCATCCCTAAAACACAATATATGATTTATTTAGATTTATTTGATTTTATTTGAATTTTAAGTGAATAAAAATCAAAATAAATAAAATAAGTGAATAAATAAATCATGGTGGGTCCCATAGGTCGTGGACTATGTTATCATTTAAGTTCAAGCATAAAAAGTTGGGCCCATTTAGCAAAAAATGTCAATTTGAGCACATTTGACTTTTGGCAATTTTACAAAAAAGGTCAACTTGGCCAATGCATAACTCTATCAATTTTGACCCTAGAGAGGTGTTCTTTGACTTTTGAGAAAGCTTAGGATTTCCTCTAAGCAACCCTTTTGGTCCCATCTCAATTGAGTCTTCCATGTTCATGTATGAAGCTTTGACCCAAAAGGTGTTTTTGTTGACTTTTCAAAATGACCTATAATGTCAAAATTAATATCTTTTTGTGAGTGCATATTTTGAACTTGGGAGATGAATATGAATTGTAGGGAATTGTATTCTCTTTAAAATGAGCTTTGAATGGGTCATTTATGACAAAGTATGAGAAAGTTATGCTTGGTCAAAGTTGGGTTGACTTTTCCTACAAAACCCTAATTTAGCAACTTTTGGGTTTTGATTAATTGTGAGCAATCCTTGATGAATAATTATCAACCCTTGATAAAATTATGAATGATACTTCAAAATGAGGATGTTGACCAAAAATCTTGAAGTTTGACTGTATGTGAGCCACAATTGACTTTTGACCCAACACAATCGATTTTTAGGCCTTTGAGCAATTGACTGAGCAAACTTCCTATGCAAGGCTTGAAACATGACATGGATGATCTTGAGAACATATTAGGACAATGGTGAGAATTTGGGATCCTTTGGACTCAAGTATCTTAATGCAAAATGAAACCCTAATTTGAGGTAGACTGCCTTAGGAGAGAGTTTGTCTGGTCAACTCTTGGACTTCTTTTAGCAATTTGAGGACCTCACTTGACATGTGTTAGGAAATATAAGAGGGCAAATTTTGGGGTACAAAAGCTGCCCCTGTTCAATCCTCTTAAACCTGAAGATGTAGATTAGTTGCCTGCCTTTCGTGATCTGAAGGTGGAAGATGATTGAACACTAGAGTGCCCAGAAATTTGCACTTGTATGAAGTGATACTTGATTTGTGACATCGGGAATGGGCTTATAGATTCCATTTGGAAGTTGCTTAGAGAATTGTCGGAGATGGGCTTAAAGATGCCATCCGAGGAAGCGCTGATCGCTTAAGAGATTCCTTTGTGAGAACCCGTATACCTGTTGTTGAGGAGGACTTCGTCGGGGAATGCTGGTTTTTGTCTCGAGAGAAATAGAGTTTTAGAAGCTTCAGTTGTCCGTTACTCTACTGGGGAATAGTTCCGGTTTGGGAAGCAGAAATGAACTGTGTGTTTGGTCGGGGTATATGCTGCACCGCAACTTTCTGGGGAAATGTGAAATCAGTTGTGTTTGATCAGGTCCAGGTCTTACAGTGCTGTGTGTTGTACCCTAAAATTTGCCCTCTCATTTTATCAAGATTCTCCTCACAAGACTTCTTGGACTCAAGACCAGATTAGGGTTTGCTCAGCTCAAGACCTCTCCTTGCACTGATAACCTGAAATTAGGGTTTGAGTTTGCTCAAGGATTTTTGGACTTCCAATGCCTCATGTGACTTCCATACTTCATGTTGGACCTCTAAGATTTCTCATACCAAGTTTCAAGCCTTGAATCAAATTTTTGCCCAGTCAATTGGACAGTTGACCTAAAAATCAATTGTATTGGGAAAAAAGTCAACTGTGGCAAATTTACAGTCAAACCTCATAATTTTTGATCCACATCAACATTATAGACTCATATGAACCATTTGATCAAGTTTGGACCACAACTCCTCAATAAATTTGATCAGATCATCAAAAGGGCAAAATGGTCATTTTTAGGGTTTTGACTGTACAAGGGCAATTTCTGATTTTTCACCGAGCCAATGGCAAATTGGGTTCAAGCATGGATTCAAGGACTCGATGGCATTATCTTGACATATTCACAAAGTTCAAAAGATCTCAAATACATTGGATTGACAAATGAATTTTCCAGTCAACTGATCAAAAATCAACTGTACACTGAAAAGTCAAACTTTGACTTTTTGGTCAAAATCAAGTGCCAAGGGTCATTTTTCATCAAGATGAGTCAAAACATGAAACTTGTTCATCAAGAAACCTAATTTTGCAAATTAGGGTTTAAGATTGAAAAATTTCATAACTTAGAATTTTTCAAAGTTATGAAATTTTCTTATTTTTTCCCAACTTTGCCCAACATTTTCACCATGATGAAATTGGATTCAAACAAAACTTCCAACATGAAAGTTGTAGTCCTCCACAAAATATACAACTTTTATTTACAAAGTTTTCCCAAAATATGCTTGTATCTCAAGTTATGATTTTTGGAATAAGGGTCCATGAAACTTTTAACTTAGTGAAATTTTGCCCTAATTTAGGCAGGATTTTGACCTATCTTCATGGAAAATTTTCACATAGTTCCACTTGGAATCTCAATATGCATTTCAAATATGGATTGTAAAGCATGTTACAAGCTTTCCAAAATGTCAAAGAACTCTCCAAAATCATTTATGGTTAGAGAGAATCGAAGGTTTGAATTTGGAAAAAAGTTACTTTGATCCATGGCATTTTTCATGTTGCTACAAGTTGCAATTTCCATCCAGCATTGTTTATACTTGATTACAGGTATCTAAACCCTTCCACAATCAATAATTAAATGCAATATCAATGGATTGAAGCTTTGTTCTGATCATTAGAGGTTTACACAAGGGATTAATCTAAAAATAGCAAAAAGGCAACATTGTCATTTTTGTTAAAACTTGCTTTATGTCAAATTGCATCCCTTGAGCCTTGAACCAAATCTTGGACAAAAAACACAATCCACAAACTTGGGGCCAAGCTCACCAAATGTATGCAGGATTAGAGTTAGGCTGTATAGGCCTGCCCTTTGTCACTTCTCACCTTTTGCTTCAAAAACAAGAAAGCTTGCAAAAGTGAAAGAACTTGAGTATCCGATATAACCAACTCTTGTAAGCATTTGAAACAAGTTTTGCACATTGCCTTGAGAAAAAAACACGAGCTATCCATTCCTCAAGCCTCCTAAAACACCAAAACACCTTCTTGCAAAACAGGGCAGCTTCTGCACTTTGAGTTCCAAAACAAAAACCGCTCATGCGTTTTGCCCCAAACCTCTTCCAACACACTCCATACAACCTATATGAACTATCCCAACCATTGGCCATTGACTGTAACTCCATTTGCAAACTTCACCATTTCTGATTTCAGCTTGTGCAGGTTGACTTCTATAGGCTTATTCAAGCAAGCTCAAGGCAAACAAAGCATTGGGGAAGGTCAGCGGAAGTTCAGGCAAGCTCACAAACATCTCAGGCCTCATTGAAAACCTCCACATTGCCATACTCGAGTTCAACTGAAACAGGTATTTTCTAACTTTCTATCTCTCTATTTAGGAATCATTAGGCTTAGGTTTGTGAATAAAAAATGTAGTACTCATATCCCTTAAGCTGTACATATGCATAGATTTCATTTAAGTTAAGTGTGCTGAGAGAATTTGATTGATGAACATTCTTAAAAAGTTAGGTTAGAAATTAGGGCCAGAGAAATTCTCTCTGGTCTTTGAGAGTTAGATTAAGTTCTTTATATGGTTGGAATCGTGTTGAAAAATGCTATAACTTTCATGTTGTGAGTTTTTGCTTTAAAGCACGTATGCAGGAGTTGGACATTTGTACATGAAATGCGTGTTTTGTTTGAACGAAGGTTGAAGATGAAGTAGCTGGGCTGGGCTTAACTATTTATCACTTTTGGCACCCCCAGCTTGCTGATTGCACCCCCTGGCCCATTTCATTATTTTTTGTATTTTTTCTATTTTATTTACATTTCTGATTTTGTTTTATTTTTTCTAAACATAAAAAATTATCAAAAATATTTTCATAAAATTTCACATTTTATTTTGTATTTTCTTATTATTTTTCTAACATAAAAATAATTATTAAATAACATACTTTTATTTTCTTTAATAAAACTTATAAATAATACAAAAAATATTATATTTTTAATTTTATCATTTACATACTTAAATAATATTTTTTTCTTCTAATATATTTTTATTCTTTGAACATTTGTATATATTTTATTATTTTGTTTTATTGTACATAAATAATATAATTAATATATATATATATACTTTCTTAAAATAAATTAGGGGTTTACCTTTCTATTTTCTTATTTTTTTAATACATTAAATATTTTATTTTTACATACATAAAGATAATACAATTTTTTTTTTGCATATTTATAATATATTGCATATTTATTTAATTGTCTATTTAAATATTGTTTATTTATTTGCACAATTAATTCAATATGATTGTAATAATTTTAGGGTTTCAATTTCTTGCAAATAATCCCCTATTTAAAATTGTATCCCCCTCCCCATATCAATGTTGTAATAGTTATAGATTTACCTTTACACATTTATAACTTTCAAATATGCCATGATAGAGATTAGGGTTTTGTATGCAAATATCCAAAATCAAAATAAATAGTTAGACCTAATACAAGACATAAAAGCATGTAAATTAACAACACAATGCACACATGCACCCCTATGGTTTCATTCACTTATTGCCTTAAAATTGTCATGGTATGCATGTTGAGTATCTTGGCAAAACAAAAATAAAACAAAAGATCATAGTCCCTCGATGACGCTATCTTGGTTGCCTATACAAAATGATCTAGTCCCTCAAAAATTTGCTAAGATACTTAGCACAATTGCTATCATGGTCAATACGATGACCCGCGCCTGTCCCGTTTAACATCCAAATAAAAAGTTGTTTACCAAATGCAATGGTAAAACAATAATGTAAAAGGGTTAAAAATGTGTAGGAAAGATCTTTGAGTAGATAGGGTAGACAACTCTTGGTTACTTGATCAAAACTTGCAAAAACATCCTTCCTATTTTCAAACACACATCACAACACAATTTCAAAACATTTTCCCAAATTAAACTTTCAAACATTGAAACATCTTCTCAAAAGACAATACACCTTTGTATACATTCAAACAAGAATCATTACAAAGGTTTCCACAATGATGGCCTCTTTTCAAAACATTTTCAAAACCATACACAAAGCACCATTTCAAACAATTGAAAAGCAAAAGCAAGTGATCTAAACAAGTAACTAAGAGCCCATGGATAACCATGGATGAAAAGGGTGCTTGCACCTTCCCTTTTCATAATCTACCCCCCGAACCCAAGAAAACATCTCAAAGGTCTTTCCTTTGGATAAAATAAAAAGTCGGTGGCGACTCTTGCTAAACTGAAACATTTTCGAACACAAACATAAAACCTCAAGTCAGTTATCCCACCGCATCACAGAACTGGCGACTCTGCTGGGGAGCAATTATAAAAGTGGGGTTACCTTAGGGTTTTAGATAACCTTTACATGCTTATCTTGATTAACTTGATTGCTTTACATTTGGTTCTATTGTTTGGGTTTGAAATCCTCTACCCGAATTTGGGAAACATTCATAGGTAAATAGCAATATGTTGTGGAAACTGTGCGGGGTATACCTACATGGTTGAAGCAACAACTATATTAGTGCGACATATTTGTGGGTACCGGTAGCCTTTGAGTTAATCAAAGAGAATACGGGGCCGCTTAATGATGTCATGAAGCACTAATGGACTTTTAGAACCGTTACTTGACCATCTTGGCCTTATTAGGGGTAGTGAGATGACCGACTTTGGTACAGTCTGAAGTTGGTAGATACTCGATACTACACTCATTGAGGGTTATTTTCTTGGAATATTTAGATCGCCAGTTAAGTGGCTAAATTGAAACAATGAACACAGAAAATAATCCAGTGATATTGAGCTCCTTAGAACCCGGTTATTATTTATAGGACAAGTTAAGCCAACTAAACTTCAAGAGGGTACTTACCTATCAAACCCCATGCAAGCCTGAAACTAGGATCTTGTGTGATTTGCTTGTACATATACTTGTGCATGCATCATGAACATCATGAAGCATCATATGCATCCACTAACCATTTCATGGGTTTGGATTTTCATCTTTGTTCCTGTTTTGTAGGTAATGGAATCACTTCGCAGGAAAACTATTCAGGTCAACCTTGTGAGAATTCCTCCTCAACTCAAGGAGCTTACTTCCAAGATTCCAGAGAATTCTCCTTTCAGTGAAAGACATGGTAGACTTCTCAACTTGGTCAACTCCAACATTGAAGAAGACATGGTTAAAGTTCTCTTCCATTTCTTTGACCCCCTATACCATTGCTTTACATTTCCTGATTACCAACTAGTGCCTACTTTGGAGGAATTTTATCAACTCCTGAGGATTCCTATTCTCCATCAACTACCCTACAACGGTACGGAAAGAGAACCAAAGCCTGAAGATGTTGCTCAAGCCTTACACTTGCAACCATCTGATATCAAAGGTCATTGGGAAACCATAAGTGGTGTCAAGGGTTTCTTAGCAAAGTTTCTGTTTGAGAAGGCACAAGACTGCTGGAATTCTCTAGATCTGCAGGCTTTTGAAGAAATTATAGCACTTCCCATCTATGGGTTGGTCTTGTTCCCAAACCCTGATAAGCTTATAGATGTGAATGCTGTCAAAATTTTCATATCTCAGAATCCTGTGCCTACATTGCTTGGGGATATCCTCCACTCATTTCACACACGAACAATGAGGAAAAGAGGTGTTGTCATGTGCTGTACTCCTCTTCTAGCAAGGTGGTTTATTTCTCACCTTCCCCAGTCAATCTTGAAGAATGATCAAGGCTTGAGGTGGTCACAACGATTGATGACTCTTACACATTCTGATGTTTATTGGTGTTCTCGGTCCAGAGAAAATGTCATCATCATTGATTATTGTGGGGAATTCTCTAATGTCCCACTACTTGGCATTAGGGGAGGCATTACCTACAACCCCTTCTTGGCTCTGAGACAATTTGGGTATGCCTGAAGGGATGGGCCTCATGACATGCTAATTCCGGACTTGGTTTTTGACTTCGATAACGACGCTCAAGGACTTCAACAAAGGTTTATCCGAGCTTGGAGAATGCCCAACAAAGTGGACAGTAAGACCCTGGGACACAAGAATTCCATCCCCCTTGAGCCTTACCTCAAGTGGGTATGAACCCGCGCCCAAAGTCTTATGATGCCTTACCCCTACATTCTGCCTATGATCAAAGAGCCTGTTATGGAGGGAGAGGTTCCATACACCCTCCTACATCCTGACATGCCAACATCATTGGAAGATTTGCAAAAGAGTTGGATACAGCTCAAGGAAGAACATAACACTTTTGAAGCCAACTTCTACGCCAGTGAGAAGAAGGTTTTGGAACTTACTCATCGACTCCACGAAGAGCAGACTCTCAACACCTACATAACACCAAAGAGGATGCGCAACATCTTTTTACATTAGAATTTTGTATTTCCCATGGGGCATTTATGTACTAACAAATTTCTTCTTACTAGTATGACGTGCATTCTTTTTTGTTTGTAACAAATTTGAATTTTTGAATCCTTGAATGCATTACATGAATACATGTCATTCATCATATGCATAAGCAGGTCTTCACACCAGGTTTCCTTATCTCTCTGCTGTTTATTTCAGCAAGATGGATATAGAGCAGACGGTTAAAGATCTACAAGCGCAGAATTCATAGTTCCAACAACTACTCATGACCTTGGCAAAGGGTCAGGAGGATCTCAAAACCTTACTGGAGAAAGAAAAGGAGAAAAAGAAAAAGAAAAGAGTTGGTGTGGCTACTTTGGGTAGGAGATTTGAAGGCCAAACTAGAAGGGTCCTTGATTTCCCCTCATCATCTGAGGAAGGGGCAAGAAAGGGACCTGCAGTGCAACCTGAGTCCAAGGAAGAGGAAGAAGAAGAGGATGAAGATTATTCTGAGCAACAGTACCCACCTGCAGATGACAAGTATAAGAATCTGGAAGAGCGTCTGGCAGCCATGGAGGTACAGAGGATGCCTGGGCTGGACTTTGAAGACCTAGGGCTGGTTTCCAGGATCGTCATTCCCCCTAAGTTCAAGGTGCCTATATTTGCTAAGTACGATGGTCTGTCTTATCCAAAGATGCATATGCGATCTTACGTCAAAAAAATCCAACCGTATTCTTCTGATAAGGATTTGTGGGTCCATTTCTTCCAAGACAGTCTTTCAGGGATGCAGTTGGATTGGTTTTACCAGTTAGAGAGATCTGATGTGCACAATTGGGAGGATTTGGCTTCCGCCTTCTACAGACAATATCAATATAATACGGACTTAGCACCTACTCGTACTCAATTACATAGTATAGGTATGGTCTTCAATGAAGGCTTTAAGGAGTATGCCCATAAATGGAGGGACTTGGTTGGAAGGGTGCAGCCACCATTGTCTGAAAGAGAGCTTGTGGATATGTTTTTGGGGACCCTGTCCGGTCCATTCTTTAATCACTTGATCGGGAGTTCATCTGCGGGGTTCACCGAGTTAATTCTGACTGGTGAAAGAGTTGAAGATGGCATCAACAATGATAAAATTCAAAAGGATGCATCTGCTTCCGCTGCTATCAAGAAGACCTTCCCAGCCAAGAAAGAAGTCTCAACTGTTTACTCCCAGAGAAGTCAAAGAGGAGTCGAGCGCCGACCAACGGTGGGGGCTTTAATTATTCAGAATTCTGCAGTGGATCAACCTAGAAACAGTCAACCCAGAACCAACCAAGCAAGGGTGGAAAGGCCTGCACGACAATTCACTCAGATCAATATGATGCCTGCTCAGGTTCTCCCTCATCTGTTGAAGTTAAACCTTGCAAGTTTTAAAGAGGCGCCGAAGAATCTAAATACATCTTCTCCTTACTACCATGCTAATGCCAAGTGTGCCTATCATTCTGACAGTATAGGGCACGACACCAACAATTGTTGGACCCTAAAAAATAAGATCCAAGATTTAATAGATGCCAAGGAGGTGGAGTTTGACGCCCTTGAAAAACCTAATGTGATCTCTGCCCCAATGCCAAAACATGGTCATAATGTCCATGTTGTTGTAGAAGATCTTTATGTTGTTACTATTGATGAGTTGATGACTCCGCTACCGATAATCAAGCTGAATCTGTTGGAAGCCGGGATTTACCCGGGCTGTGAAGAAGATTGCTGTATTTGTTCCTCCTTACCAACCGACTGTCCGTTGTTAAAGTTAGGCATCCAACATCTAATGGATAATCAAGAGATCCTTTTTGAGAAGACTCCTGTTACTCCAACTCCTGTTAGTGATGTTGCTATAATTACGATTTCCGCCAGTCTTTCCAAGGTCTCCAAAAGACCTGTTAAGATTACATCCGATCCGAAGATTGTACCGCTGAAGATAACTATGCCGGGGCCTATCTTGTACAAGTCCAACAAATAAATACTGTGGAATTATGGAGGAGAGATCTTCTACCACGGTGTTAAGCAGATTGAATCAATTGAAGAAAAGTCTGATGAAGAGACTCCTGATGTAGGAAATATTTCCAGAACGAGTAAAATCACCCGCAATGGAAGAATTTTCTCTTCGGAGATTGCGCCACCAAAGGCAATCTTTGGACCCTCAGCCGCTCCTAAGGTTACTCCTGCACCGATCAACATATCTGCGAGAACTCCAGTGATTGAAGAAATTGTTACTCCCGTAGTTGTCCCCTCTGCTGTTGCTGATGATAGGGGGAAAGGGATCCAAGAAGAGCCTGTTATGACGAGGGCTCAGCCGCTGATCATCCCTGAGACCACTTAAAAGGAAATGGAAGAGATTTTGAAAATAATCAATAAGAGTGATTATAATGTTGTGGAGCAACTAGGGCAAACCCCCTCAAAAATCTTTATGCTGGCCTTGCTCCTTTGTTTAGAAGCTCATGCCAAAACATTGATCAAATTCTTGAAGATGACCCATGTGCACTAGGAAACCTCCGCGGACCAGTTTCAAGAATGTGTAGCTAGCCTGACAGCATACAACGGTTTAGGGTTCTCCGACGCTGATCTAACAATCAAAGGGAGAAAGCATAATGACGCCCTGCATGTCTCGGTGGAATGCAGAGGGATTGCTCTTGCACATGTTCTGGTGGACACTGGTTCATCGATGAACGTCCTACCAAAGAAGGAATTGGACAAGCTAGATTGTGAAGGTCTAACTTTGAAGCCCAGCAACATCATTGTCAGAGCCTTTGATGGTTCTAAACGGATGTTCCACGGGGAAGTGGACATCCCAATTAAAGTGGGTACTGAAACTTTCAATTCCACATTTTATGTCATGGACATCCGTCCCTCCTACTCTTGCTTGTTAGGAAGGCCCTGGATTCATCATGCTGGAGCCATCACATCTACTCTACATCAGAAGCTTAAGTACCCCGTCCAGGGGAAAATTGTGACAGTTCGTGGCGAGGAGGAGTATATGATAAGCCATCTGAATTCATTCCGCTATGTTAAATTAGATGGTGAATTCATCGAGACCCCCTTTCAGCACTTTGAAGAGGTTTCTCCTGACGCTGCGGTAGCCAAGACAATGACTTCCGTGCCCATTGTTGTACCCCAAAATTTGTCCTCTCATTCTTCAGGAAATCATCCTGGATTCTCAGAGTCTCCCTGAAATAAATCGAAGTCTTGAATTATCATTTCTTCCCAAGCAAACCATTTACAAGAGCAAAATGATCACACAAGCTCTAGAAGCAAAACTCTTACCTTAAAAAAAATTAAATTCTAAATATTTGGAATTTTTCTAAAAAATGAGTGTTTAAGAAGAAAATAGCACTTCAGAACTTCTGGACCAGCCTCCAGACAGAAATGGTCAAAAGTTACAAGCTTGGCTCGACGCGGTCAGAAGTTGGCTCTTCAGCAGCTACATCAACTCAGTCAGAGGTTGCAAACGTGGTTCAATACATAAGACTCAAACAGAACATGGCTCTTTCAGCAGTTATGCAAGTTCAGCCAGAGTTTGCTAGAGGAATGCCAAGGAAGCAAAGAGGTCTGAAGGCTCCTTCAGAACATGCTGAAATCAGAAGATGAAAGGGTCAGAAGAGTGGGTGTTACACTGACACAGAATCTCTAAATCCAGGATTCCCAGAAGCAAGTCCAAGGAACGTGTTAGAAAGTCAGGAGAATCCCCAGAATTTGCTGAGACAGCAAGAGGCCAAGACCAGAGCATGGTTTACGTTGTTTTTGGTAAAGCAGAACTGCTGGTTCAGGTTTTTCTCCTATTACAAGAATTTTGGTGTTGATAAGTCTCATCACCATTTAATGCTCATTAATGCTCCCAACCACTCCTGAACATTCATCCAAGAGGTCTCTTCACGTGTGTCTTGGTAAACGCCTTTATGCAGATTTAGGCATGGGTCTACGCGCCACCTTCCACCTATAAAGGTCACTTCTCCTCAATCCTTGCCTGCTGTTCCAGCCTAGGCTGAAAGGCTATCCTTCATCACAATTTTCCAGGAACTTCTTTCAAAAAAAAAATAATAATTTAACCTCTGTTGGCGCCTTTAACGTTCAAGAATCCACAAGAGCTTTGCCTATAAATAGAGCACCATTGTCCATCACAAAGGGGACGTGAAAAAACATCCAGAAAAATTTGGAAGAAACATAAAACTCTGGTGAAGAAAACCTTGTGAAACTCTGCCAAAATTTCCAGTGTTTCATAACTTTGAACTTCCTACCTCCAAACATCATCAATATCCAGTTTTATTTGTGACTAAAGAACACCCTTTTAGCCTCTGACCATACATACACATACACCTTCATCTACCCCTTCAAAAAAAGAACCTGTCCAGAACACCATCAGAACTAAAAGCTAGCTCTCACTCACAACCATTTCCAACAGCCAGGTAAGCACCTACTGACCTTCATCACGCTGCTAAGCATCATCAGCTTTGCATGCTCAAATAAACATAATGTAAACATCATGATGCTGCTGTTTGTGTTCTGAGGATTTTCATACCTCAGAATGTTTAGATAGGAAGTGAGTTAGCATAGAACCTTCCTGTGACCTTGTTGGCTCTGTCTCCTGAAACACTTTGACATTTGCTGAAGTTGTTCCAAACATGTTTTCTGTTTTGTGGAAAAATAACAAAATTGCAGATGTTCTGACTAGTACAGGGAGAAGCCAAGTGCTGACTTTGACGTTAGCACATCTGAAGCCTGTTTTGCTGCCAATAATATCAGAACTTCTGAGAATTATTGTATATCCAGCAGGATCAGAACTTTTGATATCCCCACTAACAAACTTTTATCTTGCAGCGCATGGGGGTCAGAACTTCTGATCTTCCCACTAACAGGTTTCTGTTTTGCAGGTGCTAGAGTCAGAAGTTCTAACTCATACAGTTTAACCAAAAGGTTGATCATCTGGCAGCGGACCTGAGTCAGAACTTCTGATGACCTCTCAGCAGTGCGCTGGCTCCCTCTCTCTTTCTCTCTATCTTGTTTTTGTTATTTTCTTCTCTTATCTATTTTTCTCGTTGAACCACCCCATGTACAAATATGTATCCCCACCCCCTAAATTGCTGTAATAACATAGGATTTTATATTTCTGCTTTTATTGTTTTCAAATATAAATGCTAGTAATTAGGATGTGTATGGCAAGATAAAATCAATGAAAATAGAAAATCCTAATTCAAAGATAAAATCTTGTATGCAACAAAACACACTTGCACACTTACACCCCTAGGGTTACATCCACTTGTTGCCTTCAAAAATGGGCCATGTTGCATGTTGAGTTTCTTTGGCAAAACAAAACAAATCAAATGATCATAGTCCCTCGATGACGCTTTCTCAAGTTGCCTAGAAAATGATCAAGTCCCTTAAAGAAAAAAAATGCCAAAGACACTTGGCACTGTTGCATTCATGGTCCATACGATGACCCGCGCCCGTCCCATTAACATCCTAACACAAGATTGTCCACCAAATACAATGGTGGAACAATACTGTTAAAAGGGTTAAAACATGAGAAAAATCTTTGAGTAAATTTAGGGGTAGACAACTCTTAATTACTTGATCAAACTCGCAAAACACACTTGCCTACTTTCAAAACACACCCCACAACACACTTTCGAAACAACTTTCAAAACCTTGAAACATCTTTTCAAAAAGACACACACCTTTTGTAAAACATTCGAGTAAAGAATTGTTACAAGGGTTGCCTAGACAAGGCATCTTTTTCAAAACACTTTTCAAACCACATACACAAAGCACCATTCCAAACAATTGAAAATGCAAGGCAAGTGATCTAAGCAAGTAACTAAGAGCCCATGGATAACCATGGATAGAAAGGGTGCTAATACCTTCCCTTTCTATAATCTACTCCCCGAACCCAAGAAAACATCTCAAAGGTTTTTTGCTGTGCTTTTTAACCTTTCCTTAGGATAAAATAAAAAGTCGGTGGCGACTCTTGCTAAACCGAAACATTTGCGAAAACAAACGCAAAATCCCAAGTCAGTTCTCCCACCGTATCACAGAACTGGAGACTCTGCTGGGGATATTAATATTTAAAAGTGGGGTAACCTTAGGGCTTAGATTACCCTTTTGCATGACTAATTGTTTGCTTTGATTGCTTTACCTTTTGGTTCTCTTGTTCGGGATTGAAATCCTACACCCGGATTTGGGGAAACATTCATAGATAGCAATACGTTGTGGAAACTGTGCGGGGTATACCGACACGGTTGAAGCAATAGCTATATTAGTGCGACATATTTGTGAGTACCAGTAACCCTTGAGTTCAATCAAGGAGAGTACGGGGCCGCTGAGTGATGTCACTAAGCACTAATGACCTAGAACCTTACTTGACCATCTTGGCCTTTTATTAGGGGTAGTGAGATGACCGGCTTTGGTGCAGTCCGAAGTTGGTAGATACTCGATACTACACTCATTGAGGGTTGTTTTCTTGGAATATTTTGGTCGCTAGTTAAGTGGCTAAACCAAAATAATGAACATGGAAAACAATCCAATGATATTGAGCTCCTTAGAACCCGGTTACTATTTATAGGACAAGTTTTTAAGCCAACTTCACTCAAGAGGGTACTTACCTATGAAACCTCATGCAAGCCTGAAACTAGGGTTTTGTGTGACTTGCTTGTACATATGTTTGTGCATACATCATGAACATCATAAAGCATCATATGCATCCACTAACCATTTCAAGGGTTTGGATCTTCATCTTTGTTCTTGTTTTGTAGGTCATGGAAACTCTTCGCAGGAAAACTATCCAAGTCAACCTTGTGAGAATCCCTCCTCAACTAAAGGAGCTCATATCCAGAATTCTAGAAAGCTCTCTCTTCAGTGAAAGGCATGGTAGACTGCTCAACCTAGTCAACACCAACATTGAAGAAGACATGGTGAAAGTGTTGTTCCAGTTCTTTGACCCCCTTCACCACTGTTTCACATTCCCCGACTATCAATTGGTGCCCACTTTGGAGGAATTTTCTCAACTCCTGAGAATTCCTATTCTTAATCAACTACCCTACAACGGTACGGAAAAAGAACCAAAGCCTGAAGATGTTGCTCAAGTACTACATTTGCAACCATCTGACATCAAGGGGCATTGGGAGACTAGAAGTGGTGTCAAAGGCTTCTTGGCAAAATTCTTGTTTGAGAAGGCACAAAAGTGTTGGAATTCCTTGGATCTACAAGCCTTTGAAGAGATTGTGGCACTCCTCATTTATGGGTTGGTTTTGTTCCCAAATCCTGACCAACTTATAGATGTCAATGCTGTCAAGATTTTCCTATCCAGGAATCCCATACCTACATTGCTTGGGGACATCCTCCACTCATTTTACACACGAACAATGAGAAAGAGAGGTGTTCTCATGTGCTGTACTCCTCTCCTTGCAAGGTGGTTTATTTCGCACCTTCCACAATATGTTTTGAAGAATGACCAAGGTTTAAGGTGGTCACAACGGTTGATGACCCTCACACATTCTGATGTACATTGGTGTTCTCGGTCCAGAGAAAATGTCATCATCATCGATCGTTGTGGTGAGTTCCCTAATGTTCCATTACTTGGCATTAGGGGAGGCATTACCTACAACCCTTGTCTAGCTTTGAGACAATTTGGATATGCACGGAGGGATGGCCCTCATGACATGTTGATTCCTGACCTAGTTTTTGACTTCGACAACGATGCGCAAGGACTTCGCCAAAGATTCATCAGAGCTTAGAGGATGCCTAACAAGGTAGATAGTAAGACACTGGGGCACAAGAACTCCATCCCTCTTGAGCCTTATCTCAAGTGGGTACGAACCCGGGCCCAGAATCTTATGATGCCTTACCCTCACATTCTCCCTTTGATTAAAGAGCCTGTTAAGGAAGGAGAGGTTCCATACACCATCCTATATCCTGACATGCCAACATCATGGGAGGAGATGCAGAAGAGTTGGATCCAACTCAAAGAGGAACGAAATACTTTTGAAGCCAGCTTCTACGCCAGTGAGAAGAGGGTTTTGGAGCTTACCCGCCGACTTCACGAGGAGGAAACCCTCAACACCTACATCGCACCAAAGAGGATGCACAACGTCTTTTTACCTTAAGAAGTTTTTGTAATATTTGGCCCATGGGGCATTTATGTACTGACAAATTTTCTTCTTATTAATGTGACGTGTGTTCTTTTTGTTTGCAACAAATTTTGAATTTCTAAATCCTTGAATGCATTACATGAATAAATATATCATTCATCATATGCATAAACATGTCTTCACACCAGGTTTCCTTATCTCTCTACTATTTATTTCAGTAAGATGGATCTCGAACAGACGGTCAAAGATCTGCAGGCACAAAACTCGCAGTTTCAACAGCTCCTTATGACCTTGGCAAAGGGTCAGGAGGATCTAAAAGCACTACTTGGGAACAAAGAGCAAGAAAAAGTGAAAAAGAAGAAGAAAAGAGTTGGGGTAGCTACACTGGTAAGAAGGTTTGAGAATGAAGCTAGAAGAGTTCTTGAATTTCCCTCCGCATCTGAGGAGGAAACCAGTAAAGGAAAAGGAGCTGCACTACCTTCTGAGTCCGAAGCTGAAGAGGAAGAGGTTGAGGAAGATGAAGACTACTCAGAGCAGCAATACCCACCAGCGGACGACAAATACAAAAACCTGGAGGATAGACTGGAAGCTTTGGAGCTGCAAAGGGTTCCTGGGTTAGATTTTGAAGAATTGGGATTGATTGCTGGAATTGTAATCCCTCCAAAGTTTAAGGCGCCAATTTTTGAAAAATATGACGGGCTGTCTTGCCCGAAGATGCACCTGAGGTCGTATGTCAGGAAAATTCAACCTCATTCATCCGACATAAATCTTTGGGTACACTTCTTCCAGGATAGCCTGTCTGGTACACAACTAGATTGGTTTTACAAGCTTGAAAGGTCAGAGATACATAGTTGGGAGGATTTGGCAGCTGCCTTTTATCGCCAGTATCAATATAACTCTGACTTGGCGCCAACCCGTACTCAGCTACAAAGTATAGGAATGGCCTCAAATGAGGGATTCAAAGAATACGCCCAGAAGTGGCGCGACTTGGCCGGAAGAGTGCAGCCACCTCTTTCTGATAGGGAACTAGTTGATATGTTCTTGGGGACCCTATTTGGCCCGTTCTTCAACCATTTGATCGGGAGCTCTTCCGCAGGGTTTACTGAATTGATTCTGACTGGCGAACGGGTGGAAGCTGGTATTAGAAGTGGGAAGATTCAAAGGGATGCCTCTGCATCTACAACTGTTAAAAAGTCATTTCCAGCCAAGAAGGAGGCAGCTGTTGTGTATTCTCAAAAGGGATTAGGGAGAACTGAGCGCCGACCAACTGTAGGGGCCGTGATGATTCAAAATTCGTCAAATGACCAGCCTCATAACAATCAATCCAGACCAAATCAGCAACGGGTAGAACGGCCACAACGGCAGTTCACCCGCATCAATATGACACCTGCGCAAGTTCTTCCCCATTTGTTGAAGTTGAATCTGACTGGTTTAAAGGAGGCACCGAAAAACCCTAACACCACATCTCCATACTATCATGCCAATGCCAAATGTGCCTACCATTCTGATAGCGCCGGACATGACACCAACAATTGTTGGGTGCTAAAGAATAAAATTCAAGACTTGATAGATGCAAAAGAGGTTGAGTTCGATGCTCCAGAGAAACCAAACGTAATATCCGCTCCAATGCCGAAGCATGGTCGCAATGTCCATACTATTGAAAAAGATCTGTATGTTTCTGCTGTTGATGATCTGATGACTCCACTGTTGACAATCAAGTTGAATCTGTTGAAGGCTAGGATTTTCCCAGGATGTAAAGAAGACTGCTACTGTTGTTCCTCCCTACCAATCGACTGTCCATTGCTGAAGATAGGCATCCAAGGCCTAATGGAAAGCCAACAAATTCTTTTCGAAAAGGTTCCTGCTACTCCAACCCCTATCAAAGATGTTTCAATAATCACCATTTCCACCAATCTTTCCAAGGTCCCTAAAAAGCCTGTTAAGATTACATCTGCTACGAAGATTGTTCCTCTGAAAATAACCATGCCTGGGCCTGTCCCCTACATTTCCGACAAATCAATACCATGGAATTATGGTGGAGAAATCTACTACCATGGTGTTAAACAAGTTGAGATAACTGAAGAAAGCTCTGACGAATAAGATGCCGACATTGGAAACATTGTCGGTACGAGCAAGATTACCCGAAGTGGGAGAATATTTTCTCCAGAGATTGCCCCTCCAAAGGAAATCTTTGGACCCTCAGCTGCTGCCAAGGTTACCCCTGCACCGGTAAAACTTTCTGCAAGAACTCCGTTGATTGAAGAAGCTGTTACTCCTGTGGTTGTCCCTCCTACTTCTGCTGATAAGGGGAAAGGGATCCAAGAAGAGCTCGTCAGGACGAGGGCTCAACCCTTGGTTATCCCTGAAACCTCTAAGAAAGAAATGGAGGAGATTCTGAAAATAATTAAGAAGAGTGATTATGATGTGGTGGAGCAACTGGGGCAAACCCCCTCGAAGATATCCATGCTAGCTTTGCTGCTTTGTTCGGAGGCTCATGCTAAAGCTTTGATAAGGTTTTTGAAGACAACCCATGTACCCCAGGAAACCTCAGCCGATCAATTCCAGGATTGTGTAGCCAGCCTTACTGCAGACAACGGCCTGGGTTTCTCTGATGCTGACCTGACTCCGAAAGGAAGAAAGCACAATGACGCATTACATGTGTCAGTAGAATGCCGAGGAACTACTCTCGCCCATGTTTTGGTCGACACTGGCTCTTCTCTGAACGTGCTGCCTAAGAAAGCTCTAGATCGATTAGATTGTGAAGGCTTGGAGCTGAAACCAAGTGATATCATTGTCAGGGCCTTTGACGGGTCTAAAAGAATGGTACATGGGGAGGTCGACATCCCTATCAAGGTAGGAACTAAAGTATTCCACTCAACTTTCTATGTGATGGACATCCGTCCGTCATATTCTTGCTTGCTAGGGAGACCATGAATACATAATGCTGGCGCAGTCACTTCCTCCCTACATCAGATGCTGAAATACCCTGTCAAAGGAAAGATTATAACTGTACACGGTGAAGAAGAATATATGATCAGTCACCTAAACTCCTTTCGGTATGTAGAAGTGGAGGGCGAGTTCATTGAAGCACCGTTCCAACACTTCGAAGAAATTGCTCCCGAGGTTGCTGTAGCGAAGGCAGTAGCTGAGATACCCAAGCAGGTGGCCAGGATGGCATCTCTGAAAGATGCCAAGACTGCAATAAAGGAGGGAAAGAGCTCAACATGGGGTCAGTTGCCTGATTTTCCTCACAAAACAGACAAGTTTGGGTTGGGATTTACCGCTGCGGGGCAAAAAGCTATGCGTCGCTCAAAAATTGAAAGGACACCCATCAAGATTTATCCTCATGGAATCAATGCTTTGGAAGACGAAGACGAAGAGGGTAACATTGAATACTGGATCTTCCCAACCATCGAAGGGGGACTGCACAATTGGGAGGCGAAAGACTTCGTCCCCATTACTTTCATTAATCAGTAACTTATCTTTCGAACATTTCCTGTTGGTCTGTAATAATTACTTTTAAACAATCTGCACACTGTTTTTCACCTCATGCCTTGCCCGAGGCATGTAGGTCCATTTGTAAGGGTTTTGATTCTCTTCATATTCATATGCCATGTTTAATGATTCATTGGACGTTTTTCATTGATAAACTGCTGTGTTCATTTTCTTTCCTTTTGCATTTTTGTTTGTTTAAGGATGGCTATCCCTTACACACACCCACACTCACAAATGCAGGTACCCATCCACTCCGGATTCTATGGGTGACTATTCTGCTATGTCCTTCAATAACTCTGAAGATTTGGTCAATCAGGCTGAGTATGAAGATGACGAAGATTGTGAAGTACCAAGGGAGCTAGCCAGACTTCTACAGTAAGAAGAAAGGGCCATCTTACCTCACGAAGAGTTGTTGGAAACTGTCAACTTGGGAACAAAGGAAGACCGGAAGGAAATACAAATGGGTGCCAATCTGGAACCAAGTGTCAAGGAGCGCTTGATACAACTGTTGAATGAGTACGTTGAAATCTTTGCCTGGTCTTATGAAGACATGTCGGGTTTAGACACAGACATAGTGGTTCACCGTCTCCCTACAAGAGAGGATTGTCCACCGATCAAGCAAAAAGTCCGCCGGATGAGGCCCAACATGTCTGAGAAGATCAAAGCTGAAGTAATGAAGCAATTCAATGCTGGCTTTCTGGCTGTTACATCCTATCCCCAATGGGTTGCTAACATCGTGCCAGTACCTAAAAAAGACGGCAAGGTCAGAATGTGTGTAGACTATCGGGATTTGAATAGGGCTAGTCCCAAAGATGATTTTCCGCTACCGCATATCGACATTTTGATTGACAACACAGCTTAGCACAAAGTGTTTTCCTTCATGGACGGATTCTCGGGCTACAACCAGATCAAAATGGCCCCCGAGGACATGGAGAAAACAACCTTTGTTACACAATGGGGAACCTTCTGCTACAAGGTGATGCCGTTCGGGCTGAAGAACACAGGGGCAACTTATCAATGCGCCATGGTAACTTTATTTCATGATATGATACATCATGAGATCGAAGTTTACGTAGACGATATGATAGCTCGATCACAAACAGAGGAGGAACACCTTGAACATTTGCAGAAGCTGTTTTCCAGGTTGAAAGAGTACAAACTCAGGCTGAATCCAAGTAAGTGCACTTTTGGAGTTAGGTCTGGTAAACTTCTAGGATTTATTGTCAGCAACAAAGGCATTGAGGTCGATCCAGAAAAAGTAAAGGCTATACAAGAAATGCCTTCCCCCTGTACTGAAAAGGAGGTTAGAGGGTTCTTGGGGCGCTTGAACTATATTGCCAGATTCATCTCTCATCTGACGTCTACCTGCGAGCCAATTTTCAAACTATTGAAGAAAGATCAGGTAGTCGAATGGAACGACGATTTCCAGGTTTCTTTTGATAAGATCAAGGAGTATTTGCTAGAACCTCCTATTCTGATGCCACCCGTCGAAGGAAGGCCGCTGATCATGTATCTGAACGTTTTGGACAACTCAATGGGGTGCGTATTGGGCCAGCATGATGAGTCTGGTCGAAAAGAGCATGCCATTTATTACCTTAGCAAAAAGTTTACCGACTGTGAGACTCGCTACTCACTGCTCGAGAAAACTTGCTGCGCTTTGGTATGGGCTGCTCGCCGACTAAGGCAGTATATGTTGACTCATACCACTCTGTTGATTTCCAAAATGGATCCTATCAAGTATATCTTCGAGAAGCCTTCTTTATCTGGAAGAATCGCTAGATGGCAAATGATCCTAACTGAGTATGACATCCAATACACTACCCAAAAAGCTATAAAGGGGAGTGTACTAGCTGACCATCTAGCTCATCAAGCTATCGAAGATTATCAGTCCATGAGATTCGACTTCCCGGACGAGGACATCATGAATTTGAACAACATAGAAGGTAACAGACCGTATGACGGACCTGAAAAAGGATCCCGATGGACCCTGTACTTTGATGGTGCTTCAAATGCACTTGGAAACGATATCGGTGCGGTACTCATTTCCCCGGAAGGTTGCCACACACCTTTCACGGCCCGACTTTACTTCAGCTGTACCAACAACATGGCTGAATATGAAGCTTGCATCTTTGGTCTCAAGGCTGCTGTAGACTTGGGGATCAAATCCTTGATCGTATTTAGGGACTCGGATTTAGTTATCAGTTAAATCAAAGGAGAGTGGGATACCAAACATCCTAATCTTATCCCATACAAAGAACATGTACTAACATTGTTGCCTCATTTCGAGCAAATCACCTTCGAGCATTTCCCGCGAGAAGAGAATCAGCTAGCAGATGCTCTGGCTACAATGTCCTCCATGTTTAAACTCAACTGGGATAACGAGGCTCCCCAAATCACCATCGAGCGAATGGATGAACCTACGCATTGTCATGAGATTAATACCGAAGAAGTAGTGGAACAACCTTGGTTTCACGAAATCAAAAGGTATCTCCAGACTAGAGAATATCCCGAAGGAGCTTCCGTAAATGACAAAAAGTTCCTAAGGAAATTTGCTGCCAAGTTCTTCCTGAGCAACGGCATCCTCTATAAACGCAACCATGATTGTGTTTTACTCCGATGTGTAGACAAAGTTGAAGCAGAGTTAATCATGACCGAGATACACAGCGGCACATTTGGCACTCACTTGAGCGGGCATACGATGGCTAAGAAGATTCTAAGGGCAGGCTATTACTGGTCTACTATGGAAGCTGATTGCCATCAACATTCCCGTACTTGCCACAAATGTCAAGTCTACGCTGACAAGATTCATATTCCTCCTGTTCCTCTCAACGTTCTGACGGCTCCTTGGCCATTCGCAATGTGGGGCATTGACATGATTGGAGAGATCAAGCCCACGGCATCCAACGGACATCGCTTCATCCTGGTGGCTATTGACTATTTCACCAAATGGGTCGAAGCAGCTTCCTTCGCCTCTGTTACAAAGAATGTGGTTGCCCGTTTCATCAAGAAAAACCTCATATGTCGGTATGGTGTCCCCGACAGAATCATCATAGCCAACGGTACAAATCTGAATAATACTATGATCACCGCTCTATGCGAACAGTTCAAGATTTATCATCACAATTCATCTCCCTATCGGCCGAAGATGAACGGTGCTGTTGAAGCTGCGAACAAAAACATTAAGAAGATCATTCAGAAAATGACAGTCACCTACAAGGATTGGCATGAAATGCTACCGTTTGCTCTGCATGGATACCGTACCACGACACGAACTTCAACCGGGGCAACCCCATTTTCTTTGGTATATGGCATGGAAGCTGTCCTGCCCATGGAAGTTCAGATTCCTTCTTTAAGGATTATGAAGGACGCTGGTTTGAATGAAAACGATTGGATTCATACCCGACTTGATCAACTCAATTTGATCGACGAGAAGCGGCTCACTGCTGTTTGCCATGGTCAAACGTATCAAAAACGGATGATCAAGGCTTTCAGCAAGAAAGTCAGACATCAAGTGTATCAATTCGGGGATCTCGTAATCAAGCGGATTATCTTGCCGCAAAGTGATCCCAGGGGCAAGTGGACTCCTACTTACGAAGGACCATTTGTGATCAAGAGCATATTTTCTGGTGGTGCAATGATTCTGACCACCGTGGACGGCGACGATTTGCCGCATCCTGCGAACGCAAACATAGTCAAAAGATACTACGCATAAAATCACCCGAAAAGTCGAAAACCCGAAAGGGCGGCTTGGGCAAAAATGGGCATCCCGGTGAACCGAGAACCCGAAAGGGCGGTTCAGGCAAAAATTAGGGATAAAAACAAAAAATAAATCTGTACACCCGGCAAGTTGAAAACCCGAAAGGGCGGCTTGGGCAAAAAAGGGTTTCCCGGTGGATCAAAAACTCGAAAGGGCGATTCAGGCAAAAGTTAGGGAATTAAAGCGTATGACTATGTCTCTTCGGATCACTTTAAGGACAATCTCTTCATCAACAAACTCCAAGCTTCTGATCAATCCAGTCATCGGCGAACGAAGCATTTGAATGGATAAGATATTCAGAGTTATGAAGGCTATAACAGAATGGGATCCCATAGAATTGTTGCACATAGCCATCTTTCTTTTGTATAAAATTTTCAATTCTTTACGACAACATCCTCTTACTAGGATGCCTGTCTCATTTGTACAAAGATACTCATAAAAAGTTAATACAAATACTTTTCCAAATACAGAAATTTGCGTTGCCTTCCTTTTTCTCTTTTGCACTTATGATTTATTTGAGAAACGTCCAATGTTTTGTTAAATAGGCATATGCATTTGAACATAATCATTTTCCTTACAAATCAAGAAAGATGATTGCTGACAGATTGAGGGTACAAATAGACATCTTGATACCCTTTCAGAAGAAATTCCCCACAGATTTAAACTCCAAATTCCTCGACAAAGTCAAAATCCAGGACTTAATTCCCCAAACAGAGTTAAACTTCAGGATCCTCAGCAGAAAAAGCTTTCTCAAAACTGTTTTCCCCAGCCAGAGAGCCTTCCGGAACTCAATTCCCACATAGTTAAGTTTCAATATCCCCAGTGGAGCCTTAAGAATCTGAAAATCCTATCCCCGGCGGAGCTAAAACTTCCAACTATCAAATCCCCAGCAGAACCAGACTAGTGAACTTTCTCCCCACAGAGATGCTTCCCACCAGACTGAAAATTCTCAGTCTTGCTCCTCCAGCATAAGTTTGCCAGGTGCTGGATTCCCCCAGTAGAGATCATCATAATTCTCTTGCCCTATCAGTCACCAAGGAATTCCAATCCCCAACAGCGGTCCTAAGATCCCTCAACAAATGAAGATCTTGTTCCCTGAGCAGTCAGCAGTCAACAAGGATGGCTCAGCTTCAGCAATCAGAGATTCCTGCATTCCCATGCAGCAGTCAATGATTCACTTTCCCCGGCAACAGTCAAGATTCTATTATCTCCGGCAATACAGGATTCATCTATCCTCCGCAAGACAGCTCATCAGCTTACATGCGCATTCATTACATTCATATCATAAACATTGATATAACATATATTGCATCATACATTTCATGCAACATAACTTTGTGTTTTAGCTAACATTTCATCCTTTTCAGGATAAGATTAAAAGGCTATCATTAACAATTATTCAGATACAGTATGGATACACCCCAGACATGGCAGTCATTCTATTACTCATTCAGAATTTCAAGTCAGATACAGTACAGATACACCCCAGACACGGCGGTCATTCTACTACTCATTCAGACTACAGCGATCAGATACAGACTAAATACGCTCCAGACACGACAACCATTCTATCTCTCATTCAGATTCACTTATCCACCTCAAGGTTCAATGTATTCTAAGCACGGATACCATTCTGAACTTTACAACAGCAGTCTGATTCTCCCCAGTGCGTTC
Source organism: Vicia faba (assembly GCA_948472305.1). NCBI lineage: Eukaryota > Viridiplantae > Streptophyta > Magnoliopsida > Fabales > Fabaceae > Vicia > Vicia faba. Next base: position 1,109,790,702 of record OX451738.1, read on the forward strand.
GCCCCGGAAGTCATTCTGTTACTCATATGGATCTCAATCCCAGTTACAGTTTCAGATACACTCCAGACACGAAAGTCATTCTGCTACTCATACAAATCTCAACTTCAGATACAGTCTAGATACGCTCCAAACACGGTTGCCATTCTGTCACTCATTCGGAATTTATCCCCAACATGCAGTTGCTTCATACAGATATTTCTCTGTTACCCAGATACAATACAGATACACTCCAGACACGACATTCATTCTGATATTTGTTCTACCTTCAAATGCAGTTACAGCTCAGATACGCCCCAGATACGGAGGCCATTCTTTTGCTCATACAAACTCAGTCTCCAGATACAGCCCAAATTCATTCCAGACACGGATACCATTTTGACCCTCATTTTTCTGATCTATCACATTGCAGTTCAACAAACATTTCAAATGGCATCTTTAAGCCCATCCCCGACAAGATTCTGTCACCCCTCCAGATGGCATCTTTAAGCCCATCTCCAAATGGCATCTCTAAGCCCATTCCCGCATCCATTGTTTTGACGAGTGAAAATTTAAGGGCGCTCTAGTGTCCAATCTCCTTTTACCTTCGAGACGCGAAAGGCAAACTTGCCAATCTAACTCTTCAGGTGCAAGAAGATTGAACAGGGGCAACTGTTGTACCCCAAAATTTGCCCTCTCATTCTTCAGGAAATCATCCTGGATTCTCAGAGTCTCCCTGAAACAAATCCAAGTCCTGAATTATCATTTCTTCCCAAGCAAACCATTTACAAGAGCAAAATGATCACACAAGCTCTAGAAGCAAAACTCTTACCTTGAAAAAAATTAAATTCTAAATATTTGGAATTTTTCTAAAAAATGGGTGTTTAAGAAGAAAATAGCACTTCAGAACTTCTGGACCAACCTCCAGACAGAAACGGTCAGAAGTTACAAGCTTGGCTCAACGCGGTCAGAAGTTGGCTCTTCAGCAGCTACATCAACTCAGTCAGAGGTTGCAAACGTGGTTCAATATGTAAGCCTTAAATAGAACATGGCTCTTTCAGCAGTTATGCAAGTTCAACAAGAGTTTTCTAGAGGAATGCCAAGGAAGCAAAGAGGTCTGAAGGCTCCTTCAGAACATGCTGAAATCAGAAGATGAAAGGGTCAGAAGAGTGGGTGTTACACTGACACAGAATCTCTAAATCCAGGATTCCCAGAAGCAAGTCCAAGGAACGTGTTAGAAAGTCAGGAGAATCCCCAGAATTTGCTGAGACAGCAAGAGGCCAAGACCAGAGCATGGTTTACGTTGTTTTTGGTAAAGCAGAACTGCTGGTTCAGGTTTTTCTCCTATTACAAGAATTTTGGTGTTGATAAGTCTCATCACCATTTAATGCTCATTAATGCTCCCAACCACTCCTGAACATTCATCCAAGAGGTCTCTTCACGTGTGGCTTGGTAAACGCCTTTATGCAGATTTAGGCATGGGTCTACGCGCCACCTTCCATCTATAGAGGTCACTTCTCCTCAATCCTTGCCTGCTGTTCCAGCCTAGGCTGAAAGGCTATCCTTTATCACAATTTTCCAGGAACTTCTTTCAAAAAAAAAATAATAATTTAACCTCTGTTGGCGCCTTTAACGTTCAAGAATCCACAAGAGCTTTGCCTATAAATAGAGCACCATCGTCCATCACAAAGGGGACGTGAAAAAACATCCAGAAAAATTTGGAAGAAACATAAAACTCTGGTGAAGAAAACCTTGTGAAACTCTGCCAAAATTGCCAGTGTTTCATAACTTTGAACTTCCTACCTCCAAACTTCATCAATATCCAGTTTTCTTTGTGACTAAAGAACACCCTTTCAACCTCTGACCATACATACACATACACCTTCATCTACCCCTTCAAAAAAAGAACCTGTCCAGAACACCATCAGAACTAAAAGCTAGCTCTCACTCACAACCATTTCCAACAGCCAGGTAAGCACCTGCTGACCTTCATCACGCTGCTAAGCATCATCAGCTTTGCATGATCAAATAAACATAATGTAAACATCATGATGCTGCTGTTTGTGTTCTGAGGATTTTCATACCTCAGAATGTTTAGATAGGAAGTGAGTTAGCATAGAACCTTCCTGTGACCTTGTTGGCTCTGTCTCCTGAAACACTTTGACATTTGTTGAAGTTGTTCCAAACATGTTTTCTGTTTTGTGGAAAAATAACAAAATTGCAGATGTTCTGACTAGTACAGGGAGAAGCCAAGTGCTGACTTTGACGTTAGCACATCTGAAGCCTATTTTGCTGCCAATAATATCAGAACTTCTGAGAATTATTGTATTTCCAGCAGGATCAGAACTTCTGATATCCCCACTAACAAACTTTTGTCTTGCAGCGCATGGGGGTCAGAACTTCTGATCTTCCCACTAACAGGTTTCTGCTTTGCAGGTGCTAGAGTCAGAAGTTCTGACTCATACAGTTTAACCAAAAGGTTGATCATCTGGCAGCGTGCCTGAGTCAGAACTTCTGATGACCTCTCAGCAGCGCGCTGGATCCCTCTCTCTTTCTCTCTATCTTGTTTTTGTTATTTTCTTCTGTTATCTATTTTTCTCGTTGAACCACCCCATGTACAAATATGTATCCCCACCCCCAAAATTGCTGTAATAGCATAGGATTTTATATTTCTGCTTTTATTGTTTTCAAATATAAATGCTAGTAATTAGGATGTGTATGGCAAGATAAAATCAATGAAAATAGAAAATCCTAATTCAAAGATAAACTCTTGTATGCAACAAAACACACTTGCACACTTACACCCCTAGGGTTACATCCACTTGTTGCCTTCAAAAATGGGCCATGTTGCATGTTGAGTTTCTTTGGCAAAACAAAACAAATCAAATGATCATAGTCCCTCAATGACGCTTTCTCAAGTTGCCTAGAAAATGATCAAGTCCCTTAAAGAAAAAAATGCCAAAGACACTTGGCACTGTTGCATTCATGGTCCATACGATGACCCGCGCCCGTCCCGTTAACATCCTAACACAAGATTATCCACCAAATACAATGGTGGAACAATACTGTTAAAAGGGTTAAAACATGAGAAAAATCTTTGAGTAAATTTAGGGGTAGACAACTCTTAGTTACTTGATCAAACTCGCAAAACACACTTGCCTAATTTCAAAACACACCCCACAACACACTTTTGAAACAACTTTCAAAACCTTGAAACATCTTTTCAAAAAGACACACACCTTTTGTAAAACATTCGAGTAAAGAATTGTTACAAGGGTTGCCTAGACAAGGCATCTTTTTCAAAACATTTTTCAAACCACATACACAAAGCACCATTCCAAACAATTGAAAATGCAAGGCAAGTGATCTAAGCAAGTAACTAAGAGCCCATGGATAACCATGGATAGAAAGGGTGCTAATACCTTCCCTTTCTATAATCTACTCCCCGAACCCAAGAAAACATCTCAAAGGTTTTTTTCCGTGCTTTTTAACCTTTCCTTAGGATAAAATAAAAATTCGGTGGCGACTCTTGCTAAACCGAAACATTTGCGAAAACAAACGCAAAATCCCAAGTCAGTTCTCCCACCGTATCACACCCATCATTACCAAACCTGTGTCCTAGATGTCATCCCTTAAAGATGCGAAGGCTGTGATTGAGGAAGGAGGAAGCACAGTATGGGGTCAACTGCTAGGTTTTCCTTACAAGACAGATAAGTTCGGCTTGGGTTTCACTACTGCTAGTCAGAAGGCTGTGCGTCGCTCCCGGGCTGGAGGGCCACCGGTAAGGATCACCCATCATGGAGTTCAGGCTTTGGAGGATGGTGAAGAGGAGAGAAATTTTGAAGACTGGATCTTTCCAACTATTGAAGGAGGGTTGAACAACTGGGAGGCAAAAGACTTCGTTCCCATTACTTTCATCAATCAGTAATTTATCTTTCGAACATTTTCTGTTGGTCTGTGTGATCGGTGGGAATGAGAACTGACTGTTTTGGAATGCTGGTTCGCGTTTGCGTTTGTTTTCGCAAAATGTCGCGGTAAGTAAGAGTCGCCACCGTCTTTTATTTTATCCAACAAGGAAAGGACAAAAGCACAGAAAAATTCCTTTTCGAGATGTTTCTCGGGTTCGGGAGGTAGATTATAGAAAGGGAAGGTGTTAGCACCCTTTCTATCCGTGGTTATCCACGGGCTCTTAGGTACTTGCTCACTATGTTTTCAAAAGTTTGCTTTTCTTTGTGTTTGTGGGTTTGAAAAGAGTTTTTGTTTTGAAGAGAGTGGAAGTGCGAAAAGTTTTGTTTTGTTTTAAAAGGAGCAAGTACTTAAGAACCTCTACCTACTCAAAAAGGAATTAAACTGTGCAAATGTCCTTTAGACAATGCTATCCCACTATTAAGGAGTAGGTAGCACTGTCGTTGGAGTTTTCGGGTCAATTCGATTTAAGGGACGTGTGGCCACTAAAGCAATGTTAGGACGCCTTAGCGGTAACCCTAATGTCTTAGATCATTTTTATCCGAGGCAACCGTTTCGAGGCAACTTTGATCTTTGGACAAGAGGGCGGCCTCTAAAACATCCTATACTCAATGACCACGTTCGAGGCAACCAAGTGAGGTGTACCCTAAGAGCGGCATGTGCGAGTGTATTGTTTTCCAGTTTATATTATCTCTGTACATGTTATGGTGAACTACGGTTGATTTTAAATTAAAGGTTAATATTATCATGCATAGCCTATTATTCATACATCTAGCAGTTAATGGTTGCGGAAAATAAAACTAAGCTATTACAAGGCGTCGGGTATTTACATCGCCAAAAACAAACCCTTAAAATTAAATGCGAAAATGTAAATAAAAGCGGTAAATAAAATCCTAAGTTAAAACTATTACATCCTCGGAGCAATTACAATTATATGGATCAAAAATAAAATGTGCGCGAGAAAATTAAATCGGAGCGTCCTAGGGTTTTGACCCTTTTTTCATTAAATAAAGCGTATTTTTGGTCTTTTTTGAATTAAGAATTAAGTCTAAATTAATAATGGAATTAATTAATTAAAAGAAAATATTTTTTTTTGAGTTTTATTTTAATTAAGGAAATAAAATTAGAAAGGTAAAAATATGTCAAAACCCTAATTCTAAATCAATTTTAATTTAATGCAAAATATGTTAAGATTAAACCTAATTAAAAACTAAATTAATTTGCTGCAATTTATTTAAAAAAATAATAAAATAATGAAATTAAAAATATTATTTTTTGGGGTTTTCTGATTTTATGAAAAGTTAATTAGTTAATAATAACAAAATAGAAAATAGAAAATAGAAATTAGTGAAAATAAAAAATAAAATAAACAAACTCAGGGGGGGGGGGGTGCTGGGCCTGAAGTTGGCATTTGAATGGTAATTCCCAGGCCATGACGTCCAGCCTGTTGGACTTTTTATGATTCCATGTATGTTTGTTGACTGAGGACTATGATGGGCGTGAAATCTGGGTCACTAAATCTGCCTGGTGGGCCACTTGGCATGCTGATCCCTGGGGCATATGGTGAACCACGCCTGGAATGCTGCACCTGAGTACCTGAAGAAAAAATGTAACAAAGTTTTGGGGGACCTGGGATTCGAACCCAGGTCCCAAGGGACAATTCAACTAGCGCGCTACCAACTGAGCCATGATGTTAACCTGTTAGTGGAATAAGACACAAATAATATATTCAAAACCAATAATTATTCCCTGCAAAAAATAAAAACCCGCTAATAATTCAAATGGGCCAATAGACGCTAGCCACGTGATCGTCTTCTTCATATCACCCTGGTTCATTTACCTGCGGATTTTATTCCGCAGGAATATTCGTAGCATCTCTCCAAAATCTTCCCTAGGCCATATAAACAGAAGCTAAGAGTGCCAATGCACTCGTCTCTCTCCCCTGAACTCATCCATGGCCATTATTTGCATTGATTTTGCCTGCAATTAAAAAACCCCAAAAACGAGATACACGAACCCTAGAATTGGGCATGGTGTTACAGGCTATGAAAATAAAATTCAATGATGCCAAAAGTTTCAGAATACAGCACAGAGTATGAATATGCAATTATTTCAATGAAAGGATGCAAGATTGAAGCTTTACAATTCCATGAGTATGGCGGTTCAGAGCGATACTTACAGGGCTTTTTGGGGAAGGAGAGCACACGATAATGATTGGTACTGCTTCAGTGAGGTCCAAGGAAGTGATTGGAACCTTTGTTTGATCCTGAAAAGGTCTCTAAGTGCAATTTCAGATCCAAAGTTCTCAAGCTTTTTTCTCAAAGTTGTGTGGCCGTTTCTGTAGAGTTTTTGTGCATTTTTTCCGTGTGTCTTTGATTTGTGAGGCTTGCTTGTATATAATGGAATAAATTAGGGTTGAAAACTTGGCCTCAATCTTCCTCCATCAATGTCTTGATTCTTGATTTGATTTACTTTGAATATCATTCCAAAAAAGCCTAATTCAATCTTTTTGTCCACACTATGCCTTTACACGGATTTGATTTGATTTCTTCATAAAGAATTTCTATTTTTGATTCAATCATGTGCCAATCTGCTTTCATGTGTTACTGCCAGCCTGTTATGAGCTGTTTGGGCCTCCAACATGATGAAAATCGAAAGTTGACTTACATATCCACTTCCCTTCGATTGACACTCCCCCTGCTTCGATTGCTTCAAAGTCCCAATTCGAACTACTCCAGTTTCGATGTCACAACCCCTTCGATTGAGACTCCCCATGCTTCGATTGCATATTTGCAAGGGACACATGCCATTGTGAACTTTGGGTGAACCTGGACAGGTTAGGATATGTGTTTTTGCTTAGTCATGCAAGCCTACTTCATTCCTTCGAATCTGCCTTCTTTGCCAGCTTCAAAGTCCAATTCGAATATATTTAGAACATTCCCTATTAGATAACTTCAACCAGCCCTTGGCCTTGTGGTGAGTCTAAGTTCTGATTCGAAGTGTTCAGAACTTCCTTCATCAGAGCATCTTAGATTAAGAGAAATTCTGCACTGAAATGCCATTCGAAGGTTATTTCGTTCTGATGTTCTTATTAAGGGAAACTCTGAAGTTCCAGTCGAAGGACACTCTGAATTTCCAGTCCAAGGACCTTTTGAAATTCCAATTGAAGGGTATTTGTCCATATACCAATCAAAGGGTACTTGTTAAAATTCCAATCGAAAGACACTGCTATAATACCAATCGAAATATACTTATTAATATGCTAATCGAAAGACATGGTTAACATGCCTGTCGAAGCTGCCTTGACACAATGCTAAATCGAAGGATCCCTTGGCATGCCAATTGAAAGGCTTGGCCCAGGGTGCCAAACGAAAAGGTCTTTCAGAATTCCAATCGAAGGCCTTGACACAATGCCAATCGAAGTGCTTGTCCATAATGCCAATCGAAGTATTTTTGGAATGTCAATCGAAAGGATTGGCCATAGTGCCAATTGAAGGGAATTATCCATGTGTGATTGAAAGGCTCCTTCAGAATACCAATCGAAGGGTCTTTCAGAATGCCAATCGAAAGGTACTTAAAGCACCACTAAATTTTTTTTCTTTTTCCTTAGGCAAGGGTTTCTGGTCAACCATGCAGGGGGAAGACTTTGGAAAACATGAGAGGGAAAATTTTGGGGTACAACAGTTGCCCCTATTCAATTTTCTTAAACCTGAGGATATAGATTGGCTTTCGAGCCTTTCGTGATCTGAAGGTGGAAGATAATTGAACACTAGAGTGCCCAGAAATTTGCACTCACATGGTGTAGTATCAGGATTGTGACGTCGGGAATGGGCTTACAGATGCCATTTGGAGATTGTTGGTAGGAGGATGGGCTTATAGATGCCATCTGCAGGAGTGTCGATCGCATAAGAGATTCCTTAGCAAGAACTTGCATACCTGTTGTTTGTAGAAGATTCCGCTGGAGAAGTCTAACTTTTGTTGAGATTTAGGAACTAACTCGTGATCACCAGGAGTATACCGTTGAGGTTATAGAACTTGTCCTGTCTGGTTCCAAGTATTAATCTTCAATCTCTTCATGTAGATGGTTTTCCTGGCTTGTTACAGGTATTAATCAGTCGTTCACCGATAGTTTTCTTGGCTTATTACAGATATTAATCTGGAACTTGAAAAGGTTGGTCGAGGAGATAGCTGTCCTGGCTGGTTTCAGGTATTAATCTCTGACCTGAGAAAGAAAGATAGTCTTCCTGGCTTGTTACAGGTGTTAATCTTCAATCTCTTCATGTAGATAATTTTCCTAGCTTGTTACAGGTATTAATCTACAATCAGTCGTCCACATATATTTTTCCTGGCTTGTTACAGGTATTAATCTGGAACTTAAAAAGGTTGGCCGATGAGATAGTTGTCCTGGCTAGTTTCAGGTATTAATATCTGACCTGAGAAAGAAAGATAGTCTTCCTGGCTTGTTACAGGTGTTAATCTTCAATCTCTTCATGTAGATAATTTTCCTGGCTTGTTACAGGTATTAATCTACAATCAGTCGTCCACAAATATTTTTCCTGGCTTGTTACAGGTATTAATCTGGAACTTAAAAAGGTTGGCCGATGAGATAGTTGTCCTGGCTGGTTTCAGGTATTAATCTCTGACCTGAGAAAGAAAGATAGTCTTCCTGGATTTTTACAGGTGTTAATCTTCAATCTCTTCATGTAGATGATTTTCCTGGCTTATTACAGGTATTAATCTACAATCAGTCGTACACAAATATTTTTCCTGGCTTGTTACAGGTATTAATCTGGAACTTAAAAAGGTTGGCCGATGAGATAGTTGTCCTGGCTGGTTTCAGGTATTAATCTCTGACCTGAGAAAGAAAGATAGTCTTCCTGGCTTGTTACAGGTGTTAATCTTCAATCTCTTCATGTAGATAATTTTCCTGGCTTGTTACAGGTATTAATCTACAATCAGTCGTCCACAAATATTTTTCCTGGCTTGTTACAGGTATTAATCTGGAACTTAAAAAGGTTGGCCGATGAGATAGTTGTCCTGGCTAGTTTCAGGTATTAATCTCTGACCTGAGAAAGAAAGATAGTCTTCCTGGCTTGTTACAGGTGTTAATCTTCAATCTCTTCATGTAGATAATTTTCCTGGCTGGTTTCAGGTATTAATCTACAATCACTCGTCCACAGATATTTTTCCTGGCTTGTTACAGGTATTAATCTGGAACTTAAAAAGGTTGGCCGATGAGATAGTTGTCCTGGCTGGTTTCAGGTATTAATATCTGACCTGAGAAAGAAAGATAGTCTTCCTGGCTTGTTACATGTGTTAATTTTCAATCTCTTCATGTAGATAATTTTCCTGGCTTGTTACAGGTATTAATCTACAATCAGTCATCCACAGATATTTTTCCTGGCTTGTTACAAGTATTAATCTGGAACTTAAAAAGGTTGATGGTAGCCATCTTTTGATTGACCTTTTCCTGAAAAAGGTAAACGTTAGTTGTATGCAATGTCATGATGTATGAAATGCATGATGTCATGATGTTCTCAAAAATAAACGAGATTGTGTCGTATGCACTTTATCATGTATGTAAACAGGAGGTATGAAATGTGAAATGTTTATGAATGTATTTTCGTCTGGGAAAATAAATCCTTGACAAATGTCGGGGAGTTTGTTAAATCCTGGACTGCTGTTGAAGAATATGTGTGTCTTCAAACTTTGTTTAGAATGTTTCTGATGGGGATGACGACCGAAGATGGTTGTGAGAATAAACCTGTAGGAGAAAATAACTCCGTTGGGGAATAAACATGGTGAAGAGATTACCCTTCGGGCAATTACTCTATAGGGAAGAGATACTTTGCTGAGATTTTAATGATAAACTCCGTTGGGGATTCCGTTGATAAGCTCTGTTGGGGATTTTGATGATGAACTCCGCTGGGGATAGAAAGAACTTCGCTGGGGATGATCTTTCAGTTGCAACTTGCTGAGGATAACCCAGTTAGACTCTTGTGAGGATAACCTATGAATTTGGCTGGGGAGACTTATTTGTGCTTCGCAGGGGATAAGCTTCCAGAATCTACTGGAGAAGATGATTCAACTCCATTGGGGAAACTTTTTTAGACTGCGCTGGGGAAATGGCTCCACTGGGGGTATCTTGCATTCTGCCGGGGAACATTCTTATATTCTGTTGAGGAATATTAAGACTTCCAGGGATACTCTTATGCTTGCTGGAGAATATCTTTATACTCCGCTGGGGAATACTAAGATCTTCTGGGGATACCAAACCTTTTCGGGGCTGACGGTAGACTAACTCTGCTTGGGGGAGAGTATGGCTAATTCGTTCATGGTTGCGAGTCTCAGTGGGGGAGAGCTACCATTACTGTTTTACTTTGCGGGGAGTGACGGTATCTTGGTCACATTCTTCAGCTGAACTTACCTTGGTACCTTGGTGGACAGAGCAACTAGACCGCTCAGACAATTCTTATTGCCCCTACTTCTGATATCACCCGTAATTAGTCGTTTGTTTCGCATGTAAATATTTATGAGCAGCAATTAATGTCAAATGCATATATCAAAAATGAACATTGGACGTTCTTTGCAAAACAAAACAGATAAAGGAAAAACAATTTGAAATTTGTCTAAAAATGAATTTGTATTGATTTTGAAGTTTGCCTGTAAATAAGCGCTTTTGTACAAGAGGCTGACGTCCTAGTAAGAGAACGCCGCCGAACAAATAGGATTTATACAATTTGTAAAAAGAAAACAAAACAGCTATGTGAATAATCCCACTGGGTTCCAACTCTGCTATCGCCTTTATATCTTCAAGCATCTCATCACTTTGTTGCTTAGTTGAAGATGAAACTAATTGATTAGTGCTGTCTGAGCTTGATAGTTGATACCGAAGTCCGGATGCAAGGTGATCCAATGAGACATAGTGTTACACTTTAATCCCTAACTTTTGCCTGGACCGCCCTTTCGGGTTTTCAGTCCACCGGGATACCCATTTTTGCCCAAGCCGCCTTTTCAGGTTTTCGACTTGCCGGGTGTACAAATTTTATTTATTTATTTTCATCCCTTATTTTTGCCCGAACCCTTTTGGTTTGCCGGAAAGACCTTATTTTTTCCTAGGCCAGTCAACCTAGCGGGTCTTTGATTATGCGTAGTATCTTTTTACTATGTCTGCATTGACGGGGTGAGGAAGGTCGTCACCATTCATGGTGGTTAAAATCATCGCTCCTCCTGAGAAGATGTTCTTAACCACAAATGGCCCTTCGTAAGTAGGGGTCCATTTGACCCTGGGATCACCTTGAGGTAGAATAATGCGCTTGATTACCAGGTTCCCGACTTGATACTCTTGTCGTCTGACATTCTTGTTAAATTCCTTGATCATCCGTTTTTGGTACGTCTGACCATGACAAATAGCAGTGAGTCTCTTTTCATCGATTAGGTTCAGTTGATCAAGCCGGGTCTGAATCCAGTCGTCTTCGCTCAAACCTGTATCCTTCATGATCCTAAGAGAGGGTATCTGAACTTCAATAGGCAACACTGCCTCCATGCCATAAACCAAGGAATATGGTGTTGCCCCTGTTGACGTCCGTGCTGAGGTACGGTACCCATGAAGAGCAAATGGTGACATCTCGTGCCAGTCTTTGTAGGTCACTGTCATCTTCTGCACAATCTTCTTAATGTTCTTATTTGCCGCTTCGACAACCCCATTCATCTTCGGTCGGTAGGGAGAAGAGTTGTGGTGCTGTATTTTGAATTGCTCGTAGAGCTCAGTGATCATCTTGTTGTTAAGATTGGTACCATTATTCGTAATGATCCTCTCTGGTACGCCGTATCGACAGATCAGGTTGTGCCGAATGAAACGTACCACGACGTTCTTGGTTACCGTAGCAAAGGAAGCTGCTTCAACCCACTTCGTAAAGTAATCAATCGCTACCAGGATGAAACGATGCCCGTTGGATGCTGTAGGTATGATCTCGCCGATCATATCAATGCACCACATTGCAAAAGGCCAAGGTGCTGTCAAGACATTCAGAGGAACTGGAGGAATGTGCACCTTATCAGCATAGACCTGGCACTTGTGACATGTCCGAGAATGCTGATAACAGTCGGCTTCCATTGTGGACCAGTAATATCCTGCCCGAAGGATTTTCTTTGCCATGGTATGTCCACTGGAGTGAGTTCCGAAAGTACCTTCATGCAGCTCTGCCATGATCCTTTCTGCTTCGATCTTATCCACACAACGCAGTAAGGTTGAATCATGGTTACGTTTGTAGAGAATGCCATTGCTGATGAAGAACTTTGCCACGAACCTTCTCAGAAACTTCTTGTCATTAACAGATGCACCCTCGGGGTATTCTTGAGCTTCAAGGTACCTTTTCACTTTATGATACCAAGGCTTTTCTGTTACCTCTTCGGTCTCAAGATCACATCAATGTGCAGGTTCATCCAATTTCTAAATAATGATCCGAGGAGCCTCGTTGTCCCATTTGACTTTGAACATAGAAGACATCGTAGCTAGCGCGTCCGCCAACTGATTCTCTTCTCTTGGGGAGTGTTCAAAGGTTATCTCCTCGAAATGGGGAAGTAACGTCAATACATACTCCTTGTAAGGAATAAGATTTGGGTGTTTCGTATCCCACTCTCCTTTGATCTGACTGATCACGAGAGCGGAATCTTCGAAGACACTCAGAAACTTAATCCTTAGGTCAATTGCAGCTCGAAGACCCATGATGCATGCTTCATACTCCGCCATATTGTTGGTGCAGTTGAAACATAGTCGGGCGGTAAACGGAGTATGAGAGCCTTTAGGAGATATGATCACAGCGCCAATGCCATTACCCAAAGCGTTTGAAGCTCCATCAAAGTACATAGACCATCGGGATCCTTCCTCAGGTCCTTCATCCGGTCCAGGTGTTTAACAATCAGTTATCAACATGATATTCTCGTCCGGGAATTCAAAGTTCATAGACTGGTAATCATCCACTACCTGATGTGCCAAATGGTCTGACAATACACTTCCCTTGATTGCTTTTTGAGTTGTGTACTGGATGTCATACTCAGTCAAGATCATCTGCCATCTTGCTATTCTTCCGGACAAGGCGGGCTTTTCGAAGATATACTTGATTGGATCCATCTTTGAAATCAACAGAGTAGTGTGAGTCAGCATATACTGTCTCAGCCAGCGAGCAGCCCATGCCAAAGCACCGCAAGTTTTCTCAAGCAGTGAGTATCGGGTCTCACAGTCGGTAAACTTTTTGCTAAGGTAATAAATAGCATGCTCTTTTCGGCCAGACTCGTCATGCTGCCCCAACACACACCCCATTGAGTTGTCAAGTACTGTTAAGTATAAGATCAGAGGTCTCCCTTCAACTGGTGGCATTAGAATGGGTGGTTCCTGGAGATACTCTTTGATTCTTTCGAAAGCGGCCTGACATTCATCGTTCCAACGTACCACTTGATCTTTCTTCAAGAACTTGAAGATTGGCTCACAAGTAGCAGTTAGATGTGAGATGAATCGGGCAATGTAGTTCAGTCGTCCTAGAAAGCCTCTGACCTCCTTCTCTGTCTTGGGAGCTGGCATCTCTTGTATAGCTTTCACTTTGGCGGGATCCACTTGAATACCTTTGTCGCTCACGACGAAACCTAGTAGTTTTCCAGATCTCACCCCGAAGGTGCACTTGTTCGGGTTCAACCTCAGCTTGTACAACTTCAACCGGTCAAACAACTTCTGCAGATGGTCAAGGTGTTCCTCCTCAGTTTGGGACCTCACAATCATATCGTCGACGTATACTTCAATCTCATGATGGATCATATCATGAAACAAAGCAACCATGGCACGCTGATATGTTGCCCCAGCATTCTTCAATCCAAAAGGAATGACCCTATAACAAAAGGTGCCCCACTGAGTAACAAAGGTGGTCTTCTCCATGTCTTTGGGAGCCATTTTTATCTGATTATAACCGGAGAAACCGTCCATAAAGGAGAATACCTTGTGCTGAGCAGTACTGTCAACCAGAACGTTGATGTGAGGTAGAGGGAAGTCATTCTTAGGGCTCACCCTATTCAAATCCCTGTAGTCAACACACATTCGGACCTTACCATCTTTCTTCGGCACAAGAACCACATTGGCGACCCACTGAGGGTAAGAAGTAACTGCTAGAAAACCGGCGTCAAACTGTTTCATAACCTCAGCCTTGATTTTCTCGGACATCTTTGGGCGCATACGACGAACCTTCTATTTTACGGGAGGGCAGTCTTCCTTGGTAGGCAGGCGATGAACCACAATGTCAGTATCCAACCCAGACATATCTTCGTAGGACCAGGCAAAGATCTCAACATAGTCATGCAACATCTGAATCAACCGCTGTTTCACACTAAGCTCCAGATTTGCACCGATCTTGACTTCCTTCTTGTCCGTCTTAGTACCCAGATTCACTGTTTCCACCGGCTCTTCATGTGGCTGAATGACCCTCTCTTCCTGGAGTAGCAGTCTTGCAAGTTCACCCGGCACTTCGCAATCATTTTCACCTTCGTCTTCGGCTAAGTTGATCGGATTTTCGAAGTCATAACTGGAAGTAACAGAGTCGTTACCAGTGAGATCCATAGTGGATTGAGACTTGTATATGTGAGTGTGTGTAAAATAGCTGTTTTGCAATATATAATAAAGAAAAACAAAGAGCGCAAGATTTGAAATGCAAAAACGTCCAATGCTTTTATTAATGATATATGAAAATGGCACACAAAAGCCCTCACAAATGAAGCCACGGTGCCCCGGGTAAGACACCGGGCCATAAAGTTTCAAAACATTGTCTGTTACAAATTCAAAACAAAGAGTTCATTACTGAGTAACAAAAGTAATAGGGATGAAGTCCTTTGCTGTCCAGTTGCTTGGTCCACCGTTGATCGTAGGGTAGATCCAGCTGTCGAATTCAGACTCCTCTACGTCACCTTCAATGGCATTTACTCCCGAGTTGCTGATGAACACATGAGGTCTTCCAATCCTTGCACTACGAACAACCCTTTGAGCTTCTGCAGTGAAACCCAAACCAAACTTGTTAGTCTTCTGAGTGAAATCAGGAAGTCGGCCCCAATTTGCACACTCACCCTTCTCAATAACAACCCGAGCATCCTTTAAGGAAGCCATCTTCATAGGAGAATCTTCAACCACAGTCTCAGCTGATGACAGTGTCTGAGGAACCTCTTCAAAGTGTTGAAATGGGGTCTCAATGAACTCCCCATCCATCTCTACGTATCTGAACGAGTTGAGGTGGCTGACCATATACTCTTACTCCCCCATGTACTGTCACAATCTTCCCTCTGACCGGGTACTTCAGCTTATGGTGGAGCGTTGAGGTCACAGCTCCAGCTTTGTGGATCCATGGACGAACCAGCAAACAAGAATAGGACGACCGAATGTCCATCACGTAGAATGTAGAATTGAAGAACTGAGAACCAACTTTAATTGGAATATCAACCTCACCATGCACCATCCTTTTAGACCCATCAAAGGCCCAGACAACAATGTTACTTGGCTTCAGCTCCAACCCTTTGCAATCCAACCTGTCTAGAGCTTTCTTGGGCAAGACGTTCAATGAGGAACCAGTGTCAACCAACACATGTGCAAGAGTAGTGCCCCTGCATTCAATGGAGACATGCAGGGCATCATTATGGTTCTTCCCTTTAGCAGTCAGATCAGCGTCGGAGAAACCCAAACCATTATCAACAGTTAAATTGGCCATACAATCGGTAAACTGATCAGCTGATGTCTCTTGTGGCACATGGGCCGTCTTCAGGAAGGTAATCAGAGCCTTGGCATGGGCCTCTGAACACAACAACAGTGATAACATAGAAATCTTGGATGGGGTTTGCCCCAGTTGCTCAACTACATTATAATCACTCTTCTTAATAATCTTCATAATCTCTTCATCTCCTGTTTGGAAGCTTCAACATTGATTGTCTTTGGCGCCTCCGTCTTGGCAGGCATATCAGTGGTGATCCCTTTGCCCCGAGCGTCAGATGACTCGGTGACAGGGGTAAGGATAGGAACTTGATCAAGAACGACAGTGGGTACACTTTCAGGTGTAATGACAACATGTCTTCGGACAGTTGGTGGAGCAATATCAGGTGAGAAAAGTCTACCGCTGCGGGTGACTTTAACAGGTCCAGTAATGTTACTGACACCGGTATCAGCATCAAACTATTGCTTAACTCCAAGAACATAAACATCTGCCTCGTAGTGCCAAGGGACATCTTTGTCAGAGGTGTAGGGGATGGGCCCCAGAACAGTGATGATCACAAGTGCGATCTTCGGAGTAGATGTAATTATAACAGGCTTCCTCGGGGGAGCCTTGGAAAAATTGTTGAAAATGGTAATGATGGCAACTTCTTCAGTCGAAGCGGATGAAACAACAGTCTTCTCAAACAGGATTTCCTTGCTATCCATCAGGTTTTGGATACCTGACTTCAGAGATGGGCAACCAGTAGGTAAAACAGAACACATATGGCAACCTTCGCCACAACCCGAAAATAAACCGGCTAGCAACAAGTTCTTCTTGACAGTCATCAGAGGTGTAACAATATCATCCACAGAAACTACAAACAAGTCTTCCTCTACAACATTCACTCCATGCTTGGGCATGGGGGCTGTTACAACATTAGGCCTCTCGGGCGCCTCAAACTCAATCTCCTTTGCCTCGATTAGGTCTTGAACCTTGTTCTTCAAAGCCCAATAATCATCCGTATTATGCCCCGGGCTATCAGAGTGATAAGCGCAGCGGGCGTTAGGGTTATACTTTGGTGATGTTGTATTTAAAATCTTCGGAGCTTCTTTTAGAGTCACCAAATTGGTCTTCAGCAACTGTGGCAATATTTGAGACAAAGTCATGCTGATACGAGTGAATTGCCTTCGAGGTCTCTCGTCCCTTTGTTGGTTGTGATGCTGAGGAGCACCAGCAGGTTTTGAAATAACAACCGCATTGACAGCTTGGCGGTGTTCAGGTCTATTCTGTCTTCTTAAACTGTAGACAACACTGGACTCTTTCTTAAACGGCTTCTTCTCGGTGCCCGATGAGGCACCCTTCTGTATCTTCCCAGCCTTAATACCAGCTTCAATCCTCTCACCAGTCAAGATAAGGTCTGTAAACCCGGCTGAAGAGCTTCCAATCAAATGGTTAAAGAATGGACCAGACAGGGTCCCCAAAAACATATCAACAAGTTCACGATCAGCTAAAGGTGGTTGCACCCTTCCGAAAAGGTCTCTCTATTTTTGAGCATACTCTTTAAATCCTTCACCCGTCCCTATTGACATACCCTTGAGTTGGGTACGCGTAGGAGCGAGGTTGGAGTTATACTGATACTGCCTATAGAACGCAGTAGCCAAATCCTCCCAGCTGCGGATACTGGCTCAGTCCAACTGATAGAACCACTCAAGCTGAGTCCCTAAAAGACTTTCTTGAAAGAAATGGATCCACAAGTTCTTATCAGCAGTGTAAGGTTGGATCTTCCTCACATATGACCAGAGGTGTAGCTTTGGACAGGAAGCTCCGTCATACTTGGCAAAGGCAGGTGCCCTGAATTTATGGGGAATCACCACCCCAGAGGATAGACCTAGATCTCCGAAGTCCAGACCGGGCACCTTCTGTATCTCCATAGCGCTCAAACGGTCTTCCAGCTGTTTGTACTTATCCTCAGCAGGAGGATACTGTTCTTCATCATAGTCCGTCTCGTTGTCGGAGACCATAGGGCTAGGAGCCCTACTTTCTTGTGGACTATCCTTCCCCCCAGATGAGGTGGTCAGATCAACTTCATTCTGCAGCCCGTTTCCAAACCTGCGTCCAGTATTGAACAGGATGGTCCTCTTCTTCTTCTTCTTCCTCTCTTTCAGAATCAGGGTCTTCAAGTCCTGCTGACCCTTAGCTAGGCTCATGACCAACTCTTGAAATTGGGCATTCTGGGCCTGGAGGGCCTTGATAGCTTGCTCAGTGGAAGGTTCAGTAGACATGATGATTGCTGAAATAAACAGCGAAGAAGATAAGAGACCTGTAAAAGGGTACCTGTTTATGAAGTGTATGAGATGAAATGCGTATGATTTATGATTTCAAAGACAATCGAGATTCAAATTTGTAAACAAGAAAGGAAACACACTTTATTAGATTTAACTTCAGAATTTAAATTGTTCAACAAATTGCCCTTAGGCGTTACAAGAATGGAAATACTGAAAAGTAAATAAAAACTGTAAAAGAAATCATCAAAGGTCCATCAATGCTCTCATGGTCTCTTCTTCTCAGTGCGAACATAATCATTCAGGATCCGCTCGTTCTCTAGTTGCCTAGTCAGCTTCTGGATCTTCTGCTCTTGTTCATTGAACTTCTCCCGGTAAAAGTCCCGTTCATCCCTCAACTGCATCCAAGACCGCTTCAGGGTGCCAATATCAGTGGGCATATAAGGGTGGAGAATAGTTGGAAGAACCCCGTCTTTATCAGCAACTTCAAGAGTAACAGGCCTGACAGCTTCATATGGCCTACCTAACTTCTGGGCACAGATGCGGACCCATCTGAGATATGGCTCCATTGACAGAGAAGTCTTTGGTCCCAACTCATGTGGGTCAGATTGGTGAACTCTATCCCACGCCCTGATGAATCTACGACGCAGCTCGTCGCTATCTCCCTGAAAATCAAAGATGATATGAGGCATCAACATCTCATGAGGCCCTTCTCTTCTGGCTCTTCCAAACTGACGGAGAGCTAAACATGGGTTATAAGAAATTCCTCCATGGGTTCCGATCAATGGAACATTAGGATACTCTCCACAACGATCAATGACAGTCACCTCATCTAAGCCTTTGAGAGTCCAGATAATGTCATTATTAGTAAGAGACATCACCCTATAAGCCCAGCCCATTCCTTCTTTGTTCTTCAGTACGGACTTAGGGAGGTGCGAAATGAACCACCTCGACAATAAAGGAGCACAACACATCAAAGTTCCCCGCTTTCGGGCAGTACGAGCATAGAGCTGATGAAGGATGTCACCCAAGAGAGTGGGTACAGGGTTCCGAGAGATGAAGATCTTTATGGCATTAACATCAACAAAAGTGTCAGGATTTGGAAACAATACCAGACCATAGATTAAGAGGGCCAGAATGTCCTCGTACGCTTTGAAGTCTAAGCCATCCCAGAAGTAATTAGCTTTGTCAACCAGAAACTTAGCCAAAAAAACCTTAGCTCCACTTCTAGTCTCCCAGTTTGCCATTACCTCCTCCTTGGTCAAGTGAAGGGCTGCAGAAATTTCTTCAGGCCTGAGAGTCTTTTCCCAACCAGTAAATGGAGTATGCTCCAAAATAGAGATACCAAGCAACTCAGAGAACTCTTCCAGGGTAGGAACCAGCTGGAAGTCTTGAAAGGTGAAGCAATGATATAGCGGATCATAAAACTGGACCAAGACGCTCATAATTTGTTTGTCCAATTTTGAGGTGACTAAACTGAGAAGAGAACCATGCCTCATGATGAAGGAAGTAGTGTCTGGAATCCTGAAAACCAACTCTTTAAGCAAAGTAGGTACTTGAACAAAGTTGATCCGGATAGTATTCCTACGCATGGGCATCATGATGTCCTACAAAACAGAGCAAAGATGAAACCCTCTTGTCTTTGAAATAGGTTAGTCCTTATGCAAGATGTATGCAATGTTATGATGTTATGATATCATGGTAAAGGCACACCACAAGTATTCACAAAAGGTAAACATGGTAAAGGCACACAAGTCACACAAAAGAGCCCTTAGATTTCAGGCTGGCATGAAGCTTAAGTACTACCCTCTTTCAGTTTCAGTTGGTTAAGACCTGTCCTAAAAATAGTAACCGGGTTCTAGAGGATCTCAATATCACTGACTACCCTCAATCGATCATAATTCCAGTTTAGCAACCTTTTCTTGCGGTCAGAATCATCGCGAGAGTTTAGTCTCAATGAGTGTAGCATACTGCTACTATTTTATGGCCAAGTTGGTCAATTTAAGGTTCTAAGGTCAGTTGGTGCTTAATGACTCCTTAGAAGACCCATATTCTCCTCGTTCCAACACAAGGGATATCGGTACAGACCAAGGTGTCACACCAACGTAGCTACTGCTTCATCCGTGTCGGTCTATGCTGAACAGATCCCTCACAGTTTATTGCTACTTACCTAAAGGGTATCCCCAGATCCGGGTTAGGATCTATAAAACTCCTATACAAGCCCACAAAATTTAAAGCATACAAAGCATACAATTGAAAACACAAGTGATTTAATCCTAAGGTACACCTCACTTTAAAATCCATCCCCAACAGAGTCGCCAGTTCTGTGATCGGTGGGAATGAGAACTGACTGTTTTGGAATGCTGGTTCGCGTTTGCGTTTGTTTTTGCAAAATGTCGCGGTAAGCAAGAGTCGCCATCGTCTTTTATTTTATCCAACAAGGAAAGGACAAAAGCACAGAAAAATTCCTTTTCGAGATGTTTCTCGGGTTCGGGAGATAGATTATAGAAAGGGAAGGTTTTAGCACCCTTTCTATCAGTGGTTATCCACGGGCTCTTAGGTACTTGCTCACTATATTTTCAAAAGTTTGCTTTTCTTTGTATTTATGGGTTTGAAAAGAGTTTTTGTTTTGAAGAGAGTGGAAGTGCGAAAAGTTTTGTTTTGTTTTAAAAGGAGAAGGTACTTAAGAACCTCTACCTACTCAAAAAGGAATTAAACTGTGAAAATGTCCTTTAGACAATGCTATCCCACTATTGAGGAGTAGGTAGCACCGTCGTTGGAGTTTTCGGGTCAATTCGATTTAAGGGACGTGTGGCCACTAAAGTAATGTCAGGACGCCTTAGCGGTAACCCTAATGTCTTAGATCATTTTTATCCGAGGCAACCGTTTCGAGGCAACTTTGATCTTTGGACAAGAGGGCGACCTCTAAAACATCCTATACTCAATGACCACGTTCGAGGCAACCAAGTGAGGTGTACCCTAAGAGCGGCATGTGCGAGTGTATTGTTTTTCAGTTTATATCATCTCTGTACATGTTATGGTGAGCTACGGTTGATTTTAAATTAAAGGTTAATATTATCATGCATAGCCTATTATTCATACATCTAGCAGTTAATGGTTGCGGAAAATAAATTGCAGAAAATAAAACTAAGCTATTACAAGGCGTCGGGTATTTACATCGCCAAAAATAAACCCTTAAAATTAAATGCGAAAAAGTAAATAAAAGCGGTAAATAAAATCCTAAGTTAAAACTATTACATCCTCAGAGCAATTACAATTATATGGATCAAAAATAAAATGCGCGCGAGAAAATTGAATCGGAGCGTCCTAGGGTTTTAACCCTTTTTTCATTAAATAAAGCGTATTTTTGGTCTTTTTTGAATTAAGAATTAAGTCTAAATTAATAATGGAATTAATTAATTAAAAGAAAATATTTTTTTTTTGAGTTTTATTTTAATTAAGGAAATAAAATTAGAAATGTAAAAATATGTCAAAACCCTAATTCTAAATCAATTTTAATTTAATGCAAAATATGTTAAGATTAAACCTAATTAAAAACTAAATTAATTTGCTCTAATTTATTTACAAAAATAATAAAATAATGAAATTAAAAATATTATTTTTTGGGGTTTTCTGATTTTATGAAAAGCTAATTAGTTAATAATAACAAAATAGAAAATAGAAAATAGAAAGTAGTGAAAAGAAAAAATAAAATAAACAAACTCAGGGGGGGGGGGTGTTGGGCATGAAGTTGGCATTTGAATGGTAATTCCCAGGCCCAGACGTCCAGCCTGTTGGACTTTTTGTGATTCCATGCATGTTTGTTGACTGAGGACTATGATGGGCGTGCAATCTGGGTCACTAAATCTGCCTGGTGGGCCACTTGGCATGCTGATCCCTGGGTCATATGGTGAACCACGTCTGGAATGCTGCACCTGAGTACCTGAAGAAAAAATGTAACAAAGTTTTAGGGGACCTGGGATTCGAACCCAGGTCCCAAGGGACAATTCAACTAGCGCGCTACCAACTGAGCCATGATGTTAACCTGTTAGTGGAATAAGACACAAATAATATATTCAAAACCAACAATTATTCCCTGCAAAAAATAAAAACGCGCTAATAATTCAAATGGGCCAATAGACGCTAGCCACGTGATCGTCTTCTTCATATCACCCTAGTTCATTTACCTGCGGATTTTATTCCGCAGGAAGATTCGTAGCATCTCTCCAAAATCCTCCCTAGGCCATATAAACACAAGCTAAGAGTGCCAATGCACTCGTCTCTCTCCCCTGAACTCATCCATGGCCATTATTTGCATTGATTTTTCCTGCATTTAAAAACACCAAAAATGAGATACACAAACCCTAGAACTGGGCATGGCGTTACATGCTATGAAAATAAAATTCAATGATGCCAAAAGTTTCAGAATACAGCATAGAGTATGAATATGCAATTATTTCAATGCAAGGATGCAAGATTAAAGCTTTACGATTCCATGAGTATGGCGGTTCAGAGCGATACTTACAGGGCTTTTTGGGGCAGGAGAGCACATGATAATGATTGGTACTCCTTCAGTGAGGTCCAAGGAAGCGATTGGAACCTTTGTTTGATCCTGAAAAGGTCTCAAAGTGCAATTTTAGATCCAAAGTTCTCAAGCTTTTTTTCTCAAAGTTGTGTGGCCGTTTCTGCAGAGTTTTTGTGCGTTTTTTCCGTGTGTCTTTGATTTGTGAGGCTTGCTTGTATATAATGGAATGAATTAGGGTTGAAAACCTGGCCTCAATCTTCCTCCATCAATGTCTTGATTCTTGATTTGATTTACTTTGAATATCATTCCAAAAATAGCCTAATTCAATCTTTTTGTCCACACCATGCCTTTACACGGATTTGATTTGATTTCTTCATAAAGACTTTCTATTTTTGATTCAATCACGTGCCAATCTACTTTCATGCGTTACTGCCAGCCTGTTATAAGCTGTTTGGGCCTCCAACATGATGAAAATCTAAAGCAGACTTACAGATCCAAATCCCTTTGATTGACACTCCCCCTGCTTTGATTTCTTCAAAGTCCCAATTCGAACTACTCCAGTTTCGATGTTGTGATACGGTGGGAGAACTGACTTGAGGTTTTAAGTTTGTTTTCGCAAATGTTTCGGTTTAGTAAGAGTCGCCACCGACTTTTTATTTTATCCTAAGGAAAGGTTAAAAAGCACAGGAAAAACCTTTGAGATGTTTTCTTGTGTTCAGGGAGTAGATTATAGAAAGGGAAGGTATTAGCACCCTTTCTATCCATGGTTATCCATGGGCTCTTAGTTACTTGCTTAGATCACTTGCCTTGCATTTTCAATTGTTTTAAATGGTGCTTTCAATTGTTTGAAATGGTGCTTTGTGTGTGTGGTTTTTGAAAATGTTTTTGAAAAAGATGCCTTGTCTAGGCAACCCTTGTAACAATTCTTTACTCGAATTTTATACAAAAGGTGTTTGTCTTTTTGAAAAGATGTTTCAAATGTTTTTGAAAGTTTGTTTTTGAAAGTGTTGTGGAGTGTGTTTTGAAAATAGGCAAGTGTGTTTTGCAAGTTTGATCAAGTAACTAAGAGTTGTCTACCCCTAAATTTACTCAAAGATCTTTCCTATGTTTTAACCCTTTTAACAATATTGTTCCACCATTGTATTTGGTGGACAATCTTGTGTTAGGATGTTAACGGGACGGGTGCGGGTCATCGTATAGACCATGAATGCAATAGTGCCAAGTGTCTTTGGCAATTTTCCTTTAAGGGACTTGATCATTTTTTAGGCAACTTGAGAAAGCGTCATCGAGGGACTATGATCATTTGATTTGTTTTGTTTTGCCAAAGACACTCAACATGCAACATGGCCCATTTTTTTGAAGGCAACAAGTGGAGTAACCCTAAGGGTGCAAGTGTGATTGGTGTTGCCCATTTTCATGCTTTTTTGTCTTTGTATTAGTCAAGCTATTTGTTGGTTGATTTGCATACAAACCCTAGGTCTATCATGGCATAATTTGAAAGCTTTTAAATGCGGAAATTTAAAGTCCTAAATTATTACAACATGATTATGGGGATGGGGGTACAAATGTTTGAATGGGGGGATATTTAGCAAGAAATTAAATCTAAAACTATTACATCCATATTGAATATACAAATATCAAATTGTGCGATAATTAAATAAATACAATAAATATGCAAAAGGTATTATGCACAAAAAGGATTTTTTTATGTATGAGAAAGTATTTTTCATGTGAAATATAAACAAAAATAAAAAAGTCAATTTTTGAATATTTTTATGTTTTAGGGCAAAACCCTAGTTTTCTAAATAAATAATATTTATTTATTAATATCATACAATATTATATATTAATTTATACAAAAATAAAAAAAAAGAAGTATGTTGTAAAAAAAGTATTTTTTAATGTCAAATATTAATAAAAATAAAAATGTATTATTTCTATATTTTTGCCCTAATTATCTAATAAAATATACAAGTATTTATATTATATATTAAATATACTAAATATATACAAAAATAAAATATTAATTATTTACAAAAAATGTATTTTTTGTGAAAATGTTTTCAAAATGTAGAATAAAAATAATAACTGAAAATAAAAATATCTTTGTATTATTTTTTAGTGTTTTAAATAAAAGTATATATATTATTTTACATGTATAAGTTTAAATAAGACAAATAAATTCCAAATAAATGCAAAAATAGGTGGACAAATATTTTTAATATTTTTTATATTTAAGCAAAAAATAATAAGTCAGAATCAAAAAGAAAAAGTCAAAAATGATCAAAATATCACACAATGGGCCAGGGGGGTGTAAATGGAAAATGAGGGTGCAAGCAGCAAGAACAACTCAGGCCCAACCCAAGTCACCACCTTCTTCAACCTCCAGCCATTCTGTTTGAATTTCGCGCGCCTCCTTGCTCAAACAACAAACTCCTGATTCTTTGACTTTTAACAAAAACTCATAACACAAACATTATAGAGCATGAAGAGACGAATTCATACATATAAAAATCTTGACCTAACTCTCAGAAACGAGGGAGAATTTCTTCATCCCCAATTTATGACCTAAATTTTCTCCCATGTTTATGGCCAAAATTCTCACAGCACATTCAATATAAATGAAAAGTAAGTATATGGATGTCTCCAGGGCTATGAGGAGAACATGTTTCATTCACAAACCTAAGCCTAACTCTTACTATATTGAGAGATAGAAGTTCATGTTTTTACCTGTTTCAGCTTGAGTCGTGTACAACAATGGAGGTATCTTCAATGGAGTTTGAGCTTTGGTACAGCTTGCCTGAAGTCCAAGGATGCTTCTCATATGCTTGGCTTGCTCTGAAAGTGCCTGTATCGTGCTATGGAAGTCCATCTGCACAACTTGAAAGCAAAAATGGAAAATGATGTTAAGGATGTTACAACTTGGATTTAATGCTTGGGATAGCTTCAATGGATGATATGGAACATGTTTGAACTCTTTTTGGCCAAAGTGCACGAGTGGAATGGACTAGGGAAGTCAATCTGCAGCAGGGACTCTGTTTTGCAGAAAAACTATGCTTTTGGATATGAGGATGGATTGAGGATGAATGAATCGTGTTTTAGGTCAGTTAGGGAGTGTGAAAGATGTTTGCAAAGTTTGCTTAGGTTGGTGTTTACAGGAATGAGAGATTGGAGTTGTTTTGCCAAGTTTCTTCTACTTGAAGCAAGAAAATGCAAGTTTCAATACATGCCTGTCCAATGCCCTAAAACATGCTGCATATCTTCTTCTTGATCAGAGGGATTTGTGTACAAATTCTAGCCTCAAAGATCTGGCCCATGCCTCTTGGATTTTGAATTTGACATAAAGTGCATCTTTTCAAAAATGGCAAATATGCTTTTTCCATTTAAAGATTAATCTTGCATGTAATGACCAAATGAACAAAATAACATCTTAGCACAATGGTTAGGCATTTAATTATGGTGTGTGAGACTGGTTTTGAGGCCTGCAAGCTAGCTTGTACAAGCTGACTTGAAAAATGCCAATGTATGAACATGTATTTGGTTATGAACAAAAGTGACTTTTGCCCAACTTTGCCAATTCGATTCTCCCTAACCACAAGGGTGTTTGAGAAGTTCTTGGACAATTTGGAAAGCTTGGAATGTGTACTACAATCCATCTTTGTAATGCAAATTGAAATTCCAAGTGGAACTATGTGAAAAGTGGCCATCAAGTTGGACAAAAATCCTGCCTAGAATAAGTCAAAATTTTTCTAAGTTAAGAATGTTTTGCACTCTTATTCCAAAAATCATAACTTGAGCTACAAGCTTCCTTTGAGAAAACTTTGTGAATCAAAGTTGTAGATTTTGAAATCGAATACAACTTTCATGTTTTGAGTTTTGTTTGAATCCATTTGCAACTTGGTGAAAAAATGGGACAAAGTTAGGAAAAAATAAGGAAATTTCATAACTTAGAAAAATTCTAAGTTATGAAATTTTCTCATCTTAAACCCTAATTTGCAATTTTGGGTTTCTTGATGAACAAGTTTCATAATTTGACATGTCTTGATGAAAAAAGAATCTTGGCACTTGATTTTGACCAAAAAGTCAAAGTTTGACTTTTCAGTATACAGTCAAATTTTGATCAGTTGACTGGAAAATTCATCTGTCAATCCTGTGCATTTGAGATCTTTTGAACTTGTTGAATGTGTCAAGATAATGCCATTGAGTTCTTGAGTCCATGTTTGAGCTTGGTTTGCCATTGGTTAAGTCAAACAGTAAAAAATTTCCTTTGTGCAGTCAAAACCCTAAAAATGACCATTTTGCCCTTTTGGTGATCTGATCAAATTTCTTGTGGAATTGTGATCCAAACTTGACCAAATGGTTCATATGAGTTCATTATGTTGATGTGGGTCAAAAATTATGAAGTTTGACTGTCAATTGGCCACAGTTGACTTTTTCCCCAATACAGCTGATTTCTAGGTCAACTGTCCAATTGACTGGGCAAAGATTGGAATCAAGGCTTGAAACTTGGTATGGATAAAATTGTGAGTCCAACATGAAGCATGAAAGTCACTTTGGGCATTTTAGGTCAAAACATCTTTGTGCAAACTCAAACCCTAATTTGGGTCAACAGTGCAAGGAGGGGTCTTGAGCAGAGCAAACCCTAACTTGATCTTGAGCTCCAAGGGTCTTGTGATGAGAAAATGTTGATGAAATGAGAGGGAAAATTTTGGGGTACAACAGATGTCACAACCCCTTCGATTGAGACTCCCCCTGCTTCGATTACATATTTGCAAGGGACACATGCCATTGTGAACTTTGGGTGAACCTGGACAGGTTATGATATGTGTTTTTGCTTAGTCATGCCAGCCTACTTCATTCCTTCGAATCTGCCTTCTTTGCCAGCTTCAAAGTCCAATTCGAATATATTTAGAACATTCCCTATTAGACAACTTCGACCAGCCCTTGGCCTTGTGGTGAGTCTAAGTTCTGATTCGAAGTGTTCAGAACTTCCTTCATCAGAGCATCTTAGATTAAGAGAAACTCTGCACTGAAATGCCATTCGAAGGTTATTTCGTTCTGATGTTCTTATTAAGGGAAACTCTGAAGTTCCAGTCGAAGGACACTCTGAAGTTCCAGTCCAAGGACCTTTTGAAATGCCAATTGAAGGGTATTTGTCCATATACCAATCAAAGGGTACTTGTTAAAATTCCAATCGAAAGACACTGCTATAATACCAATCGAAATATACTTGTTAATATGCTAATCGAAAGACATGGTTAACATGCCTGTCGAAGCTGCCTTGACACAATGCTAAATCGAAGGATCCCTTGGCATGCCAATTGAAAGGCTTGGCCCAGGGTGCCAAACGAAAAGGTCTTTCAGAATTCCAATCGAAGGCCTTGACACAATGCCAATCGAAGTGCTTGTCCATAATGCCAATCGAAGTATTTTTGGAATGTCAATCGAAAGGATTAGCCATAGTGCCAATCAAAGGGAATTATCCATGTGTGATCAAAAGGCTCCTTCAGAATACCAATCGAAGGGTCTTTCAGAATGCCAATCGAAAGGTACTTAAAGCACCACTCAAAAATTTTCTTTTTCCTTAGGCAAGGGTTTCTGGTCAACCATGCAGGGGGAAGACTTTGGAAAACATGAGAGGGAAAATTTTGGGGTACAACAGTCTGTAATAATTTCTAAACAATTCGTACACTTTTCGCCTTATGCCTTACCCGAGGCATATAGGTCCATTTGTAAGGGCTTGATTTTTCATTTTCATATGCCATTTTAATGAATCATGGATGTTTTCATATATAAACTTTCATTGTCTTTATTTTTACATTTTATTTGTTTAAAGGTTGATATCCCTTACACACACCCATACTCACAAATGCAGGTACCCATCCACCCCGAATTCCATGGTTAAAAATTCTGCTATGGCCTTCAGTGACTCTGAAGATCTGGTCAATCATGCCGAATATGAAGGTGATGAAGACTGTGAAGTGCCTGGAGAGTTAGCTAGGCTGTTGCAACAGGAAGAAAGGGCTATTCTACCTCACGAGGAGTTGTTAGAGACTATCAACTTGGGAACAGAGGAAGACAAAAAAGAAGTTAAAGTGGGTGGCAACCTAGAACCAAATGTCAAAAAGCGCTTAGTTCAGCTGTTGAATGAATATGTTGAGATCTTCGCCTGGTCCTACGAAGACATTCCAGGACTGGATACATATATTGTGGTTCACCGTAAGACTGTCCACCGATCAAACAGAAAGTTCGCCGAATGAGGCCCGACATGTCCGAAAAGATCAAAGCTGAAGTGATGAAGCAGTTCAATGCTGGCTTTCTTGCTGTTACTTCCTATCCACAATGGGCTGCTAACATTGTGCCAGTGCCGAAGAAGGACGACAAAGTCAGAATGTGCGTGGATTACAAAGATTTAAACAGGGCTAGCCCTAAAGATGACTTTCCACTACCGCACATTGACATCTTGGTTGACAACACAGCTCAACACAATGTATTTTCTTTCATGGATGGATTTTCGGGGTACAACCAGATCAAAATGGCCCCCCGAAGACATGGAGAAGACTACTTTTATTACGCAGTGGGGTACCTTCTGCTATAAAGTGATGCCATTCGGATTGAAGAATGCAGGGGCAACCTATCAGCGCGCCATGGTAGCTTTGTTTCATGACATGATACATCATGAGATTGAGGTCTAAGTAGATGACATGATAGCCCATTCACAAACAGAAGAAGAACACCTCGACCATCTGCAAAAGCTGTTTGTCAGGTTGAAAGAGTACAAGCTCAGACTGAACCCTAACAAGTGCATTTTCGGAGTCAGGTCCGATAAAATTTTGGGATTCATCGTCAGTAACAAAGGCATCGAGGTTGATCCTGCCAAAGTCAAAGCTATACAAGAAATGACGACCCCTCGCACTGAGAAGGAGGTTAGAGGTTTCTTGGGACGCCTAAACTACATTGCAAGGTTCATTTCTCACCTAACATCTACCTGTGAACCAATCTTTAAGCTGTTGAAGAAAGATCAGGTGGTTAAATGGAATGATGACTGTCAAGTTGCTTTCGATAGAATCAAGGAGTATTTGCTGGAACCTCCTATCTTGATGCCACCCGTCGAAGGAAGGCCGTTGATCATGTATCTGACTGTCCTAGAGAATTCAATGGGGTGCGTACTGGGCCAACATGACGAGTCTGGCCGAAAAGAGCATGCCATTTATTACCTTAGCAAAAAGTTTACCGACTGTGAGACCCGATACTCACTGCTCGAGAAAACTTGATGCGCTTTGGTATGGGCTGCTCGCCGGCTAAGGCAGTATATGTTGACACATACCACTTTGTTGATCTAAGATGGATCCGATCAAGTACATCTTCGAGAAGCCTTCTTTATCTGGGAGAATCGCTAGATGGCAGATGATCCTCACCGAATATGATATACAATACACGACCCAAAAAGCTATAAAGGGGAGTGTGTTAGCTGATCATCTGGCCCATCAAGCTGTCGAAGATTACCAATCCATGAGGTTCGACATCCCCGACGAGGATATCATGAATTTGAGCAACATTGAAGAGAACAGACCGTATGACGGACCTGAACAAGGATCCCGATGGACTCTGTACTTTGATGGTGCCTCCAACGCACTTGGAAATGGTATCGGCGTGATACTTATCTCTCCAGAAGGTTGCCATACACCTTTCACTGCTAGACTCTGCTTCAGCTGCACCAACAACATGGCCGAGTATGAAGCTTGTATCTTTGGTCTTAAGGCTGCCATTGACTTGGGAATCAAATCTTTGATTGTATTTGGGGACTCAGCTTTGGTTATCAGCCAAATCAAAGGAGAGTGGGATACTAAACACCCTAACCTCATCCCTTACAAAGAACATGTGCTGACATTGTTACCACACTTCGAGCAGATCACCTTCGAGCACTTCCCGCGAGAAGAGAATCAGCTAGCAGATGCGCTAGCTACAATGTCATCCATGTTTAAACTTAACTGGGATAATGAGGCTCCCCAAATCACCATCGAGCGGATGGACGAACTTGCACATTGTCACGAGATTAATACCGAAGAAGTAGTGGACCGACCATGGTTTCATGACGTCAAAAGGTATCTCGAAGCACAAGAATACCCCGAAGGAGCTTCAGTCAACGAAAAAAAGTTTCTGAGGAGGTTCTTAGCTAAGTTCTTCTTGAGCAATGGTATCTTATACAAGCGCAATCATGATTGCATTCTGCTCCGTTGTGTGGATAGGGTTGAGGCTAAACAAATTATGGTTGAACTGCATAATGGTACCTTTGACACCCACTCGAGCAGTCATACGATGTCTAAGTAGATTCTAAGGGTAGGCTATTACTGGTCTACCATGGAATTTGATTGTCATCAACATTCCCGTACTTGTCACAAATGCCAAATCTATGCAGACATGGTACATATACCTCCAGTTCCTCTCAATGTCTTAACAGCTCCTTGGCCATTCACGATGTGGGGAATCAACATGATTGGAGAGATCAAGCCTACAACATCCAATGGGCATCGTTTCATTCTGGTGGCTATTGATTACTTCACCAAGTGGGTCGAAGCAGTGTCCTTCGCTTCCGTTACAAAGAATGTGGTTGCCCGCTTCATCAAGCAGAACCTCATTTGCCGGTATGGTATCCCCGACATGATCATCACTGACAACAGTACAAATTTGAACAACACTATGATCACCGCTCTGTGCGAGCAGTTCAAGATTCAACATCACAATTCATCTCCCTATCGGCCAAAGATGAAAGGTGATGTCGAAGCTGCGAACAAAAATATCAAGAAAATCATTCAAAAGATGACAGTCACCTACAAGGACTGGCATGAGATGTTACCGTTTGCTCTGCACGGATACCGTACCACGACACAAACATCAACAGGGGCAACACCATATTATTTGGTGTACGGCATGGAAGCTGTTTTACCTATCGAGGTTCAGATTCCCTCCTTGAGAATCATGAAAGATGCTGGTTTGAGTGAAGACGATTGGATTCAAACCCGACTTGATCAACTTAATTTGATTGACGAGAAGCGACTTACTGTTGTTTGCCATGGTCAGACGTATCAAAAACGGATGATCAAGGCTTTCAAAAAGAAAGTCAGACGCCAGGTATATCAAGTCGGAGACCTTGTAATCAAGCGGATCATCTTGCCGCAAAGTGATCCCAGGGGCAAGTGGACTCCTACTTACGAAGGACCATTTGTGATCAAAAACATCTTTTCTGGTGGGGCAATGATCCTGACCACCATGGACGGTGATGACCTACCGCACCCTGCGAACGCAGACATAGTCAAAAGATACTACGCATAAAATGACCTGACAAGTTGAAAACCCGAAAGGGCACCTTGGCCAAAAATGGGAATTCTGGTGAATCGAAAACCCGAAAGGGCGGTTCAGGCAAAAGTTAGGGATAAATAAATAAAATCTGTACACCCGGCAAGTTGAAAACCCGAAAGGGCGACTTGGGAAAAAAAAGGGTTTCCCGGTGGATCGAAAACCCGAAAGGGCGGTCCAGGCAAAAGTTAGGGAATTAAAGCATACGACTATGTCTCGTCGGATCACTTTATGGATAACCTCTTCACAGACAAGCTCCAGGTTTCTAATCAATTCATTCATCGTCGGACGAAGCCACGAATGGACAAGATATCCAGAGTTACGAAGGCTATAGCGGAATGGGAACCCCATGGAATTTTTACACATATCCATCTTTCTTTGTATAAATTTTTCTCAATTTTTACGACAACATTCTCTTACTAGGATGCCTGTCTCCTTTGTACAAAATACTTACACAAAGTTAATACAAAGATACTTCAAAGTGCAGAAAACTATTTGCCTTTCATTTTTCTTTACACTTGTGTTTTATTTGAAAACATCCAATGGTTTATTAAATGAGCATATGCATTTGAATATAATCACTGTTTACAAATAAGCGAAAATGGGAAAGAATAATTACTGATAGGTTGGAAGTATAGGAAAACGTCTTTAGGCTATTCCAAGTAAAATCCCCAGCGGTACATCATCAAGGTCCCCAGTGGAGCCAAAAACCTTGAAACCTATGCCCCACGGAGTTAAATTTCAAAAT
Organism: Vicia faba; assembly: GCA_948472305.1. Lineage (NCBI taxonomy): Eukaryota > Viridiplantae > Streptophyta > Magnoliopsida > Fabales > Fabaceae > Vicia > Vicia faba. The sequence continues at coordinate 1,109,823,273 of OX451738.1, forward strand.
CGCCACCAGAACTAAGTTTCCAAACTCCCAATCCCCAGCGGAGCCAAAAACGTTTAACTACAGACCCTCAGCAGATATGAAACTTACTTCCCCAACGAAGTCCAAAACTTCAACCCTTAAACCCCGGTGGAAGACTATCCAGTTTCCTCCAATTCCCCAGGGAGTTGTTTTAAAACCAGAAAATTCCCCTGTAAGTTATCTTAGAACCTAACAACTAACCAGACCACAGCTTCGAATAATCCCTCAGAAGATTGGCATACAACCCAAGCTCTTGAAAACTCTCCAACAGAATAAACTTTCTCCCCACAGAGTTATTTTCCCAATAGATTGAAGATTCTCAATCCTCAGCCATAGTCATCAAAGTTTCTCGGGATTCCCCAAACAGGTTTCTCAAGCAACACTCGACATTATTCTTACAACAGAATGTCTATCATGTTCCAACTTCATGTTGGTGTAAGCCCTAGAGGTCAATACTTTTGGTACTTGTATCGAATTATTTATTAATAATAAAAGGCATTTCTTTATTATGTTTGCTTTCCAAAATAATAAAGTCCCTAGAATGGTTTATTTGTTTAATGAAATGTTAAGTGTGACTTAATCATGAGATCCCATTAAACATAAGACACTATTCTTAAAGTATCCGTAGTCGAGCTTTAATGTGAAGTGGGATAACATTAAAGCATTAAGATTATTATGAAGATAGATTGATGATCACATCTCATGGATCATAGATAAGGAGTTATCAAGTCTTGACATATGTATGAATATTAGGAGTAATATTTATACTGGATTGACCCGTTATGAGAATACTACATAGAATGTTATGCAAAGTGTCATAAGTTATTCTCATGATGATAATGGTGTATACCACCCTTCGACCTGAAACCACTATGGACCCTAGATGTAAAGTCAAGTACTTTATTGCTGATCAAACGTCATCCGTAACTGGATGACTATAAAGACGGTTGATGGGTACTTCACAAAGCATGCTGAGGGACATGAGTGAACTAGATGGAATTTGCTCATCCTGCATAACATGATAAATGTCTAAGGGCCCAATATTGAACTGGACAAGGGTGACACAGTGTATGCCTTGTGTTCAATATAGACATGAGGGCAAAAGGGTAATTGCACAAGACAAATATTATCACGGAAAAGGTTTGGTCAGATCACATGACATTTTCGTGACTTGGGTAACAGTGATGTGTTGCTAGATACCGCTCACTGTTTATTATATTAAATGTGTGATTTAATATAATTGCCAACGTCGCGAAAACCTACAGGGTCACACACATAAGGACAGGTTGATGAGAGATAGAATAAATAAGGAACACCGTAAGGTACGGTGCACTTAAGTGTAATATGGAAAGTGGTAAGGTACCACGTGGATAAGTGATATATGGTACATCATAAGGTATGATGTCCATAAGCTTAATTGGGCTTTTAGCTTATAGCCTTAATTGGGCTTTTAGCTTGTAGCCCACACGAGTGATTCTATAAATAGATCCCTTGTGATGAAGCAATTTCACTTGATGCATTTTCATTTTTGACTCTCTCTCTCACTCAAGGTTTCCGTTCGTGATCAGCTAGCATTGTGACCGGAAGCGATCTGTTCATGTGGACTGAGTAGAGGCGTTGTTCTTCATCAACGCTCGTGATCACAACATCAAAGTTCTGAATCGCCACAAGAGGTAAATATTTCTATCACTGACCATGCTCATTCGTAAGGATCGCTAAAGGAAAATTTTATTTTCCGCTGCATTTTTATCGCAATTTTCCTTCACTTCAAAGGGCTCGAAGGATCCCTATATCCCCAGGAAGTCGTGAAGGATTCTCACATTCCCACAGAAGTTGTCAAAGTTCTTGTTAATCCCACAAGTTACCAAAGATTTTCTATCCCTAACAATGGTCCAAGGATTTCTCATTTTCAGCAATCAAAGGTTGTGGAATTCCCGGCATCGGTCTAGGATTTATTTTCCCCGGCAACAGTCAAAGATTTTACTATCTCCAGCTATCAAGGATTTATTTTCCTCAGCAAGACAGCTAATCAGCTTACATGCGCATACATTACATTCATATATCATAAACATTGATAGAACACATTTTATTGCATCATACATGTCATGCAACATAACTTTGTGTTTCAGCTTACATTTTACCCTTTTCAGGATAAGATTAAAAGCTATCTTTAACAACTATTCAAAGATTTCAGATACAGTACGGATACACTCCAAGACATGGAAGTCATTCTGCTACTCATTTGGATCGCTTATTCAGATACAGTATGGATACACCCCAGACACGGAGGTCATTCCATTACTCATTTAGACTTCAGCAATCAGATACAGATTAGATACGCTCCAGACACGGAAGCCATTCTATTTCTCATTCAGATTCAACTATCAACTCCAGGTTCAGATGCACTCCAGACACAGAAGTCATTCTGTCATTTGTCCAGATCCCAATTACAGTACGGATACACTCCAGACACAGATGTCATTCTGCTACTCATACAGATCTCAACTTTAGATGCAGTCCAAATACGCACCAGACACAGTTGCCATTCTGTCACTCATTCGGAATTTATCCCCAGCCCAGAGAGGCTCCATACATGGATGCTATTCTGTCGCTTATTCAGATTTCAGATTCAGATACAATGCAGATACACTCCAGACGCGACCGTCATTCTGTTATTCATTCAGATTCAAACACAATTATAACTCAGATACGCTCCAGACACGGACGCCATTCCATTGCTCATACAAATTCAATCTCCAGATACAACTCAGACACGATCCAGATACGGATACCATTATGATGTTCATTCTCCTTATTTTCAACAAAACATTTTGGATGGCATCTTTTAAGCCCATCCCCAGCAAGACTCTATCTTCTCCAAATGACACCTTTAAGCCCATTTCTTCAACTACATCTTGACGAGTGCAAATTTACGGGCACTCTAGTGTCCAATCCTCTTTTACCTTCGAGTCACGAAAGGCAAACTCGCCAATCTAACTCTTCAGGTTCAAGAAGATTGAACAGGGGCAGCTGTTGTACCCAAAAAAATTCCCTCTCATTTTATCAAGATTCTCCTCACAAGACTTCTTGGACTCAAGACCAGATTAGGGTTTGCTCAGCTCAAGACCTCTCCTTGCACTGATAACCTGAAATTAGGGTTTGAGTTTGCTCAAGGATTTTTGGACTTCCAATGCCTCATGTGACTTCCATACTTCATGTTGGACCTCTAAGATTTCTCATACCAAGTTTTAAGCCTTAAATCAAATTTTTGCCCAATCAATTGGACAGTAGACCTAAAAATCAACTATATTGGGAAAAAAGTCAACTGTGGCAAATTTACAGTCAAACCTCATAATTTTTGATCCACATCAACATTATAGACTCATATGAACCATTTTATCAAGTTTGGATAACAACTCCTCAAGAAATTTGATCAGATCATCAAAAGGGCAAAATGGTTATTTTTAGGGTTTTGACTGTACAAGGGCAATTTTTGATTTTTCACCTAGCCAATGGCAAATTGGGTTCAAGAATGGATTCCAGGACTCAATGGAAATATATTGACCTATTCACAAAGTTTAAAAGATCTCAAATGCATTGGATTCACAGATGAATTTTCTAGTCAACTGATCAAAAATCAACTGTACACTGAAAAGTCAAACTTTGACTTTTTGGTCAAAATCAAGTGCCAAGGGTCCTTTTTCATCAAGATGAGTCAAAACATGAAACTTGTTCATCAAGAAACCTAATTTTTCAAATTAGGGTTTAAGATTGAAAAATTTCATAACTTAGAATTTTTCTAAGTTATGAAATTTTCTTATTTTTTCCGAACTTTGCCCAACATTTTCACCATGATGAAATTGGATTCAAACAAAACTTCTAACATGAAAGTTGTATTCCTCCATAAAATCTACAACTTTTATTCACAAAGTTTTCCAAAAATATGCTTGTATCTCAAGTTATGATTTTTGGAATAAGGGTCCATGAAACTTTTAACTTAGTGAAAATTTGCCCTAATTTAGGCAGGATTTTGACCTATCTTCATGGAAATTTTCACATAGTTCAACTTGGAATCTCAAAATGCATTTCAAATATGGATTGTAGAGCATGTTACAAGATTTCCAAAATGTCCAAGAACTCTCCAAAAAAATTTATGGTTAGAGAGAATCGAAGGTTTGAATTTGGCAAAAAGTCACTTTGATCCATGGCATTTTTCATGTTGCTACAAGTTGCAATTTCCATCCAGCATTGTTTATACTTGCTTACAGGTATCTAAACCCTTCCACAATCAAGAATAAAATTCAAACTCAATGGATTGAAACTTTGTTCTGATCATTAGAGGTTTACACAAGGGATTAATCCAAAAATAGCAAAAAGGCAACATTGCCATTTTTGTCAAAACTTGCTTTATGTCAAATTGCATCCCTTGAGCCTTGAACCAAATCTTGGACAGCAAACAAAATCCACAAACTTGGGGCCAAGCTCACCAAATGTATGCAAGATTAGAGCTAGCCTGTACAGGCCTGCCCTTTGTCACTTCTCACCTTTTGCTTCAAAAATAAGAAAGCTTGCAAAAGTGAGAGAACTTGAGTATATGATATAACCAACTCTTGTAAGCATTTGAAACAAGTTTTGCACATTGCCTTGAGCCAAAAACACGAGCTATCCATTCCTCAAGCCTCCTAAAACACCAAAACACCTTCTTCTTGCAAAACAGGGCAACTTCTGCACTTTGAGTTCCAAAACAAAAACCACTCGTGCATTTTACCCCAAACCTCTTCCAACACACTCCATACAACCTATCTGAACTATCCCAACCATTGGCCATTGACTATAACTCCATTTGCAAGCTTCACCATTTCTGATTTCAGCTTGTACATGTTGACTTCTACAGGCTTATTCAAGCAAGCTCAAGGAAAACAAAGCATTGGGGAAGGTCAGAGGAAGTTCAGGCAAGCTCACAAACATCTCAGGCCTCATTGAAAACTTCCATATTGCCATACTCGAGTTCAACTGAAACAGGTATTTTCTAACTTTCTACCTCTCTATTTAGGAATCATTAGGCTTAGGTTTGTGAATAAAAAATGTAGTACTCATAGCCCTTAAGCTGTACATATGCATAGATTTCATTTAAGTTAAGTGTGCTGAGAGAATTTGATTGATGAACATTCTGAAAAAGTTAGGTTAGAAATTAGAGCCAGAGAAATTCTCTCTGGTCTTTGAGAGTTAGATTAAGTTCTTTATATGGTTGGAATCGTGTTGAAAAATGCTATAACTTTCATGTTGTGAGTTTTTGCTTTAGAACACGTATGCAGGAGTTGGACATTTGTACATGAAACGCGTGTTTTGTTTGAACGAAGGTTGAAGATGAAGTAGCTGGGCTGGGCCTGGCTATTTCTCACTTTTTGCACCCCCCAGCTTGCTGATTGCACCCCCTGGCCCATTTCATTATTTTTTTAATATTTTTTCTATTTTATTTACATTTATGATTTTGTTTTATTTTTTCTAAACATAAAAAATTATCAAAAACATTTTCATAAAATTTCACATTTTATTTTGTATTTTTTTATTATTTTTCTAACATAAAAATAATTATTAAATAACAAACTTTTATTTTCTTTAATAAAAACTTATAAATAATACAAAAAGTATTATATTTTTATTTTTATCATTTACATACTTAAATAATATTTTGTTTCTAATATATTTTTATTCTTTGAACATTTGTATATATTTTATTATTTTATTTTATTGTACATAAATGATATAATTAATATATATATACTTTCTTAAAATAAATTAGGGTTTTACCCCTAACAAAAATAACTTTCTATTTTCTTATTTTTTTAATACATTAAATATTTTATTTTTACATACATAAAGATAATACAAAAACATTTTTTGCATATTTATAATATATTGCATATTTATTTAATTGTCTATTTAAATATTGTTTATTTATTTGCACAATTAATTCAATATGGTTGTAATAATTTTAGGGTTTCAATTTCTTGCAAATAATCCCCTATTCAAAATTGTATCCCCCTCCCCATATCAATGTTGTAATAGTTGTAGATTTACCTTTACGCATTTATAGCTTTCAAATATGTCATGATAGAGATTAGGGTTTTGTATGCAAATATCCAAAATCAAAACAAATAGTTAGACCTAATACAAGACATAAAAGCATGTAAATTGACAACACAATGCACACATGCACCCCTAGGGTTTCATCCACTTGTTGCCTTAAAATGGTCATGGTATGCATGTTGAGTATCTTGGCAAAACAAAAAAAACAAAAGATCATAGTCCCTCGATGACTCTATCTTGGTTGCCTATACAAAATGATCTAGTCCCTCAAAAATTTGCTAAGATACTTAGCACAATTGCTATCATGGTCAATACGGTGACCCGCACCTGTCCCGTTTAACATCCAAATACAAGGTTGTTTACCAAATGCAATGGTAAAACAATAATGTAAAAGGGTTAAAAATGTGTAGGAAAGATCTTTGAGTAGATAGGGTAGACAACTCTTGGTTACGATCAAAACTTGCAAAAACATCCTTGCTATTTTCAAACACACATCACAACAAAATTTCAAAACATTTTCCCAAATCAAACTTTCAAACATTGAAACATCTTCTAAAAAGATAATACACTTTTGTATACATTCAAACAAGAATCATTACAAAGGTTGCAACAACGATGGCCTCTTTTCAAAACATTTTCAAAACATTTTCAAAACCACACACAAAGCACCATTTCAAACAATTGAAAAGCAAAAGCAAGTGATCTAAACAAGTAACTAAGAGCCCATGGATAACCATGGATGAAAAGGGTGCTTGCACCTTCCCTTTTCATAATCTACCCCCCGAACCCAAGAAAACATCTCAAAGGTCTTTTCTGTGCTTTTTGACCTTTCCTTTGGATAAAATAAAAAGTCGGTGGTGACTCTTGCTAAACCGAAACATTTGCGAATATAAACGCAAAACCTCAAGTCAGTTCTCCCACCGCATCACACTGTGGACTGCTGACTGGGGATAAGAGAGGAAGAAAACCTGGATAGTAAGGTTATGATAAGGAACCTGGATAATAGGGTTACTTCGGTATGAAATCCTAGGTAGTAGGGCTTGAGAAGGAACCTGGATAGTAGGGTTACTTCGGTATGAAAGCCTGGATAGTAGGGCTGTGAGAAGGAACCTGGATAGTAGGGTTACTTCGGTATGAAAGCCTGGATAGTAGGGCTGTGAGAAGGAACCTGGATAGTAGGGTTACTTCGGTATGAAAGCCGGGATAGTAGGGCTGTGAGAAGGAACCTGGATAGTAGGGTTACTTCGGTATGAAAGCTTGGATAGTAGGGCTGTGAGAAGGAACCTGGATAGTAGGGTTACTTCGGTATGAAAGCCTGGATAGTAGGGCTGTGAGAAGGAACTTGGGTAGTAGGGTTGCTTTGATATGAAAGCCTGGATAGTAGGGCAGTGAGAAGGAACATGGGTAGTAAGGTTACTTCGATATGAAAGCCTGGATAGTAGGGCTGTGAGAAGGAACCTGGATAGTAGGGTTACTTTGACATGAAAGCCTGGATAGTAGGGCTGTGAGAAGGAACCTGGGTAGTAGGGTCACTTAGACATGAAAGCTTGGATAGTAGGGCTGTGAGAAGGAACCTGGGTAGTAGGGTTACTTCGACATGAAAGCCTGGATAGTAGGGCTGTGAGAAGGAACCTGGGTAGTAGGGTTACTTCGATATGAAAGCCGGGATAGTAGGGCTGCTGGAACCTGGATGTGGTTGCATTTTTTGCCAATGATTACTCTATTTAGCTTCGAGTGTTGATCATGTACCTGCTGGAAATTGTTGATAATAACTGTCTTTTCCTGAAATAAATACAAGGTTAATTATGTGCGATGCATGAGATGCATTGTATGCTGACGTTCTCAAAATAAATGAGACTATGTTATATGCGATGTATGCACATGCCATGATGTACGAACATGAAATGCTGACGTGACAATCTGAGTCTGGGAAAATTAATCCCTGATTGCTATAAAAACCATAGTTCCTCTACTTCTGTCGGGGATGGTGAACAAAGATGACTATGCTGGGGATTTTCCCCCTTGTTTACGGATATTCTGTCGAGGAGAGACTCTGTTTGAGGATAACCCTGCGGGGAATAACTCTGTTGGAGAGGAGATACTCTGTGGATAGCTTTGCTGACTTGAGGAAATAAACTCAGTTGGGGATGAATTTTCTGTTGCAGGTGATAGGGAATTCTGTCGGAGATTTGAATTTCTGCTGATGAGAGAAATAAACTCCACTTGGGGAAATTTTTTACCGATTCACTCGCGATTGAGAACCTTAGCTGGGGAGAGTTATGTCTTATTCGGGAAAGCTGGCGTCGCTGTGTTTGGATACTTTTTACTCTGTGGGGAGTGTATGTACCACTACTCATATTCTCAAGCTATCTCTATCCTGATACCTGATGGGAAGAGTACCTGTAAGGTTTGGGACACTTCTTGTTTTCCCTGTTCCTGGAATTACGAGTAACCGTCTTTTGCTTTTTTATGTAAACATTTATGAGCAGCAATTATTCTCAAATGCATATATAAAAAAATGAATCACTGGACGTTCTTGCAAAAAAAAATTGAAAAAGAAAAACAAATTGAAATTTCTTGTGAAAATGAACTGTATTGATTTTGAAGTTGGCCCATAATAGGCGTTTTTGTACAAAGAGGCCGACGTCCTAGTAAGAGAACGCCGCCGAAAAATAGAAATTACAATTTATAAAAGAAAGAAGAACAATTATGTAAAACAATCCCATTGGGTTTCAACTCTGCTATCGTCTTTATGTCTTCAAGCATCTCATCACTTTGCTGCTTGGCCGAAGGTGGATCAGATTGATTGGCACCGTCCGAGCTTAATAGTCGATACCGAAGTCTGGTTGCAAGATGATCCAATGAGACATAGTGTTACACTTTAATCCCTAACTTTTTCCTGGACCACCCTTTCGTGTTTTCAGTCCACCGGGATACCCCTTTTTGCCCAAGCCTCCCTTTCGGGTTTTCGACTTTCTGGGTGTACAAATTTTTCATTTTCATTCCTTACTTTTTCCCGAACCCTTTTGGTTCGCCGGGAAGCCCTTATTTTTGCCTAGGCCAGTCAACCTAGCGGGTCTTTGATTATGCGTAGTATCTTTTCACTATTTCTGCATTGACGTGGTGAGGAAGGTTGCCACCATCCATGGTGGTTAGAAACATAGCTCCTCCCGAGAAAATGTTCTTAACCATAAATGGCCCTTCGTATGTAGGGGTCCATTTTCCCCTGGGATCACCTTGCGGAAGTATGATGCGCTTGATCACCAGATCCTCGACATGATATTCTTGACGCTTGACTTTCTTGTTAAAAGCCTTGATCATTTGTTTTTGATACGTCTGACCATGACAGATAACAGTAAGTCTCTTTTCATCAATTAAATTCAGCTGATCAAGTCAAGTTTGGATCCAGTCGTCTTCGTTCAAACCTGCATCCTTCATAATCCTGAGAGAGGGTATCTGGACTTCGATGGGTAGGACTGCCTCCATACCGTACACCAAAGAGTAGGGTGTTGCCCCTGTCGACGTCCGTGCTGAGGTACGATACCCATGAAGAGAGAATGGTAGCATCTCGTGCCAGTCTTTGTATGTCACCGTCATCTTCTGCACAATTTTCTTGATGTTCTTGTTATCCGCTTCAACAACCCCATTCATCTTCAGCCGATAGGGAGAAAAGTTATGATGCTGTATCTTGAACTGTTTACAGAGTTCGGTGATCATCATGTTATTGAGATTTGTACCATTGTCAGTAATCATCCTCTCTGGTACACCATATTGACATATCAGATTGTGTCGGATAAATCGCGCCATGACGTTTATGGTCACTGTAGCAAAGGAAGCCACCTCAACCCACTTTGTGAAATAATCAATTGCTACCAGAATGAAGCAATGCCCGTTAGATGCAGTAGGTCTAATCTCACCGATCATGTCAATGCCCCACATTGCAAAGGGCCAAGGAGTTGTCAAAACATTCATGGGAACCAGAGGTTTATGCACCTTATCAGCATAGACTTGGCACTTATGACAGGTTCGAGAGTGCTGATAACAATCGGCTTCCATAGTGGACCAATAATATCCTGCCCGTAGGATCTTCTTAGCTATGGTGTGTCCACTGGAATGGGTTCCGAAGGTGCCTTCATGTAACTCTACCATGATCCTTTCTGCCTCGCTCTTGTCTATGCACCGCAGTAAGGTTGAATCATGGTTATGCTAATAAAGGATACCATTACTGATGAAGAACTTCGCAGCGAATCTCCTCAGAAACTTCTCATCATTAACAGATGCCCCCTCAGGGTATTCTTGATCCTCAAGATATCTCTTTACCTCGTGAAACTAGGGTTTATCTGCTACCTCTTCAGTCTCAATGTCACAATAATGTGCGGGTTATCCAACCTCTCAATGGTAATCTGGGTAGCTTCATTGTCCCACCTGACTGTGAACATAGAAGACATGGTAGCTAGCGCGTCCGGTAACTGGTTCTCTTCTCTTGGGAAATGCTCAAAAGTTATCTCCTCAAAGTGTGGGAGCAATGTCAGTACAAAATCTTTGTAAGGAATAAGATTCGGGTGCTTCGTATCCCACTCACCTTTGATTTGACTTATCACTAGAGCGGAATCTCCGAATACACTCAAGAACTTAATCCTCAGGTCAATAGCAGCTCGAAGACCCATGATACACGCTTCATACTCCACCATATTGTTGGTGCAGTTAAAACATAATCGGGCGGTGAATGGAGTATGACAGCCCTCAGGAGATATGATTACAGTGCCAATGCCATTACCCAATGCGTTCGATGCTCCATCAAAATACATAGACCATCAGGATCCCTCCTCGGGTCCTTTATTCGGTCCAAGTTCTTCGCAGTCGTTCACCAACATGATATTCTCATGCGGGAACTCAAAATTCATGGACTGGTAGTCATCCACGGCCTGATGCGCCAAATGATCCACCAATACACTCCCCTTGATTTCTTTTTGGGTTATGTATTGGATATCGTACTCGGTTAGGATCATTTGCCATCTTGCTATTCTTCCGGACAAGGCGGGCTTCTTGAAAATATACTTGATTGGATCCATCTTTGATATCAACAAGGTAGTGTGAGTCAACATATACTGTCTCAGCCAGTGAGCAGCCCATGCCAAAGCGCAACAAGTTTTATCGAGCAATAAGTATCGAGTCTCACAGTCGGTAAAATTTTTGCTAAGGTAGTAAACAACGTGCTCTTTTCGGCCAGACTCGTCATGCTACCCCAACACATACCCCATTGAATTGTCTAGCACTGTCAAGTATAAAATAAAAGGTCTTCCTTCAACTGGAGGCATAAAAATTGGTGGTTCTTGAAGGTATTCTTTGATTCTTTCAAAAGCATTCTGGCATTCATCATTCCACTTTACCACTTGATCTTTCTTCAGCAGCTTGAAGATTGCCTCACAAGTAGCAGTCAGATGTGAAATGAACCTGGCGATGTAATTCAGACGTCCCAAGAAGCCTCTGACTTCCTTCTCTGTGCGAGGGGCTGACATCTCTTGTATGGCTTTTACTTTTGCGGGGTCCACCTGAATGCCTTTGTCACTGACAACAAAACCCATAAGTTTACCAGACCTTACCCCGAAGGTGCACTTGTTCGGATTCAACCTCAGTTTGTACGTTTTCAACCTATCAAACAGTTTCTGGAGATGATCAAGGTGCTCTTCCTCGGTCTGGGACCTGGCTATCATGTCATCAACATAAACCTCGATCTCGTGGTGAATCATATCGTGGAACAAAGCGACCATGGCGCGCTGATAAGTTGCCCTAACATTCTTCAACCCAAAAGGCATTACCTTGTAACAGAAGGTGCCCCACTGTGTAATGAAGGTTGTTTTCTCCATGTCCTCAGGAGCCATCTTGATCTGGTTGTAGCCAGAAAAACCATCCATAAAGGAGAAGACCTTGTGCTGCACGGTGTTGTCGACTAGAACATCAATGTGAGGAAGTGGGAAGTCATCCTTGGGGCTTACCCTATTTAGATCTCTATAGTCCACACACATCCGTACCTTACTGTCCTTCTTAGGTACTGGAACAACGTTGGCAACCCACTGCAGATAAGAAGTGACAGCTAAGAACCCTGCGTCGAATTGTTTCATGACCTCTGCCTTGATTTTCTCTAACATTTCAGGGTGCATACGACAGACCTTCTGTTTTATCGGAGGGCAGTCTTCTTTAATCGGCAGGCGATGTACCACAATATCAGTGTCCAAACCAGGCATGTCTTAATAGGATCATGCGAAGATCTCAACATAGTTGCATAGCATCTGTATTAATCGTTATTTGACACTAGGTTCCAGATTTGCACCTATCTTGACCTCTTTCATGTCTTCCTCTATACCCAAATTCACTGACTCAACTGGCTCTTCATGAGGCTGTATGGCCCTCTCTTCCTGCTGTAACAGTCTAGCAAGTTCTCCAGACACCTCACAATCATCCTCACCTTCGTCCTCGGCTTGGTTGATTAGATTTTCGAAGTCATAACTGGCAGTAGCATAGTCGTTATCAATGGGATCCAGAGTGGATATGGATCTGCAGTATGATATGTGAGCGTGTGTAAGAGAATAGCTGTTTTGATAAAGTGAGAGACAGAAAAGAAAAACAAGGAGCGCAAAATTCATAATACAAGAAACGTCCAATGTTTTATTAATGATATATGAAAATGACAAATAATAAGCCCTCACAAGCAAAGCCAAGGTGCCTCGGGCAAGGCACCAGGCCATTAAGTTTCAAACTGTCTATTCCAAATCTTAAAACAAAAGTCAATTACTGCGGAATAAAAGAAACATGTATGAAGTCCTTCATCGTCTAATTATTTAGTCCACCATTAGTTATTGGGTAGATCCAACTGTTGATGTCTGAATCCTCTTCACTGTCCTCAATTGCATTAACCCCCCGATTGCTGATGTGTAGAGGAGGTCTTCCAATCCGTGCATGCCTAACAGCCCCTTGAGCCCCTTCTTCAACTACAACCCTGGCATCCTTGAGAGAAGCCATCTTCAGCGGAGGTTTGTTGGTAGTAACTTCAGTTGTAGCCAAAGTCTGGGGGACCTCTTCGAAGTTTTGACAAGGTGTTTCTATGAATTCCCCGTCCATCTCCATGTAGCGGAAGGAATTGAGATGACTCACCATATACTCTTCTTCACCTCGCACCGTGACAATCTTCCCCTTCACCGGATATTTCAGCATTTGATGGAGCGTGGAAGTAACTGCCCCAGACCTATGGATCCAAGGACGACCCAGCAAGCAAGAATATGATGGTCTGATATCCATCATGTAGAAGGTGGACCCAAAGGTCTGAGAACCCACTTTATTAGGGATGTCCACCTCCCCGTGCACCATTCTTTTTGATCCATCAAAATCCCTTACCACAATGTTACTCGGCTTTAGAATCAAAGCTTCACAATCCAGACGGTCTAACGCTTTCTTTGGCAGAACATTTAATGAGGATCCGGTATCTACCAACACATGGGCCATAGTGGTGCCCCTGCACTCAATCGAGACGTGAAGAGCATCATTATGATTTCTCCCTTTCGGTGTTAGATCTGTATCTGAGAAACCCAGCCCATTGTCAGCAGTCAGGCTAGCCACGCAATCTTTGAACTGATATGCGGAAGTTTCCTACGGCACATGCACAGTCTTGAGAAATGCAATCAAAGCCTTCATATGGGCTTTAGAACACAATAGCAAGGACAACATGGAGATCTTTGACGGGGTCTTCCCCAACTGTTTGACCATATTGTAGTCGTTTTTCTTGATAATTTTCAATATTTGCTCTATTTCTTGTTTAGAGGTTTCCACAACGATCTTCGTAGGTGCCTCCGTCCGGGCAGGCTCACCTATGATTTCTTTTCCCCGAGTCCCAGATAGCTCGGCGACTGGGGTGATAACTGGAATAAGAACTGGGACAATAGTTGATGTACTAGCAGGCGGAATGACAACAGGTTTGTGGACAGTCGGAGGGGAAATCTCGGGGGAAAAAAGTCTTCCACTTCTGGTGACCTTGCTAGCCCCAACAATATTACTGACATCAATATCAGCTTCTTCTGTTTAACACCATGGTAATACACATCATCACCATAGTGCCAAGGGACAGCCTTATCCGAAGTGTATGGGATGGGACCAGGAACAATGATTATTAACGGAGCAATTCTTGGAACAGGTGTAACCCTAACGGTTTTCTCAAGGAAACCTTGGAAGGATTGGCGGAAATGGTGATAATGGAAACGTCTTCATTTGGAACAAACAGAAACATAGTCTTCTCAAACAAAATCTCTTTATTATCCATCAGGCACTGAACACCTGACTTCAACAAACAACAACCGAAAGGCAGAATTGAACACATGTGGCAACCTTCACCACAACCTAGAAATAAACCGACTAACAACAAATTCCTCTTAACCGTCATCAAAGGGGTAGAAACTTCGTCGACAGAGGTCACAAACAAATTGGTGTCAACAACATTAACTCCACGACCATGTTTAGACATAGGAGCAGTTATGACATTGGGCTTTTCCGGAGCATCAAACTCAATCTCTTTGGCTTCGAGAAAATCTTGCACTTTGTTTCTCAGAGCCCAAAAAATCATTTGTATCCTGGCCCGGACCCTCGGAATGGTAGGCGCACCGCGTGTTGGGATTGTATCTGGGAGAAGAAGTGTTTGGATTCTTGGGAGCCTCTCTCAAGGTTACCAAGTTGGATTTTAACAGATGAGGCAGAATTGCTGCCAAAGTCATGTTGATGCGGGTAAACTGCCGTTGTGGTCTTTCCACCCTTTGTTGATTATTATGCTGTGGAGCAACTACGGGTCTTGGTATCACTATAACATTCACCGTTTGACGATGTTCAGACCTGTTTTGGCCCCTCGGACTATAGATTATACTAGCTTCCTTCTTACCAGTGAAAAGCTTCTTTGCTGCACTTGACGAAGCATCCTTATGTATTTTACCACTTCGAATGCTAGCCTCTACTCTTTCTCCCGTCAAAATCAACTCAGTAAACCCAGATGACGAGCTGTCGATCAAGTGATTGAAAAATGGACCAGATAGCGTCCCTAGAAACATGTCAACCAACTCCCTATCAGATAAGGGGGTTGGACTCTTCCAGCTAAGTCTCTCCACTTTTGAGCATAGTCCTTAAAACCTTCACCTGCACCCATGGACATACCTTGGAGCTAAGTATGAGTGGGAGCAAGGTCGGCGTTGTACTGATACTGCTTGTAGAAAGAAGCAACAAGATCTTCCTGGTTTCTAACACTGCCCCCCTCCAACTGATAGAACCATTCAAGTTGAGTCCCTGACAGACTATCTTGAAAGAAATGCACCCACAAATTTCTATCGGCGGTGTGTGGTTGGATTTTCCTGACATACGAGCAGAGATGGAGTTTTGGGCAGGATACTCCATAATATTTAGCAAAAACTGGAGCTTTGAACTTATGAGGGATGACCACTCCTGATACCAGTCCTAGTTCTCCGAAGTCCAAACCAAGGATCTTCTGAATCCCCATAGCACTCAGACGGTCTTCTAGCTGCTTGTACCTATCCTCAGCAGGAGGATATTGCTCATCATCGTAATCCGTATCATTATCAGAAACTGCAGGACTAAGGTCCTTTGCTCTCTCTTGGTTCTCCCCGTCCTTGGATGAGGAAGTCAGATCAGCTGGTTGTCTCAACCTTTCTCTAAATCTTCTACCCATGTTCAGAATTCTGACTTTCTTCTTCTTCTTCTTCTTCTCTTTCAGAATAAGGGTCTTCAGATTTTCCTGCCCTTTATCCCGACTTATGAACATCTGTTGGAATTGGGAGTTCAGTGCCTAAAGATCTTTGATGGCTTGCTCGGAAGACATTACGTGCGAAAATAAACAGCGAAGAAGATGAGAAACCTGTAAGGGTACCTGTAATGATGTGCATGATAATGGGATGCGCATGTAATGATTTCAAAGACCTTGGGAGATTTAAATTTGCAAACCAAAAATAAACAAACTTTATTAGATTAACTTTGAAAGGTTCAACAATGCCTTTAAGGCGTTACAAAGAAGTAAATAAAACAAGATCTAAAACTAGAAAAAGCAAAATCAAAAGTCCCATGGACGCTTCTTCTTTGTGCTGATGTAGTCATTGATCACCCTTTCTTCCTCGAGCTGCCTGGTGAGCTTCAAAGTCTTCCTTTCTTGCTCATGGTACTGTTCCCGGTAAGTATCCCGCTCATTCTTCAACTGAATCCAAGAGCTCTGCAACTCCCCAGGACCATTGGGCATGAAAGGATAGAGAACCGTGTAAGGAATGCCCTCTTCATTAGTGGGCTCCACAATCACTGGTAACACGGCCTCATAGGGCATCCCAAGCTTCTGGGAACGAGCTCGAACCTATTGGAGGTAAGCCTGCATAGGAAGAGAAGTCTTTGGTCCAAATTCTTGGGGGTCAGATCTGTTCACCATTCCCCAAGCTCGTATAAACCTCCGGCGGTGCTCCTTAACGTCCTCCTTGTAGTCAAATACAATGTCCTCAAGAATTAACTCATGGGGACCATCTCTCCGAGCACGACCAAATTGTCGCAAGGCTAGACAAGGATTGTAAGTTATACCCCCTCTGATTCCCAGCAATGGGACATTAGGGTATCCCCCACAACGGTCAATAACAACAGTGTCTTCCATAGCTCGAGAACACCAAAGAATATCTGTATGAGAAAGGGACATTATTCTGTAGGACCAACCCAAACCTTCTTCGTTCTTCAGCACAGACTTAGGGAGGTGAGAAATAAACCACCTCGACAGCAACGACATGAAACATATAAGAGTCCCTCTTCTCCTTATAGTACGAGTGTAGAGAGAATGCAAGATATCTCCCAGCAAGGTAGGCACAGGGTTGCGAGAAAGGAAAGTCTTGACAGCATTCACATCTACAAAGGAATCTGGATTCGGGAAGAGAACCAAACCATAGATAAGGAGAGCTAAGATATCTTCAAAATACAGGAAATCCAAATTATCCCAGAATAGTTGAGCCTGGTCTATCAGAAATTTGGCTAGAAAACCTTCGACCCCGCTTCGTGTTTCCCAATTAGATACTACATCATCCCGTTTCAAATGCAGAGATGAGGCAATGTCTTCTGGTCTAGGAACTTCTTCCATACCAGTGAAGGGTACCTATTCAAGGATGGATATGCCCAATAGGTGAGAGAACTCTTCCAAGGTGGGAACCAGCTGGTAATCTGGAAAGTTGAAGCAATGATGCACGGGATCGAATAATTGGAAAAGTATGCTCATCACCTGCTCATCAAGGTTCGAAGTAACCAGGCTGAGAAGCTGACCGTGTCTCTTAATGAACATAGAAGTCTCAGAAACTCTTGAGGCTAGCTCTTTAAGTTGGGCAGGCACTTGCACAAAGTTGACTTGGATGGTATTTCTACGCACGGAAGCCATAATCTGCAAAACAGAACAAAGATAAATTCCCTTGGTCTTTTAAATGGTAAGTGTAATGAAGTATGAATGCCATGTTATGATACATGATGTCATGGTAAACCATAGGTATAGAAAACACAGATATTGCAAACACAGTCAAATCACACAAAGCCCTTAGGTTTAAGGCTCGCATGAGTTCAAAGGTAGTACCCCTCTTGAAGTTAAGTTGGTTTCAACCTGTCCTAGAAAAAGTAACCGGGTTCTAGAGGATCTCAATATCACTGACCATCCTTCATCGGTCATGGTTTCATCTCACGCGATCTTTTCTTGCAGTCGGAACTATCTCGAGAGTATGGTCTCAATGAGTGTAGCATCGAGTATCAAACAGTTCCCAGCTTTACACCGAGGCCGACTATCTCACTACTTTCTAATGGCCAAGTTGGTCGATTAAAGGTTCTAAGGTCAGTTGATGCTTAACGACACCATGCAGCGGCCCCGTATTCTCCTCGTTTCTCCACAAGGGATACCGGTACCAACCAATGTGCCACATCAACGTAGCTACTGCTTCAACCGTATCGGTCTATAATGTACAGTTCCCTCACAATCTATTGCTACTTACTTAAAATGTGTCCCCAGATCTGGGTTAGGATCTATAGTAACTCCCAAACAAAACCCTTAAAAGTAAAGCAAACAAAGCAATCACTAGAAGCAATTATGATGAACTAGATCCTAAGGTATACCCCACTTAATAATTCCCCAGCAGAGTCGCCAGTTCTGTGATACGGTGGAAGAACTAACTGTTTAATACTGGTTTGCGTTTTGCATTTTGTGTTTGCAAATGTCGCGGTAAGCAAGAGTCGCCACCGATTTTTATTTTATCCAACAAAGGAAAAGGAAAAAGAACAGTAAAAACCTTTTTCGAGATGTTTCTGAGTACGAGGGTAGATTATAGAAAGGGAAGGTGTTAGCACCCTTTCTATCCATGGTTTTCCATGGGCTCTTAGGTACTTGCTCATCCTTTTTTAAAATTTCTTGTGTATGTGCTTTGTTTTTTTTGAAAAGTTTGACTTCGTGATAACCCTTGTATCAGTTCTCAAATGTGTGACGAAGTTTTGTTTTTGAAAATTTATTCGAGAAGTGTGAGTGTGAAAAGCTTTGATTTGAGCAAGTACCTACTAGCATCTACTTACTCGAAAAAGATCATTTCTATTCTCGTTTCCTTTAGACCGTGTTATCCTACTATTAGTGAGTAGGTAACTCTAGTCGTTGGAGTTGTAAGGGTCAATTCGAAAGGGACGTACGATCACTAGAGCAATGTTAGGACATCCTAGTAATAACCCTAGAGTCTTAAGATCATATTAAAGGAAACATTTCCGAGGTAACATTCGAATGAGACATTTGATCTTTGTTAGACAGGAGGGAAATCACTAAGACACCCTCTGCTTAATGACCGTTTACCGAAGGCAACCGAAGTGAGAGTGTACCCTAAGAGTGATATGTGCGAGTGATTTGTTTCAGTTATTTATCTCTGCACATTAGGGTTTTCTAACTTTATTAATTTGTCATGCATTCTTGTCATACAATCCTATTAGCATACATCTAAACAATCAAATATTTGCGAGAATTAAAATGCGAGAAAGTAAATCTACGCTATTACAAGGCTTCGGGGAAGGGGATTAATTACATAGCCAAAAACCCGGGAAAAAGCGATAAATAAAAGTCCTAGATTAAACTATAACAAACCATAAACAATTATAACAATTATTGGCAAAAATAAATGACACGCGCACGATGAATCGAATATGAGACAACTAGGGTTTTGACCCTTGCCTAAACCTAATTGTGATTGATTAAAAAAAATGTTTTTGTTATTTAAGAAAGTAATGAAATAGTTAAATTAAGAAGAAAATCCTAAGTTCTAATTAATTTTAAATTTAAATAAATTAATTAATTCAATCTAAAACCTATTTTTGTATTTTTATTTTATTTGAGAAAGAAAGAAAAATAAAATCAAGAATTCACCTAATTTTCTAATTGAATTTTAATTATGAATGAAATTAAAGTTGCCCTAAATTAATTAAACTAAGTAATTAGAAAAACATTTATTAAGAAAATAAGTCTTTTTTTTGTGATTTTTGGTTGGTTAATTTTAGAAAATAATTTTGGTGTTGATAAAAAAACAGAATAATTAAAGAAAAGAAATTAAATAAAAATAAAGGAAATAACTGAGTGGGCCTGCTGTCAGCAGATCTGGTTCTTGCTGATGGGTCCAGAAGATGGTGACCCTCAGAAGATGGGGGGGGGGGGGAACTGGATCTGATCCTGGCTGGTGGATCAGAAGATGCTGCTCTTCAGAAGATGAGGTGCACTGGATTTGATTCTGGCTGATGGATCCAGAAGGTGACACGCTGGATCTGGTCCTGGCTAGTGGATCAGAAGATGCTTCTCCTCAGAAGATGCACGTGCTGGATCTGGTGAAAACAAAGGAGAAAATAGCAAAAGCTCACGCCTGGGATCGAACCCAGAACAATGAGCTTCTGACTTCCTTCTTCTGACCAACTGCGCTGGATGTTAACTTATTAATACAATAAAAACAAACAGTATATAAAAAAACAAGTTTCTGGCCAAAATAACGCGCCAAAATTTGAATCAGCCAATCAGGTTGTGACACGCTGTTGTCTTCTTCCCTGGAACCATCGTTTTAGACTCTGAACCTTTACCTACAGACGCAGGTCTGTTGCTGAAACCTGTATCATTCAAGAATCAAGCATATGCAATATAAATTAAATTGGGGACCATGGATCAGCTGGGTTTGAAATTCTGATCGTCATGGTACCCATTATGAGATCTAATTTCACTTGAAAACCGAAACCCCAAATGGGAGCACGAAACCCAAACAATGGCAAAAGCTTATTCCTGCACTGTAACTCAAATCAAACTATCCATAAACATTGCAAACATGATGATGAATACAAATATGTAATTTAAACATGCCAAATATGCAAGAATTACAATAATCAAATTTGGATATTTGTGCAAACCGTAAGAATGCTAGGCAGTGATTCTGGATGTTCTGATGCCTGTGAACGATTGGGAATGCTTCCTGAAACGTCAAGGAATTAATTTCTGGCCTTGAATTGCTCTTCAAGGTCCTCTATTCCAGAATTTGGATCTCCATTTTTTCTTGAAATTTTTTAGTTTTGCTCTTGCTCTGCACGACTGTTCAACCTCCTCCCATGCCCTGCCTTGCTTCTGTATATGTAATACAACTTATTAGGTCAACAAAAACGACCTCAATCTTGCCCATTATGAAGATTTGATTTGGTCTTGTATGGCATATGATTTCTTTCCAAACTTGCTCAAATTCAATATTTTTCAACCAAATCAGCCTTTCATGAATTGATTCTCAATTGACAGCTCATGAGATCCTCCTTCAATGCAAAAATCATCCCTAAAACACAATATATGATTTATTTAGATTTATTTGATTTTATTTGAATTTTAAGTGAATAAAAATCAAAATAAATAAAATAAATGAATAAATAAAGCATGGAGGGTCCCATAGGTCGTGGACTATATTATCATTGAAGTGCAAGCATAAAAAGTTGGTCCCATTTAGCAAAAAATGTCAATTTGAGCACATTTGACTTTTGGCAAATTTACAAAAAAGGTCAACTTGGCCAATGCATAACTCTCTCAATTTTGACCCTAGAGAGGTGTTCTTGGACTTTTGACAAATCTTAGAATTTCCTCTAAGCAACGCTTTTGGTCTCATCTCAATTGAGTCTTCCATGTTCATGTATGAAGCTTTGACCCAAAAGGTGTTTTTGTTGACTTTTCAAAATGACCTATAATGTCAAAATTCATATCTTTTTGTGAGTGCATATTTTGAACTTGGGAGCTGAAGATGAATTGTAAGGAATTGCATTCTATTTAAAATGAGCTTTGAATGGGTCATTTCTGACAAAGTATGAGAAAGTTATGCTTGGTCAAAGTTGGGTTGACTTTTCCTACAAAACCCTAATTTAGCAACTTTTGGGTTTTGATGAATTGTGAGCAATACTTGATGAATCATGATCAACCCTTGATCAAATGATGAATGATACTTCAAAATGAGGATGTTGTCCAAAAATCTTGAAGTTGGACTGTATGTGAGCCACCGTTGACTTTTGACCTAGCACAATCGATTTTTAGGCCTTTGAGCAAATGATTGAGCAAAATTCCTCTGCAAGGCTTGAAACTTGACATGGATGATCTTGAGAACATATTAGGACAATGGTGAGCATTTGGGATCCTTTGGACTCAAGTATCTTGATGCAAAATGAAACCCTAATTTGAGGTAGACTGTCTTAGGAGAGAGTTTGTCTGGTCAACCCTTGGACTTCTTTGAGCAATTTGAGGACCTCACTTGACATGTGTTGGGAAATATGGGAGGCAGAATTTTGGGGTACAACAACTGACCCTGTTCAATCCTCTTAAACCTGAAGATGTAGATTGGCTGCCTGCCTTTCGTGATCTGAAGGTGGAAGATGATTGAACACTAGAGTGCCCAGAAATTTGCACTAGTATGAAGTGATACTTGATTTGTGACATCGGGAATGCGCTTTTAGTTGCAATTTGGAAGTTGCTTAGAGAATTGTTGGATATGGGCTTAAAGATGCCATCCGAGGAAGCGTTGATCGCATAAGAGATTCCTTTGCGAGAACCCGTATACCTGTTGTTGAGGAGGACTTCGCTGGGGAATGCTGGTCTTTGTCTTGAGATAAATAGAGTTTTAGGTGCTTCAGTTGTCTGTTACTCTACTGGGGAATAGTTCATGTTTGGGAAGCAGAAATGAACTATGTGTTTGGTTGGGTTATATGCTGCACCGCGACTTTCTAGGGAAATTTGAAATCAATTGTGTTTGATCAGGTCCAGGTCTTACAGTGCTGTGGACTGCTGACTGGGGATAAGATAGGAAAAAAACCCGGATAGTAAGGTTAGGAGAAGGAACCTGGATAGTAGGGTTACTTCGGTATGAAAGCTTGGGTGGTAGGGCTTGAGAAGGAACCTGGATAGTAGGGTTACTTCGGTATGAAAGCTTGAATAGTAGGGCTGTGAGAAGGAACCTGGATAGTAGGGTTACTTCGGTATGAAATCCTAGATAGTAGGGTTGTGAGAAGGAACCTGGATAGTAGGGTTACTTCGGTATGAAAGCCGGGATAGTAGGGCTGTGAGAAGGAACCTGAATAGTAGGGTTACTTCGATATGAAAGCCTGGATAGTAGGGCTGTGAGAAGGAACCTGGATTGTAGGGTTACTTCGGTATGAAAGCATGGATAGTAAGGCTGTGAGAAGGAACCTGGATTATAGGGTTTCTTCAATATGAAAGCCTGGATAGTAGGGCAGTGAGAAGGAATCTGGGTAGTAGGGTTACTTCGATATGAAAGCCTGGGTAGTAGGGCTGTGAGAAGGAACCTGGATAGTAGGGTTACTTCGACATGAAATCCTTGATAGTAGGGCTGTGAGAAGGAACCTGGGTAGTAGGGTTACTTCGACATGAAAGCCTGGATAGTAGGGCTGTGAGAAGGAACCTAGGTAGTAGGGTTACTTCGACATGAAAGCCTGGATAGTAGGGCTGTGAGAAGGAACCTGGGTAGTAGGGTTACTTCGATATTAAAGTCGGGATAGTAGGACTGCTGGAACCTGGATGAGGTTGCATTTGTTGCCGTTGATTACTCTATTTAGCTTCGAGTGTTGATCATGTACTTGCTGGAAATTGTTGATAATAACTGTCTTTTCCTGAAATAAATACAGGGTTAGTTATGTGCGATGCATGAGATGCATTGTATGCTGACGTTCTCAAAATAAATGAGACTATGTTATATGCGATGTATGCACATGGCATGATGTACGAACATGAAATGCTGACGTGACAATCTGAGTCTGGGAAAATAAATCCCTGATTGCTATAAAAACCATAGTTCCTCTACTTCTGACGGGGATGGTGAACATAGATGAGTATGCTGGGGATTTGCCCCCTTGTTTATGGATATTATGTCGAGGAGAGACTCTGTCTGAGGATAACCCTACGGGGAATAACTCTGTTGGAGAGGAGATACTCTGTGGATAGCTCTGCTGACTCGAGGAAATAAACTCAGCTGGGGATGAATTTTCCGTGGTCGGTGATAGAGAATTCTGTCGGAGATTTGAATTTCTGCTGATGAGAGAAATAAACTCCGCTTGGGGAAAAATTTACCGATTCACTCGCGATTGCGAACCTTAGTTGGGGAGAGTTATGTCTTGTTCGGGAAAGCTGACGTCGCTGTCTTTGGATACTTTTTACTCTATGGGGAGTGTATGTACCACTACTCATGTTCTCAAGCTAGCTCTATCCCGATACCTGATGGGCAGAGTACCTGTAAGGTTTGGGACACTTCTTGTTTTCCCTGTTCCTGGAATTACGAGTAACCGTCTTTTGTTTTTTTTATGTAAACATTTATGAGCAACAATTATTCTCAAATGCATATATCAAAAATGAATCACTGGACGTTCTTGCAAAACAAAACAGAAAAAGAAAAACAAATTGAAATTTCTTGTAATATGAAATATACTGATTTTGAAGTTGGCCCATAATAGGCGTTTTTGTACAAAGAGGCCGACGTCCTAGTAAGAGAATGCCTCCGAAAAATAGAAATTACAATTTGTAAAAGAAAGAAGAACAACTATGTAAAACAATCCCATTGGGTTTAAACTCTGCTATCGTCTTTATGTCTTCAAGCATCTCATCACTTTACTGCTTGGCCGAAGGTGGATCAGATTGATTGGCGCCGTCCGAGCTTGATAGTCGATACCGAAGTCTGGTTGCAAGATGATCCAATGAGACATAGTGTTACGCTTCAATCCCTAACTTTTTTCTGGACCGCCCTTTCGGGTTTTCAGTCCACCAGGATACCCCTTTTTGCCCAAGCCTCCCTTTCGGGTTTTCGACTTGCCGGGTGTACATATTTTTCATTTTCATCCCTTACTTTTGCCCGAACCCTTTTGGTTCACCGGGAAGCCCTTATTTTTGCCTAGGCCAATCAACTTAGCGGGTATTTGATTATGCATAGTATCTTTTAACTATGTCTGCATTGACGGGGTGAGGAAGGTCGTCACCATCCATGGTGGTTAGAATCATAGCTCCTCCCGAGAAAATGTTCTTAACCACAAATGGCCCTTCGTATATAGGGGTCCATTTGCCCCTGGGATCACCTTGCGGCAGTATGATGCGCTTGATCACCAGATCCCCGACTTGATATTCTTGATGCCTGAATTTCTTGTTAAAAGCCTTGATCATATGTTTTTGATACGTCTGACCATGACAGATAGCAGTAAGTCTCTTTTCATCAATTAAATTCAGCTGATCAAGCCAGATTTGGATCCATTCGTCTTTGTTCAAACCTGCATCCTTCATAATCCTGAGAGAGGGTATCTAGACTTCGATGGGTAGGACTGCCTCCATGGCGTACACCAAAGAGTACGGTGTTTCCCCTGTCGACGTCCGTGCTGAGGTACGGTACCCATGAAGAGAGAATGGTAGCATTTCGTGCCAGTCTTTGTATGTCACCGTCATCTTCTGCATAATCTTCTTGATGTTCTTGTTAGCCGCTTCAACAACCCCATTCATCTTCGGCCGGTAGGGAGAAGAGTTATAATGCTGTATCTTGAACTGTTTGCAGAGTTCAGTGATCATCGTGTTATTGAGATTTGTACCATTGTCAATAATGATCCTCTCTGGTACACCATATCGACATATCAGATTGTGTCAGATAAATCGCGCCACAACGTTTTTGGTCACTGTAGCAAAGGAAGCCGCCTCAACCCACTTTGTGAAATAATATTGCTACCAGAATGAAGCGATGCCTGTTAGACGTAGTAGGTCTGATCTCGCCGATCATGTTGATGCCCCACATTGCAAAGGGCCAAGGAGCTGTCAAAACATTCAGGGGAACCAGAGGTACATGCACCTTATCAGCATAGACATGGAACTTATGACAGGTTCGAGAGTGCTGATAACAATCGGCTTCCATAGTGGACCAATAATATCCTTCCCGCAGGATCGTCTTAGCCATGGCGTGTCCACTGGAATGGGTTCCGAAGGTGCCTTCATGTAACTCTGCCATGATCCTTTCTGCCTCGCTCTTGTCTATGCACTGAAGTAAGGTTGAATCATGGTTACGCTTATAAAGGATACCATTACTGATGAAGAACTTCGCAGCAAATCTCCTCAGAAACTTCTTATCATTAACAGATTCCCCCTCGGGGTATTCTTGAGCCTCAAGATATCTCTTTACCTCGTGAAACCAGGATTTATCTGCTACCTCTTCAGTCTCAATGTCACAGTAATGTGCAAGTTCGTCCAACCTCTTAATGGTAATCTGAGGAGGTTCATTGTCCCACTTGACTTTGAACATAGAAGACATGGTAGATAGCGCCTCCGCTAACTAGTTCTCTTCTCTTGGGAAATGCTCAAAATTTATCTCCTCAAAGTGTGGGAGCAATGTCAGTACATAATCTTTGCAAGGAATAAGATTCGGGTGCTTCGTATCCCACTCGCCTTTGATCTGACTTATCACCAGAGCGGAATCTCCGAATACACTCAAGAACTTAATCCTCAGGTCAATAGCAGCTCGAAGACCCATGATACACGCTTATACTCCACCATATTGTTGGTGCAGTTAAAACATAATCGAGCGGTGAATGGAGTATGACAGACCTCAGGAGATATGATTACAACGCCAATGCCATTACCCAATGCGTTCGATGCTCCATCAAAATACGTAGACCATCAGGATTCCTCCTCGGGTCCTTCATTCGGTTCAGGTTCTTCGCAGTCCGTCACCAACATGATATTCTCATCCGAGAACTCGAAATTCATGGACTGGTAGTCATCCACGACCTGATGCGCCAAATGATCCACCAATACACTCCCCTTGATTGCTTTTTGGGTTGTGTATTGGATATCATACTCGGTTAGGATCATCTGCCATCTTGTTATTCTTCTGGACAAGGCGGGCTTCTCGAAAATATACTTGATTGGATCCATCTTTGATATCAACAAGGTAGTGTGAGTCAGCATATACTGTCTCAGCCGCCGAGCAGCCCATGCCAAAGCGCAGAAAGTTTTCTCGAGCAATGAGTATCGGGTCTCACAGTCGGTAAACGTTTTTCTAAGGTAGTAAATAGCGTGCTCTTTTCGGCCAGACTCGTCATGCTGCCCCAACACACACCCCATTGAATTGTCTCGCACTGTCAAGTATAAAATGAAAGGTCTTCCTTCAACTGGAGGCATAAAAATTGGTGGTTCTTGAAGGTATTCTTTGATTCTTTCAAAAGCAGTCTGGCATTCATCATTCCACTTTACCACTTGATCTTTCTTCAGCAGCTTGAAGATTGCCTCACAAGTAGCAGTCAGATGTGAAATGAACCTGGCGATGTAATTCAGACGTCCCAAGAAGCCTCTGACTTCCTTCTCTGTGCGAGGGGCTGGCATCTCTTGTATGGCTTTTAATTTTGCGGGGTCCACCTGAATGCGTTTGTCACTGACAACAAAACCCATAAGTTTACCAGACCTTATCCCGAAGGTGCACTTGTTAGGATTCAACCTCAGTTTGTACGTTTTCAACCTATCAAACAGTTTCTGGAGATGATCAAGGTGCTCTTCTTCAATCCAAAAGGCATTACCTTGTAACAGAAAGTGCCCCACTGTGTAACGAAGGTTGTCTTCTCCATGTCTTCAGGAGCCATCTTGATCTAGTTGTAGCCAGAAAAACCATCCATGAAAGAGAAGATCTTATGCTGTGCGATGTTGTCGACCAGAAAATCGATGTGAGGAAGTGGGAAGTCATCCTTGGGGCTTGCCCTGTTCAGATCTCTATAGTCCACACACATCCGTACCTTACCGTCCTTCTTAGGTACTGGAACGTCGTTGGCAACCCACTAAGGATAAGAAGTGACAGCTAAGAATCCTGCATCGAACTGTTTCATGACCTCTGCTTTGATTTTCTCAGACATTTTCCGGGCGCATACGGCGAACCTTCTGCTTTATCGGAGGGCAGTCTTCTTTAGTCGGTAGGCGGTGTACCACAATATCAGTGTCCAAACCAGGCATATCTTCGTAGGACCAGGCGAAGATCTCAACATAGTCGTGTAGCATCTGTATTAACCGTTGTTTGACACTAGGCTCCAAATTCGCACCTATCTTAACCTCTTTCCTGTCTTCCTCCGTACCCAAATTTACTGACTCCACTGGCTCTTCATGAGGCTGTATGGCCCTCTCTTCCTGCTGTAATAGTCTAGCAAGTTCTCTAGGTACCTCACAATCATCCTCAACTTCGTCCTCGACTTGGTTGATCAGATTTTCGAAGTCATAACTGGCAGTAGCAGAGTCGTTATCAATGGGATCCAGAGTGGATACGGATCTGCAGTATGATACGTGAGTGTGTGTAAGAGAATAACTGTTTTGATAAAGTGAGAGACAGAAAAGAAAAACAAGGAGCGCAAAATTCGTATTGTAAGAAACGTACAATGTTTTATTAATGATATATGAAAATGACAAATAATAAGCCCTCACAAGCAAAGCCAAGGTGCCTCGGGCAAGGCACCGGGCCGTAAAGTTTCTAACTGTTTATTACAAATCTTAAAACAAAAGTCAATTACTGCGGAATAAAAGAAACAGGTATGAAGTCCTTCGCCGTCCAGTTATTCAATCCGCCATTGGTTGTTGGGTAGATCCAGCTGTCGATGTATGAATCCTCTTCACTGCCCTCAATTGCATTAACCCCCCGATTGCTGATGTGTAGAGGAGGCCTTCCAATCCGTGCATGCCTAACAACCCTTTGAGCCCCTTCTTCAACTACAACCCTGGCATCCTTGAGAGAATCCATCTTCAACGGGGGTTTGTTGGTAGTAACTTCAGTTGACGCCAAAGTCTGAGGGACCTCTTCGAAGTTTTGACAAGGTGTTTCTATGAATTCCCCGTCCATCTCCACGTAGCGGAAGGAATTGAGATGACTCACCATATACTCTTCTTCATCTCACACCATGACAATCTTCCCCTTCACCGGATATTTCAGCATTTGACGGAGCGTGGAAGTAACTTCCCCAGCCCTATGGATCCAAGGACGACCCAACAAGTAAGAATACGATGGTCTGATATCAATCACGTAGAAGGTGGACCCAAAGGTCTGAGAACCCACTTGATCTTTCTTCAGCAACTTGAATATTGGCTCACAAGTAGCAGTCAGATGTGAAATGAATCTGGCAATGTAATTCAGACGTCCCAAGAAGTCTCTAACTTCCTTCTCTATGCAGGGAGCCGGCATCTCTTGTATGGATTTTACCTTTGCGGGGTCTACCTGAATACCTTTGTCACTGACAACAAAACCCAGAAGCTTACCAGACCTTACCCCGAAGGTACACTCGTTCGGATTCAACCTCAACTTATACGTTTTCAACCTGTCAAACAGTTTCTGGAGATGATCAAGGTGCTTTTCTTCGGTCTAGGACCTGGCTATCTTGTCATCAACATAAACCTCGATCTCGTGGTGAATCATATCGTGGAACAAAGCGACCATGGCACGATGATAAGTTGCCCCAGCATTCTTCAACCCAAAAGGCATTACCTTGTAATAGAAGGTGCCCCACTGTGTAACGAAGGTTGTCTTCTCCATGTCCTCAGGAGCCATCTTGATCTGGTTGTAGCCAGAAAAACTATCCATAAAGGAGAAGACCTTGTGATGCGCGGTGTTGTCGACTAGAACATCAATGTGAGGAAGTGGGAAGTCATCCTTGGGGCTTGCCCTATTTAGATATCTATAGTCCATACACATCTGTACCTTACCGTCCTTCTTAGGTACTGGAACAACGTTGGCAACCCACTGTAGATAAGAAGTGACAACTAAGAACCCTGCGTCGAATTGTTTCATGACCTCTGCCTTGATTTTCTCTGACATTTCATGGCGCGTACGGTGGACCTTCTGTTTTATCGGAGGGAAGTCTTCTTTAATCGGCAGGAGATGTACCACAATATCAGTGTCCAAACCAGGCATGTCTTCATAGGACCATGTAAAGATCTCAACATAGTCGCGTTGCATCTGTATTAACCGTTATTTGACACTAGGTTCCAGATTTGCACCCATCTTGACCTCTTTCATGTCTTCCTCTATACCCAAATTCACTGACCCAACTGGCTCTTCATGAGGCTGTATGGCCCTCTCTTCCTGCTGTAATAGTCTAGCAAGTTCTCCAGGAACCTCACAATTATCCTCACCTTCGTCCTCGGCTTGGTTGATCGGATTTTCAAAGTCATAACTGGCAGTAGCAGAGTCGTTATCAATGGGATCCAGAGTGGATATGGATCTACATTATGATACGTGAGTGTGTATAAGAGAATAACTGTTTTGATAAAGTGAGAGACAGAAAAGAAAAACAAGGAGCGCAAAATTTGTAATGCAAGAAACGTCCAATGCTTTATTAATGATATATGAAATGATAAATAATAAGCCCTCACAAGCAAAGCCAAGGTGCCTTGGGCAAGGCACCGGGCTGTAAAGTTTCAAACTGTTTATTACAAATCTTAAAACAAAAAGTCAATTACTGTGGAATAAAAGAAACAGGTATGAAGTCTTTCGCCGTCCAGTTATTCAGTCCTTCATTGGTTGTCGGGTAGATCCAGCTGTCGATGTCTGAATCTTCTTCACTGTCCTCAATTGCATTAACTCCCCGATTTCTGATGTGTAGAGGAGGTCTTCCAATCCATGCGTGCCTAACAACCCTTTGAGCCCCTGTAGTAAAGCCCAAACCAAATTTGTCAGTTTTGTGAGTGAAGTCAGGGAGCTGACCCCAATTGGTACATCCACCTTCTTCTACTACAGCTCTGACATCCTTGAGAGAAGCCATCTTTAGTGGAGGTTTGTTGGTAGCAACTTCAGTTGACGCCAAAGTCTGAGGGACCTCTTCGAAGTTCTGACAAGGCGTTTCTATGAATTCTCCGTCCATCTCCACGTAGCGGAAGGAATTGAGATTACTCACCATATACTCTTCTTCACCTTGCACCGTGACAATCTTCCCCTTCACCGTATATTTCAGCATTTGATGGAGTGTGGAAGTAACTTCCCCAGCATTATGAATCCATGGATGACCCATCAAGAAAGAATATGATAGCTTGATATCCATTACATAGAAGGTGGACCCAAAGCTCTGAGAACCCACTTTGACAGGGATGTCCACCTCCCCGTGCACCATTCTTTTTGATCCATCAAAAGCCCTTACCACAATGTTACTCGGCTTTAGAATAAAACCTTCACAATCTAGACGGTATAACGCTTTCTTTGGCAGAACATTCAACGAGGACCCGATATCTACCAGCACATGGGCCATAGTGGTGCCCCTGCACTCGATCGAGACATGCAGAGAATCATTATGATTTCTTCCTTTCGGTGTCAGATCCGCATCTGAGAAACCCAGCCCATTGTCAACAGTCAGGCTGGCCATGCAATCTTTGAATTGATCGGCTGAAGTTTCCTACGGCACATGCGCAGTATTGAGAAATGCAATCAGAGCCTTCGCATGGGCTTCAGAACACAAAAACAGGGACAACATGGAGATCTTTGACGGGGTCTGCCCCAGCTGCTCGACTACATTGTAGTCGCTCTTCTTGATAATTTTCAGTATTTCCTCTATTTCTTGTTTAAAGGTTTCTACAATGATTTTCTTAGGTGCCTCCATCTGGGCAGGCTCACCTATGATTTCTTTACCTCGAGTCACAGATGGATCAGCGACATGGGTGATAACTGGAGTAGGAACTGGAACAGTAGTTGATGTACTAGCAGATGGAATGACAATAGGTTTGTGGACAGTTGGAGCAGAAATCTCAGGAGAAAAGAGCCTTCCACTTCTGGTGACCTTACTGGTCCCGACAATATTAATGATATCAGTATCAGCTTCTTCAGTCCTCAGATCTTGCTTAACATCATGGTAATATACCTTAGCACCATAGTGCCAAGGGACAACTTTATCCGAAGTGTATGAGATGGGACTAGGAACAGTGATTACTAACGGAGTAATTCTTGGAACAGGTGTAACCCTAACAGGTTTTCTCGAGGAAACCTTGGAAGGATTGACGGAAATGGTTATAATGGCAACGTCTTAATTTGGAACAAACAAAATGATAGTCTTCTTAAACAAAATCTCTTTACTATCCATCAGGCGCTGAACACCCGACTTCAACAAACAACAACCGAAAGGCAGAATTGAACACACATGTTAACCTTCACCACAACCCGGAAATAAACCGGCCAACAACAAATTCTTCTTAACCGTCATCAGAGGGGTAGAGATTTCTTCCACAGAGGTCACAAACAAATCGATGTCCACAACATTAACTCCACTACCATGTTTGGGCATGGGAGCAGTTATAACATTTGGCTTTTTCGGGGCATTAAACTCTATCTCCTTAGCTTCCAGCAAATCTTGTACTTTATTCCTCAGAGCCCAACAATCGTTTTTGTCGTGGCCTGGACTCTCCGAATGGTAGGCGCAGCGTGCGTTGGGATTGTATCTGGGAGAAGCAGTGTTTGGATTCTTGGGAGCCTCTCTCAAGGTTGCCAAGTTGGATTTCAGCAGATGAGGTAGGACCTCAGCCAAAGTCATATTGATGCGGGTAAACTGCCATTGCGGTCTTTCCACCCTTTGTTGATTGTTGCATTGTGGATCAACTGCGGGTCTCGGTATCACTATAGCATTCACCGTTTGACGGTGTTCAGATCTGTTTTGGCCCGTCGGGCCAAAGACTGCACTAGCTTCCTTCTTCCCAGCAAAAGGCTTCTTTACCTAACTCGAAGAGGTGTCCTTCTGTATTTTACCACTTCGGATACCAGCTTCTACTCTTTCTCCAGTCAAAATCAACTCAGTAAAACCAGATGACGAGCTGCCGATCAAGTGATTGAAAAATGGACCAGATGGCGTCCCTAGAAACATGTCAACCAACTCCCTATCAGACAAAGGGGGTTGGAATCTTCCATCCAAGTCTCTCCACTTTTGAGCATAGTCCTTAAAACCTTCACCTGCACCCATGGACATACCCTGGAGCTGAGTACGAGTGGGAGCAAGGTCGGCGTTATACTGATATTGCTTGTAGAAAGTAGGAGCAAGATCCTCCCAGTTTCGAATGCTGGCTCCTTCCAACTGATAAAACCATTCAAGCTGAGTTCCTGACAGACTATCTTGAAAGAAGTGCACCCACAAATTTCTATCAACAGTGTGGGGTTGGATCTTCCTGACATATGAGCGGAGATGGAGTTTTGGGCAGGATACTCCATCGTACTTGGAGAAAACTGGAGCTTTGAACTTATGAGGGATGACCACTCCCGATACCAGCCCCAATTCTCTGAAATCCAAACCAGGTATGTTCTGAATTTCCATAGCACTCAGCCGGTCTTCTAGCTGCTTATACCTATCCTCAGAAGGAGGATATTGTTCATTGTCGTAATCCGTATCGTTATCAGAAACCACAGGACTAAGGTCCTTTTCTCTTTCTTGGTTCTCCCCGTCCTTGGATGAGGAGGACAGATCAACTGGTTGTCTCAACCTTTCTCCGAATCTTCTACCCATGTTCATAATTCCAACCTTCTTCTTCTTCTTCTTCTTCTTCTCTTTCAGAATAAGGGTCTTCAGATCCTCTTGCCCCTTAGCCAGACTTATGAACATCTGTTGGAATTGGGCGTTCTGTGCCTAAAGATCTTTGATGGCTTGATCGGAAGACATTTTTGCTGTAATAAACAGCAAAGAAGATGAGAAACCTGTAATGGTACCTGTAATGATGTGCATGGTAATGGGATGCACATGTAATGATTTCAAAGACTTTGGAAGATTTAAATTGGTAAACCAAAAAATAAATAAAACTTTATTAGCTTAAACTTTGAAAGGTTCAACAATGCCTTTAAGGCGTTACAAAGAAGTAAATAAAACAAGATCTAAAACTAGAAAAAGCAAAATCAAAAGTCCCATGGACGCTTCCTCTTTGAGCTGATGTAGTCATTGATCACTCTTTCTTCCTCGAGCTACCTGGTGAGCTTCACAATCTTCCTTTCTTGTTCATGGTACTGTTCTCGGTAAGTATCTTGCTCATTCTTCAGCTGAATCCAAGACCTCTGCAACTCCCCAGGATCAGTGGGCATGTAAGGATAGAGAACTGTGTAAGGAATGCCCTCTTCATTAGTGGGCTCCACAATCACTGGTAATACGGCCTCATAGGGCATCCCAAGCTTCTGGGCATGAGCTCAGACCCATTGGAGGTAAGGCTGCATATGAAGAGAAGTCTTTGGTCCCAACTCTTGGGGGTCAGATCTGTTCACCATGCCCTAAGCTCGTATAAACCTCCGACGATTCTCCTTAACATCCTCCTTATAGTCGAATACAATGTCCTCAAGAAGTAACTCATGGGGACCATCTCTTTGAGCACGGACAAATTGTCACAAAGCCAGACAAGGATTGTAAGTTATACCTCCTATGATTCCAAGCAATGGGACATTAAGGTATCCCCCACAACGGTCAATAACAGCGGTGTCTTCCATAGCCCGGGAGCACCAAAGAATATCTGTATGAGCAAGTGACATTATTCTGTGTGACCAACCCAAACCTTCTTCATTCTTCAGCACATACTTAGGAGGTGAGAAATAAACCACCTTGACAACAACGATATGCATCACAAAAGAGTCCCTCTTCTCCTCACAATACGAGTATCGAGGGCATGCAAGATATCTCCAAGCAAGGTAGGCACAGGGTTGCGAGAAAGGAAAATCTTGACAACATTCACATCTACAAAGGAATCCGGATTAGGGAAGAGAACTAAACCATAGATAAGAAGAGCCAAGACAACTTCAAAAGCCTGAAAATCCAAATTATCCCAGAATAGCTGAGCCTGATCTATCATAAATTTGGCTAGAAAACCTTCAACCCCGCTTCGTGTTTCCCAATTGGATACTACATCAACCCGTTTCAAATGCAGAGCTGAGGCAATGTCTTCTGGTCTAGGAACTTCTTCCATACCTGTGAAGGGTACTTGTTCAAGGATGGATATGTCCAATAGGTGAGAGAACTCTTCCAAGGTGGGAACCAGCTGGTAATCTGGAAAGGTGAAGCAATGATACACGAGATCGAAGAACTGAAATAGTACCCTCATCATCTTATCATCAAGATTTGAAGTAACCAGGCTGAGAAGTTGACCGTGTCTCTTAATGAACATAGAATTCTCAGAAACTCTTGAGGCTATCTCTTTAAGTTGGGAAGGTATTTTCACAAAGTTGACTCGGATGGTATTTCTGCGCATGAAAGCCATAATCTGCAAAACATAACAAAGATAAATTCCCTTGGTCTTTAAAATGGTTAGTGTAATGAAGCATGAATGCCATGTTATAATGCATGATGTCATGGTAAACCATAGGTATAGCAAACATAGATATTGCAAACACATATATTGCAAACATAGTCAAACCACACAAAGCCCTTAGGTTTAAGGCTTGCATGAGGTCAAAGGTAGTACCCTTTTGAGGTTTAAGTTGGCTTCAACCTGTCCTAGCAAAAAGTAACCGGGTTCTAGAGGATCTCAATATCACTGACCATCCTCCATCGGTCATGGTTTCAGCTCACACAATCTTTTCTTGCAGCTGGAAATATCTCGAGAGTATGGTCTCAATGAGTGTAGCATCGAGTATCAACCAGTGCTCAACTTTACACCGAGGCCGGCTATCTCACTACTTTCTAATGGTCAAGTTGGGCGATTAAAGGTTCTAAGGCCAGTTGATGCTTAACGACACCACACAGCAACCTCGTATTCTCCTCGTTTCTCCACAAGGGATACCGGTACCAACCAATGTGCCACATCAACGTAGCTACTGCTTCAACCGTATCGGTCTACGCCGTACAGTTCCCTCACAGTCTATTGCTACTTACCTAAAAGATATCCCTAGATCCGGGTTAGGATCTATAGTAACTCCCAAACAAAACCCTTAAAAGTAAAGCAAACAAAGCAATCAAGAGAAGCAATTATGATGAACTAGGTCCTAAGGTATACCCCACTTATTACTCCCCAACAGAGTCTTCAGTTCTGTGATACGGTGGCAGAACCGACTGTTTAATACTGGTTTGCGTTTTGCATTTTGTGTTCGCAAAATGTCGCAGTAAGCAAGAGTCGCTACCGACTTTTATTTCATCCAACCGGAAAGGAAAAAAGTACAGAAAAAAAATATCCTTTTTCGAGATATTCTGAGTAGGAGGGTAGATTATAGAAAGGGAAGGTGTTAGCACCCTTTCCATCCATGGTTTTCCATGGGATCTTAGGTACTTGCTCATCTTTTTTAAATTTTCTTGTGTATGTGCTTTATTTTGAAAATGTTTTACTTCGTGATAACCCTTGTATCAGTCCTCAACGGTGTGACGAAGTTTGTTTTAAAAGTTTGTTTGAAAAGTGTAAGTGTGAAAAGTTTTGATTTGAGCAAGTACTTAAGATTCTACCTACTCGAAAAAAGATTGTTTGTTCTCGTTTCCTTTAGATAGCGCTATCCCACTATTGAGAAATAGGTAGCACCGTCTTTGGAGTTGTAAGGGTCAATTCGAAAGGGACGTACGATCACTAAAGCAATGTTAGGATACCTTAGTAATAACCCTAGAGTCTTAAGATCATATTCGAGACAATATTTCTGAGGCAACATTCGAATGGGACGTTTGATCTTTTTAGACAGGAGGGTAACCACTAAGACATCCTACGCTTAATGGTTGTTTTACCGAAGGCAACCGAAGTGAGAGTATACCTTAAAAGTGATATGTGCGAGTGATCTGTTTTCAGTTATTTAGTCTTTGCACATTAGGGTTTTCTACTTGTGTTAATTTGTCATGCATTCTTGTCATACAATCCTATTAGCATACATCTAAACAGTCAAATATTTGCGGGAATTAAAATGCGAGAAAGTAAATCTACGCTATTACAAGGCTTCGGGGAGGGGGATTAATTGCATAGCCAAAAACCCGGGGAAAAGTGATAAGTAAAAAGTCCTAGATTAAACTACTACAAACCATGAACAGTTACCAAAATATTGGCAAAAATAATTAACACGCGCACGATGAATTAAATACGAGACAACTAGGGTTTTGACCCTTGCCTAAACCTAATTGCGATTGATTAAGAAAATGTTTTTTGTCATGTATTGTTATTTGAGAAAATAATGAAATAATTGACTTAAAAGGAAATCCTAAGTTCTAATTAATTTTAAATTAAGAAAAATAAATTAATTCAATCTAAAACCTATTTTTGTATTTTTTATTTATTTGAGAAAGAAAGAAAAATTAAATCAAGAATTAACCTAATTTTCTAATTGAATTTTAATTATGAATGAAATTAAAGTTGCCCTAAATTAATTAAACTAATTAATTAGAAAAACATTTATTAAGAAAATAAGTCTTTTTTTTGTGATTTTTGGTTGGTTAATTTTAGAAAATAATTTTTGTGTTGATTAAAAAAATAGAATAATTAGAGAAAAGATATTAAAGAAAAATAATGGAAATAACCGAGTGGGCCTGCTGTCAACAAATCTGGTTCTGGCTGATGGGTCCAGAAGATGGTGACCCTCAGAAGATGGGGGGCGCTGGATCTGATCCTGGCCGGTGGATCAGAAGATGCTGCTCTTCAGAAGATGAGGTGCACTGGATTTGATTATGGCTGATGGATCCAGAAGGTGATGTGCTGGATCTGGTCCTGGCTAGTGGATCAGAAGATGCTGCTCTTCAGAAGATGCACGTGCTGGATCTGGTGAAAATAAAGGAGAAAATAGCAAAAGCTCACGCCTGAGATCGAACCCAGAACAATGAACTTCTAACTTCCTTCTTCTGACCAACTGCGCTGGATGTTAACTTGTTAATACAATAAAAACAAACAGTATATCAAAAAAGACAAGTTTCTGGCCAGAATAACGCGCCAGAATTTGAATCAGCCAATCAGGTTGTGACACACTGTTGTCTTCTTCCCTGGAACTGTCGTTTTAGGTTCTGAACCTTTACCTACAGACGTAGGCATGTTGCTGCAACCTGTGTCATTCAAGAATCAAGCATATGCGATATAAATTTAATTGGGGACCATGGATCAACTGGGTTTGAAATTCTGATCGTCATGGTACCCATTATCTGGTCTAATCTCTCTTGAAAACCGAAACCCCAAATTGGAGCACGAAACCCTAAAAATGGAAAAAGCTTGTTCCTGCACTGTAACTCAAATTAAACTATCCAGAAACATTTCAAACATGATGATGAGTATAAATATGTAATTTAAACATGCCAAATATGCAATAATTACAGTAATCAAATTTGGATATTTGTGCAAACCGTAAGAATTCTAGGCAGTGATTCTGGATGTTCTGATGCTTGCGAATGATTGGGAATGCTTCCTGAGACGTCCTAGAACGGGTTGCTGGCCTTGAATTGTTCTCAAAGGTCCTCTATTCTGAAATCAGAACTTCACTTTTTATCAAGATTTTTGAGTTTTGTTCTTACAGTCTTACGCCTCCAGCCTTTTTCTTTTGATCTACCAAGCTTTCTTATATAACCTAGAGTGAATTAGGTTAACAAACTTGGATTAAATCTTTGCATTTATCCAAGATTTGATTTGTCTTTTAATGTATATGATATCCTTCCAATTTTGGTATAATCATGCTCTTTTTGTTCCAATTGCCATTGATATGATTTGATTCTGATCTTCCAACATAATGAGCTTGTGATTCTGTCAAAAAATCCAATCAAAACAAATCTTTGCTATTATTTACCAGTTATTTGTTTTAATTCAATTTTTAATAAATAAAAAATCAAATTAAAATAAATAATGAAGAAAATAACATGTGAGTGAGTATTTGGGTCGTGGACCATGTCATAAGCAAGATTCAATCATGAAAAACTAGGCCCATTTGATAAAAATGTATTTTTGCGCACATTTGACTTTTGGCAATTTTACAAAAAAGGTCAACTTGGCCAATGCATACCTTTCTCAATTTTGACCCTAGATGGGTTCTCTTGGAATTTTTATAAAACATAGGATGTCCTCTAAGCAACCCTTTTGGTCTCATCTCAATTGAGTCTTCCATGTTCATGTATGAAGCTTTGACTCAAAAGGTGTTTTTGTTGACTTTTCAAAAGGACCTATAATGTAAAAATTTATATCTTTTTGTGAGTGCATATCATGAACTTGGGAGATGAATATTAATTGTAGGGAATTGCATCCTCTTCAAAATGAGCTTTGGATGGGCCATTTCTGATAAAATATGAGAAAGTTATGCTTGGTCAAAGTTGAGTTGACTTTCCTTACAAAACCCTAATTTAGCAACTTTTGGGTTTTGATGAATTGTGAGCAATCCTTGAGGAATCATGATCAACCCTTGATCAAATTATGAATAACACTTAAAAATGAGGATGTTGACCAAAAAGCCTGAAGTTTGACTGTATGTGGGCCACAGTTGACTTTTGACCTAGCACCGTCGATTTTCAGGCATTTGAGCAATTGAGTGAGAAAACTTCCTCTACAAGGCTTGAAACTTGACATGGATGATCTTGAGAACATATTAGGACAATGGTGAGAATTTGGGATCCTTTGGACTCAAGCATCTTGATGCAAAATGAAACCCTAATTTGAGGTAGACTGCCTTAGGAGAGAGTTTGTCTGGTCAACTCTTGGACTTCCTTGAGCAATTTGAGGACCTCACTTGACATGTATTGAGAAATATGGGAGGGAAAATTTTGGGGTACAACAGAGGCGAAGGAGATTGAGTTTGACCTTCCTGAGACACCTAATGTAATAACAGTGCCAATGCCTAAACATGTCCAAGGTGTCAATGCTATTGATGATGACCGTTTTGTTTCGTCCGTGGATGAATTAACTACTCATCTTCTGACTATTAAAGATAATCTATTGAGTGTCGGTTTATTTTCGGGTTATGGTGAAGGTTGCCACTCATGTATGTCTCTACCAGATGGCTATTTGTTACTGAAGATGGGCGTTCAACGCCTGATGGTTAACAAAGAAATTCTGTTTGAAAAAGTTCCTCTTGCAAGAAGTTCGTGTGAAGATATCTCGATAATCACCATTTCCAATAATCCTCCCAGGGTCTCCACCAAAAGACCCGTTAGGATTACATTTGTTCCAAAGTTTGCTCCCCTGATCACCACCATGCCGGGGCCAATACCATATTCCTCGGACAAAGTTGTTCCTTGGAATTATGGGGCTGACGTCTATTACCATGACGTCAAGCAAGACCTGTTGGCTATTAAAGACAAAGTTGCTGAAGGTATTGTTCCTGACATCGACAATATCCTTGGGACCAGTAAAATAACGAGAAGCCGAAGAGTTTTCTCTCCTGAGTTCTCTCCAAAAACCATTGCCACTCCTGTGATCATCCCTGATGCTACTCCTGCTAGTACTCATATTACTACTCCAGTGATTATTCTCACAGTTTCTCCTGTCAGTATTTCTATTGCTACACCTACTGATAGTCTTGCTGTTATCCTTGCTACCGAGTCGACTGAGACTCGGGGCAAAGAGGTATTGATTGAGCCGGTCCGGACGAAGGCGCATCCAGAAGTCATTCTCGAGGCTTCTAAAAAGGAGATGGAAGATATTTTAAAGATAATCAAGAAAAGTGATTATAATGTCGTGGAGCAATTGGGGCAGACCCCTTCAAAAATCTCAATGTTGGCCCTACTACTGTGCTCTAAAGCCCAAACCAATGCTTTAGTGAAATTCCTGAAGTCTGCCCACGTGCCTCAAGAGACCTCCACTGATCAATTCGAGAATTACGTCGCCAGCTTGACTGCTGACAATGGCCTGGGATTCTATGATGCAGATTTAACTCCCAAGGGAAGGAAACACAATGATGCCCTACATGTCTCTATTGAGTTCAGGGGAACTACATTAGCCCATGTTCTGGTGGATACAGGTTCATCGCTGAATGTCTTACCCAAGAATGCTTTAGACAACTTAGATTGCAAAGGACTCACACTAAAGCCTAGTAACATTGTGGTGAGGGTCTTCGACGGTTCTAAAAGAATGGTGCACATGGAGGTGGAAATCCCTATCAAAGTGGGTACTCAGAATGCTGCAACCAAGACCACTGCCAGTGTTCCAAAGACTACTAGACCTCCATTAAAGATGGCTTCTTTGAAGGATGCCAAGTCAGTAGTCGAAGAAGGTGGGTGTAAAATTTGGGGCCAAGTTCCGGATATTCCTTATAAATCTGACAAATTTGGTTTGGGTTTCACCTCAGGAGCCCAGAGAGCTGTTCGTCATGCTCGCGCCGGGGGACAACCCTTACGGATTAGCAACCATGAAGT
This sequence comes from Vicia faba, assembly GCA_948472305.1. Lineage (NCBI taxonomy): Eukaryota > Viridiplantae > Streptophyta > Magnoliopsida > Fabales > Fabaceae > Vicia > Vicia faba. Next base: position 1,109,864,184 of record OX451738.1, read on the forward strand.
AAATTCCCTAGAAGACAATGATAGTGATTATGACCTGGACAAGTGGATCTTCCAAACCATCAGTGATGGACTCAGCAATTGGGAGGCTAAAGACTTTGTGGCCGTTACTTTTATTCAAGAGTAATTTGTCTTTTTGTTTTTTGAGGAAATGTAATATTTGAACAATTGAAACATTAAAGCCTTGTGTCTTTCCCGAAGCACAATGGTCTATTCTGAGGGTCATTACTTCATTTTCATATGTCATCAATAAAACATTGAACGTTTCACATACAAACTTTATGCTCTTTGTTTTTCTTTTCTTCTTTTTACTCTATCAAAAATATACAGCTATGCTCTTACACATACCCACGTATCAAACTGCAAATCCACATCCACTCTGGATCCCATTGATAACGGTTCTGCTATTGCCAGTTGTGACTTTGAAAATCCGATCTACCAAGCCGAGGACGAAGGTGAGGAAGATTGTAAAGTACCAGGGGAACTTGCCAGACTGTTACAACAGGAAGAAAGGGAAATACAACCTCATAAAGAACCGGTTGAGACAGCTAACTTGGGTACTAAAGAGGACAAGAAATAATTCAAGATAGGTGCCGATCTGGAGCATAGTGTCAAAAATAGGTTAATACAAATGCTACATGACTATGTTGAGGTTTTCGCCTGGTCATATGAAGACATGCCGGGACTTGACACTAATATTATAGTTCATCGCCTACCTACAAAAGAGGATTGCCCTCCAGTGAAATAGAAGGTTTGTCGTATGCCGCCAGAGATGCCAGAAAAGATCAAGGCCGAAGTCATGAAACAATTCAACGCTGGTTTCTTAGCTGGAACCTCTTATCCATAATGGGTTGCTAACGTTGTTCCAGTACCTAAGAAGGACAGAAAGGTGCGTATGTGTGTGGATTACAGAGACCTGAATAGGGCAAGCCCTAAGGATGAATTCACGTTTCCCATATTGATGTTCTAGTTGACAACACCGCACAACATAAGGTATTCTCCTTCATGGATGGTTTCTCCGGGTATAATCAGATCAAAATGGCACCTGAGGACATGGAGAAGACGACCTTTGTCATACAGTGGGACACTTTCTGTTACAAAGTTATGCCATTTGGACTAAAGAACACCGGGGCAACCTATCAGCGTATCATGGTAGCTTTGTTTCATGATATGATCCACCACAAGATAGAGGTCTACGTTGATGATATAATACCCAGGTCTAACACTGAAGAAGATAACCTCGATTACCTATAGAAGCTATTTGACAGGATGAAGAAATAGAAACTAAGGCTAAACCAGAATAAGTGCACTTTTAGAGTAAGATCCGGTAAGCTCTTAGGATTCGTCGTCAGCGGAAAAGGAATTAAAGTGGACCATGCGAAGGTAAAAGCTATACAAGAAATGCAAACTCCTTGCATCGAGAAGGAAGTTAGGGGATTCTTAGGACACCTAAACTACATTTCCAGATTCATTTCCCATCTGACCGCTACTTGTGAGCCAATCTTCAAATTATTGAAGAGAGATCAAGCAGTGAAGTGGAATGACGACTGCTAGAAAACCTTTGACAAAATCAAAGAACATCTTCAAGAGCCTCCAATTTTAATGCCTCCAGTCAAAGGAAGACCTCTGGTCATATGCTTAACAGTATTAGAGAACTCAATGGGTGTGTGTGCTGGGGTAGCATGGCGAGTCTGGTTGAAAAGAGCACGCAATATACTACCTTAGAAAAAAGTTTACCGACTGTGAAACAAGATACTCACTGCTCGAGAAAACTTATTGCACTTTGGCATGGGCTGCTCGCCGACTAAGACATTATATGTTGACTCACACTACTTTGTTGATATCTAAAATGGACCCTATCAAGTACATCTTTGAGAAGCCTGCTCTCTCCGGAAGAATAACAAGATGTAAAATGATCCTGACCAAATACGACATTCAGTATACGACCCAGAAAGCAATTAAGGGAAGTGTACTAGCTAATAATTTGGCTCATCAGGTTGTGGATGACTACCAATCCATGAATTTTAAGTTCCCGAACGAGAATATCATGTTAGTGATTGTGAAGAACCTGAACTGGATGAAGGACCTGAAAAAGGATCCTGATGGACTATAGTTTTTGACGAAGCTTCCAACGCTCTTGGAAATGGAATCAGTGTTGTAATCATATCTCCTGAAGGTTGTCATACTCCTTTCACTGCCAAGCTACGTTTCAATTGTACCAATAATATGGATTAATATGAAGCATGCATCACGGGTCTCAAAGCTGCTATCGACTTGAGGATCAAACTCTTGAGTGTATATGGAGACTCAGCCTTAGTAATCAGTCAAATCAAAGGAGAATGGGACACAAAGCATCCTAATCTTATCCCTTACAAAGAGCATGTGTTGACATTGATTCCAAAATTTGAAGACATTACCTTTGAGAATTTTCCACGAGAGGAAAATCAACTAGCGGGCGCGCTAGCTACAATGTCATCCATGTTCAAGGTCAGGTCTGATAATGAGGCTCCTCAGATCACTATTGAGAGGATGGATGAACCAGCATACTGTCACATGATTGATACTGAAGAAGTAATTTACAAGTAGTGGTTCCATGAAGTCAAAAGATACCTCGAAGCCCAAGAGTATCCGGAGGGAGCTTAAATCAATGATAAGAAGTTCCTAAGAAGGTTCTCTACCAAGTTCTTCCTCAGTAACCGGATCCTCTACAAGCGCAATCATGATTCTACCTTGCTTAGGTGTGTAGACAAGAGTGAGGCAGAAAAGATTATGGTTGATTTACATGAAGGTACCTTTGGCACCCACTCCAGTGGGCACACGATGGCTAAAAAGATCCTACGGGCAGGATACTGCTGGTCCACTATAGAAGCAGACTGTTATCAACATTCACGAACTTGTCACAAATGCCAGATCTATGCTGATAAGGTGCATGCCCCTCCAGTTCCTCTAAACGTCTTGACTGCTCCTTGACCATTCGTAATATGGGGCATCGACATGATTGGAGAGATCAGACCTACAGCCTCTAATGGACACCGCTTCATCCTGGTGGCCATTGATTACTTTACAAAGTGGGTCGAGGCAACTTCATTTGCTTCTGTTGCCAAGAACATTGTGGCTCGATTCATCAAACATAACCTTATTTGTCGGTACGGTATTCCAAAAAGAATCATTACGGATAATGGTACCAATCTCAATAACACTATGATCACCGAGCTCTGTATGCAGTTCAAGATCCAACATCATAACACTTCTCCTTACCGGCCAAAGATGAATGGCGCTGTTGAAGCTGCTAACAAAAACATCAAGAAAATCATACAGAAGATGATGGTGACATATAAAGGCTGGCACGAGATGTTACCATTTTCTCTTCATGGTTACCGCACCATGATGCGCACCTCAGCAGGGGAAACTCCTTTCTCTCTGGTGTACGGTATGGAAGTTGTCCTACCCATAGAAGTCCAGATCCCTTCCTTAAGGATCATGAAAGATGCAGAGCTAAGAGAAGACGAATGGGTTCACACTCAACTTAACTAGTTAAACCTGATCAATAAAAAGAGGCTCGCGACTGTCTGTCACGGTCAGATGTACCAAAAACGTATAATTAAAGCTTTTAACAAGAAAGTCAGATGTCAAGTATATCAGGCCGGTGACATAGTAATAAAGTGCATCATACTGCCACAAGGTGATCCTAGGGGCAAGTGGACTCCCACATACGAAGGGTCATTTGTGATCAAGAACATATTTTCTGGTGGAGCGATAATCTTAACTACTATGGACGGTGACAACCTTCCACATCCGGTAAATGCGGACATAGTTAAAAGATACTACGCATAAACAAAGACCCGCTAGGTTGACTGGCCTAGGAAAAAATAAGGGCATCCCGGCGAACCAAAAGGGGTTCGGGCAAAAATTAGGGATATACAAAAAAATTTGTATACCTGGCAAGTCGAAAACCTGAAAGGCGGCTTGGGCAAAAAAGGGTATCCTGGTGGACTGAAAACCTGAAAGGGCGGTCCAGGAAAAACTTAGGGATTTGAAGCGTATAATTATGTCCCGTTGGATCACTTTATAGCCAATCTTCAACTTTAACTGTCAAGCTTAAGTGGTACTAATCAATCCAGTCAGCTTCAGACAAGCAACAAAGTGATAAGACGCTCGAGGGCATAAAGGCAATAGCAGAATGGGAACCCAATGGGATTATTTCACATAGCTGTTTTTCTTTGTATACTATTTTTGTATAGTTTCCATTCTTACAACGAAATTATCTTACTAGGATGTTTGTCTCCTTGTACAAAAACACTTATTCAAGTTAATACAAAGCTATTATTCCTTTGAAAGTGCAAAAACATCTGTTTTTATTTTTTCTGTTTTGTTTGCAAAACGTCCAGTGATTATTTTTGAACATATGTATTTTAATGTGATTACTGTTTACAAATATACGCATAAAAAATAGAAAGAAATTTACTAATGACTTTAAAAGACGGGACAATGTCTAAGGGCCATCCACAAAATCCCCGCATATATTTTCCCCAGCAGATACCTTCTCCAACAGGTACAGAGGCAGGGGCATCCTGCTACAAGGTCACTGTCATATTCTCAGCATGCAGCCTAATGGTGTCAGGTGTTCTCATATCCCCGGCAGAACAAGAATATCTAAATTACCACTCCAACAAAAGATCCCCCAGTGAAGTCGCCAAGCTTCTCAAGATTCCCCAGCAGGATTTCAACAAAATCCCCAAGTATTTTACCTTCCCCAACAGTTTATTTCTATAACAACGGAAGTTCATCTCCCAACGTTACAATTTCAATAAATCTGAAGACCTACATTCTTCACCCCCAACAATAATCAGGGATTTCTTTTCCCTAATTCAACGATACAACAATGGAACAACTGACACGTTCATACTTTTCATTCATACATCACGTTACAAACATCATAGCATGTGCAACACAAATGCATATATCACAATCTCATTTATTTTGAGAGCGTCATGTAATTCATACATCATGACATTGCATGAAACTGATTTTACCTTTTCAGGTTGAATTGGCAAACAGACAAACACCATCAACTTATACAGCAGGTTAAAGATTAATGCCCGAAACCAGATGGGGGAACTATCTACACGACCAGATGGTATGAACTCCCAGAACAAGACGAGTTTACCAACAAATACAGCAGGCCACAGATTAATGCCCGAAACCGGATGGGGAAACTATCTATGTGACCGATGAAAACCAAGTTCCAGATTACTGCCTGAAACCAACCAGGAGAACCATCTGTGGACGACCAACTGTAGATTAATACATGTAACAAGCCAGGAGAGCTATCTACATGAAGAGATTGAAGATTAATACCTGTAACAAGCCAGGAAAACTATATTCCTTTCCCGGGTCAGAGATTAATACCTGTAACAAGCCAGGACAACTATCTCAGCAACCGACAATTTTCAAGTTCCAGATTAATACTTGAAACCAGCCAGGAGAACTATCTATGGATGATCAAATGTAGATTAATACCTGTAACAAGCCAGGAAAACTATCTACATGAAGAGATTGAAGATTAATACCTGTAACAAGCCAGGAAAAGTATATTTCTTTCTCAGGTCAGAGATTAATACATGTAACAAGCCAGGACAACTATCTCAACGACCGACAATTTTCAAGTTCCAGATTAATACCTGTAACAAGCTAGGAGAACTATTTGTGGACGACCGACTGCGGATTAATACCTGTAATAAGCCAGGAGAACTACAAACATGAGGAGATTGAAGATTAATACCTGTAACAAGCCAGGAAAACTATCTTTCTTTCTCAGGTCAGATATTAATATCTGTAACAAGCCAGGATAACTGTCTCAGCTACCGACAATTTTTAAGACCCAGATTAATACCTGTAACAAGCCAAGAAAAATATTTGTGGATGAATGATTGTAGATTAATACCTGTAATAAGCCAGGAGAGCTATCTACATGAAGAGATTAAAGATTAATACCTGTAACAAGCCAGGAAAACTATCTTTCTTTCTCAGGTCAGAGACTAATACCTGAAACTAGATAGGACAACTGTCTCAACGAGAAACAAAAACAAGTTCCAAATTAGTACCTGTAACAAGCCAAGACAACTATCTGTGGACGACCGACTGTAGATTAACACCTGAAACCAGACAAGAAAACTATCTACATGACCATACGAAGCAAAATTACATGGGTTCCTTCTCATAATCCAGATGCAGTCTAACACGAACTCATTCTGAAGCAATCTTACACGAATTCCTTCTCATTATCTAGATGCAGTCTAACACAGACTCATCCTGAAACAGCCCCACACAGGCTCCTTCTCATATATCTCCGGATGCAGACTAACATGGACTCATCCTGAAACAGCCATACACAGGCTCTTTCTAATACATTTTCAGATAACGGTTAATTCCATTATCCCTAGAAAGTCGTTGTGAAGCCTGGATTTCAACCAGAAAGCTGTAAACTCCCATATCTATAGTACAAAGATAACTCCCCAGTAGAGCCTTGGACAACTGAAGTTCCTAGATTCTATTCCCCACAGAGCTTCCTCAAGCAGGAGAACAACAGAAACCTACATTCCCCAGCGGAGCCCTCCTCAAACAGCATGAATAGGAATCCCCATAAAGAGACCTCTTACGAAGTTATCATCTATCTTGGATGGCATCTTTAATCCCATCTTCGGCAACTCTCCATCACACTCTCCAAATGGCATCTATAAGCCCATTCTCGACATCATCAACCATCGGTGGTACTTCATGCGAGTGCAAAATTCTGGGCACTCTAGTGTTCAATCATCTTCCATCTTCAGATCACGAAAGGCAAATAAGCCAATCTAAATCCTCAGGTTTAATAAGATTGAATAGAGGCAGCTGTTGTACCCCAAAATTTTCGCTCCCAGTTTTACTCAAGGCATGCTCATTGAGGTTCCCAATTGCTCAAGGTGGATCAAGAACTGACCAGACAAATTCTTCTCCTAAGTAATGAACCTCTAACTAGGGTCTCACTTTTCATCAAGACGTGGGAGCTCCAAAGGTATCAAATGTTTTCCATTATCCTAATATTCCTTCAAGATTTTCCATGCCAAATTTCATGCCCTAAACTACAGGCTTGCTCAGTTAATTGCTCAAATGTTTGAAAATCAATTGTATTAGGTCAAAAGTCAACTATAGCCCATATACAGTCAAACTTCATGATTTTTGATTAACACAAACATTTTAAATTGATATCCATCATTTGATCAAGGGTTGATCATGATTCCTCAAGAAATGCTCCTAATCTATCAAAAGTAAAAAATTGCTAAATTAAGGTTTCTATAGGAAAAGTCAACTGAACTTTGACCAAGCATAACTTTCACATACTTCATCCATTTTTCCCCAACCAAAGCTCCTTTTGAAGATAATATCATTCCCTACAACTTCTCTTTTGTCCTCAAGATCAAGAGATGCACCATTTGAAAGATACAAGCTCATACATTACAGGTCATTTTTAGAAAGTCAACAAAAGACACTTTTTTCCAAGACCTTTTACATCAAGATAAAGTCTTCAAATGAAAAATTTATAAAAGGAGGGGTTGAATTAGACATATTGGGATTTCCAAAAAGTTCAAGATCATCATTATGAGATGAAAATTGAGCAAGTTATGGCTTGCCCAAGTTGGGAAATTTTTGGAAGTTTCAAGATTTGTGCATTGAGAAAACTTAAACTTTTAAGTCAATGGCTTAATTTCTTGGACTTCAAACATCTTCATAACCTTATGTAAGACCTATAAATTCATTCTTACCTTACCTTGAATTTTTTATCTATTTTATTCATATTTATTTTGTTTTTATTCACATAAATACAAGATAAATTATATAAAATAGTGAATGATGGATCATGACACTTGGGCTTTAGGTTTGGATTGATTTTAGGCCCATATATTCATGCAAGACTGTCTAGGTTCATCCCCCAAACAAAATGAGCAAGAATGACCATTTTTGGAATTTTTTCAAATTTGATTTTGGTGTTTAAACCATGGCTTAATGGGATGATTTCTTTCCTTCTTACCTTGTCTCCTCCCTCTCCTTTATAAATACATCACATATGCAAGCCAAACTCACGCAGAGATATTACTTAGAGAGCCATGAAAAATTCCAAAATTTCAACCAAAGTTGCAAAAGTTGAAACACATTTTGCAGGTGCTCTCAATTCAAACTAGCAATCATACGTTGCTCCTGAGGTTCCTAGGGACTTGTTCCAACTATTCTCAAAGCTTGAAACATCCCAAAACGTCAGATCCAATTCATCACCATTTAGATAAAATCTCAACTCCAAATCTTTATTTTTACAAATTGTTGAATGTTTTAACATGCGTGTATGAGTTTCTGGGCATCCTTGGAGCAGGTTAAAAGAATTATATGGAATGCATGATGTGTAGATCATAAAATGCCATGATCAAACCGTGTTAGGGTTTTTGATTCATAACTCAAGATGCAGGAGTTTTCTGGCCAATCTAAGGCCAGATTCGTGATCAGGGCGAAATTTTAAGTGGAATAGGGTTTTGGTTCAGTCTTGAAACTAACAAATTCACAGGATCCATGTTTTGATGTACCAGAGAAGACGATTGGAGTTTGACTTCGGCGTCCCTCCGGTCGTTTTAATCAGGCAGGAGCTAGCGTGGCAAGGCAGCGTGTCCTGATTGGCCCATTCAAATGCAAAGGGGCCCATCAGCGCGCAAATATAATTTTTAATATATTTTGAGTCATTTTTCAAATATAATATTATGCATTGATTAGGATACACGAATTGAAAGGTAGCTCAGATGGCAAGGCGTATGTGCACAAAGGTAAATGACCTGGGTTGGAGTCCCAGGTCCAACATTTTTTATTTTTCTAACATTCTCTTGCAGATTCCATACAGCCATGCTACACACGTACACCATAGGCCATCATATCCTTGCCTTCCAAATGTCAATACAGCCAGGTCCAAACGCATGAAGCATGCATCCCCATCATGGACACTCAAGGGATCCTCACACCGGATCCATACAGTTTCAGGGCCAACTTAGAATGGGCCTAGCGAATTTCCACATACACCCCCTGTTTACTAATCAACACCATTCCCATTAGCTCTCTTATTTATTTTATTTTATTATTTACTTCATTTTAATCTTTTTTTAACAAATCATAAAAAATCAAAAATAATAATCATAGACTTAAAAATTTTCCAATTAATTTAATTTTCATTAATTTAATTAATTAATTTAACTTCATTTTATCAATTTAAAATCAACTAGACTTAGGTTTATTTAATTCAAAGATTTTCTTAATAAAAACACAAAAAATAGTAGAATTAGTTTTATTAATTAACAATCATTTTTCTTTTATTTAATTAATTAAGATTATATTTAGTTTTTTATCATTTAATTTAGTGTAATTATTTTCTTAAAATAAACAAAACCAAAAAAAAGATTTTCTTGTTTACTTAGAAATTTTCTTAGGGTTTTAGATGCCATCTCTATTTCGTGCGCATTACTTTGTTCTCGTATTTTTTATAATAATGTACCTGCTGACAGTATGTAATAGATCAAAACTAGGACTTTATCGCTTTCTTTATTTTTCTCCCATTTGGACATGTAAATACCCCCTCCCCAAAGCATTGTAATAGCGTAGGATTTAAATTCCCGCACTTTAAATTTCTGCAAAATATTAACTGTTAGTAACTATACTTGTATGAACAGACTAATAACAAAATGCTAGCAAACTTAATAACAAATATAAATAAATTGAACTAAATCACATGCACATATACACCTCTAAGGTACGCCCACTTCGGTTGCCTTCAGAAAAATAGTCACAACTCTCGAAACATGAGAGGTTTTAGTGGCTACCCTCTGGTTAAAAAAAAAGATCATAAGTCCCTCGATGACCCGCTCGACGTTGCCCTGGTAAAATTATGATCTTAGAACCTTAGGTTAGTTACTAAAGCTTCTCACCCAGTTGCCTTTGTGACTATAAAAAATGTCTCTTCGATTGTCCCTCATACATCCAACGATAGGGCTACCTACTCACTAATAGTAGGATAACACTGTCTAAAGGATAAGAGGAAAAGAACGACCTTTTCGAGTACAAGTAGATAGATGTTAGATGCTTGCTCAAATAAAACAAACTTTTTACACTTACACATTTCAAAAACAACTTTCAAAAACATTTGCTTTGTCAACACTCTTGAGGACTGATACAAGAGTTATCATGAAGAAAATCGCCGCACTAAGGTATTTCAAAACATTTTATGTTTCAAAACACACAAAGCACAAAATACTTTTAAAATGAGCTAAGCATCTAAGAGCCCGTAGATAACTACGGATGGAAAGGGTGCTAACACCTTCCCTTTCCATAATCTACCCTCTTACTCAGAAAACTCTTAAAAAGGTCTTTTTATGTTCTTTTCACCCTTTCCTTAATTTGGATAAAAGAAAAGTCGGTGGCGACTCTTTCTTAATGCAACATTTGTAAATACAAATGCAAAACCAGTACAACAGTCGGTTCTGCCACCGTATCACAGTCTTCAAGAGTGTTGATAAAGCATTTTGAAAAGGTTTTTGAAAATTGTTTTGTGTAAGTGTAAAAAGTTTGTTTTTGAGCATAGCATCTAGAAACTATCTACTTTACTCGAAAGGTTCGTTCTTTTCCTCCTTTCCTTTAGACATCGCTATCCTACTATTAGCGAGTAGGTAGCCTTAGTCGTTTGGATGTTTGAGGAACATTCAAAGGGGCGTTTTATAGTCATGAAGGCAACTTGGCAAGAAATCTTAGTAACTACCCTAGGGTTTTAAGATCATTTTTACCGAGGCAACGCCAAGAGGGTCATCGAGGGACTTATGATCTTTTTAAACCGGAGGGTAGCCACTAAAATATCTCACATTTTGAGAGTTGTGACCATTCTCCGAAGGCAATCGAAGTAGGAATAGGCTAAAGGTGCGCATGTGCAATTGTGTAGTATTCAATTGTTTATCTTTGTGTTAGGTTTGCTAACGTTTGATTATTATTTTTGCCATACAATCCTAATTAGCATATATCTAAGCTGTTGACAACTTGCAGGAATTTAAAATGCGGAAATGTAAATCCTACGCTATTACATGGCTTTTGGGAGGGGGAATTATTTACATGTCCAAAACTTGGGGGAGAAATAAAGAAAGCAGTAAAGTAAAAGTCCTAGATTAAACTATTACAAACCAGTAAACAATTACAATAATATGAAGAAAAAAACGAAAGTAAATAAATGTGCAAATTGGAAGGACGTCTAAAAACTCTAAGGTAATTCTAGGCGAATAAAGAAATCTTTTTGTTGTTTTGTTTTGTTTTATGAAAAAAATGAATTCAAATAAATCCTAATTCTATTTATTTTAAAATTGGAAAAAAGGGGTTTAAATAAATATTAATTAATTTGTGGAATTATTTTAATTATGAAAAATGCTAACCTAATATTTTTGTGATTTTTATTGGTTAAAGGAAACTGATTAAAAAAAGTTGATTAAGAAAAACAAATAATACTAAAAAAAATGTAAATGGGCCTCGCTGCAAAAAGGAGTTAGAGGGATGTAAAAAAGAATCCTTAGGCCCACAACTAATGAGCCCAGGAGGCTGTATTGGCTCGGATGAGAGAGAGTCCTTAAAGGTGCACGGTGGGGGTGTGCGCTTGAGGCATTCAGATCATGCTTGATGAGATCAAATGGTCAAGAATTGGAGGTGTATGATGCATGTACAGATCTGCTTAGCATTGGATCTGCAAATGATATGTTAGAAAAAAAATAATACATGACCTGGGTATCGAACCCAGGCCCTTTCGACTGCACACACTCCCCTTTACCATCTGAGCTATTTGTTCATTCATTGGTACAAATAAAATCACAATACTCCATTAGCAAACAAATCATATATATATATATATATATATATATATATATATATATATATATATATATATATATATATATATATATATATATATATATATATATATATATATATATATATATATATATATAATTTGAAATCCACACATGCATGCTGCACAAGCCAAAAGTACAAGGATGCCTGGATTTGAGATTCGAAGGAATTTGTTTCACCTGCCCTAGCAAAAGTATCTTGTCACTTTATATTTTACATGTCACATTAACAATCACAAACATCATGCAACATGAATATACAATCAAAATTGAATTATATATATGAAATGAATTTGAGATCGAAGGTTCATTACCAGTGGAACGTTTGCTTTGGATTAGAAAGGCATGCAACTGTTATTTTGATTCTGACAACTTTGTTGGAATTTTGGAATTTTTATGAAGCTCTCATGGGGCAACATGCGTGTCTGGGAAAAAATTCTCGTGTTTGGGCAATATGTGTATGTATAGGCAGGTGTTTCTGTGACTAATGTTTTTTTGTCTCTTTTTTTCTGTCCCTGGCAACGTGTCTTTAGCCCTGTGTTTATAGGGGGTAGAGGTGAATGGAAATGGCAAGAGACAGCCATTAACCAGGCTTTTAAGGCAGAATCGAAAGCCTTAAACAGGTTGCCATCTTTGATGAATTCCTACCCTTTTGGGTTTTAGGATGAACCTGGACATGTTTCACTCCCTGGCTCCTTTGAATGCCTCCACGCCTTGTTCTTCGATTGGCTCTGAATTTCCCCTTCCAATGGCTCTGGGCTTCATTATTGTGGCTTCTCCGATTGAGCTCCGATTTGCCTTGTTCTTTGATTCGCTCTGAAAATACCCAACTAGCCCAATCAAACACTTCATTCTGGTCAGTCGAAGCTTCTTTTGTCATTTCCTTCAAATGTAATTATGCAGGAGGCTTGGGCTTGGCAGCATGTAGGACTTTGGCCAGCAAGCATCTTGAACCAGACTCATCAAAAGGCAAAACAAAACTTGTTTCCAACAATTGTGTGTCTTTCAAATGGACCAATTGTATGTCCTTTGAAGACACCATTTGTGTGTCCTTCGAATGGACCAGATGTATGTCCTTCGAATGCATCACTTGTATGTTTCTTCGAATGGACCTTTGGAATGTTTCTTCGAATGGACCATATTATGTTCCAAAGTGTAGAAAACTGTGTGTTGAAGGGTTTAGAGGTGGAGTCAAAGCTAGCACGAGGGAAGCCACTATTTTATGAGTCGAAGCACACATGAAATAAGTTCTTGCCTTGTGAATCGAAGGCAAGCATGAAGAGGAAGCCTTTGCCTTGTGCGTCGAAAGCAAGCACAAAGGAGGCACTTGTCTTCTGGATTAAAGCAGACACATAAGAGGCCAATGCTCAATCGAAGCTTGCATGCAGAAGGCCACTACTTTGTGAATCAAAACAAATCTGCAGGAGGCTACTGCTTGTGAATCGAAGGCAAGTCTGAAGCAACCAATGCTCAGTCGAAGCTTTGTGAATTAAACTTGATCGAAGGAGGTCGATTGCTCAATTGAATCTTATGAACCAAGCTTGCATCGAAGGAGGCCAAATGCTCAATCGAAGCTTATGAACCAAGATTGCATCGAAGGAGGCCAAATGCCTAATCGAAGCTTGTGAAACAAAGCTTGCTCGAAGGATTTTAGATGCCCAATCGAAGCTTATGAATCAAGGAAAACTTGCTCTTCTTTGATTTGATGCCTGAAAGCCAAAATTCCAATTGTACTTGTGCAAACTTGCCCTTTTGAAAATCCTTGTGAGAAAATGCCTTGAGAAAAAGGAGGGAAAATTTCGAGGTACAACAGCTGCCCCTGTTCAATCTTCTTAAACTTGAAGATTTAGATTGGCTTGTTTGCCTTTCGTGATCTGAAGGTGGAAGATGATTGAACAGTAGAGTGCCCAGAAATTTGCACTCGTATGATGTGATGGTTGATTGTGTAGGGAATGGGCTTAAAGATTCCATTTGGAGAAGATGACTGAGAGTTGTCGGAGATGGGCTTAAAGATGCCATCCAAAGTAGATGTTGACTTCATAAGAGGTCTCATTATGGGGATTCCTATTCCTGTTGTCTGAGGAGGACTCTGCTGGGGAAGGTTGATTTCTGTTGTTCTCCTGCTTGAGAAAAACTCTATGGGGAATAATGTCTAGGAGATTCAGTTGTCCAAGGCTCTACTGAGGAGTTATCTCTATACTAGAGAGATGCAAGTTTGATTTTCTCTGGTTGAACTCCAAGCTTCACAGTAACTTGCTAGGGAGAATGAAATTAACTGCTTCCTGGAAATCTATTAGAAAGAGCCTGTGTAGGGTTGTTTCAGGATGAGTCCGTGTTAAGCTGCATCTGGAGATTGATAAGAAGGAATCTATGTAGAGTTACTTTGGGATGAGTCTGTGTTAGACTACATCTGTAAATATATGAGAAGGAACCCGTGTAAGAATGCTTCAGGATGAGCCCGTGTAAAGCTGCATCTAGAGATTGAGAAGGAATCCGTGTAAGATTGCTTTAGGATGAGCCCGTGTAAAGCTGCATCTGGAGATTGAGAAGGAATCTGTGTAAGATTCCTTCATCTGGTCGTGTAGATAGTTACCCCGTTTTGTTTCGAGAATTGATCTACAATCAAATGTTCACAGATAGTTGTCCTGTCTTGTTTCAGGTATTAATCCGAAACTTTCTTTTGTTGGTCATGGAGATAGTTGCCCTGTCTGGTTTCAGGAATTAATCTCTGACCTTAGAGAAAGGAAGATAGTTTCCCTGTCCTGTTTCGGGAGTTAATCTGTAATCTGCTCATGTAGATAGTTTTCCTGTCTGGTTTTAGGTATTAATCTACAACCAGTCGTCCATATATCAGTAACATTGTCGGGACCAACAAAATTACTTCAAGTGGAAGGGTTTTATCTCTCGAGATCTCCCCGAAGACTGTTGCTAAGCCTGTTGTTATTCCATTTGTTGTTCTGGCTAGTACTTCTGCTACTATTCCCATCCTTACTCCAGTTGTTACCCCTGTCGATGAGTCATCTGGGACTCGGGGAAAAGAAGCTGTAGGTGAGCCTGCCCGGACGGAGGCACCTAGAAAAGTTAGTTTGGAATCCTCTAAATAAGAAACTGAGGAGATTTTAAAGATAATCAAGAAGAGCGACTACAATATGGTCGAACAGTTGGGGAAGACCCCTTCGAAGATATCAATGCTAGCTCTGCTATTATGTTCTGAGGCCCATGCAAAGGATTTGGTCACATTTCTCAAGACTGCGCATGTGCCGCAAGAAACCTCTGCTGACCAATTCAAGGACTGTGTGGCCATTTTGACTATTGATAATGGGTTGGGTTTTTCTGATGTTGATTTGACACCCAAGGGGAGAAATCATAATAATGCTCTGCATGTCTCGATCGAATGAAGAGGCACTACTATGGCCCATGTGCTAGTGGACACTGGATTATCACTGAATGTTCTGCCTAAGAAGGCTCTTGATAGGCTAGATTGTGAAGGTTTGACCTTAAAGCCCAGTAACATTATGGTGAGGGCTTTCAACGGTTCAAAAAGAATGGTGCACAGGGAGGTGGACATCTCTGTCAAAGTGGGTTTCCAGACCTTTGAATCCACCTTCTACGTGATGGATATTAGGCCATCTTATTCTTGTTTGTTGGGTCGTCCTTGGATCCATGAAGCTGGAGCCGTTACTTCTACGATGCACCAGATGCTGAAGCATCCAGTGAAGGGAAAGATTGTCACCGTTGTGATCGGTGGAAATAGAACTGACTGTTTTTTAAGCTGGTTCGCGAAATGTCGCGGTAAGCAAGAGTGGCCACCGTCTTTTATGTTCTCCAACATGGAAAGGACAAAAGCACAACAAAATTCCTTATTCGAGAATGTTTCTCGGTTCGGGAGGTAGATTTATAGAAAGGGAAGGTATTAGCACCCTTTCTATCCGTGGTTATCCACGGGCTCTTAGGTACTTGCTCTATGTTTTCAAAAAATTGTTTGCTTTTCAAGTGTGTGTGGGTTTTGAAAAAGTACCGTTTGAAAAATTTCTAAGTAACTCTCGTATCTGTCCTCAAGAGTGTATGAAAAATTTGTTTGAAAACTTTTAGAAAGTGTGAGTGCGAAAAGTTGTTTTGTTTGTTTGAGAGAGCAAGTACCCATGAGAATCTACCTACTCTAAGGAATTAGGCTGTGTAAGAGTCCTTTAGATAGTGCTATCCCACCATTGAGAGGTAGGTAGCACCATCGTTGGAGGTGTTCGGGTCAATTCGATTAAGGGACAATGTGGTCACCGAAGCAATAGTAGGACACCTTAGAAGTAACCCTAATGTCCTAGATCCTTTTTATCCGAGGCAAACGTTTCGAGGCAACTGGATCTTAGACAGGAGGGCGACCTCTAAAACACCCTATACTTGATGACCACGTTCGAGGCAATCAGTGAGGCGTACCCTAGGAGTGGCATGTGCTTGTGTGTTGTTTTCATGTTAATGTTTATCTTGTACATGTTATTTGTGAGCTACGGATTAGTTTTATTTGTCATACAGTCTTGCAGGCATAATTAACAGTTAAGAGTGCGGAAAATAAATTGCGGAAAAGGTAAATCTAACAATTACAAGGCGCGGGTCTATACATCGCCAAAAACAAAAACCCGTTTTGAAAATAAGTGCGAGAAAAGTAAATAAGCGATAAAACCTAGTTAACTATTACATTTCCAGAAGCAGTTACATAAATATAATGAATTAAAAAAAACAAATACGCGCGAAAGAATGAATCGGGACTTCCTAGGGTTTTGACCCTTTTTGAGAAAATATGAGTTTTTGTCCTTTTTTGCAATTAATTGAAATTAAACCTAACTTACTAATTAATTAATTAATTAAATAAAAAAGTGTTTTTGTGTTTTTTAATATTTTAACGAAAAATAAAAAGAAATAAAAAGTCAAGAGAAAACCCTAATTCTAACCTATTTTATTTATTGTAAAAATGTCAAAATTACCTAATTAAAACTAAGTCAATTTGGTTAGTATTTATTTACAAAATAAGTTAATAATGAAATTAATACATAATAAAAATATTATAAATATTTAATTCTGAGTTTATTATGAAAATTAATATTAATTATGTTAGTAAAAATAATAATACTAATAATTAATAAAAAGAAATTAGTAAAAGAAAAATAAAAGAGAAAATATAAGGAAAGAAAATAAAGAACTCAGGGGGGTATGTTGACCCATTAGGAGGTTTTGTTTAGAAATTTGGACCAATAATGATCAAGCCCTTGTTGACTTCTGGAATCAGGTGTGCAAGCATTGACTGGGAACACCATGGTCCACGCCTCATGGCCATCAGATTGGCGTTAATAGCCACTTGACAGGCTGATTGCTTGAGATGTATGATGGATGCTTTGAGGATGCCTGCACAGGATTAGGTTAGAAAAATATTAACAAGCATTTGGGGGACCTGGGAATTGAACCCAGGTCCCAATGGTTGCCAGACATGTCACCATCCACTGAGCCAATCGCTTGTCTTTGTTAATATAATGGACAAGAAAAATAATATATAAACAATCAATTATTCTGGAAACCAAGAAAAAGCGCGCCATATTTTTGAACGGACCAACCACGCGTGAACACGTCCTTCATCTTCTTCGTTTTCCTGTAACAAAAAACAATCAAATAGCGGGGGTTTTTAACCCCCACAAAATGCAACCACAGAAAATAGCGATTAGGCGTACAGTACATATAAATAGGCCGCGATGGTTGGGTTGAGTTCGTCTGGCCTTGACGAATTCAACCATATGCGTTATGAGGTCCAATTTTGCTTATGCTGTAAAGCCCTAATTTCAGAGCTTGGAAACCCTAGAACATGTTCATGGCAACTTCTGATTTAAGGCCTCTTAATCCAATTGACTTATGCCAAAAACTTCCTATGATTGCTAGCAACACAAAACACACTGTAAATCATGTTAATGATGCATAATTTTGGAGTTTCGATTCTCAACAAAATTGACAAACCGTGAGTTCGTGTATGGGGATTTCTTGAGTGTTGGCACGTGATTTGGATTGCAAACCGTTCCTGGGAATGTTGGCAATGTGTTTGAATCGTTCTAAGGCTTTGAAAGGGCCTGGAAGGTGGAATTCAGTTTCAAACTTTCTTTGAATTTTTTCAATATGGCAAGGGTTCTTTGCAGCAGTTTTGCACGTGTATGGCATTAGGGTTATGTTGTGTGCATATATGGGAATAGAATTAGGTCAGCAGCTGGGCCAAGGATCCATTACATTCATGTTTGCATATTTGGTTGACCATCATTAAAGGACTTTCCAAACTTGGAGCAAATCTTGGATTTTATGCACAAAAAGCCCCTAGCACGAATTTGTGAGTTGGCACATGACACATGAAAGCTGTATAAATAAAAAAGATACTATTTCATTGATTTTTAGATTTTATTTGAATTATTAAAGATTTAAAATGAATTAAATCAATAAAAATTAAATAAAAATAGAAAAATAAATGTTTGATCTTGAAATTAATCATGGGACACGTGTATGGCATGACAAGGCTGAATCAAGTGGAAGAAAGTGGGCCCTTTTGTCAAAAATTGAAGTTTTAAGGATAGTTGACTTTTGCCATTTCACAAAATTTCCCAACTTCTCCAATGCATATCTTGCTCAATTTTGATCATATGAACATGTTCTTGGACATTTTGGAAAGGTCTTGAAGTCCTCAAACCAATGCCTTTTGTCCCATGTCATTTGGATTTACCAATCTCAAGTTATGGTCTTTGACTTAAAGTGCCTTTTTGTTGACTTTTGAAATTGACCTATAATGTAGAAATTGATAACTTTTTGTGAGAACATTTCTTGGTCTTGGAATGTGAAGATGAGTTGTAGGAAATGTCATCCCCTTCAAAATGAGCACTGGATGGGATTTTTCTGATGAACCATGAAAAAGTTATGCCTTGGTCAAGTTACAGTTGACTTTTCAGCTGTCCAGAAATAACAACTTTTGCATCTTTGATGATTTTTGAGCCATTCTTGTGGAATCATGATCAAGACTTGATCAAATGATGATTGTGGCTTTAAAATAAGATGTTGACCAAAAATTCTGACTTTTGACTGTAAAATGACCATTTTACCCCTACAGTTGATTGTGAACCAAATAAAGCTTTTGACTGTGCCATTTGATGCTGTGAGCCTTGGGACTTGGCATGTAGATGCTTGACAATGTATATGGGCCTATGGGACTTGATTGAGCCATTGAAAACCTCAACTTCCTTGCAAGAACCAAAACCCTAATTTTGACTGCCTTATGAGGCAATTGGACTGTGCAACCCTTGAGGAATCTTGAAGCATTTGAAGATTGATCTTGACAAATCTTGAAGAATATGGGAGGGCAAATTTTGGGGTACAACAGTTGCCCCTGTTCAATCTTCTTAGACCTGAGGATGTAGATTGGCTTGCGTGCCTTTCGTGATCCGAAGGTGGAAGATGATTGAACACTAAAGTGCCCAGAAATTTGCACTCGTATAGTAGAATATCAGCAAGGTGATGTCAGGAATGGGCTTACATATGCCATTTGGAAAGATGGTGGATAGGAGGATGGGCTTATAGATTCCATCTGGAAACGTGGCAGAATTTTGTCGGGAATGAGCTTACAGACGCCATTTGGAGACTGTTGGTAGGTGGATGGGCTTATAGATGCCATCGGGGGTGTCGATCGCGTAAGAGATTCCTTAGCGAGAACTCATGTACTTGAGAAAGAAAGATAATTTCCTGACCTGTTACAGGGGTTGATCTTCACACTCTTCATGCAGATATGCCCTGGCTAGATGCAGGTATCGAATCTGGAATTAGTCGCCCACATATATGCCTTGGCTAGAGACAGGTATCGAATCTGGAACTTCAAAAGGTTGGTAGGTTGTCTCTACTGACAAGTTATCTCAGAAAAATCTTTTAGGAACCAATTTAACTGAACCAGGGAGATTTTGTCTTTTTTGACGAGTTGTCTTTGTGGACGGGTTGTCTTTATGGACGGGTTGTCTATGATGACGGGTGTCTTTAACGATGAGTGTCTATAACGACGGGTGTCTATAACGACGGGTGTCTATGACGACGGGTGTCTATGACGATGGGTATCTATAACGACGGGTGTCTATGACGACGGGTGTCTATAACGACGAGTGTCTATAACGATGGGTGTCTATGACGACGAGTGTCTATAACGACGGGTGTCTATAACGACGGGTGTCTATAACGACGGGTGTCTATAACGATGGGTGTCGATAACGACGGGTGTCTATGACGACGGGTTTCTATGACGACGGGTGTCTATGACGACGGGTGTCTATGATGACGGGTGTCTATGACGACGTGTGTCTATGACGACGTGTGTCTATGACGACGGGTGTCTATGACGACGAGTGTCTATGACGACGGGTGTCTATAACGACGGGTGTCTATAACGACGGGTGTCTATAACGACGGGTGTCTATAACGACAAGTGTCTATAACGATGGGTGTCTATGACGACGGGTGTCTATGACGACGGGTGTCTATGACGACGGGTGTCTATGAGGACGGGTGTCTATGAGGATGGGTGTCTATGACGACGGGTGTCTATAACAACGGGTGTCTATAATGACGGGTGTCTATAACGACGAGGAATTAATTTCAACTGGACTTGTCTTCTTTGACTGGATTTGTCTTCTTTGACTGGATTGGTCTCTTTTGATTGTATTTGTTTACTTTGACACAGCTGATCATTTAACTGTATCCTTCCTGAAAAGTAAAGGTCAGTCATATGCAATGCATGATATGGATCAAGCAATGATGTTCTCGACATAAATGAGATTGTATGATATGATGCGTATATGCATGTATCATGATGTATAACAATGTGATGCTTATGAATGTATCTTCGTCTAGGAAAATAAATCCTTGACGGATGCCGGGAGCTTATTGAGTCCTGGGATGATGTTGAAGAGTAGAGTTCTTCGCTTCCGCTGGGGATGATGATTGCAAGAATAAACCGGCAGGAGAAGATGACTCCGTTGGGGAATAAACTTATTGGAGAGGTTACTCTGCAGGGAATTACTCCGTGGAGAAGAGATACTTCGCTGAGATTTGATGATAACTCCGCTGGGGGATAGGAAGAACTTCGCCGAGGACGATCTTTCCGTGGTAATTAGCTGAGGATAACCCAGTTATAAGCTCTGGTGGGGAATAAACTTTGAATATGGTCAGGGAGAGACGTTGTACTCTGCGGGAAACAAGCTTCCAGAATCTACTGGGGATGAGCTTCCAGAATCTACTAGGGATAAGCTTCCAGAATCTACTGGGGATAAGCTTCAACTCTCCTGGGGAAACTTTTTTTTGGACTGTACTGGGGAGTGGCTCCACTGGGGTGTCTGGTATTCCGCCGGGGAACAATCTTATACTAAGACTGCCGGGGATGCTTGCTTAGGAACATCTGTATACTCCGCTGGGGAATATTGAGATTTTCTGGGGATACCCAACTTCCTTAAGGCTGACAGTAGACTAACTCTGCTTGGGGAGAGTATGGCTGACACCTGTCTTACTCTGCGGGGAGTGAAGGTATCCTGGTTACATTCTTCAGCTGAATCTACCTTATGCCTGGAGGACAGAGCAGCTAGACCGTTTAGACAATTCTGATTGCCCCAGCTTCTGTGGGAGAAAGTACCTGTAGAGGTGCTTGATAACTGCCGATTTCTGGTAGGCAAGTGACGAGATGACAGGACATAGTCGTACGCTTTGATCCCTAACTTTTGCCTGGACCGCCCTTTCGGGTTTTCAGTCCACCGGGATACCCATTTTTGCCCAAGCCGCCTTTTCAGGTTTTCGACTTGCCGGGTGTACATATTTTTTTATTTCCATCCCTTATTTTTTCCCGAACCCTTTTGGTTCGCCGAGAAGCCCTTATTTTTGCCTAGGTGTGTCAACCTAGCGGGTATTTGATTATGTGTAGTATTTTTTCGACTATGTCCATTCCCTCAGGATGTAGGGAGTTGTCGCTGTCAGTAGTATTGCGTTGCCAGAAGGTCTTCGTTTGATTGTCCAATGCCCCAAGTGACTCCGATGGAGATTTGCCCCAAGCTGGTTGGCCTTTTGAGAGATTCTCCTAAATTTAACTTAACTGCCCCAGATGATGGACAATGATCATGCCGTGCCCCTTGATTGGAGGTGCTTTTGTTCATTAGACATTTCTCGTGCGAACTTCTATGTTGTTCAAACAAATAGTCATATGCAAACAATTTTATATCCGAAATGCATTGCTTATGTCTGTCTTGAAGATTTTGAAAATGCGTTTTTTCAGTAAAACAAACAAATTTTGTAAAATGCGATGTCAACTCGTTGTTTTACCGCAAGCCTTAAGGGGTCAGGATACCTTTCGTAATAGTATGCTTTCGAACTAACCCGTGCTTCAGCTAGGACTTTTTGAGGGTTGTAATGTGGCCTGGTTCACGGTTTAAGAAACAAAGGATAAAGGCTCAAATTTTATTTGTACCCACCCGCTCTTCGTGATGTTCTTCGAACCTAAACTCAGCTAATCGTGCGTTAAACCTTGTTTGAGTCTTTGCTTTGATATACCAGTGATGGTTCGGATATTGACAGTTTATTTTGAATAGGCAGTCATTTCCTTTTGTCGAGGGTTTGTCGGACCTCTTTCTTTTTGGTTGTGTTATCCCTGTTTTTGCCTGAACTGTTTCTTTTGTGATTACAGTCAGCGGGATGCCCCAGTTTTGTGTAAGTCTCCTTCATAGGTTTTGACTTATTGGGCTTTTGTTTTGATAGATAATGACTGCCTGGATTTATGATTATTCGGAACCATCACTGTCTTTTGTTTCAAAAAGACTTCTTTGATGTTGTTCATTATGCACTTGGATCAATTGAGAAGACTACCCTGCCCCAGGTTATGATTAAGGGTTTTAATTTTTTTGTGAAAAGAAAAAAACTCCTACTTCTTTGGCTCGAAGAGGGTAACGATGGATTATCCTCCTTATAACTCCAGTGTTTAGGAATTGAAACAATGCCTGTACTTCATCAGCGGGGTCTGTTCAAAAGCATATTGTAGATCGTGGTATCGTTTTCGTCATCCTCCCTCAAGAGGCTTGGAATTATTAATTGAGAGTTTGAACATCACAAAAATGAAAACAGTTTGAATCTAGCGAATGCGCAATAATTACTTCAAAACAGACATGTGTAATGCATTAATGAAATAACAACGTTTGACATGAATAAAATGTTTAAACAATCAAAGAAAAATACAACTTGAACATTCAAATGAACAAAAGTTTTTCCAATCCTAGCCATGTTTTGGCAAGGGAGCAGTGATCACATTGGGAGCCTCGGGCGCTTCGAACTGGACCTACTTTGCGTCGATTAGATCCTGAACCTTGTTCCGCAGAGTCTAACAATCATCTGTAGCATGCCCCGGGCTGTTAGAATGATAAGCGCAGCGGGCGTTGGGGTTATACCTTGAAGGTGTCTTGCTGGGATTCTTAGGAGGATCCCTTAGAGCTACCAGGTTGGTCTCCAGCAATTGTGGCAATATCTGGGACAAGGTCATGCCGAGGGGAGTGAATTGCCATTTAGGTCTCTCTTCCCTTTGTTGGTTGCGATGTTGAGGAGCGTTGGCTGGTTTTGCAATAACCACCGCGTTGACAGCTTGGCGGTGTTCGGACCTATTCTGCCCTCTTGAACCATAGACAACACTAGATTCTTTCTTGGATGGTTTCTTCTTAGTATTCGAGGAGTCACCATTTTGTATCTTTCTAGACTTGATACCAGCTTCGATCCTCTCACCCATCAAGATCAGATCTGTAAACCCAGCAGAAGAATTCCCAATCAGATGGTTGAAGAATGGACCAGACAGGGTCCCCAAGAACAAGTCCACAAACTCACGGTCAGTTAGAGGTGGCTGCACCCTTCCAGCAAGGTCTCTCCACTTTTGCGCATACTCTTTGAATCCTTCACCCTTTCCTAGTGACATACCCTGGAGTTGGGTACGTGTAGGAGCGAGGTCGGAATTGTACTGATACTGCTTGTAGAATGCAGTAGCCAAGTCATCCCAATTACGAATGTTGGCTCCATCCAGCTGATAGAACCATTCGAGTTGAGTCCCTGAAAGACTTTCCTGGAAGAAATGGATCCATAAGTTCTTGTCTACAGTATACGGTTGGATCTTCCTCACATATGATCTGAGATGCAGCTTGGGACAGGATGCCCCGTCGTATTTTGCAAAAGCAGGTGCTTTGAATTTGTGAGGGATCACCACCCCAGAAGATAGACCTAGATCTTCGAAATCCAGACCGGGTACCTTTTGTATCTACATAGCACTTAACCGGTCTTCGAGCTGTTTGTACTTGTCCTCAGCAGGAGGGTACTGTTCATCATTGTAATCTGTCTCGTTGTCGGAGACCCCGGGACTAGGAACCCTTCTCTCTTGGGGACTGTCCTTGCCCACAGATGAAGTAGTTAGCTCAGCCTCATTCGGTAATCCATTCCCAGATCTGCGTCTAGGGTTGAACAAAACAGTCCTCTTCTTCTTCTTCTTCTCTTTCAGAAGCAGAGTCTTCAAATCCTGTTGTCCCTGGGCTAGGCTCATAACCATCTCTTGGAACTGGGCATTCTAGGCCTGGAGGGCCTTGATAGCTTGTTCATTGGATGATTCAGGATTCATGATGATTGCTGAAATAAACAGCGAAGAAGATAAGTGACCTGTCAAAAGGGTACCTGTTATGCAATGATATGTATGTATGCATGCAATGTTTTCAAGGATCTCGCGGGGTAGACAAGAAAAAATTGTCAGAATTTGAATCCGGTAGCTTGATTGAAAGAACTTCATGTTGTTGAGAGTCCTTCTTCAAGGGTCAAAGGCTCACCATATCTAGTGGGTCATAGCCCCTGACTCAAGTCATCAACCTTGTTTTGATTTCCAAACAATCTTGGCTAGGGGGACCTTCTTCAAGAGTCAAAGCTCACCATATCAAGTGGGTCATAGCCCCTGACTCAAGTCATCAACCTGGCTAGAGGAAAATAAATCCCCTTTGCCCCTTGCTATACATTTTGGTTCATCATGACCTGCATCACAAGCCCTTGAGATCCTTGAAATGGATTAGTCTTTATGTAGGATGTATGCTATGGTATGATGTTATGCTATGCATGAAGTGATGTAAGTAGGCCCTGTAATGAGTCCCAATTAAGGACTGTAAACAAAACCTGCAAGGAACTCGTGTTGTTAGATAACAAGTATGCAAGTAATTCAAGTATGAAGGCACACAAGTCACACCAGACAACCCTTAGAGTTCAGGCCAGCATGAAGTTTGGGGTACTACCCTCTTGAAGTTGGTGGGCTCAAACCTGTCCTATCGAAAGTAACCGGGTTCTAAGGAGCTCAACATCATTGGGTTGTTTTCTATGTTCATTGTTTTGATTTAGCCACTGAATTGGCGATCAAAATATTCCAAGAAAACAACCCTCAATGAGTGTAGTATCGAGTATCTACCAACTTCAGACTGCACCAAAGTCGGTCATCTCACTACCCCTAAAGAGGCCAGGATGGTCAAGTAAGATTCCTAAGGTCAGTTGATGCTTCACGACACCACGCGGCGGCCCCGTACTCTCCTTGACTTGACTCAAGGGTTACCGGTACTCACCAAAGTGTCACATCAACATAGCAACTGCTTCAACCGTGTCGGTATACCCCGCATAGTTCCCTCACAGTTTGTTGCTACCTAAAGAGGTATCCCCCAGATCCGGGTTAGGATCTATGAAACTCCAAGACATACCCACAATATTAAATCAAGCAAAGCAAGCAATTGAAAACATAAGAGTGGTCTAATCCTAAGGTACACCTCACTTATAAAGATTCCCCAGCAGAGTCGCCAGTTCTGTGATTGGTGGAAATAGAACTGACTGTTTTTTAAGCTGGTTCATAAAATGTCGCGGTAAGCAAGAGTCACCACTGTCTTTTATGTTCTCCAACATGGAAAGGACAAAAGCACAGCAAAATTCCTTATTCGAGAATGTTTCTCGGTTCGGGAGGTAGATTTATAGAAAGGGAAGGTATTAGCACCCTTTCTATCCGTGGTTATCCACGGGCTCTTAGGTACTTTCTCTATGTTTTCAAAAAATTGTTTGCTTTTCAAGTGTGTGTGGGTTTTGAAAAAGTTTCGCTTGAAAAATTTCTAAGTAACTCTCGTATCTGTCCTCAAGAGTGTATGAAAAATTTGTTTGAAAACTTTTAGAAAGTGTGAGTGCGAAAAGTTGTTTTGTTTGTTTGAGAGAGCAAGTACCCATGAGAATCTACCTACTCTAAGGAATTAGGCTGTGTAAGAGTCCTTTAGATAGTGCTATCCCACCATTGAGAGGTAGGTAGCACCATCGTTGGAGGTGTTCGGGTCAATTCGATTAAGGGACAATGTGGTCACCGAAGCAATAGTAGGACACCTTAGAAGTAACCCTAATGTCCTAGATCCTTTTTATCCGAGGCAAACGTTTCGAGGCAACTGGATCTTAGACAGGAGGGCAACCTCTAAAACACCCTATACTTGACGACCACGTTCGAGGCAACCAGTGAGGCGTACCCTAGGAGTGGCATGTGCTTGTGTGTTGTTTTAATGTTAATGTTTATCTTGTACATGTTATTTGTGAGCTACGGATTGGTTTTATTTGTCATACAGTCTTGCAGGCATAATTAACAGTTAAGAGTGCGGAAAATAAATTGCGGAAAAGGTAAATCTAACTATTACAAGGCGCGGGTCTATACATCGCCAAAAACAAAAACCCGTTTTGAAAATAAGTGCGAGAAAAGTAAATAAGCGATAAAACCTAGTTAACTATTACATTTCCAGAAGCAGTTACATAAATATAATGAATTAAAAAAAACAAATACGCGCGAAAGAATGAATCGGGACGTCCTAGGGTTTTGACCCTTTTTGAGAAAATATGAGTTTTTGTCCTTTTTTGCAATTAATTGAAATTAAACCTAACTTACTAATTAATTAATTAATTAAAGAAAAAAAGTGTTTTTGTGTTTTTTAATATTTTAATGAAAAATAAAAATAAATAAAAAGTCAAGAGAAAACCCTAATTCTAACCTATTTTTTTTATTGTAAAAATGTCAAAATTACCTAATTAAAACTAAGTCAATTTGGTTAGTATTTATTTACAAAATAAGTTAATAATGAAATTAATACATAATAAAAATATTATAAATATTTAATTCTGAGTTTATTATGAAAATTAATATTAATTATGTTAGTAAAAATAATAATACTAATAATTAATAAAAAGAAATTAGTAAAAGAAAAATAAAAGAGAAAATATAAGGAAAGAAAATAAAGAACTCAGGGGGGTATGTTGACCCATTAGGAGGTTTTGTTTAGAAATTTGGCCGAATAATGATCAAGCCCTTGTTGACTTCTGGAATCAGGTGTGCAAGCATTGATTGGGAACACCATGGTCCACGCCTCATGGCCATCAGATTGGCGTTAATAGCCACTTGGCAGGCTGATTGCTTGAGATGTATGATGGATGCTTTGAGGATGCCTGCACAGGATTAGGTTAGAAAAAATATTAACAAGCATTTGGGGGACCTGGGAATCGAACCCAGGTCCCAATGGTTGCCAGACATGTCACCATCCACTGAGCCAATCGCTTGTCTTTGTTAATATAATGGACAAGAAAAATAATATATAAACAATCAATTATTCTGGAAACCAAGAAAAAGCGCGCCATATTTTTGAACGGACCAACCACGCGTGAACACGTCCTTCATCTTCTTCATTTTCCTGTAACAAAAAACAATCAAATAGCGGGGGTTTTTAACCCCCACAAAATGCAACCACAGAAAATAGCGATTAGGCGTACAGTACATATAAATAGGGCGCGATGGTTGGGTTGAGTTCGTCTGGCCTTGACGAATTCAACCATATGCATTATGAGGTCCAATTTTGCTTATGCTGTAAAGCCCTAATTTCAGAGCTTGGAAACCCTAGAACGTGTTCATCGCAACTTCTGATTTAAGGCCTCTTAATCCAATTGACTTATGCCAAAAACTTCCTATGATTGCTAGCAACACAAAACACACAGTAAATCATGTTAATGATGCATAATTTTGGAGTTTCGATTCTGAACAAAATTGACAAATCGTGAGTTCGTGTATGGGGATTTCTTGAGTGTTGGCACGTGATTTGGATCGCAAACCATTCCTGGGAATGTTGGCAATGTGTTTGAATCGTTCTAAGGCTTTGAAAGGGCCTGGAAGGTGGAATTCAGTTTCAAGCTTTCTTTGAATATTTTCAATATGGCAAGGGTTCTTTGCAGCAGTTTTGCACGTGTATGGCATTAGGGTTATGTTGTGTGCATATATGGGAATAGAATTAGGTCAGCAGCTGGGCCAAGGATCCATTGCATTCATGTTTGCATATTTGGCTGACCACCATTAAAGGACTTTCCAAACATGGAGAAAATCTTGGATTTTATGCACAAAAAGCCCCTAGCACGAATTTGTGAGTTGGCACATGACACATGAAAGTTGTATAAATCAAAAAGATACTATTTCATTGATTTTTAGATTTTATTTGAATTATTAAAGATTTAAAATGAATTAAATTAATAAAAATTAAATAAAAATAGAAAAATAAATGTTTGATCTTGAAATTAATCATGGGACACGTGTATGGCATGACAAGGCTGAATCAAGTGGAAGAAAGTGGGCCCTTTTGTCAAAAATTGAAGTTTTAAGGATAGTTGACTTTTGCCATTTCACAAAATTTCCCAACTTCTCCAATGCATATCTTGCTCAATTTTGATCATATGAACATGTTCTTGGACATTTTGGAAAGGTATTGAAGTCCTCTAACCAATGCCTTAGGTCCCATGTCATTTTGATTTACCAATCTCAAGTTATGGTCTTTGACTTAAAGTGCCTTTTTGTTGACTTTTGAAATTGACCTATAATGTAGAAATATATAACTTTTTGTGAGAGGATTTCTTGGTCTTGGAATGTGAAGATGAGTTGTAGGAAATGTCATCCCTTTAAAAATGAGCATTGGATGGGATTTTTCTGATGAACCATGAAAAAGTTATGCCTTGGTCAAGTTACAGTTGACTTTTCAACTGTCCAGAAATAACAACTTTTGCATCTTTGATGATTTTTGAGCCATTCTTGTGGAATCATGATCAAGACTTGATCAAATGATGATTGTGGCTTCAAAATAAGATGTTGACCAAAAATTCCGACTTTTGACTGTAAAATGACCATTTTACCCCTATAGTTGATTGTGAACCAAATAAAGCTTTTGATTGTGCCATTTGATGCTGTGAGCCTTGAGACTTGGCATGTAGATGCTTGACAATGTATATGGGCCTATGGGACTTGATTGAGCCATTGAAAACCTCAACTTCCTTGCAAGAACCAAAACCCTAATTTTGACTGCCTTATGAGGCAATTGGACTGTGCAACCCTTGAGGAATCTTGAAGCATTTGAAGATTGATCTTGACAAATCTTGAAGAATATGGGAGGGCAAATTTTGGGGTACAACAACCGTGCATGGTGAAGAGGAATACATGGTAAGCAACCTGAACTCTTTCACGTACGTGGAAATGGACGGTGAGTTCGTAGAGACCCCTTGTCAAAATTTTAAAGAGGTTCCCCAGACTATGGCATCAACCGAGACTATCACCAGAGTGCCGAAGATCACTAGAACTCCTTTGAAGATGGCTTCTCTCAAGGACGCCAGAGCAGTAGTTGAAGAAGGTGGGTGTATTATTTGGGGACGACCCCCTGATTTTCCTTACAAAACTAATAAATTTGGTTTGGGCTTTAATTCAGGAGCTCAAAGGGCTGTTCGACTTGCTCGGGCTGGAGGACCTCCCCTACGCATTAGCAATCACGGGGTCAATGCTATAGAAGACCATGATGACGATTCTGATATTGACAGCTGGATCTACCCTACTACCAACGGTGGACCTAGTAACTGGACGACCAAAGATTTTGGGCCGATTACTTTTGTTCAGCAGTAATTGTCTTACTTGTTTTTCAGATTTGTAATAAACAATATAAACTCTATAGCCTTGTGTCTAACTCAAGGCACAATGGTTTACTTGTGAGGGTTATTATATTTCATTATCATATGTCAATAATAAAAAATTGGACGTTCTTGCATAAAAATTTTGCACTCTCTATTTTTATTTTCTGCTTTTCACTTTATCAATATAGCTTCGCTCTTACACACACTCACATATCAAACTGCAGATCCATATCCATTATGGATCCCATTGATAACAATTATGCTATTTCCAGTTATAACTTCAAAAATCCGATCAACCAAGCCGAGGACGAAGGTGAGGAAGATTGCGAGGTACCTGGAGAACTTGCTAGATTGTTATAGCAAGAACAGAGGGCTATACAGCCTCATGAAGAGCCAGTTGAGACAATAAACTTGGGCACAGAGGTAGACAGAAAAGAAGTCAAGATTGGTGAAAATATGGAGCTTAGTGTCAAACAACGGTTGGTACAGATGTTGCACGATTATGTTAAGATCTTCGCCTGGTCATATGAAGACATGCCAGGACTAGACACAAATATAGTGGTTCATCGTCTACCGACTAAAGAATATTACCCTCCGGTAAAGCAAAAGGTCCACCGTATGCGCTCTGAAATGTCAGAGAAGATCAAAGCAGAGGTTATGAAACAATTCAACTCTGGGTTCTTATCTGTCACCTCCTATCCACAGTGGGTTGCTAACGTGGTCCCGGTACCTAAGAAAGATAGTAAAGTACGAATGTGTGTGGACTATAGAGACCTGAACAGGGCAAGCCCCAAGGATGACTTCCCGCTTCCCCATATCGATGTTCTGGTTGACAACATCGCATAACACAAAATCTTTTCCTTCATGGATGGTTTCTCTGGCTACAACCAGATCAAGATGGCACCCGAAGACATGGAGAAGACAACCTTCATCACACAATGGGGCACTTTCTGTTA
Source organism: Vicia faba (assembly GCA_948472305.1). Classification (NCBI taxonomy): domain Eukaryota; kingdom Viridiplantae; phylum Streptophyta; class Magnoliopsida; order Fabales; family Fabaceae; genus Vicia; species Vicia faba. Next base: position 1,109,895,121 of record OX451738.1, read on the forward strand.
TAAGGTGATGCCTTTTGGGTTTAAGAATGCTAGGGAAATTTCTCAGCGAGCCATGGTAGTTTTGTTCCATGATATGATTCACCATGAGATAGAGGTTTATGTTGATGACATGATAGCCAGGTCTCAAACCAAGGGAGAACACCTTGATCATCTACAAAAGCTGTTTAACAGGTCAGAGACATACAAGTTGAGGTTAAATCCGAATAAGTGCACATTCGGGGTAAGGTCTGGTAAACTTTTGGGGTTCATCGTCAGTGACAAAGGTATTCAGGTAGACCCTGCAAAGGTGAAGGCCATTCAAGAGATGTCGGCTCCCCGTACTGAGAAGGAAGTTAGAGGTTTCTTGGGACGCCTAAATTATATCGCCAGGTTCATTTCACATCTGACTGCTACTTGTGAGCCAATCTTCAAGCTCCTGAAGAAAGATCAAGTAGTAAAATGGACTGACGAATGCCAGACTGCTTTCAAAAGAATCAAGGAATACCTTCAAGAACCACCAATTCTGATACCTCCGATTGAAGGAAGACCTTTAATAATGTACTTAACAGTGTTAGACAATTCAATGGGGGTGTCTGTTGCGGCAACATGACGAGTCGGGTCGAAAAGAGCACACGATATACTACCTTAGCAAAAAGTTTACCGACTGTGAGACAAGATACTCACTGCTCGAGAAAACTTGCTGCGCTTTGGTATAGGCTGCTCGCCGACTAAGACAATATATGTTAACCCACACAACTTTGTTGATATCTAAGATGGATCCGATCAAGTACATCTTCGAGAAGCCCGCTCTCTCTGGAAGAATAGCAAGATGGCAGATGATCTTAACCGAATACGATATCCAATACACAACCCAGAAAACAATCAAGGGAAGTGTATTAGCTGGTCATTTGGCTCATCAGGCCGTGGTGACTACCAGTCCATGAATTTTGAGTTCCCGGACGAGAATATTATGCTAGTGATTGACTATGAAGAACCTGGACCGGATGAAGGACCTAAAGAAGGATCTCGATGGACCATGGTTTTTGACGGAGCCTCAAATGCACTCGGTAATGGAATTGGTGCTGTAATCATATCCCCCGAGGGCTGCCATACTCTTTTCACCGCCCGACTATGCTACAATTGTACCAACAACACGGAGGAGTATGAAGCATGCACCATGGGTCTTAAAGCTGCTATCGACTTGTGGATAAAATTCTTGAGCATTTTCATGGATTCAGCCTTGGTGATAAGTTAGATCAAAGGAGAGTGGGACACGAAGCACCCGAATCTCATCCCTTACAAAGAGCACGTGTTTACATTGCTTCCACACTTTGAGGAGGTAACCTTTAAACATTTTCCACGAGAAGAGAATTAACTAGCGGACGCGCTAGCTACCATGTCTTCTATGTTCAAGGTCAGGTGGAATAACGAGGCCCCTCAGATCACTATTGAAAGGTTAGATGAACTGGCATATTGCTACGAGATCAACACTGAAGGAGTAGCGGATAAACCTTGGTTCTATGAAGTAAAGAGATATATCGAGGCTCAAGAGTATCCCAAGGGGGCATCTGTCAACGACAAAATTTTTTTGAGAAGGTTCGCCACGAAATTCTTCCTCAGTAATGGAATCCTCTACAAGCACAATCATGACTCTACTTTACTTTGGTGCATAGACAAGAGCGAAGCGGAGAGGATTATGAAAGATCTGCGTGAAGGTACCTTTGAAACTCATTCAAGTGGACATACCATGGCTAAAAAGATCCTACAGGCATGATACTATTGGTCCACTATGCAAGCAGACTGCTATCAGCATTCCCGAACTTGTCATAAATGCTAGATCTATGCTGATAAGGTGCATGTACCTCCGGTTCCGTTGAATGTCTTGACGGCTCCTTGGCTCTTTACAATGTGGGGCATTGACATGATCTAAGAGATTAGACCTACCTCTTCCAATGGGAATCGCTTCATCCTGGTGGCCAATGATTACTTCACGAAGTGGGTTGAAGCTGCCTCTTTTGCTACTGTTACCAAGAACGTTGTGGCGCGGTTTATCAAGCATAACTTGATCTATCGGTACAGTGTGCCAGAGAGAATCATCACTGACAATGGTACAAATCTCAATAACAAAATGATCATTAAACTCTATAAACAGTTCAAGATCCAGCACCATAATTCTTCCCCTTACCGGCCGAAGATGAATGGCGTTGTTGAAGCTGCTAACAAGAACATTAAGAAGATCATACAGAAGATGACGATGATATATAAAGACTGACATGAGATGTTACCATTTGCTCTTCATGGTTACTGCACCTCAACACGAACATCGACAGGGGAAACACCTTACTCTCCGGTATATGGAATGGATGTTGTCCTGCCTATTGAGGTCCAGATCCTTTCCTTGAGAATCATGAAGGATGCAGGTCTGAATGAAGATGATTGGATCCAGACTCGACATGATCAACTTGTTGTACCCCAAAATTTACCCTCTTTTCATACACACATATTATTGGTTTTATGGTTATGGAATAAAGGTATATTTATCAAGCTTCTTCAGGTTACAAGTGACGTTTATTTCGCCAATGGATGTTCTCAGAGTATTTTATGTGCTGAAGATCGGTTCGCTGTTTTGCAATGATTCAGGGTTCAAAGATTCACAAGTCCAACCCGACGCATCATATTCAGGTGTACTTTCGCCAAGATATCTCTGATAACATATTCTCAAATTCAGGTTCGGCTCAAGAGTCAATTCTTTAAAGAAGGTCTCCGAATGTGAGTTTTCTCAAAGAAATATGGTGAAAAGTGTGCTGAAAGTGCAGTTTTTACGCACAAAAAAATTCATAACTTGAAGATCATGACTTGTTTTGAACCTGTTCCAGTGGAAAAAATTTCGTCTTGACGTCATCTACGTATTCATCTCTCACAGCTGAAAGACAATTTCGATCAAAAGGTCTTCAAAAATGCGTATTTATCAAGTATTTTCGTACAGAAAATTTGTGACAGAAGTTTATTTACGTTATGTTCAAAAAATCATAACTTGGTCGATTTTCATCGTATCGAGCTGGTTCTGGCGCCAAAATTTCACAAATTGAGTTGGCTAAGTTTTCACAAGAGGTATTGAGTTCGAACGGTATCCAAAAGGCCTTCGTTTTTTGCTCAGAGTGCGTGTGACGCGCCGAAAATCCTGAATGCTAAATATTATTTCATCTGGATCGAAACTTCAAAAATTCATAACTTGATCAACTTTTATCGTATCGGGCCCATATTTTTACACAAGGTCACTGACTCAGATATCTACAACTTTGCTTCCAAAGTCGAGACCGGGTTATTCTCCGATCAATACCTGTTTTTTATTGAAGAACGTGTCAGAGTTGACACCGGAGCTCAAAATAAGTTTATCTGAGTCAAAACTTCAAAAATTCATAACTAATTCATCGTTTATCTGATTGATCCTATTTTCGGACAGGAGTTAGTTCTCGATGTCGGCTATATTTTGTTTTCACATTTCAACTTCAAAAATTGCACTTAAGCCCCTGCGATTTAGCCTGGAATATGACGGACTCAAGTGAACATCTAAGGCCCAATAACACATTCAAAGCCCATATCTTTGCTCTAATTTCCATTATATAATCTCATTCTTTTCACATAAAGAACCAGGAGAAAAAAAAACTTTGCCACAATCTTGTCAAAATATAAAATTCTTTCAAGAATCCTATAACCTTGAAATCCTTATTACAAACCCTCATCTCACTACAAACAAGCCATCATTGTTACAAATCCACATCTCACTACTTCTCCAGTGAGGATTTAGATAGGGTCCCATGCAGGGTTATTACAAAACACTGAGGCCAAAATAGAACTGTTAGAACAATGTTTGAATCTAGTACCCTATAATTAAGTTTTGATGATAACAAAGTGAAAAGATATAGTAGTTAAATATTTTATGATTGAATTATATGCTACTTAAAATTACTATGCTCTGACTTGCAGATATGCTGATTAAAATAAGCAAGATAACGTTTTCAGCATCAGAATATGAGTTTGCACATCAGCATCAGAAGTTGCTGAATCAGAACGTCAAGATCAGATGATCAACGCTTGCACATGCTGAAGCTTGATGAACAGAACTGCGCGTAAAACACTCTGATACAGAAACAAATTAGTTCATCAGCAGCGAAGCAGAATCAGAATGAGCCAAGCCAGATCGTGCATTGAAGAAGCAACGGTACTGTGCATTGAAAGCTAATCAATACCAACGGCATCATTCTAAGACAAGATCTGCTCAAAAAGGAAAGCTTGTTAATAGCATTGAATCAAGAATATTTGCTTCAACGTTCATCTTCTCAAAGTGCTATATAAACCAAGCTTTGAAGATTATCACGGCTAATGCTTCCAAACTCTCTACACGCACAAAGCTGAACAGTAATCTTCATTCTACAAGTTTTGCTAAACCACCAAACTCTGATACTCTATTAGCGTTTAGCATCTTAGTATTCTAAGCTTCATTTGTGTAAACATCACAGTTGTGATATAGTTTTTGTAGAAAACATTCATACACACTTGTTCATTCCTTTGTAAGAAAGTGTTGCCTTGACAAACCGGATTGTGGTTTGAATCAAGAAGGTTTTAGCAGTTGCTAAAGCAGATTTGTATTCAGTTGAATATAGTGAATTAAGACCTCGTTGGAGAGAGGCGAAATCACCTTGATCGGGTGGACTGGAGTAGTTTGAGATCAAACGAACCAGGATAAAAATACCTTGTCATTTGCTTTAAGTTTCCAGTTTTACAATTCAACCCCCCCTTCTTGTGTTTTTCACCCCTTCAATTGGCATCAGAGCGCCTGGTTCTGAGCTAAAACACTTAACCGTGTCAGTAAAAGATCCAGCGTCAGAAAAACACTATGGCAGAAAACAACTCTCATTTCAGCAATGACAACAATGAGGATAGAGACAGATTCAGCGGCAAACCTCCAGTCTTTGATGGAGAAAACTTTGACTATTGGAAAGACAGAATTGAAAGCTTCTTTCTAGCACATGATGTTGATCTGTGGGATATGGTGACAGATGGATACACGCACCCTGTTAATGCAACTGGTCAGAAGATTGATAGAAAATCAATGACTGATCAACAAAAGCGTGACTTCAAGAATCACCATAAGGCCAGAACCATCCTTCTCAGTGCTATCTCCTATACTGAGTATGAGAAGATCTCCAACAGAGACACAGCTAAGAACATCTTTGATTCTCTCAGAATGACGCATGAGGGCAACGTCCAAGTCAAGGAAACAAAGGCTCTGGCGCTCATTCAGAAGTATGAGGCGTTTAAAATGGAAGAATCTGAATCCATTGAAACTATGTTCTCCAGATTCCAGATTCTGGTAGCTGGTCTCAAAGTTCTGGACAAGGGGTACTCTACTGCTGACCATGTCAAGAAGATAATCAGAAGTTTACCCAAGCAGTGGAGGCCTATGGTTACTGCTCTGAAGCTGGCGAAAGATCTCAACAAAATCACTCTGGAGGAACTTATAAGCTCCCTCAGAAGTCATGAGATAGAGCTGGAAGCTGACGAGCCTCAGAAGCAAGGTAAGCCTATAACTTTAAAATCTAACAGAAAATCTTAATCTAAAGTTTTGCAGGCAGTTGAAGAAACATCTGATGGATCCTCATCAGAAGAAGACGAGCTTTCTCTTCTCTCCAGAAGAGTAAATCAACTGTGGAAGCAAAGACAAAAGAAATTCAGGAATCCCAGAAGATCTGATCAGAACGAGTCTTCTTCCAGATACAGAAGAACAGATTCTTCCTCTGGATACAGAAGATCTGAAGGCTCCTCAGGTAGCAAGAAGCCAAATACAAAAGACATCACCTGCTACGAGTGCAATGAGCAAGGTCACTACAAGAGTGACTGCCCAAAGCTTCAGAGGGAAAAGCCAAAAAGGAAGTTTGGAAGAGAGAAGAAGAAAAGTCTCATGGCCACATGGGATGACTCTGACTCGTCTGAAGCTGACTCAGAATCAGATGATGAAAGGGCGAACATAGCGCTTATGGCTAACATTCCAGATGACAGTGAAGCTTCTGACTCAGACTCAGAATCAGACACAGAAGAGGTATTCCCTAACTTCGCTGTTAATTTTACAAAGGCTGAACTTGCTGAAAGCCTAAATGAAATTCTGGAACGCTATCAGCAGATTAGAGCTAAATTCAGAGACCTGAAAAGGACTCTTGAATCTGACTCTAATAAGTCTGAGAGTCTCAAATTGGAAAACTCTGAGCTGAGAGATAAAATTTTAAAATTAGAAAACTCTTTACAAAACTCTCAGAAGGTACCAATTTCTGAAACTCCCAGCAACGCTGATGAGATCATCAAGGAGTATGATCATAGTTTCCAGAAGTTCCTTGCTAAAAGCATAGATAGAAGCAGAATGGCTTCAATGATCTATGGAGTTAGCGGAAACGGCAGGAAAGGAATAGGATACCTAGGTAAGGTTCCTACACCTAAAAATGTCATGGATTTAACAATTAAATACACTCCTCTAAATTCACACTTTGTGTATGGTCACACACATGACATTAAATATACTAGTAGTAATCACCTTGTGAAACCAAAATTCAACCAGAGTTTTGGTAAAACTAACAAATCAGGACCCAAGAAGATCTGGGTACCTAAGGATAAAATAATACATGTTGCAGATATCTTTAGCAGCAAGTCAGAAACACCAGTCATGGTACCTGGACTCTGGCTGCTCACGTCACATGACGGGAAGAAGGCATATGTTCCAAAGCCTGGAACTTAAGCCTGGAGGCCACGTTGGCTTTGGAGGCAATCAGAGGGGAAAGATAATTGGCTCTGGAACTGTAGGTAACGGAAATCTTCCCTCTATTAATAATGTTCTGCTTGTTGATGGATTGATGCATAACCTGTTATCCATAAGTCAATTAAGTGATAACGGTTATGATATAATCTTTAATCAAAAATCATGTAAAGCTGTTAGTCAGAAAGATGGGACTATCCTATTTAATGGTAAGAGGAAAAACAACATTTACAAAATCAAACTTTCTGAACTTAAGAGTCAGAACGTAAAATGTCTTCTGTCTGTTAACAACGAGCAATGGATCTGGCACAGAAGATTGGGACATGTTAGTATGAGAAGAATATCTCAGATTAACAAACTCAATCTGGTCAGAGGACTTCCAAATTTGAAGTTCAATTCAGATGCTCTGTGTGAAGCATGTCAGAAAGGCAAATTTGCAAAACCCTCTTTTAAATCCAAAAATGTTGTTTCTACCTCTAAGCCATTAGAACTTCTGCACATTGACTTATTTGGACCAGTTAAAACTGCTTCTGTCAGTGGCAAGAAGTATGGATTAGTAATCGTAGATGACTATAGCAGATGGACATGGGTAAAGTTCTTAAGACACAAGGACGAGTCACACTCTGTGTTTGTTACCTTCTGTAACCAAGTTCAGAATGAAAAAGATCTTAGAATCGTTAAAGTCAGAAGTGATCATGGTGGAGAATTTGAAAATAAAGATTTTGAGTCATTCTTTAATGACAAAGGCATTCTGCATGATTTCTCTTGTCCTAGAACTCCTCAACAAAATGGAGTTGTAGAACGAAAGAACAGAACATTGCAAGAAATGGCCAGAACCATGATCAACGAGACAAACGTTGCTAAGACTTTCTGGGCAGAGGCAATAAACACAGCGTGCTACATTCAGAATAGAATCTCAATAAGACCTATTCTGGAAAAGACTCCATATGAATTGTGGAAGAACAGAAAGCCCAACATTTCGTATTTTCATCCATTTGGATGTACTTGCTATATGTTAAACACTAAAAATTATTTGAACAAGTTTGATTCTAAGGCACATAAGTGTATTATGTTAGGATACTCTGAACGCTCAAGAGGGTACAGAGTATACAATACAGAAACACAGATTGTGGAAGAATCAATCAGTGTTCGTTTTGATGACAAGCTTGACTCTGAAAAGTCAAAGCAGAATGAAAATCTTGCAGGTATAGAAATTGAATTTGCAGGTTCTGAAGACAAGTCATCAGAAGCTCTCAACACAGACATTCCTTCAACGTCTGAAAGAAGCAATGCTAGAAATCCTACAACTGCTGCTGATCAACCTCAGAAGAGATTACCCAGAAGCAGTTTGGATCACCCAGAAGAGACTATCCTAGGAAGAAAGGAAGATCCAATCAGAACAAGAGCAAGCTTCAGAAACTCTGAAGAAACTCTGATGGGACTTGTGTCTCTGATTGAACCTTCTTCTATTGATGAAGCACTTATGGACAATGACTGGATTCTGGCAATGCAAGAAGAGCTGAATCAATTCACCAGAAACGACGTTTGGGATCTCGTTCCAAGACCAAAAGGATTCAACGTCATTGGAACAAGATGGGTGTTCAGAAACAAGCTCAATGAACAAGGTGAAGTCGTCAGAAACAAGGCACGACTGGTTGCACAAGGTTATAGTCAGCAAGAGGGGATAGACTATACAGAAACCTTTGCCCCAGTCGCCAGGTTAGAATCTATCAGACTTTTAATTTCATTTGCTGTTTAACAGAGGCATCACTCTGTATCAGATGGATGTCAAAAGTGCATTCTTAAATGGTTATATAGAAGAAGAAGTGTATGTTCACCAACCCCCAGGTTTTGAAAATACTAAACATCCAGAACATGTTTTCAAACTGAAAAAGTCACTGTATGGTCTGAAACAAGCTCCCAGAGCTTGGTATGAAAGGCTAAGTAACTTTCTGCTTGAAAATGAGTTCACCAGAGGGAAAGTGGACACCACTCTATTCTGTAAAACAGTTAAGAGTGACATTTTAGTCTGTCAAATTTATGTTGATGATATAATCTTTGGTTCTACTAATCCTTCTCTTGGAAGAAAATTTGCTAAGTGTATGCAGGCAGAATTTGAGATGAGCCTCATGGGGGAACTGAAGTTCTTTTTAGGAATTCAGATCAATCAAACTCCAGAGGGAACTTACATTCATCAGAGCAAATACATCAGAGATCTTCTGAAGAAATTTGACCTCTCAGAATGTAAGCCATCAAAGATTCCAATGCATCCCACGTGCATTCTGGAAAGAGAAGAGGTAAGCAAAAGCGTAGAACAGAAGGTCTACAGAGGTATGATTGGTTCTCTCCTTTATCTGACTGCTTCAAGACCTGATATTCTATTCAGCGTATGTATTTGTGCTAGATTCCAATCAGATCCTAGAGAATCTCACTTAACAGCTGTTAAGCGAATTTTCAAGTATCTGAAAGGTACTACTAATCTGGGTTTGTTTTATAGAAAATCTAGTGATTACAGTTTAGTAGGCTACTGCGACGCTGATTTTGCTGGAGACAGAGTGGAACGCAAAAGTACTTCTGGAAGCTGCCAGTTTCTGGGAGAAAATCTGATCTCGTGGTCCAGCAAAAGGCAATCAACTATTGCTCTGTCAACAGCAGAAGCTGAGTACATAGCAGCAGCTGGATGTAGCACACAGATGCTCTGGATGAAAAGTCAGCTTGAAGACTTCCAGATTTTTGAGAGTAACATTCCTATTCTTTGTGATAATACTTCTGCTATTTGCTTAAGTAAGAATCCTATTTTACATTCTAGAGCTAAGCATATAGAAATAAAACATCATTTCATTAGGGACTATATTCAGAAAGGAATTTTAAACTTGAAATTTATAGATACAGACCATCAATGGGCTGATATCTTTACAAAACCCCTTTCAGAAGATAGGTTTAATTTCATTCTGAAACATCTCAGCATGAAAGTATGCCCAGAATGAAAATGCTTTAATTCCATATTTTTATCTTTCAGAATGTATTTATATTACTGTGAACTTCTGATCAATCTTTGTTTCAGAAAGTTAGAACATGCAGATTGAATCAGAGGCAAGTCTAAAGATCTGAGAGTCTAATCTCAAATACAGACGTGCTGATCACTACATCAAACAAGTGTCATCCAATCATCAGCAAATCCCTGAAGCAGAACGCGTGCACGCTTCTGAGAAAGGAAAGCGCTGATTGGGTGCATTGAGACACATGTCTGGTAACCGTTTTTAAGTATCTTTCTCAAATCCCCCAAAATCAGCAAGCATTAAATGCAAAAGTAATCACGCTTGTTAATGGCAATCATTATTTTTTCTCTCTCTCTTAAAAACGTTTTATTTTTCAAAATAATTTTTGAAAATTCTATTTAAGCACATTACTCTTCATGTTTATTCTTTACGCTTACTCATAATCTCTTAAGAATTTTTCTGCATATCTCCTTCAAAACCCTAGCTTTTCTCAAATCACTCTCAAGCTTTTTGTGTGAGAACAATGGCATCCTCCAGCATTTCTGCAGGAAATCAGAAGAAGGAAACCTCTGAGCAATATCAAGCGCCTACCAGAACTCTTCTCACACCGGTTAAGAATCTTGAGGTTCTCTCTGAATTAATCATCGATTTCGAAAGTTTGAAGGATAATGGATTTGACCTATCTGCTGAAGTCAAAGCTCAGAAGTGGGAGAGGTACTTTGATAGATTGGTTGGACCAACCTTCCCAGAGCTTGTCAAAGAATTTTGGATTCATGCCAAGATTGATAAGCATCTAGTTATCTCTTCTGTCATGGGGAAGAAGATAATAATTTCTGAAGACCTCATTGCTAGGTTAATTGGTCAGAGTGGTGGTGGAGTCCGTTGTGTGGACATGGCTGATAGGTGCCCTGATATTGGTGTGGTAGCAAACTGCATTTTCACTCTTGGTTTTCCCAGCAGCAAAATCAAGGATCTGAAGGATCACTGCAGAGTGTGGGCCAAGATTGTTCTAGGCTGTTTCAATCACAGGAAGCCCACAAGCTCTCCTGACTATATAAACGTGGATCAACAATTTCTGATCTACTTTATTAATCAGAGGGTGAAGATCAATTTGGCACACTTCCTGTTCAATCATCTGAAGACTAGTGTGAAAGAGACTAGAGAAGAAGAAAGGACGAAAAGAGACTGGATACCTTTTGGGAGGCTCATATCAGATATTCTGACAGAGAATAAGCTGATAGATTATCTGAGCGAAGCTAAAGTACTGGGCAATTTTGAACCAACGGTTGGAAAAGCGCTGAATGCTAAGAATCTGAAAAAGATGAAGCTGATAGACAATATCAGGAAGGAACCCAGAGCTTCTTCAACTGCTGACATCTCCAGAAGAAGAGTGCCTCTGAGTGATTTCCCAAGATTTTCTGAAATGGAATCCCATCCTGATATGGTTGCCAAGTATCCAGATTCTCCCAAGGCAGAAGTTGCAGGTTCAAAGCTGAAGATCAAAGATCTGAGTCAAGTTCAACCTGAAGTGACTCAGAAGAAGTCAAAGAAGAGGAAAGCAGAAGGATCATCTCACCAGACTCCAAAGAAACGAGGTAATCCATCTGCTGCTCCTATTTCAATTTCAACTACTATTCCAACATCTGTTGCTCCACCCCAAACCTCTCACAGAATTTCCCTTCCAATCCCCACTATTGATGAAACAATACCAGAAGACCCTTCTGAGGCCTTACAACTCAGAAGAACCAGAATCAAAATTCCTCTCAAGATTACCAAACAACAACCAACTATTTCAACAACATCAGCACTTGATAGCGTGCTAGCTGACATTGAGCGTGAACATACTTCTGTTCAACCTCACTCTGAACCACCAAATATTCCTCCTCCACAACCTGAACCAGAAATTCAACCAGAAATTCAACCAGAAATTCAACCAGAACCACAACCAGAACCAGAACAACAACAACCTATCACAGAAGAACCTCTGATCCCTGAACAATCAGAAGTTCCACCTCCTCAACCAGAAAATAATCCTCCCTCACCTCAAACAGAGTTTCATCGCTATGAAACCCCATCTCCTCATCATTCTGATCCCCTCTCATCTCAACCTTCACCGCTGGCAATACAGTTGCCATGTGGAACCACCATTGTCACACCCCAGTTACCATCATCAGAGGAATCAACACCTCCAAAAACTCCAACCACTCCAATAGACATATCCTCTGACTCTGATAACCATCCACCAAAACAAACAGCACCTCAGCACACCTCTGAAAACCAATCATCTGAAAACCCCAGCAGAACATTCATTGACTTAACAAGTCTTGAACGTCTTGCTGATTTAAGACACAAATTGGCCATTCCCAAACCAAAGCAATTAGATGTTGGCTCTGGTATTTTGGACTTTGAAACAGGTATGCTGCAGTGGATTGCTTCGTTGAAGCAAGTTTGTCCGGGGATGATCGACCCAGCTGCTTCTGATCAGCTCTGGTCACAGTTCAGAGTATGGGTTCGTGCTGAAGCACTCAAGCTGCAGGACGTCAACTATGAGCAGGCTCAACAGAACTTTAGCAAGCTGCTGAAGGAAGTTGAGAGTCAGCTGCCTCAAGAAGTTGTGCTCCCTCTGGACTCTGAATCGTGGTCTGAGAAAGAACAAGCTGCACAGGTGCAACCTTCAGAAGAAGACAAGACTCTTCAGGAAGAGAATCCAGCAGAAGATGTAGCTGAAAGTTCTGAGAAGCTTCCTCCTGCTGAAAGTTCTCAAGCTGCCTTGGACAGGCAGGCTCTGGAAGAATTAAGGCTGAATGACTTGCGTCTACAGCAGCGGATGGATGAGAATAATCAGAAGATGGAAGCAAGAATGAATGTACAGGACAGCAAGATTGACTCTGTTGTCACCATGGTTCAGAAGCAGAATGCAACTTCTGAAAAGATTCAGGCAATGCTGGAAAGCCTGTTCTCACGCATGCCCCCACAACCTTGAAATTTTTTCATGCATGACATTCTCTATATTTTCTTCATTTTCTGATGTACTTTTGACTTTGTTTTGACTATGGTTTGTAATGCTATTTTGCTCTGATTCTGAACTATCTTTAATATTATTAGTTTTTCTGATCTAAATCATTTTTAGCACATCACCAGCACTTTTTGATTGCTGACAAAAAGGGGGAGAACAAGAATGATATTTAAAATCAATAACGGCTAACTAGACAGAAATTCTCAAACATTCTAACTCTATTACTTGAAATGTTTTTCTGTTTTGTCTTTAAGTCTACAGGCACAATGAAGACTAGAAGCTCTGATCAAAATATAAAAGCTCATGTTGCTCTGATCAAATATGAAGTTCTGATATATGAAGATCTGATCGACCTAACACTCTGATCCGAAGCAAAGCTCTGACAGGAAAAGCTCTGAAGCTCTGCTCTCTGATAAGTCAAAGACTTATAATCTGATGCTCAAAGATAGAAAAAGATCTGACTCTGAAGAACACACATATCAAAGGGAAGTAACAAACTCAGGGGGAGTATTTCTTAACTCTGACTTCTCCGTACTTCTTATTCTGATACATAGATCTGATAACTTTTCACGTTATTTTTTATTTAAAATATCTAGTTTTTGTCATCATCAAAAAGGGGGAGATTGTTAGAACAATGTTTGAATCTAGTTACCTATAATTAAGTTTTGATGATAACAAAGTGAAAAGATATAGTAGTTAAATATTTTATGATTGAATTATATGCTACTTAAAATTACTATGCTCTGACTTGCAGATATGCTGATTAAAATAAGCAAGATAACGTTTTCAGCATCAGAATATGAGTTTGCACATCAGCATCAGAAGTTGCTGAATCAGAACGTCAAGATCAGATGATCAACGCTTGCACATGCTGAAGCTTGATGAACAGAACTGCGCGTAAAACACTCTGATACAGAAACAAATTAGTTCATCAGCAGCGAAGCAGAATCAGAATGAGCCAAGCCAGATCGTGCATTGAAGAAGCAACGGTACTGTGCATTGAAAGCTAATCAATACCAACGGCATCATTCTAAGACAAGATCTGCTCAAAAAGGAAAGCTTGTTAATAGCATTGAATCAAGAATATTTGCTTCAACGTTCATCTTCTCAAAGTGCTATATAAACCAAGCTTTGAAGATTATCACGGCTAATGCTTCCAAACTCTCTACACGCACAAAGCTGAACAGTAATCTTCATTCTACAAGTTTTGCTAAACCACCAAACTCTGATACTCTATTAGCGTTTAGCATCTTAGTATTCTAAGCTTCATTTGTGTAAACATCACAGTTGTGATATAGTTTTTGTAGAAAACATTCATACACACTTGTTCATTCCTTTGTAAGAAAGTGTTGCCTTGACAAACCGGATTGTGGTTTGAATCAAGAAGGTTTTAGCAGTTGCTAAAGCAGATTTGTATTCAGTTGAATATAGTGAATTAAGACCTCGTTGGAGAGAGGCGAAATCACCTTGATCGGGTGGACTGGAGTAGTTTGAGATCAAACGAACCAGGATAAAAATACCTTGTCATTTGCTTTAAGTTTCCAGTTTTACAATTCAACCCCCCCTTCTTGTGTTTTTCACCCCTTCAAGAACAACCACCAATGCTTGACTCATGGCATGGCATACATCCTGAGGAGGCTAAGGGCGTTGGTTCAACAACCACCCCTATTGGTTTTGGCTTTCTTCCTTTCTATTTATCCTTTTACCTATTTTTCTTCTTTCTGTTTAAAATCTTTTTCATAAAATTTAACATTTTTCAGAAACCTTTGATTTTTCATAATAAACTTGAATAATTAATTTTAGGTTTTAAATTAATTTTTGGGTCAACACCCACCCCTGACAATATATATAATTTTGCTTATTTTTAACCCTTTGTGCATCATTTCTTTCTCTTTAATATCTTCCTTAAAAACTCTAAATTCATATAAACTCTAATTTTATTTAAATCAAAAACCCTATTAATTGACAAACTTAACCTTTTTTACAAACCCTAATTAATTTAGGTTTTAATTTTTTTTAATTATTATTAACTCTTTTTTTATTAACTCTTTAATTTAATTAATTAACTTTTTTCTGCAAATTAGGAAAACAATTAGGTTTTAGGTTTTCTTTGTAATTTACCCTTTAATTAACCTTTTTTTAACAAATTAGGATTAGGTTTTTGTTTTAGTTAGTAACTGAATTTTTTGGCTTTTTTTATTTATTAATAAATTAAGTTAATTAACTTTTTTTTTAATTAAAATTAGGTTTTTTAATTAACTTAAAATTATTTTCTACAAAAGAAAAACACCAAAAACATTAACTTAAAATTTTAGGTTTTAATTTTCCTTAATTTCTTTTTATTTATTCTTTTACATTTTAATTTCTAGAAAAAACTGTATAGATCGCATTATCAATGTAATAGCGTAGATTTATCTTTTCTCGCATTTTTTTCTAATTATGTAATTGCTTCCGGGATGTAATAATTTTAGGATTTCTTTTCCGCACTCTTCATTATTATGTAACGGCCCCAAAGCTCTGTAATAGCCTAGGTTTACACTTCCGCCTTTACCTTCTGCTACTATATTTTATGCAATGCTTAGACTAATAGGACTGTATGGAAAGACCGGTAAACTAATTAAACATAGCATCACTTAATTACAAGATAAATATCTGAAAACAAACACTTTTGCACAGAATTTTTTTTATTAATAACCATGTATTAAAAAAATATTTCGCAAATAACCGGGTTTCGGAAAAAATTACGCAAATAACCATGTTTCAGATGGCTCCACAAAGGAGGAGCCATCTCATTTGGCGCATGCACCTAGGGTTTTGCCCTAGGCGCCATCTCACTTGGCGCCTCCCTTGGCTTTTAGCCAAGTGAGATGGCGCATGCTCCTTAAAAAGGAGAGGAGGCGCCATCTCACTTGGCGCCTAGGGCAAAACTAGGGTTTTTTGCTGTTTTATAAATAATTCGTCCGTTTCTTTGAAATTTCTCACACTTTCTCGCACTGTATTTTTATTTTGTACTCCCTTATTTACGTAATGACTTCGCCTATGATTTTTAGCAGAGATGGTTACGTTATATTCTCCGCCACGAAACCTGCGATGAAAATGAAATTTTGGCACATTCACTCCATGGAGCGTCTGAAGCGGGAGTTGATGCGAAGGCTAGATGGAGACATCGCCGAGGGGGAAAAAATTCGAAGGATCCAGCGAAAACGAATAACAACCTCGCATGCGACAGGAAGACCTAATGTGTGGTTGGAGGAAGTCAAAACAGACAGTGATGTAATGCTGATGATGCATGGGTCAGATGAAATTGTGTTAACAGTTGTAATTTCCTAGATTGAATATCGTTAATCATTGTTGTACGTGAAAACCCTAATGTAATTTCCTATATTGAATTTCTTAAATTGTGTGAACAGTTTTATTAACGGAAAACCCATAATGTTTACAACACAAATATTGAAAAGATTTATTGTATTACAAAATTTATGTGGTCGAGCCAGACGCCCGATTCGGACAGTTTTTGTGATTGTGTCCGACCTGACGGCATAAACCACACTTTTTTTCCAACCTGTCAAGATCGTCCATTTCTGTTGTTATGCGCCTGCTTTTGGGACGACCCTTCTTGTTCCTTCGCATTTGGTCATTGTGCCAAACTATATCACCGTTGTATTCAGGCCAATAGTCCAGTTTTTCCACCAAAGGAAAGTTGTTGTTGTAAACAGTGAGCAACGTTTCAGATTTATAAACGTTTGAGAGCAGTTGAAGCGCGTCTTGATGGGTATGAGCACAAGCGGCAATGACATGAGAGCAAGGCATACGAAAAGCTTGAAACCTGCCACAATCGCACCATTGAGAAGGTAAAATGACCCTGTATTCTTGTCTTGCCAGGCCTTCATTGTGGTCAATTGTCTCTTTCACAATGAAGTTGTGGCTATGGCGGTCAAACCGTGTAACCATGTGAGTGTTGGCTTTAGCACTTTCAGCCTTAATGTATTTCATACAGCTTTCACTCCATAGTTGTCCTGATTGCAAGACCGCATACCACATTTCACCTCTTTTGGCAAATAACGCAACCATCCTAAAATACGTGGATTTCACCAAGGCAGTGATGGGGAGGTTTCGTATGCCCTTGAATACCCCATTCATTGATTCAATAAGATTTGTTGTCATATGCCCCCATCTTTGGCCATTGTCGTATGACCTAGTCCACTTTTCGACCGGTATATTGTCGATCCACGTACCGGCTTCTGGGTTAGACAAACGGATCTCGTTGCGGTAATATTTGAATGTGGGCTGTGTCAGTGCGTATCCCGCATTCATCACCGCTTTCCTCAATGTTTTGTCCTTGACCTCCCTCGAGAAATTCTGGACGATATGCCTGACGCAATAGACATGCGTAGAAGGAGGGTCATGCCAACCATTTGCCGGATTATTATAGGCACTTTCAATGGAGGCATGTCTGTCCGAGATCAAACAGAGATCTGGTTGAGGAGCCACGTGTGTACGAAGATTTTTCAGGAAAAAGCTCCAAGCACCACCGGTCTCCCCCTCGACAAGGGCAAACGCAACGGGGAAAATGTTATTGTTGCCATCTTGTGCAACTGCCATCAAAAGCGTGCCTTTGTACTTCCCATACAACCAAGTCCCGTCTATTTGTAGAATTGGTTTGCATGATGCAAACCCTGTGATGCATGGTTGAAATGCCCAAAAGACGCGACTGAATATTCCGTTGCCATGTAGTAGACTACCATCTTGGGCGTACGCTGGCAATGTTTCCAGAACATAAACACTACCTGGAGAATATGTCTTGAGTGCATTTAGGTAGCGGGGAAGTTCTCGGTATGACTCCTCCCAGTTTCCATACACCCTTTCAATTGCCTTAGTCTTTGCTAACCACGCCTTACGGTAAGACGAAGTGTAGTTAAAAACCGTGGTGATGTGGGAGATGATTGTTTTCACCTTCAAAGAAGGGTCGTTGCTGACCAGGGGTAGGATTTCTTGACAGATTAGATCATGGTTGAGTTTTCGGTGGTCTTGTGATTGAGTGGAACTTACACAAGTATGGGTAGTCATGGAACCTATGACCCAGCAGTCACCCCTTAGTCTGTATGAAGCGGTCAGCTTGAACATACAGTCAGGGTGGACACACTTGATCTTGTACCTTTCCGGGTTTACACGATCCACCTTATAATCAACCGAGTTGAGCATGTGAAATTTTTTGATGGCCCTTATGCATTCCTCTCTATTACGAAACTTGTCCTTCTCTTTTAAATTTTCATCCGACTGCATATACGGTTGGAAAAACAAGTCCGTAGAAGGTTCATCTCCGCCCATGTTGAAGTTTGTCATGTGCGTAGGTGGTGTGTAGATTTTGTCGGTAGGAATACTTGGGATGCCATCATCGTCAGAATCGTCGTTCACCATTTCATCAAACTCTAACTCGTTATCTTCTTCTTCATCATCAACTGCATCCACCTCATCTTGCTCATTCTCCAAAGGATCAACCTCCTGTGTCACCGGAGGCTCTACCTCCCGTGTCACCGGAGGCTCTTGAAACAAAACGTACAACTCAATAGAGTCGTTTCCAGAATAGACATGGCTGGAAATCATGTTCTGGAAATCCTCGTCATCTTGAATTGCAACCTTATAAAAAATAACTTGGTTGTTTCCAAAAAAGACTGGACTCTGATAAAATATATGGGATACCGGGCCTCGTTCAAGTTTGGCCTCCAATCTTTTCTTAAAGTACGAGAATTTGCTTTCCCGTTTAAGAGAAATCGAACATTGTCGGTGTTTCTAAACAAAAACCCAACTGTGGGACACATGTATGTCTCACCGTTGAAATGTGCTTTGAAAACAAATTGTGGTGAAGAGGCCATTGTGTAGAATTGTTTTAGGTATGAAGGTGGGAATGTTTTGGGTTTATTGATTGTATGAAGGTATGAATGCTGGAATGTTTGAAGGTTAGATGACTGATTCGAAGGTTGGAAAATTTTACAGTTTATGTGAATGAATGTTATGTTCAACGTAAGGCAAAAAATTTCAATTAAGTAAGTGATGCAACCCCCCAAGGCTGCCAATAATATTACATGCATGGGCTTATGCAGCCACCTAGCCTGCCACCCATCAACTCCAATGGCCTTGCATGCAACAAAGAAAGGAATCCCAAAGGCTGTCACGTAGCCTGAGCCAATGCTGTAAAACGTGACACCTCTTATTTGCCAAATGGGGTGGCGACACCATACATTTTTGTACTATTTCGCCAAGTGAGATGGCGCCTCCCTTACTATCCAATCGTGATACATGCATGGGCTTATGCTGCCACCTAGCCTGCCACCTAGCCTGGCCCTATTCTGCACACATAAATGTTTTGTGTAAGACTCCACCCATCAACTCTAATGGCCTTGCATGCAACAAAGAAAAGAATCCCAAAGGCTGTCACGTAGCCTGAGCCAATGCTGTAAAACGTGACACCTCTTATTCGCCAAATGGGGTGGCGACACCATTCATTTTTGTACTATTTCGCCAAGTGAGATGGCGCCTCCCTTACTGTCCAATCGTGATACATGCATGGGCTTATGCTGCCACCTAGCCTGCCACCTAGCCTGGCCCTATTCTGCACACATAAATGTTTTGTGTAAGACTCCACCCATCAACTCCAATGGCCTTGCATGCAACAAAGAAAAGAATCCCAAAGGCTGTCACGTAGCCTGAGCCAATGCTGTAAAACGTGACACCTCTTATTCGCCAAATGGGGTGGCGACACCATTCATTTTTGTACTATTTCGCCAAGTGAGATGGCGCCTCCCTTACTGTCCAATCGTGATACATGCATGGGCTTATGCTGCCACCTAGCCTGCCACCTAGCCTGGCCCTATTCTGCACACATAAATGTTTTGTGTAAGACTCCACCCATCAACTCCAATGGCCTTGCATGCAACAAAGAAAAGAATCCCAAAGGTTGTCACGTAGCCTGAGCCAATGCTGTAAAACGTGACACCTCTTATTCGCCAAATGGGGTGGCGACACCATTCATTTTTGTACTATTTCGCCAAGTGAGATGGCGCCTCCCTTACTGTCCAATCGTGATACATGCATGGGCTGCCACCTAGCCTGCAAGAGTGACACCTTACATTTTTTGTAAATGCATGCATGCATATGTGTAACACCCTAAGCATGCAAATGTGACACATCGCAGGCATGCAACCACTACATCAAACTTATTTGCCTATAAATACATACCTTATGAAACATCTCTCACACCCACACAACTCTCACTCTCTGCTACGAAATATTTCTTAAGTCTATCATACTCTCTATTTCTTCCTAAGTCTTTCATTCTCTCAAGCATTCTGAACAATGGCCCTTCTAACAATGGGAGATACTCACAGAGGCACAAGGGAAAACATTGCTGCATTTGTAAGTCTCTTCTTTGGTTATACATTTTTCATACTTCAAATAACGTGCTGTTCATCTTAATTAATCTTACTCTTGTTTAATTATGATCTCAGGATACACAAAGATTCAGAATCCGTTGACACAAATACCTGGCTCCCGACCCACTTATCGTCCCTTATCTGGAATATGCAGGTTTTGGACACGTGATAAAGATCTCCAACTGCACCATTGACTCAAAATTCATTCTTGCAATGTTAGAGAGGTGGAGACTGGAGACCCATACATTTCACCTACCAATAGGTGAATGTACCATCACTCTCGAAGATGTGTACATGCTACTGGGCCTCCCTATCGACGGTAAGGCGGTGAACGGGTCGGTTCAACAACCCAACTCACAGTGTGAAGAACTGTTGGGTAGGGACATGGTAGAAGGTGGTGGAGCAAGAGGGCAGGGAATACTACTCACTGACCTGAAACGGCATTATGCAAGTATGGAATTAAATGAAAATTCCTCAGAGAATGACCGAGTAGTAAAAGCCAGAACGTATATTATGATACTTTTTGGTACATTTTTATTTCCCGAAAGTACGGAAAATAGTGTAAATTTCATGTACTTACATTTACTAACAAATTTTGATAAAACTAGAAAATATAGTTGGGGTTCTGCAGTATTAGCCCACCTGTACAGTTCCTTGTGCAAAAACGCAGTCAAGGAAAAATGTACATTTTATGGGTGCGCATTTTTACTATAAGCCTGGGGTTGGTGGAGGATGGAGTCCTTAAACCCCATCAACAACAACACTTTTGGTTTCCCTTACGCAACAAAGTAAGTCATTAAGTTATAGCATTTATAACTATTCTTCTCTTTCCAAAATATATGCTAAAAATAACATGTTTCTCATTTCCTTTAGGTACTGCGTGAGGGGTATGGATTACGGCAAGAATCCCAGATTCAATGTCGCACTCTACCGGAATCTGTTGGACCACTTAGGCCCAGATGACGTACGTCGTAGCTTTTAACTTTTGTTCATTTTAATTATTTATACATTACTTTTGCGCTTACCTGATTTAAATTTTATCGCAGTTCGTCTGGAGACCATATTTGGGTTTGGACCATTCTCCAAATCCAGAGGATGCAGCAACTTGGACTGCAAAGACTGCACTCATTCGGTTCAACATTGTGGAGATGCACCACAGCGACCGTGTGAAGATGCAGTTCGGAATGATCCAAGAGATACCAAGTGATCCAACAGATTTGTCCCCCTGGCATCTAAAAAGGGTCGACGCCCAGTGGGGTCTTACCAACTGGAAAGACTTTGCTCCAGAATGGTGTAAAATGTGGCAAAGGCGTCACCGCTACATCTTGCAATCCCCGGTTTTCCTTACTCAAGGTAACATGCGACACACTGATCAATATATGTCGTGGTACAGGTCGGTTAGTAACCCAGATATGCACGTGTCTCATCCGAGGTACTTGGTTGACCCACACACACAATGGGCACAACCCTCGATTCCCCACCAACAAACCCAAAATCCATCAACCTCAAACCAACCCCCAAGAAGAAACAGACCAACAAACACACAACCACATTCCCCACCACAACACAACTACAATCAAATGCCGTACTACCAACCACAATCACCGCCAAACTACCAATACCCGGATATGCCTCAAACCCAACCACAATACCAACCCCAATACCAGCAAACCCACATACCCTATACACAATTTCAGTCTTCCACATATCCCAATATGGCGCCCTCAACATCCAGCCTTAGCCCTGATATGGGAATGTCAGAAGATTATGACCAAGCCGACCAAACCTACCATCAACCACCATATCACCAAACAACCCAACATCCACAATACCAAACACCCCAAGATCCATTTCCTTTCTACCCCCCATACTCAGACGACCAATGCTACCGACCAACCATGGAACCCCACCCACCGCCAACACGACCAAACTTCGAGGGTATGGGTAACCGACTGTACCAGAGCGGATCTTCGAGATATGGAGATCTTACTGATTTTATGGATTCGGATCGCATTGACTTCGCTGGGCCATCGACCTTGCCGCAGCAGGAAATGAGACGGCACCCAGCAAGAGAAAGGCGAGGACGGGGATGCGGAACTGGGGGTCATTACCGGGTTCCTGGGGATCACTGATGTATCTTTTTTTTTCCAGTATTTTTTGTACCCATTTTTTTACTGTTCTTTAAATGTAAATCAGTTGAATGTAATTATTTTTTTTTAAATAAAAAATCCATTTTGTTTATCTCTGTCTAATACGCAACGCGCAAGAAAGAAAAAAAAAATTTGACCTAATTTTCTACATAGGCGCCATCTCACTTGGCTTAGGGCTTGCCCTAAGCACTTAGGCGCCATGTGAGATGGCGCCTCCCTTAAAAAAAGAGGAGCATGCGCCAAATGAGATGGCTCCTCCTTTGTGGAGCCATCTCAAACATGGTTATTTGCGTAATTTTTTCCGAAACCCAGTTATTTGCGAAATATTATTTTAATACTTAGTTATTAATAAAAAAAATTCCTGTTGCACACTTGCACCCCTAGGGTACTCCTCACTTGGTTGCCTCGGAAAACAATGGTCATGTCCCTCGAACGTAGGGATATCTTAGCAAAAGACCCTCAATCTAAAAGTCATCATAAAGATCATAGTCCCTTAACATTCCTCGAGTTACCTATGAGAAATGATCTTGTCCCTCGATGTTGCCTACGAATATATGATGACAGCCCCTTCGAAATGCTAAGGTATCCTTACATGTTGCCTTCAATGACCATTACGTCCCTTTCGATAGCCCCTCAAACTCCAACGATGATACTACCTACTCCTTAATAGTGGGATAGCGTTGTCTAAAGAAAATGAGAACAAACAATCTTTTTTCGAGTAGGTAGAATCTTAAGTACTTGCTCAATAAAAACTTTTCACACAAACACCTTCCAAAACAGTTTTCAAAACAAATTTGTCACACCCTTGAGGACTGATACAAGGGTTATCACGAAGTAAAACATTTTCAAGACAAACGCACGCAAGCAATTTGAAAAATGAGCAAGTACCTAAGAGCCCATAGATAACTACGGATAGAAAGGGTGATAACACTTTCCCTTTCTATAATCTACCCCCCGTACTCAGAATATCTCGAAAAAAGGTTTTTTCTGTTCTTTTCCCTTTTCCTTTGTTGGATGAAATAAAATTCGGTGGCTGTTCTTGCTTACCGTGACATTTGCGAATACAAAACGCAAACTAGTATAACAGTCGGTTCTGTCACCATATCGTAGAACTGGAGACTCTGCTGGGGAATGTTAAGTGGGGTATACCTTAGGATCTAGGTCATTTAAATTACTTCTCTTGTTTGCTTTGTTTGCTTTATTTTTTGAGGGTTTTGTTTGGGGTTACTATAGATCCTACACCCGGATATGGGGAATACCTTTTAGGCAAGTAGCAATAGACTGTGAGGGAACTGTACAACGTGGACCGATACGGTTGAAGCAGTAGCTACGTTGGTGTGGCACTTTGGTTGGTACCGGTATCCCTTGTGGTGAAACGAGGAGAATACGTGGCTGCTGCGTGGTGTCGTGAAGCATCAACTGACCTTAGAACCTTTAATTGCCCAACTTGGCCATTAGAAAGTAGCGAGATAGCCGGCCTCGGTGTAGAGCTGAGAACTGGTTGATACTCGATGCTACACTCATTGAGACCATACTTTCGGAATATTTTGGCTGCAAGAAAAGATTGCGTGAGCTTAAACCATGACCAATAAAGGATGGTCAATGATATTGAGATCCTCTAGAACCCGATTACTTTTCTAGGACAGGTTGGACCAACTTAACTTCAAGAGGGTATTACCTTTGACCTCATGCAAGCCTTAAATCTAAGGGATTTATGTGATTTGACTGTGTTTGCAATGCCTGTGTTGGCTATACCTACAGTTTATCATGACATCATACATCATAATATGGCATTCATGCTTCAATACACTAACCATTTAAAAGACCAAGGGAATTTATCTTTGTTCTGCTTTGCAGATCATGGCTTCCGTGCATAGAAATACTATCCGAATAAGCTTTGTGCAAATACCTTCCCAACTTAAAGAGCTAGCATCAAGAGTTTATAAAAGTTCTACTTTCATTAAGAGACACAGTCAACTTCTCAGCCTGGTTACTTCAAACTTTGATGAACAGATGATGAGTGTATTTTTCCAGTTCTTCGATCCCAAGCATCACTGCTTCACCTATCCAGATTATCAGTTGGTACCCACCTTGGAAGAATTCTCTCAGCTATTGGGCATATCCATTCTTGAACAGGTACCCTTTATAGGTATAGAATAAATTCCTAAGCCAGAAGTTATTACCTCAGCTTTACATTTGAAACGGGCCGACGTGGTATCCAATTGGGAAACTCGAAGCGGAGTCGGGGGTTTTCTAGCCAAATTCCTGATAGACAAGGCTCAGCTATTTTTTGATGATTTGTATTTTCAGGCTTTTGAGGAGGTATTGGCTCTTCTTATCTATGGTTTGGTTCTCTTCCCTAATCCAGACTCTTTCATATATGTGAATGCTATCAAGATCTTCTATTCTCGCAACCCTGTGCCTCCCTTGCTTGGAGATATTTTACACGCTCTCTATACTCGTACCATGAAGAGAAGAGGGACTCTTATGTGCTGCATGCCATTGCTGTCAAGGTGGTTTATTTCTCACCTCCCTAAGTCTGTACTGAAGAACGAAGAAGGTTTGGGTTGGTCGCACAGGATAATGTCACTCGCTCATACGGATATTCTTTGGTGTTCCCGAGCTATGGAAGACATTGCTATTATTGACCGTTGTGGGGAGTACCCTAATGTCCCATTACTTGATATCAGAGGGGGTATAACTTACAATCCTTGTCTAGATTTGCGACAATTTGGTCATGATCGAAGGGATGGTCCCCATGAGTTGCTTATTGAGAGCATTGTATTCAACTATGAGGATGATGTTAAGGAGTATCGCCGGATATTCATACGAGCTTGGGACATGGTAAACAGATCTGACCCCAAAGAGTTGGGACCAAAGACTTCCATTCCTATGGAGCCTTACCTCCAATGGGTCCGAGCTCGTGCCCAGAAGCTTATGATGCCTTATGTGGCCGTATTACCAGTGATTGTAGAGCCCACTACTGAAGAAGGCATTCCTTACACGGTTCTCTATCCTTACATGCCCACTGATCTTAGGGAGTTACAGAGGTGTTGGATTCAGCTGAGGAATGAGAGGGATACTTACAGGGAACATTTCCATGATCAAGAGAGGAAGGTTTTAAAGCTCACCAGGCAGCTCCAGGAAGAAAGAGTACTCAATTATTGTATCAGCACAAAGAGGAAGCGTCCATGGGAATTTTGGTTTTTCTTTTCTAGTTTTAGATTTGTTTTATTTACTTATTTGTAACGCCTTAAAGGCATGTTGAACCTTCAAATTTAAGCTAATAAAGTTCTTGTTTATGTTGGTTTGCAAATTTAAATTTCCCGAAGTCTTTAATATCATTACATGCGCATCCCATTATCATACACATCATTACAGGTACCACTATAGGTTTCTCTTCTTCTTCGCAGTTTATTTCAGCAGAAATTTCTCCCGATCAAGCCATCAAAGATCTTCAGGCACAAAACGCCCAGTTCCAACAAATATTCATCAGTCTGGGAAAAGGGCAAGAGGGTCTGAAAGCCCTCATTCTGAAAGAGAAGAAGAAGAATAAGACTGGTATTCTGAATATGGGCAGAAGGTTTGGAGAAAGGTTGAAGCAACAAACTGATCTGACCTCTTCATCCAAGGAAGGGGAGAACCAAGAAGGGGAAAAGGACCCTAGTACTGCAGTTTCTGACAACGATACCGATTATAACTATGAGCAATATCCTCCTGCTGAGGATAGATACAAATAGTTAGAGGATCGTCTGAGTGCCATGGAAGTTCAGAGGATACGTGGATTGGATTTCAAAGAATTGGGTCTGGTATCGGGAGTGGTCATCCCTCAGAAGTTCAAAGCTCCAGTTTTTGCCAAGTATGATGGGGTGTCCTTCCCAAAACTCCATCTCCGCTCATATGTCAGAAAGATTCAACCCCACACAGCTGATAGAAATTTATGGGTACACTTATTTTAAGATAGTCTGTCAGGGTCTCAGCTTAAATGGTTCTACCAGTTGGAGGGAGCCAGTGTCCGAAACTGGGAAGATCTTGCTGCTGCTTTCTACAAGCAGGATCAGTATACTACCGACCTTGCTCCCACTCGTACTCAACGTCAGAGTATGTCCATGGGATCAGGAGAAGGTTTTAAAGATTATGCTCAAAAATGGAGAGACTTGGCTTGGAAAGTTCAACCCCCTTTGTCTGTTAGGGAGTTGGTGGATATGTTCCTTAGTCCGCTGTCTGGCCCATTTTTCAATCACTTGATCGGTAGTTCATCAACTGGATTCACTGAGCTGATTTTAATTGGAGAAAGAGTAGAAGATGGAATTCGGAGTGGTAAAATACAGAAGGATGCCTCCTCGAGTTCCACTAAGAAGCCTTTCGCTGGTAAGAAGGAAGCCAGTGAAGTCTATAGCCCGAGGGGCCAAAGCAGATCTGAACACCGTCAAACGGTAAATGTTGTAGTGATACCAAGACCCGCAGTTTCTCCACAATGCAACAATCAACAAAGTGTGGAAAGAATACAACGGCAGTTTACCCGCATCAGTATGACTTTGGCTGAAGTACTACCTCATTTATTAAAATCCAACTTGGCAACCTTGAGAGAGGCTACCAAGAATCCAAACACTACCTCTCCCAGATACAATCCCAACGCGTGGTGCGCCTACCATTCCGAGAGTCCGGGCCACGACACAAATGATTGTTGGGCTCTGAGAAACAAAGTATAAGACTTACTCGAAGCCAAGGAGATAGAGTTTGATGCTCCAGAAAAGCCGAATGTTATAACTGCTCCCATGCCCAAACATGGTCGTGGAGTTAATGTTGTTGACACTGATTTGTTTGTGACCTCTATTGAAGAAATTTATACTCCCCTTATGAACGTTAAGAAGAATTTGCTGTTGGCCGGTTTATTTCCGGGTTGTGGTGAAGGTTGCCACATGTGTTCAATTATACCTTCTGGTTGCCGTTTATTGAAGTCAGGTGTTCAGCGCCTGATGGATAATAAAGAAATTTTGTTTGAGAAGACTATGATTTCTGTTGTTCCAAATGAAGACGTTGCCATTATAACCATTTCCGCCAATCCTTCCAAGGTTTCCTCGAGAAGACCTGTTAGGATTACACCTGTTCAAAGAATTTCTCCGTTGATAATCACTGTTCCTGGTCCCATCCCGTACACCTCAGACAAGGATGTCCCATGGCATTATAGTGCTGATGTGTACTATCATGGCATTAAGAAAGATCTGAAGAATGAAGAAGCTGATACTGATGTCATTAATATTGTCGGGACTAGTAAGGTTACACGAAGTGGAAGGGTTTTCTCTCCTGAGATTGCTCCGAAGATCATCAAGCCTACTGTTATTCCAACTGCTGCTCCAACCAGCACTCCTGATATTTCTCCTGTTCCTACTCCAGTTATTACCCCTGCTGCTGAGCCATCTGGGACTCGGGGCAAGGAAATTATAGGTGAGCCTGCCCGGACAAAGGCACCTAAGAAAATCGTTGTGGAAGCCTCTAAACAAGAAATAGAGGAAATACTAAAAATCATTAAGAGCGAATACAATGTGGCCGAGCAGCTGGGGCAGACCCCATCAAAGATATCCATGTTGTCTCTGCTGTTGTGTTCTGAAGCCCATGCGAAGGCTTAGATTGCATTTCTCAAGACTGCGCATGTGCCACAGGAAACTTCAGCAGATCAGTTCAAAGATTGTGTGGCCAGCCAGACTGCCGATAATGGGCTGGGCTTTTCAGATACAGACCTGACACCGAAAGGAAGGAAGCATAATGATGCTCTGCATGTCTCGATTGAGTGCGGGGGCACCACTATGGCTCATGTGCTGGTAGATATCAGGTCTTCACTGAACATTCTGCCAAAGAAGGTGTTGGAACGTTTGGATTGTGAGGGTTTGACTCTAAAGCCTAGTAACATTGTGGTAAGGGCTTTTGACGGATCGAAGAGAATGGTGCACGGGGAGTGGACATCCCTGTCAAAGTGGGTTCTCAGACTTTTGGGTCCACTTTCTACGTAATGGATATCAGGTCGTCGTATTCTTGCTTGTTGGGTCGTCCTTAGATCCATGAGGCTGGGGCAGTTACTTCCACGCTCCATCAAATGCTGAAGTAGCCGGTGAAGGGAAAGATTGTCACAATGCGAGGTGAAGAAGAATATATGGTGAGTCACCTCAATTTCTTTCGCTACGTAGAGATGGACGGGGAATTCATAGAAACTCCTTGTCAAAATTTTGAAGAGGTCCCTCAGATCTTCGCATCAGCTGAAGTTACTACCGACAAACCTTCGCTGAAGATGGCTTCTCTCAAGGACGCCAGGGCTGTGGTTGAAGAAGGTGGGTGTACCAATTGGGGTCATCTCCCTGATTTCACTCACAAAACTGACAAATTTGGTTTGGGATTTACTATAGGGGCTCAAAGGGCTGTAAGGCGCGCTCGGGCTGGAAGACCTCCTCTACACATCAACAATCGGGGAATTAATGCAATTGAAGACAGTGAAGAGGATTCAGACATCGACAACTGGATCTACCCAACGACCAACGATGGACCGAATAACTGGACGACTAGGGACTTCATACTTGTTTCTTTTATTCCACAGTAATTGACTCATTTGTTTTAAAATTTGTAATAAACAGTTTAAAACTTTACGTCTCGGTGCCTTGCCCGAGGCACCTTGGCTTTGCTTGTGAGGACTACTATTTGTCATTTCATATATCATTAATAAAGCGTTAGGAATTTCTTGCATACAAAATTTGCGCTCCTTGTTTTTCTTTTATGTCTCTCACTTTATCAAAACAGCTATTCTCTTACACACACTCACGTATCATACTGCAGATCCATATCCACTATGGATCCCATTGATAACAACTCTGCTACTGCCAGTTATGACTTCAAAAATCCGATCAACCAAGCCGAGGATGAAGGTGAGGATGATTGTGAGGTGCCTAGAGAACTTTCTAGACTATTACAGCAGGAGGAAAGGGCCATACAGCCTCATGAAGAGCCAGTTGAGTCAATGAATTTGGGTACAGAGGAAGACATGAAAGAGGTTAAGATATGTGCGAATCTGGAGCCTAGTGTCAAACAACGGTTAATACAGATGCTACACGACTATGTTGAGATCTTACCCTGGTCCTATGAAGACATGCCTGGTTGGGATACTAATATTATGGTACATCGCCTGCCAACTAAAGAAGACTTCCCTCTAGTAAAGTAGAAGGTCCACCGTATGCATCCTGAAATGTCAGATAAAATCAAGGCAGAGCTCATGAAACAGTTCGACGCATGATTCTTAGCTGTCACTTCTTATCCAAAGTGGGTTGCCAACGTCGTTCTGGTACCTAAGAAGGAAGGTAAGGTACGGATGTGTGTGGACTACAGAGATCTTAATAGGGCAAGCCCCAAGGATGACTTCCCACTTACTCACATTGATGTTATAGTCGACAACACCGCACAACATAAGATCTTCTCTTTCATGGATGGTTTTTCTTGCTACAACCAGATCAAGATGGCTCCTGAGGACATGGAGAAGAAAACCTTCATTACACAGTGGGGCACCTTTTGTTATAAGGTAATGCCTTTTGGGTTGAAGAATGCTGGGGCAACTTATCAACACGCCATGGTCACTTTGTTCCATGATATGATTCACCACGAGATCGAGGTTTATGTTGATGACATGATAGCCAGGTCCCAGACTGAGGAAAAGTACCTTGATCATCTCCGGAAACTGTTTGACAGGTTGAAGACGTACAAGCTGAGGTTGAATCCGAACAAGTGTACCTTTGGGGTAAGGTCTGGTAAGCTTCTAGGTTTTGTTGTCAGTGACATAGGTATTCAGGTAGTCCCTGCAAAGGTAAAAGCCATACAGGAGATGCCGGCTCCCCGCACAGAGAAGGAAGTTAGAGGTTTCTTGGGACGTCTGAATTACATCGCCAGGTTCATTTCACATCTGACTGCTATTTGTGAGCCAATCTTCAAGCTGCTGAAGAAAGATCAAGTGGTAAAGTGGAATGATGAATTCCAGACCGCTTTCGAAAGAATCAAGGAATACCTTCAAGAACCACCAATTTTGATGCCTCCAGTTGAAGGAAGACCTTTAATATTATATTTGACAGTGCTAGACAAATCAATGGGGTGTGTGCTGGGGCAGCATGACGAATCTGGTCGAAAAGAGCATGCAATTTACTACCTTAGCAAAAAGTTTACCGACTGTGAGACCCGATACTCATTGCTCGAGAAAACTTACTGCACTTTGGCATGGGCTTCTCGACGATTGAGATAGTATATGCTGACTCACACTACCTTGTTAATATCAAAGATGGATCCAATCAAATATATCTTCGAGAAGCCCACCTTATTCGGAAGAATAGAAATATGGCAGATGATCTTAACCGAGTACGACATCCAATACACAACCCAAAAAGCAATCAAGGGGAGTGTATTGGAAGACCATTTGGCGCATTAGGCCGTGGATGACTACCAGTCCATGAATTTCGAGTTCCCAGATGAGAATATCATGTTGGTAACCGACTGCGAAGAACCTGGGCCAGATGAAGGACCCGAGGAGGGGTCCCGATGGTCTATGTATTTTGATGGAGCCTCAAACGCATTGGGTAATGGCATTGGCGCTGTAATCATATCTCCTGAGGGCTATCATACTCCATTCATTGCCTGATTATGTTTCAACTGCACCAACAATATGGCGGAGTATGAAGCGTGTATCATGGTTCTTCGAGTTGCTATTGACCTGAGGATTAAGTTCTTGAGTGTATTCAGAGGTTATGCTTTGGTAATAAGTCAGATCAATGGCGAGTGGTATACGAAGCACCCGAAACTTATTTCTTACAAAGAGTATGTACTGACATTGCTCCCACACTTTGAGGAGATAACCTTTAAACATTTCCCACGAGAAGAGAACCAGCTGGCGGACGCGCTAGCTACCATGTCTTCTATGTTCAAATTTAGGTGGGATAATGAAGCTCCCCAGATTACCATTGAGAGGTTGGATGAACCCGCACATTGCTGTGAGATCGACACCAAAGAAGTGGCAGACAAACCCTGGTTTCACAAAGTCAAAAGGTATCTAGAGGTTCAGGAGTATCGCGAAGGGGCATCTGTTAATGATAATAAGTTTCTGAGAAGGTTCGCTGCGAAGTTCTTCATCAGCAATGGAATCCTCTACAAGTGTAACCATGATTCAACCTTGCTGCAGTGTGTAGACAAGAGCGAGGCAGAAAGGATCATGGCAGAGTTACATGAAGGTACTTTCGGAACCCATTCTAGTGGACACACCATGGCTAAGAAGATCCTACGGGTAGGATATTACTGGTCCACTACGGAAGTCGATTGTTATCAGCACTCTCGAACCTGTCATAAGTGTCAAGTCTATGCTGATAAGGTGCACGTACCTCAGGTTGCCTTAAATGTTTTGACAGCTCTGTGGCCCTTTGCGATGTGGGGCATCGACATGATCGGTGAGATCAGACCTGCTGCGTCTAACGGGCATCACTTCATTCTAGTAGCAATTGATTACTTCAAAAAGTGGGTTGAGGCAGCTTCCTTTGCTACTGTAACCAAGAACGTCGTGGCGCGGTTCATCCGACACAATTTGATTTGTCGATATTGTGTACCAGAGAGGATGATTACTGACAATGGTACAAATCTCAACAACACAATGATCACTGAGCTCTGCAAACAGTTCAAGATAACACTTCTCCCTACCGGCCAAAGATGAATGGCACTGTTGAAGCAGATAACAAGAACATCAAGAAGATTGTGCAGAAGATGACAGTGACATACAAAGACTGGCACGAGATGTTACCATTCGCTCTTCATGGGTACCGTACCTCAGCACGAACATCGACAGGGGCAACACCCTACTCTTTGGTTTATGGCATGGAGGCAGTCCTACCCATACAAGTCTAGATACCCTCTCTCAGGATTATGAAGGATGGAGGTTTGAAAAAAGACGACTGGATCCAAACCTGACTTGATCAGCTGAATCTAATCGATGAAAAGAGACTTACTGCTATCTGTCATGGTCAGACGTATCAAAAGCGAATGATTAAGGCTTTTAACAAGAAGGTCAGACATCAAGAATATCAAGTCGGGGATCTAGTGATCAAACGCATCATACTACCGCAGGTGATCCCATGGGAAAATGGACCCCCACATACGAAGGGCCATTTGTGGTTAAGAACATTTTCTCGGGAGGAACTATGATTCTAACCACCATGGATGGTGACAACCTTCCTCACCCCGTCAATGCAGACATAGTGAAAAGATACTACGCATAATCAAAGACCCGCTAGGTTGACTGGCCTAGGCAAAAATAAGGGCTTCTCGATGAACTAAAAGGGTTCGGGAAAAAGTAAGGGATGAAAATGAAAAAAAGTTGTACACCCGGCAAGTCGAAAACCTGAAAAGGCGACTTGGGAAAAAAAGGGTATCCCAGTGGATTGAAAACCCGAAAGGGCGATCCAGGAAAAAATTAGGGATCAAAGCGTAACACTATGTCTCATTAGATCATCTTGCAACCAGACTTCGGTATCGATTATCAAGCTCATACGGCGCCAATCAATCTGATCCACCTTCAGCCAAGTAGCAAGGTGATGAGACGCTTGAAGATATAAAGGAAATAGCAGAGTTGGAACCCGATGGGATTGTTTCACATAGCTGTTTTTCTTTCTTTTACAAATTGTAATTTCTTTCGGTGGCATTCTCTTACTAGGACGTCAGCCTCTTTGTACAAAAATGCATGTTACAAGCCAACTTCAAAAATCAATACAATTCATTTTCACAAGAAATTTCGATTTGTTTTTCTTTTTTCTTTTTTGTTTTGCAAGAACGTCCAATGATTCATTTTTGATATATGCATTTGAAAATAATTGCTGCTCATAAATATTTACAAGAAAGACAAAAGACAATTGCTCGTAATTTTAGAAACAGGGAAAATAAGAAGCACCCAAGCCTTACAGTTACTCTGACCATCAGGTATCGGGATAGAGCCAGCTGGAGAGCATGAGTGGTGGTACATACACTCCCCACAAAGTAAAAAGTATCCAAGGACAGTGATGTTAGCTTTCCCGAACAGGACATAACTCTCCCCAGCTGAGGTTTATAGTCGCGAGTGAGTCGGTAAATTTTTCCCCAAGCAGAGTTTATTTCTCTTACAAGCAGAAATTCAATCTCCAACAGAATTCATTATCACCAATAACGGAAATTCATCCCCATCTGAGTTCATTTCTCCAGACCAGCAAATCTATCAACATAATATCTCATCTCCAACAGAGTTATTCCCCACCGAGTTATCCTCGGACAGAGTCTCTTCCGGCAGAATATTCACCAGCCGAATGGATGTGAATCCCCGGTTAGTCATCTTTGTTCACCATCCCCAGTTGAAGTAGAGGAACTATAGTTCTTTACAGCAGTAAAGAATACCATTTCTCATACTCTCCAAACAGCAGTCAAGGATTTATTTTCCCGCACTCAGATTATTACGTCAGCAATTCATGTTCACACATCATGACATGTGCCTACATTACATATAACATAATCTCAGTATTTTGAGAACCTCATCACAATGCATCTCATGCATCGCGCATAACTAACCCTGTATTTCTTTCAGGAAAGACAATTATTATCAACAATTCCCGGCAAGTCCATGATCAACACTCGAAGCTAAACAAAGTAATCATCAGTGCGACAGATGCAACCTCACCCAGTTTCCCTATGCAGTTTTACCCAAACTCCTCACATAACAACCCTACTACCCAGGTTCCTTCTCACAGTACCTATTATCCCGAATTTCCTATCGAAGTAACCCTACTATCCAGGTTCCTTCTCACAACCCTACTATCCAAGCTTAAATATTGAAGTAACCCTACTATCCAGGTTCCTTCTCAAGCCCTACTATCCAAGTTTACATATCGAAGTAACCCTACTATCCAGGTTTCTTCTCACAGCCCTACTATCCCGACTTTCATATCAAAGTAACCCTACTATCCAGGCTTTCATATCGAAGTAACCCTACTATCCAGGTTCCTTCTCATAGCCCTACTATCCCGACTTTCATATCGAAGTAACCCTACTATCCAGGTTCCTTCTCACAGGACTACTATCCAGGCTTTCATATCGAAGTAACCCTACTATCCAGGTTCCTTCTCAAAGGCCTACTATCCAGGCTTTCATATCGAAGTAACCCTACTATCCAGGTTCCTTCTCACAACCCTACTATCAGGCTTTCATATCGAAGTAACCCTACTATCCAGGTTCCTTCTCACAACCCTACTATCCATGCTTTCATATCGAAGTAACCCTATTATCCAGGTTCCTTCTCACAACCCTACTATCCAGGATTTCATATCGAAGTAACCCTACTATCTAGGTTCCTTATCAAGCCCTACTATCCAGGCTTTCATATCGAAGTAACCCTACTACCCAGGTTCCTTCTCATAACCTTATTATTCGGGTTCTTCCTCTCTTATCCCCAGATAGCAGTCCACAACACTGTAAGACCGTGACCCGATCGAACACAATTGATTTCATATTTCCCCAGAAATTCGCGGTGAAGCATATACCTCGACCAGATACGCAGTTCACTTCCGCTTCCCAAACCGGAGTTATTCCCCAGTAGAGTAACAGACAACTGAAGCTCCTAAAACTCTATTTCTCTCAAGACAGAGACCAACATTCCCCAGCGAAATCCTTCTCGACAACAGGTATGTGGGTTCTTGAAAAGGAATCTCTTATGCGATCAAAACCTCTTAGGATGGCATCTATAATCCCATCCCCGATAATTTTCGATCCTCAACTTCCAAATGGCATCTGTAAGCCCATTCCCGATATCACAAGTCAAGTGCCACTTCATGCGAGTGAAAATTTTTGGGCACTCTAGTGTTCAATCATCTTCCACCTTCAGATCACGAAAGGAAGAACAACCAATCTACATCCTCAGGTTTAAGAAGATTGAACAGGGCAGCTGTTGTACCACAAAATTTGCCCTCCCATATTTCTCAACACATGGCAAGTGAGGTCCCCAAATTGCTCAAGGAAGCCCAAGAGTTGACCAGACAAACTCTCTCCTAAGGCAGTATACCCCAAATTAGGGTTTCTATTTTTATCAAGATGTGTGAACCACAAAGGACTAAAATGCTCACCATTATCCTAATATGTTCTCAAGATCATCCATGTCAGGTTTCAAGCTTTGGAGAAGAAGTTTTCTCAGACAATTGCTCGGATGCTTGAGAATCGATTGTATTAGGTCAAAAGTCAACTGGGGCCCACATATAATCAAACTTCAAGATTTTTGGTAAACATCCTCATTTTGAAGTATTATTCTTCATTTGATCAAGGGTTGATCATGATTCCTCAAGGATTTCTCACAATTCATCAAAACCCAAAAGTTGCTAAATTAGGGTTTTGCAGGAAAAGTCAACTCAACTTTGACCAAGCATAACTTTCTCATACTCTATCAGAAATGACCAATCCAAATCTAATTTTTAATAGGATGCAATTCCATACAATTCATATTCATCTCCCAAGTTCAGAATAAGCACTCACAAAAAGATATGAATTTTGACATTATAGGTCCTTTTGAAAAGTCAACAAAAACACCTTTGGGTCAAAGCTTCATACATGAACATGGAAGACTCAATTGAAATGATACAAAAAGGGTTTCTTATAGGACATCCTAAGATTTATAAAAAGTCCAAGAAAACCTCTCTAGGGTAAAAATTGAGAGAGTTATGCATTGGCCAAGATGACCATTTTTGCAAAATAGTCAAAAGTCAAATGTGCTCCAATTTGCATTTTTTGCTAAATGGGCCCAACTTTTTATGCTTGCACCTCAATTATAATTTGGCCCACGACTCAAATGTTCACTCACCCATTATGTGCTTCATTTTTCAATTTATTTTGATTTTTCATTGATTAAAAAGTGAATTAAATCAAATAAATGATGAAAATTAATAAAGATATGATTTGATTTGTTTTTTTGATAGTTTGGCAATCAAGATATGATGAGCTTACAAGATCAATTTGCATCAAGGGAAATTGGTACAAAAAGAGCATGATTGGCATGATTATGGAAAGATATCATATGGCTTAAAAATCAAATATTCCATTCATGAATTCTCAAGATTGGATCCAAAATTGTTAACCTAATTAGATTCAATACATATACTGAAGTTTGTGGAACCCTAAATACGAACTTTTTCGTGCACAACCTACCTCCAGGAACCAGAACAAAACTTGAAAATTTCCAAGAAAAGTGTGAGACGAATTTCATTCCACAGGCTATCTCAAGCCCTCCTAGTCATTCCAATCGCTTGCTAGACATCTCAGGAAGCTAACAACATCCTTTTCAAGCTTCAAAACGCCCAGAATCGCACCATACAGGCACCACGGTTTGCCTAAAAACTTGATTCTGATTTCATTGATTTACTCATCATAAGCATGTTTTAATTTTTTATTCTTGTTCATCATCGTGTTTGCAAGATATTGGTACCACTTAATTGCATTTGCAGTGCAGGAATCACAATACGCCATTGTTAGGGTTTTATGTTCTTGTTTAGGGGTTTTCAGTACAGGAAAAATTAGACCTCGAATCGGGTATCAAGATGCTCGTGAGGATGAGACGAGTTGATTGGTACCCTTACCTTTCATTTATATTGCTTGTATAGGATTTTGGAACGTGACAGGTTTGTAGTTACAGTAAAGTGTCCGTAGGTAAAAGTGCCATAGTCTAAAACGACGGAGAGAGGAAGAAGATGCTGGCGTGTCAAGCAGCCACTCGTCCATTTGAACTTTCGCGCCTTGGATTCAGTTTCTTTTTGCTTTTCTTATATTATGCTTTATTGTTGATATGATGACAAGTTAACAATGCAGCGTAGCTGGTAAGCGAGCATTGGATTTAAGTATAAGGACCTGGGTTCGATCCCCAGGTCCCAACATTTGCTTCATATTATTTTTCTTCATGTGATCAGGTACACTACAATCTCAAGCGCCCACCATATGCTATCGACATCCATCTTTTGATCCAGCGTGCCATCAGATCCCATGCCTCTCCAATGAGATACCACCATAGCCCTCAAGTCAACCCCCACACCAAATCAAGCGTGGTCAAACAGGCTTGGAGCATCTTGGGCCCAGAATTCAGATGTGCACCCCCTTTTTGATAACAACAACACAAGCCCATTCTCATTCTTTTACATTTTTTTTGTTTTCTAATTTAATTATTTTGCTTAATTTATTTTTCTCATAAAAATTAATCATTTTTTTATTTAATCATAAAAATCAACAAATCACAAAATACCAAAAAAAAGAAGCATTTTTTAAGTAAATTATTTAATTTAATTAGGAATCTAGGTTAATTTAATTTCTTTTCTTATAATTAAAACCAAATATAAAATTAGGTTTAAGTTCTTGATTTAATTCTTTTCTCTTTTAAATAAATAAAAAATGTTAACTTAATTATTTTTCTTAATTAAAATTAATTAGCAATTAGGTCCTTTTTTTATTCAATTATTTCATTATTTTCTTAAATAACAAAACATGACAAAAAAACATTTTTTCTTTAATCAATCGGAAATAGGATCAGTCAAAGGGTCAAAACCCTAATCGTCCTTGCATTTAATTCGCCGCACGCTTGTTAATTATTTTGCCAATATTTTTGTAATTGTTCATGGTTTGTAATAGTTAATTTAGGGTTTTCATTTTACTGTTTAAATCCCCGATTTTTTTGGTTATGTAATTAATCCCCCTCCCCGAAGCCTTGTAATAGCGTAGGTTTATTTTCTCGCATTTTTAATTCCTGCAAATATTTAACTGTTTAGATGTATTCTAATAGGATTAAATGGCAAGAATGCATGACAAGATTAAAGTGGTTAGAAAATCCTAATGTGCAAAGATAAATAACTGAAGCAAATCACTTACACATGTTACTCTTAGGGTATACTCTCACTTCGGTTGCCTTCGGTAAACGATCATTAAGCATAGGGTGTCTTAGTGGTTTCCCTCCAGTCTAAAAAGATCAAATTATCCCATTCGAATGTTGCCTCGGAAATGTTGCCTCGAATAAGATCTTAAGACTCTAGGGTTACTACTAAGGTGCCCTAATATTGCTTTAGTGACCGTACGTCCCTTTCGAATTGACCCTTACAATTCCAATGACGGTGCTACCTATTTATCAATAGTAGGATAACACTTTCTAAAGGAAACAAGAATAGAAACGATCTTTTTTCGAGTAGGTAGATGCTAGTAGGTACTTGCTCAAATCAAAACTTTTCACACTTACACTTTTCAAACAAATGTTCAAACCAACTTCATCACACCCTTGAGGACTGATACAAGGGTTATTACGAAGTAAAACATTTTTCAAAAACAAGCACACAAACACAAGTAATTTAAAAATGAGCAAGTACCTAAGAGCCCATGGAAAACCATGGATAGAAAGGGTGCTAACACCTTCCCTTTCTATAATCTACCCCCAGTACTCAAAATCTCGAAAAAGGATTTTTTTCTGTACTTTTTTCCTTTCCGATTGGATGAAATAAAAGTTGGTGGCAACTCTTTCTTACCGCGACATTTTGCGAACAAAAAATGAAAAACGAAAACCAGTATTAAACTGTCATTTCTGCCACCGTATCACACAAATGAATCTGATCGATGAGAAGAGACTTACTGCTGTCTGTCATGGTCAATTGTATCAAAAATGGATGATCAAGACTTTCAACAAAAAGGTCAGGCGCCAAGCATATCAAGTGGGGGATCTAGTGATCAAGCATATCATACTGCCGCAAGGTGATCCCAGGGGCAAATGGACTCCCACATACGGAGGGCCATTTGTGATCAAAAGTATATTTTCTGGTAGAGCCATGATTCTGGCCACCATGGACGGTGACGACCTTCCTCACCCTGTCAATGCAGACATAGTGAAAAGATGTTACGCATGATTAAAGACCCGGTAGGTTGACTGGCCTAGGAAAAAATAAGGGCTTCCTAGTGAACCAAAAGGGTTCGGGAAAAAATTAGGGATGAAAACAAAAACAATCTATACACCCGACAAGTCGAAAACCTGAAAAGGTGGCTTGGGCAAAAAAGGGTATCCCGGTGGACTAAAAACCCGAAAGGACAGTCCAGGAAAAAGTAAGGGATATAAAGCGTATCACTGTGTCCCATTGGATCACCTTGCGACCAGACTTCAATATCATCTATCAAGCTCAAAACGGCACCGATCAATCTAGTCAGCTTCGGACAAGCAGCAAAGTAATGAGACGCTCGAAGACATACCAGAAATAGCAGAATTGAAACTCAATGGGATTATTACACATAGCTGTTTTCTTCTCTTTGTACACAATATTGTATAGCTTTCATTCCCACGGCAGTGTTCTCTTACTTGAGCGTCAGCTTCCTTGTACAAAAACGCCTGTTATAGGCCAACTTCAGAAGTTAATACAAGTCATTTTTACAAAACCATTTGTTTTTCTTTTTCTGTTTTGTTTTGTGAAAACGTCCAATGATTTATTCTTAACATATGCATTTGAATATGATTGCTATTCACAAATATTCGCATAAGAAACAGAAAGACAGTTGTTTATAACTTAAGAAACAGGGGCAGGGATAGCTTTGAAACAAGGTCACCATTACACGCGACCCCGTGACATCTACACTCCCCACAGATTAGAGGCAACCGAAGCTTTGACATCGGCTTCCCCAAACAGGAGCTACTTTCCCCAACGAAGTTCCCTCAGAGAGCTGACATCTATATTCCCCAACCGAGTTTTATAATCGCAAACGGTTTATAAAGCTTTCTCCCGAGCAGAGTTTATTTCTCTGACTGCGGAACCTCCTCCCGAGCAGAGTTTATTTCCCTGACTGCGGGAGCTCAATCCCCAGTATAGTTTATTTCTCCAGCTACGGAAGTTCATCCCCCAACGGAGTTTATTTCTCCGAATCGGCAAAACCTTACAACAAAGCATCTCCTCTCTCAAACAGATTTATTCCCCCGCAGAGTTATTCTCAGGCAGAGTCTCTCCACTGCAGAATATTCACAAACAGAAAGGAGTAAATCCACGGCATAGTCATCTCCATTCACCATCCCCAACAGAAGTAGAAGAACCACTTTTTCTACAACGGTCTGGAATTCAATTTCCAGTACTCTCCAACAGCAATCAGGGATTTATTTTCCCAGACTCAGATATGTCATAATAGCATTTCATGTTCATACATCATGACGTGAACATATATATTGCATACAACATAATATCATTTATTTTGAGAACATCATCACACAATGCATTTCATGCATCGCATATAATTAATCATGTACCTTTTGAGGAAAGATGGTTATCATCAACAATTCCAACAGTTCAAGATTAAATTCATGAAGCTATACATCTCATATCTGCAGAAAACTAATGGAAAATTAGTTCCCGAAACCAAACGGGTTAACTAATCTGCGTGATCAGATGAGGCAGCCCTACTACCCAGGCTTTATTTCCGAAGTAACCCTACTACCCAGGTTCCTTCTTATAGCCATACTACCCAGGATTTATTTTCGAAGTAACCCTACTACCCAGGTTCCTTCTCATAGCCCTACTACCCAGGCTTTATTTCAAAGTA
Source organism: Vicia faba (assembly GCA_948472305.1). Taxonomy (NCBI): domain Eukaryota; kingdom Viridiplantae; phylum Streptophyta; class Magnoliopsida; order Fabales; family Fabaceae; genus Vicia; species Vicia faba. The sequence goes on from OX451738.1 coordinate 1,109,936,112, forward strand.
ACCCTACTACCCAGGTTCCTTCTTATAGCTTTACTACTCAGGCTTTATTTTGAAGTAACCCTACTACCCAGGTTCCTTCTCATAGCCTTACTACCCAGACTTTATTTCGAAGTAACCCTACTACCCAAGTTCCTTCTCACATCCCTACTACCCAGGCTTCATTTCGAAGTAACCCTACTACCCAGGTTCCTTCTCATAGTCCTACTACCCAGGCTTTTATGTCGAAGTAACCCTACTACCCAGGTTCCTTCTCATAGCCATACTACCCAGGCTTTTATGTCGAAGTAACCCTATTACCCAGGTTCCTTCTCATAGCCCTACTACCCAGGCTTTTATTTAGAAGTAACCCTACAACCCAGGTCCCTTCTTATAGCCCTACTACCCAGGCTTCATTTCAAAGTAACCCTACTACCCAAGCTCCTTCTCATAGCCCTACTATCCAGGCTCATTTTCATGAATTACCTGACGCGGTTTTACATGAACTTATCCCGAGAAAGCCCTATACAGGCTCCTTCTAATTTATCTCCAGACAACAGTTTGCAACACTATAAAACTTGGACCCGACCACATACTGTCGATTTCACATTTCCATAGTAAGTCGCTGTGAAGCCTGGAATACGACCAAATAGCAGTCAACTTTATCATCCTCAACCAGTCACTGTGAAGCCTGAACTCGACCAAATAACAGCTCACTTTTGTCTCATCAATCAAGAGTTAATTCCCCAGTAGAGTAATGGACAACCGAAGCTCCTAGACTCTATTTCCTAGGACATAAATCAACATTCCCCGATGAAGTCCTCCTCAACGGCAGGTACAGGAATTCTTGCAAAGGAATCTCTTAGTCAACCGATATCTTTTCTGGATGGCATCTTTAAGCCCATCTTCGACGACTCTCCGTCTCCTTCCAAATGGCATCTGTAAGCCCATTCCCGATATTATCGATCGACATTCACTTTATGCAAGTGCAAATTTCTGGGCACTCTAGTGTTCAATCATCTTCCACCTTCAGATCACGAAAGGTAGACAAGCCAATCTACACCCTCAGGTATAAGAAGATTGAATAGGGGCAGCTGTTGCGCCCCAAAATTTCCCTCTCATTTTACTCAAAACATACTCCTATAGGTCCTCAATTGCTCAAGTTGACTAAGGATTGACCAGACAAATCCTCCTCCTAAGACAATGAGCCTCAAACTAGGGTTTCACTCCTCATTAATACGTTTGAGTTCCAAGGGTCCCAAATGGTTTCCATTGCCCTAATATGTCCTCAAGGTCATCCATGCCAATTTTCATGCCTTGCACAAGAAGTTTGCTCAGTCAACTACTCAAATGCCTGAAAATCAATTGTACTAGGTCAAAAGTCAACTGTGACCCACATATAGTCAAACTTCAAGATTTTTGTTCAACATCAACATTTTGAAGCAACATCCATCATTTGATCAAAGGTTGGTCACGATTCCTCAAGGAATGCTCCTAATTCATCAAAACTCAAAAGTTGCTAAATTAGGGTTCATATAGGAAAAGTCAACCAAACTTTGATCATGCTTAACTTTCTCATACTTTATCAAATATTTCTCATCCAAGGCTCATTTTGAAGAGAATCCAATTCCCTACAACTCCTCTTCATCCCTCAAGGTCAAGAAATGCCTCAATCAAAAGATACAAGTTCATACATTATAGGTAATTTCAAAAAGTCAACAAAAACACCTTTTAGGTCAAAGCGCCTTACATGAACATGGAAGATCTAATGGAGATAAAACCAAAAGAGTAGTTTAGATGACATCCTAAGCTTTCTAAAAAGTCCAAGAACACCCTCTTAGGGTCAAAATTGAGAGAGATATGCATTGTCAAAGTTGGCCATTTTTGGAAATTTGCAAAACGTCAACGATGCTCAAAATTGCATTTTTTTTGCACATGGGCCCATCTTTTCAAGATTGAATCTTAGTCCTAGTATGGTCCACGACCTATGGGATCCTCCATGCCTTATTTATTTGTTTATTTAATTTATTTTTATTTTTATTCATTTAAAACTCAAATAAAATCAAATAAATCCAAATAAATCACATAATTTGTTTTAGGAATGATTTTTGCATTGAATGGAGATCTCATATGCTGTCAATAGCCAAAGAAATCGTGCAAGGCCAAATGGACACAAAATATTCACATATGGAAACTTTTCAAGATTTGATTTTTTCTTAAAACCATGCCATTAATCTTTGGATTCTTGCCACAAATATTGCCCTAATCTGATTCACTACATATGCCAATGTATTGAAACCCCAGAACACAAGTTTGGAGATGCACAACTGCCTCTAAGAGCAAGAACAAAATGCCAATTTTTTGTCCAAAAGTGCAGATCGAATTCCTTTCCACTAGCGAGTTCATAGAATTTCAAGGACTAAGCAACAATCCTTGGACCTCTAGGAAGTTACCACACTCGTTCCCCAGGCCTGTAGCATCAAGAACAGCTCTCTACACTCACTGTTTGTGTTCACTTTTTATTAACATCGATTCTATTCATTTACCCACTGTAAACATGATTTGATTGCATCTTCATGTTCATCATCATCATAGGAACCTTTTTGAATGGTTTAATCAGAGTTTAAGCGCAGGTACAACCATTTGCCATTGTTAGGGTTTCAAAGCTCTAAATTGGGGAACCCTAACTAGAGGCAAAATTGGACAAAATTAGGGGCGCTATCATGCTCAGGAGATTGTTTATAGTCAATCAATGTCTTTGATTTGAATTTATGTTGCTTGTATCGTGTTTTAGAATGTTGCAGGTTTGTAGCTATGGACAAAAACTGTCACTATAGCTTTTAGTGACAATTTTGTCTGTAGGTAAAGGTCTGGTATCAAAAGCGACAGTCCCATAAAGAAGAAGATCAGGTGGAAGCATCCACTTGGAGGGTTTGAATCCACACGCGCTTTCTGGGCATAGTGTTTTGTTTGGTTTATGTTTTATTCATTATATATACAACATAATTGTCCAGCTCAGTTGGTAGGAGACACGCTTGTGAAGGGAAGGACCTGGGTTCGATCCCAGGTCCATGCAGTTTTATGTTTTCTTATTAAATCTTGTAGGATCCAATGCGCTATGACCCAGAAGGACCACCATACGTCCTCAAATCCCACCCTTTGGATCATCTCAAAGTAGATCCAATGCTCCAGAATTGAAGATCTATGGTGCACTCCCTGAAGGCTGATCACACTGGAATGCATGCTGGCAATTGGGCCAGCGCCTTTGGGCCTAACACAAATTCATCAAGGCACCCCCTCAGTTTGCTATTTCATACCAGGCCCGTTTTAATTCTTTTTAATTTCTATATTTAATTATTGGTTTTTTAATTACTTTACAAAAATTATTGTTTTTTTTAAAAAATCACAAAAATCACAAAACATTAGAATTAGGTTTTTTTTCTTAAAATAATTAATTTCATTAATTGATTAGATTATCTTAAATTAGGATAATTTAATTCCCTTTTCATAATTAAAATCAACTAGAGATTAGTTTTAATTTGCAAAAATTAATTATTTTCTCAAATAAAAAATGCAAAAATATTTTTCTTCTAAATTAATTAGATTCGTTAAACTTTAATTCCTCGTATTTAATTTCATCGTACGTATTCCTTTCATTATCTTTTCCAATTAATGTAATTTCTCCGAGGTTTGTAATAGTTAAAGTTAGGATATTTACCACTTTTATTTCGCCAGTTTTGGTTATGTAATTCCCATCCCCCGAAGCATTGTAATAGTTAATGTGATCGGTGGAAATAGAACTGACTGTTTTTTAGCTGGTTTTGCGAAATATCGCGGAAGCAAGAGTCGCCACCGTCTTTTATTTTCTCCAAATGGAAAGGACAAAAGCACAGAAAAATTCCTTATAGAGATTGCTCTCGGTTCGGGAGGTAGATTATAGAAAGGGAAGGTGTTAGCACCCTTTCTATCCATGGTTATCCATGGGCTCTTAGATACTTGCTCACTTGTGTTTTCAAAATTGTTTGTTTGCTTTTCAACTGTGGGTTTTAAAAAGTTTCTTTGAAAATTCCAGTTCGACTCTTGTATCGGTCCTCAAGAGTGTTTGAAAAATTGCTTTCGAAAGCTTTTTGAAAAGGTGTCGGTGTAAAAAGTTTTGTTTGTTTTTGAATAGAGCAAGTATCTATGAGTCATCTACCTACCCTAAGGAATTCGTCTGTGTAGATGTCCTTAAAGTAGTGCCATCCCACCATTGAGAGGTAGGTAGCACCACCGTTGGAGGTGTTCGGGTCAATTCGAAGGTTCGGGACATGGTGATCACCAGAGCAATAGGAAGACACCTTAGAAGCTACCCTCATGCCAGGTTCCCGGATCATGAGGACTTACTAAAACATCCTCTACTCGACGATCACCTTTCGAGGGGCAAGGCAACAGTGAGGTGTACCCTAGGGGTGGTGTGTGATTTGTGTGTCATTTTCAGATATTTTTGTCTTGTCATGTATTGGTAATCTACGCTTTTGTTTTTATTTTGACATTCATTCTTGCATGCAAATTTATTAACAGTTAAAAAGTGCGAGAATTAAAGTTCCTACGCTATTACAAAGGCGCGGGTCCACATCGCCAAATTAAATCCAGGACCCGATTTGACATAAAATAAAGTGCGAAAGATAAATATCAAATTTACACGGCTTTGGGAGAATTACATAAAAAGAGGAAATAAAATAAGCGCGCGAATTGGAATTACGATCGAATGCGAGGGCGTTGGACCCTTTTTTAATGAAATTAAACTACGATTAACAAATTAATTAAATTAAAATAAAAAGAAACGACTTTTGAGTTTTTGTATTTATGGACTTTTATGAGAGAATTAAATGAAATTAAAAAAATTAATTAATTAACCCTAATTCTAACTATTTTTATTTATTAAGAAATATGTTAAAGTTGCACCTAAAATTAACCTAATTAATTAATTCAATTTTATTTACAAAAATATATAATTAATTATTAATATGGTGAAAAAGAAAGGATAAAAATAATCAAAACCCTAATTCTACAAATTTTTAGTTTATTAGAAAACATTAAAATTAATCCTAGAATTTAAAACTAAATTAATTGATACAATTTATTTACAAAGATATTAAAATAAAATATATTTTTGTTTTTCTATCTTTTCTGGTTTTTATATTATTTTTATATTTTATTAAAATAAATTAATTTAAAGAATTAAGTTAAAACTAATTAAAACAAATAAAATAGAAAAATATGAAAAAAGAATGAAAAAGCAAACCAATGGGGGGGTTCTGTCCCCAAACTGGAGGAATTGTCTAGTAATTAGGCCCAATGTTTAAGGCCTTTGTTTGACTTTTCATGAAGCGTGCGTGTGCATTGACCAGTGTCCATGGTATTCATCAGATCAGGACCCTTGGATTGCCCTCAGTGGCCATGTGGCACGTCTGGATTATGGGTGTATGATGAACGCTTGGGGGAAAGTGCTGCATAGGAACATGGTTAGCAAAATAGTATGGAATAAAGGGAGGGGACCTGGGGATCGAACCCAGGTCCCATTGCTTACCAAACCAATACCTTGCCAGCTGCGCTGTTGTGTTGCTTTGTACATAATATGACAAGTGATCAATATAACGTGAAACAAAGATTAGTGGCATTTTTCCGCGCGAAATTCAAATACACCAACCATCGCCTTACACCTCACCTTCTTCCCCACTTGCTTGTTGTACCTGAAACAAAAACAGATTGAATAGCGGGGGTTTTAAACCCCCACTAAATAGCAAGCATAAAAATAGCGAATAGAATATGGTGGCTCATAAATTGAGCGCGAATAGTGTGTTAAATTCGTCCAAGCTTCCTGAGTTTAGCCACGGTACTGGGATGTCCTAATTTTACAGCATACGAAAATGCCCAATTTAGAGCTTGAGGAACCCTAGCGAGCTTCAATGGTGAAATCGCGTACGATGCATAAAAACTCAATCAAAACATATGGTTAGCTTTAGAATGATCCAATGAATACAAATCCAATATTAAAAATTGCAAACAATGCATGAATTATGATGCAAGAATATGGAAAAAATCATGAACAGGACACGGTCGTTCTACCGTTTCTTGACGTTAGAGTTGATGGTTTTGATCAGTATACGTTCCTTGGAGCCTCGGGAATGCAATGGAGTTAATGTTTTGCCTTGAAACTCCTTGGAATCGTGTTTTCAGTTTTCACTTTTTCCACAAAAATTTCAATGTTTTTCTTCAGCTTTGGGCGCAGCTTCGAGGTCTCTTCCACTAGGTCTAGCATCTGGCTTATGTATGGAGTGAATTAGGGTTGAGTTTTCAATCAAAAGATCTTTGCATTGATGAGAACAATATTTGATTTTCATGGCATATTTTTCAATCTTTTTCACATGTGTTTTGATACCAATTATGTCCAAATCACCTTGATTCTTTCCATATCAGATAATGCACGAAATCTTGAAGATATTTCAGGCATAAAAAGATTTGAAAAGCTTGCTTTAGTATTTTTTCCATATTTTAATTAATTAAATGAATTATTTGTAATTAAAAATTCAACTAAATAATAAAAATGATGAAATAAATCCCCTTTGGGCCAAATGCTCGTGCATATGCTTTGGATGATGAATCTTGGAAGAAAATGTGGCCCATTAGCAATTTTAAGGCATTTGAAGCAAAGTTGACTTTTCAAAATACCCACAAATTTCCCAACTTCCACAACGCATATCTTGCTCAATTTTTAAGCTTTGATCATGTTCTTGGACATTTTGGAAAGGTCTTGAAGTCCTCTAACCAATGTCTTTCATCCCATGTCATTTTGATTTACCAATCTCAAGTTATGGCCTTTGACTTAAAGTCTCTTTTTGTTGACTTTTGAAAATGACCTATAATGTTGAAATTGATAACTTTTTGTGAGAGCATTTCTTGGACTTGAAGTGTGAAGAGGAGTTGTAGGAAATGTCTTTCTATTAAAAATTAGCTTTGGATGGAATTTTTCTGATAAACCATGTGGAAGTTATGCCTTGGTCAAGTTACAGTTGACTTTTTCAACTGTCCAAATATGGAAACTTTTGCATCTTGAGACTTTTTGAGCCAAGCTTTGAAAATCATGATCAAGAATTGATCAAATGATGTTTGTGGCTTCAAAATGAGATGTTGATCAAAAATTTGAACTTTTGACTGTCAAATGACCATTTTTCCCCTGCAGTTGACTGTAGGGCAATTAGGGTTTTTGACTGTGCAATTTTGTGCTGTAAGTCTTGAAACTTGGTATGAGGATGTTTGACCATGTTTGTAGGCATGTGGGGCTTGATTGGACTCTTGGAAACTTCAATTACTTTGCCAGAACCAAAACCCTAGTTTTTGACTGTTAGGAGGCCCTTGAACTATGCAACCCTTGGGGAGATTTTGAAGCATGCTCTTTGCAATTCTTGAAGAATATGGGAGGGCAAATTTTGGAGTACAACATTTGCCCCTGTTCAATCTTCTTAGACCTGAGGATGCAGATTGGCTGACGGGCCTTTCGTAATCCGAAGGTGGAAGATGATTGGACACTAGAGTGCCCAGAAATTTGCGCTCACATAGTAGTGTGATGGTGGAATGGGCTTATAGATGCCATTTGGAGATTGATGGATAGGATGATGGGCTTATAGATGCCATGTTGAGAGATGATGGATGGTGGATGGGCTTATAGATGCCATCTGGATGCTGGTCGCGTAAGAGATTCCTTAGCGAGAGCTTGCGTACCTGAAAAAGAAAAATGATTACCTGACCTGTTACAGGAGCTGGTCTTCAAATTCTTTGTATAGATGCGCCCTGACTGGTTACAGGAGCTGGATCTGGAGCTTCAAAAGGTGATGAAGGAACCAGGGATGGTTACTACCTCAACGGGACGATGAGAGAACCTTGGACGATTACTACCTCAACAGGAACGCTGAGAGAACCTTGGACGATTACTACCTCAACAGGAACGCTGAGAGAACCTCGGACGATTACTACCTCAACAGGAACGCTGAGAGAATCTTGGGCGACTTCAACCTCAACAGTAACGCTGAGAGAATCTTGGGCGACTTCTACCTCAACAGTAATTCTGAGAGAATCTTGGGTATCTTCTACTGAGTCTTTATCAGGAAAATCTGTTAGGGGTCGATTTAGCTGGACTAGAGAAGGCCTTTGACTGGATAAGAAACAGGAAAATCTTAGGGTCGATTTAACTGAACCGGTCTAGGTCTTGAAATCTTCAACTGGATAAGAAACAAGGAGATCTTAGGGTCGATCTAACTGAACCAGAGAAGGCCTTTGACTGGATAAGAAACAGTAAAATCTTAGGGTCGATTTAACTGAACCGGTCTAGGTCTTGAAATGTCTTCAACTAGATAAGAATCAGGGAGATCTTAGGGTCGATCTGACTGAACTAGAGAAGGCCTTTGACTGGATAAGAAACAGTAAAATCTTAGGGTCGATTTAACTGAACCGGTCTAGGTCTTGAAATGTCTTCAACTGGATAAGAATCAGGGAGATCTTAGGGTCGATCTGACTGAACCAGAGAAGGCCTTTGACTGGATAAGAAACAGTAAAATCTTAGGGTCGATTTAACTGAACTGGTCTAGGTCTTGAAATGTCTTCAACTGGATAAGAATCAGGGAGATCTTAGGGTTGATCTGACTGAACCAGAGAAGGCCTTTGACTGGATAAGAAACAGTAAAATCTTAGGGTCGATTTAACTGAACCGGTCTAGGTCTTGAAATGTCTTCAACTGGATAAGAATCAGGGAGATCTTAGGGTCGATCTGACTGAACCAGAGAAGGCCTTTGACTGGATAAGAAACAGTAAAATCTTAGGGTCGATTTAACTGAACCGATCTAGGTCTTGAAATGTCTTCAACTGGATAAGAATCAGGGAGATCTTAGGGTCGATCTGACTGAACCAGAGAAGGCCTTTGACTGGATAAGAAATAGTAAAATCTTAGGGTCGATTTAACTGAACCGGTCTAGGTCTTGAAATGTCTTTAACTGGATAAGAATCAGGGAGATCTTAGGGTCGATCTGACTGAACCAGAGAAGGCCTTTGACTGGATAAGAAACAGAAAAATCTTAGGGTCGATTTAACTGAACCGGTCTAGGTCTTGAAATATAGTTGAGAACTTAACTGAATCTTTCCTGAAAGGTAAAGGTCAGTCATATGCAATGCATGATATGGATCAAGCAATGATGTTCTCAATATAAATGAGATTTGTGAGATATGACGCATAAATGCATGCTATAATGTATGAAAATATGATGTTTATGAATGTATTTTGTCTTTTTGGAAAATAAAATCCTTGACGGGTGCCGGGAAGTCACTCCTGGGCTGATGTTGAAGAATAGATTTTTGCCTCCGCTGGGGATGATAGTTGCAAGAATATCGGTAGGAGAAGATGACTCTGTTGGGGAATGAACTTGGCGAATGGATTACTCTGCGGGGAGAAAAGTACTCTAGCGATCTTGCTGGGAAGCAATACTCTGTGGGGAGAGAGGTACTTTGTTGAGTTGTTGATAATAACTTGCTGGGGATACTCTTGTTGTGTTGGAAGTGTTAATAGACTTCGCTGGGGATAAGAAGACTTCGTCGAGGACGCTCTTTCCGTGGCTTTTGGCTGAGGATAACCCAGTTATATCCTGGTAGGGAAATAACTCTTGAATAAAGCCGGGAGACGCGTTCGTGTTCTGCGAGGATAAGCTTCCAGAATCTACTGGGGATAAGCTTACTGCTTGGGGAGATGGATTCCAACTTTCCTGGGGAAACTGGATTGGACTCTCCTGGGGAAGTTTTGAACTGTACCGGGGAGGTGACTCCATTGAATGTCTGGTATACCGCCGGGGAACAATCTTTAGGTCAAGACTGCCGGGGATGCTTGTTAAAAATGTCCGTACATTGCTGGGGAATGTTGAGATCTGCTGGAGGATACCCAACTTCCTTAAGGTTGATAATAGCTTCGCTTGAGGAGAGTGTACTGACTTGCTGGCTCACTCTCTGGGGAATTGGGATGTACTGGTTATGTTCTTCAGCTGAACCTACTTTGGTACCTTGGAGGATAGAACAATTAGATTGCTTAGACAACTCTTTATTGCCCCTGTTTCTAATGTTACCTGTAATTAATCCTTTGTTTCGTATGCAAATATTCATCAGTTAGCAAATTATCGTTAATGCATATATCACAAATTGAACCTTGGATGTTCTTCGCAAAACAAAACAGAAAAGGAAAAACAATTGGCAATTTTAACTGAAAAGTGATTTTTGTATTGATTTTGAATTTGCCTGTAAAATAGGCGTTTATGTACAAGAGGCTGACGTCCTAGTAAGAGAACGCCGCCGAACAAAAGAGTTTATACAATTTGTACAAAAGAAAATAAAACAGCTGTGTGAAATGAATGATCCCACTGGGTTTCAACTCTGCTATTGCCCTTATATCTCCGAGCATCTCATCACTTGATGACCTTAGTTGAAGATGAAGCTGACTGATTGATGCCGTCTGAACTTGATGTAGATACCGGATTCTGGATGCAAAGTGATCCAATGAGACATAGTATTACGCTTTATCCCCAACTTTTGCCTGGACCGCCCTTTCGGGTTTTCAGTCCACCGGGATACCCATTTTTGCCTAAGCCGCCTTTTCAGGTTTTCGACTTGCCGGGTGTACAGATTTTTTTTCATTTCATCCCTTCATTTTGCCCGAACCCTTTTGGTTCGCCGGGAAGCCCTAACTTTTGCCTAGGCATGTCAGCCTAGCGGGTCTTTTTTCATGCGTAGTATCTTTTTACTATGTCTGCATTGGCGAGGTGAGGAAGGTCGTCACCATCCATGTTGGTTAGAATCATGGCTCCTCCTGAGAACACATGTTTAACCATAAACGGCCCTTCATACGTAGGGGTCCATTTGCCCCTTGGATCACTCTGAGGAAGGATGATTCGCTTGATTACCAGATCCCCAACTTGATATTCTTGTGGTCTGACCTTTTTGTTAAATGCCCTGATCATCCGTTTTTGGTACGTCTGACCGTGGAAGATAGCAGCAAGTCTCTTTTCATCGATAAGGTTTAATTGATCAAGTCGTGTTTGGATCCAATCATCTTCATTCAGATTTGCATCCTTCATTATCCGGAGAGAGGGTATTTGCACTTCGATCGGTAAGACTGCCTCCATACCGTAGACCAAGGAGAAAGGAGTTGCCCTGGTTGACGTCTTGGCTGAGGTGCGGTACCCATGTAGAGCAAACGGTAACATCTCGTGCCAATCTTTGTAAGTCACTGTCATCTTCTGCACGATTTTCTTGATATTTTTATTTGCTGCTTCTACAGCCCCATTCATCTTCGGTCTGTAAGGAGAAGATTTGTGGTGCTGTATCTTAAACTGCTCGCAGAGCTCAGTGATCATCTTGTTATTGAGATTGGTACCGTTGTCTGTAATAATTCTTTCTGGGACGCCGTATCGACAGATCAGGTTATGCCGAATGAACCGTGCCACAATCGTCTTGGTTACCGTAGCGTAAGATGCTGCTTCAACCCACTTCGTGAAGTAATCAATCGCTACCAGGATGAAGTGATGCCCGTTGGATGCCGTAGGTTTAATCTCACCGATCATGTCTATGCCCCACATTGCAAACGGCCAAGGCGCAGTCAGAACATTCAGAGGAACTGGAGGAACATGCACCTTGTCTGCATATATCTGGCATTTATGGCATGTCCGAGAATGTTGGTAGCAGTCTGCTTCCATTGTGGACCAGAAATACCCTGCTCGAAGGATCTTCTTTGCCATAGTGTGTCCACTGGAATGTGTTCCGAAGGTCCCTTCATGTAGCTCTTCCATGATCCTTTCTGCTTCTGTTTTATCCACACAACGCAGTAAAGTCGAATCATGGTTTCGCTTATACAGGATGCTGTTTCTAAGGAAGAACTTCGCTGTGAACCTTCTCAGAAACTTTTTATCGTTGACAGACACACCTTCAGGGTATTCCTGAGCTTCCAAATATCTCTTCACCTCATGGTACCAAGGCTTCTCAGTCACCAATTCAGTCTCGAGATCACAACAGTATGCCGGTTCGTCCAGTTTCCAGATGATGATCCGGGGAGCCTCATTGTCCCATTTGACCTTGAACATAGAAGACATTGTAGCTAACGCGTCCGCCAACTGATTTTCCTCTCTTAGAAAGTGTTCAAAAGTTATCTCTGTGAAGTGAGGGATCAATGTCAACACACATTCTCTTTAAGGAATAAGATTCGGATGTTTCGTATCCCACTCTCCTTTGATCTGATTGATCACAAGAGCGGAATTTCCGAAGACACTCAGAAACTTGATTCTTAAGTCGATCGCAGCTTGGAGACCCATGATGCATGCCTCATACTCCGCCATGTTGTTGGTGCAGTTGAAACATAGTCGGGCAGTGAGCGGAGTATGAGTGCCTTGAGGGGATATTATCACAGCGCCGATACCGTTACCCAAAGCATTGGAGGATCCGTCAAAGTGCATAGACCATCGGGATCCTTCCTCAGGTCCTTCATCCGGTCCAGGTACTTCACAATCAGTCACTATCATGATGCTCTCGTCTGGAAACTCGAAGTTCATTGACTGATAGTCGTCTACTGCCTGATGTGCCAAGTGGTCTGCCAATACACTTCCTTTGATGGCTTTATGAGTCGTGTATTGTATGTCGTATTCCGTCAGGATCATTTTCCATCTTGCTATTCTCCCAGACAGAGCAGGCTTTTCAAATATGTACTTTATCGGATCCATCTTTGAAATCAACAAGGTAGTGTGAGTCAGCATATACTGTCTCAGTCGGCGAGCAGCCCATACCAAAGCGCAGCAATTTTTCTCAAGCAGTGAGTATCGGGTCTCACAGTCGGTAAACTTTTTGCTAAGGTAATAAATGGCGTGCTCTTTTCGGCCAGACTCGTCATGCTGCCCCAACACACACCCCATTGAGTTGTCAAGTACTGTCACGTATAGTATCAGAGGTCTCCCTTCAACCGGTGGCATAAGAATGGGTGGTTCTTGGAGATACTCTTTGATTCTGTCAAAAGCAGCCTGACATTCATCATTCCAACGTACTACCTGATCTTTCTTCAGCAACTTGAAGATTGGCTCACAGGTAGCAGTTAGGTGCGAGATGAAGCGAGCAATGTAATTCAGGCGTCCTAGAAAGCCTCTGACCTCTTTCTCTGTCTTAGGAGTTGGCATCTCTTGAACAGCTTTAACCTTGGCAGGGTCCACTTGAATACCCTTATCACTTACAACGAAGCCTAGCAACTTTCCAGATCTTACCCCGAAGGTGCACTTGTTCGGGTTCAACCTCAGCTTGTACAACTTCAGACGGTCAAACAACTTCTGCAGATGATCTAGGTGCTCTTCCTCAGTCTGGGACCTTGCGATCATGTCGTCAACATACACTTCTATCTCATGATGGATCATGTCGTGAAATAAAGCAACCATGGCACGTTGGTAGGTTGCCCCAGCATTCTTTAGTCCAAAAGGCATGACCTTGTAGCAAAAGGTGCCCCACTGAGTAACAAATGTAGTCTTTTCCATGTCTTCAGAGGCCATCTTGATCTGATTGTAACCTGAAAAACCATCCATGAAAGAGAACACCTTATGCTGAGCTGTATTATCAACAAGGACATCAATGTGAGGTAGAGGGAAGTCATCTTTGGGACTGGCCCTGTTCAGATCCCTGTAGTCAACACACATTCTGACCTTTCCATCTTTCTTTGGTACTGGCACCACATTAGAAACCCACTGAGGGTAAGAAGTCACTGCAAGGAACCCGACATCAAACTGTTTCATAACCTCGGCTTTGATCTTCTCAGACATCTCTGGACGCATACGGCGGACCTTTTGCTTAACCGGAGGGCAGTTTTCCTTAGTAGGCAAGTGATGGACCACAATATCGGTATCCAACCCGGGCATGTCTTCGTAGGACCAGGCAAAGATCTCCATATAATCATGTAGCATCTGAGTCAACCGTTGCTTCACGCTGTGCTCTAGGTTGGCACCAATTTTTACCTCCTTTCTGTCTGTATCAGTACCCAGGTTTATTGTTTCCACTGGCTCTTCGTGTGGTTGAATTTCCCTTTCTTCCTGAAGTAACAGTCTTGCAAGCTCGCCAGGCACTTCGCAATCATCTTCACCTTCGTCTTCGGCTAAGTTGATCGGATTTTCGAAGTCATAACTGGCAGTAGCAGAGTCGTTACCAGTGAGATCCAGAGTGGATTGAAACCTGTATGAGTGAGTGTGTGTAAATACAGCTGTTTTGAAATATATAAAGGAAGGAAAGAAAGAAAAGGAGCATAAGATTTGAAATGCGAGAAACGTCCAAGATCTTTATTCATGATATATGAAATGACAATTTATATGCCCTCACAAATGAAGCCACGGTGCCCCGGGTAAGACACCGGGCCATAGAGTTCAATTTATTATTTATTACAAATAACAAAACAAAGAAGTTTATTACTGCGTAACAAAAGTAACAGGAGTATGGTCTTTGGCAATCCAATTGGTCAATCCGCCCTCAGTTGTCGGGTAGATCCAGCTATTGAACTCTGACTCTTCCACTTCATCTCCGTCCCCAACAACATTCACTCCTGTGTTGGTAATGAGTACATGAGGTCTTCTGATCTTTGCCTTCCGCATAGCCTTCTGACCCTCTGCAGTAAAACCCAGTCCGAACTTGTCAGTTTTCTGTGTAAAATCAGGGAGCCTGCCCCAGTTAGCATATTCACCTTTCTTGACCACAGCCCGGGCATCCTTCAAGGAAGCCATCTTCAAAGGAACATCCTCTTCGACCGCTGTTTCTGCTGCTGCTAAAGTTGGAAGTACCTTTTCGAAATGCTGAAAGGGGGTTTCAATAAACTCCCCGTCCATCTCAATATACCTGAAGGAATTCAAATGGCTCACCATATACTCCTCCTCTCCCTGCACAGTGACAATCTTCCCTCTGACAGGGTATTTTAGCTTCTGGTGCAAGGTAGAGGTCACTGCCCCAACTTTGTGGATCCAAGGTCGACCCAGTAGACAAGAATAAGATGGACGGATATCCATCACATAGAAGGTAGATTCGAATACTTGAGAACCCACACGGATAGGAATGTCCACCTCTCCATGGACCATCCTCTTGGAACCGTCGAAGGCTCTGACGATGATGTTGCTAGGTTTCAGCTCCAGGCCCTCACAATCCAAACGGTCTAAGGCCTTCTTGGGTAGCACATTTAGGGAAGAACCAGTGTCCACCAACACGTGCACAAGAGTAGTGCCCCTGCATTCAATAGAGACATGCAGGGCATCATTGTGGTCTCTTCCCTTAGCAGTAAGGTCAGCATCCGAGAAACCCAAACCATTGTCCGCTGTCAGATTTGCTACGCAATCAGTAAACTAGACTGCCGATGTCTCCTGTGGCACATGGGCCGTCTTGAGAAATGAAATCAGGGCCTTAGCATGGGCCTCGGAGCATAGTAGCAAGGAGAGCATGGAGATTTTGGAGGGTGTATGCCCCAGCTGCTCCACAACATTAAAGTCACTCTTCTTGATTATTTTCAGGATTTCCTCCATCTCTTGTTGGGAGGCCTCAACAGTCACAGGTCTTGGTGCCTCCCTTCGGGCAGGCTCAACTTCAATCCCTTTGCCCCGAGCATTAGATGACTCGGCAGTAGGGGAAACAACTTGATCAGAACTGGGAACAGGTACACTTGCAAGGGTTATAGTGAGGGGTCTTCGAACAGCGGGTGGTGCAATGTCAGGCGAGAAGAGCCTGCCACTGCGGGTAACCTTTGCTGGACCTGTGATATTTCTGATACTGGTGCCAGTGTTGAACTCTTGCTTGATTCCATGTACATATACGTCTGCCCCATAGTGCCAGGGGACAGCCTTATCAGATTCGTAAGGGAGAGGCCCCAAAACAGTAATAACGACAGGTGCGACAGTCATGATTTGAACAGGCTTCCTTGGGAGAGCCTTGATTGGATTATTAAAGATTGTAACAACGGAAACTTCTTCTACCGGAACAAACTGAACATCAGTCTTCTTAAACAGAATCTCCTTGCTGTCCATTAGGCTTTGGATGCCCAACTTCAGCAAAGGACAACCAGAGAGGGATACAGCACAGAAAAGGCAACCTTCACTACAACCCGGAAATAAACCGGCCAACAGTAGGTTCCTCTTGACAGTCATTAAGGGAGTAGCTACATCATTCACAGAAACAGCGTATACATCTTCATCAACGGCATTTACTCCATGCTGGGGCATAGGAGCAGTCACCACATTCGGCCTTTCAGGCGCTTCAAACTGTATCTCTTTTGCGTCGATAAGGTCTTGCACCTTATTCCTCAAGACCCAACAGTCATCAGTGGAATGCCCTGGACTATCGGAGTGATAAGCACAACGGGCATTTGGATTGTATTTGGGAGAAGCCGTATTCACAACCTTTGAGGCCTCTCTGACAGTCACTAGATTGGTGGACAGCAACTGCGGCAAGATCTGCGATAGGGTCATACTCAAACGGGTAAACTCTCTCCGGGGTCTTTCAGCCCTTTGAGGATTGGTTTGCCGAGGAGCGGCAGCAGGTTTAGCAATCATCACCGTATTGACAGATTGGCGGCGCTCAGGTTTCTCTTGTCTTCTAGACCCATATACAGCACTGGCCTCCTTCTTAAAGGGCTTCTTCTCAGAACTTGCAGATGCACCTTTCTGAATTTTACCAGACTTCATCCCAGCCTCTATTCTCTCTCCAGTCAGAATAAGATCAGTAAACCCTGCAGACGAGTTACCGATAAGATGGTTGAAAAACGGCCCAGAGAGGGTCCCCAAGAACATATCTACCAATTCCCGGTCAGTCAACGGAGGCTGCACCCTGCCATCCAGATCCCTCCACTTCTGTGCATATTCTTTGAAACCTTCACTTGACCCTAGCGACATACCCTGGAGTTGGGTACGTGTAGGGGAAAGGTCGACATTATATTGATACTGCTTATAGAAAGCAGTATCCAACTCCTCCCAGTTACGAACCTTGGTCCCATCCAACTGATAGAACCATTCGAGATGAGTCCCTGAAAGGCTCTCCTGGAAGAAGTGGATCCACAGATTCTTGTCCACTGAGTACGGTTGAATCTTCCGCACGTAAGACCTGAGGTGTAGCTTGGGACAAGATGCCCCGTCATACTTGGTAAAGGATGGTGCTTTGAACTTATGAGGAATGATCACACCAGTAGACAAACCCAAGTCTCCAAAATCCAGCCCAGACACTTGTTGGATCTCCATAGCATTCAGTCTGTCCTCCAACTGCTTGTACCGGTATTCTGCAGGAGGATACTGTTCCTCATCAAAATCAGTCTCGTTGTCAGAGACCACCGGACTAGGACCTTTTCCCCCTTGGGGACTGCTCTTGCCTATAGAAGAACCAGCCTCTTCATTTTGTAGAGTGTTGCCAAACCTTCGGCCCGAGTTGAAAAAGACAGTTCTCTTCTTCTTCTTCTTCTCCTTCTTCAGGAGTAGAGCCTTCAGCTCTTCTTGGCCCTGAGCCAAACCCATGATTAGTTCCTGAAATTGCGCATTCTGCGCCTGAAGAGCCTTGATGGACATCTCGGTTGATGATGAGTCAGGATTCATGATGCTGAAATAAACAGCGAAGAACGGTAAGCAACCTGAAAAGAAGAAAACCTGCTATGCACATGGTGAATGATATGTGTTTATGCAATGCATTCAAGGGTTCGAAAGTTCAAATTTGTTGTAGACAAAAAGGAACACACGTTATCATTAAGGAAATAATTGTTCAGTATATTAAGGCCTCGTGGGCACAAATTACAAAGCAAATCAATCCCAAAAGACACTACGCATCCTCTTTGGAGCTATGTAGGTGTTGAGATTCCTCTCCTCATGCAATAGGTGGGTGAGCTCCAGGACCTTCTTTTCACTAGCATGTAGACTGGTCTCAAGAGAATTCCGTTCTTCCTTAAGCTGGATCCAGCTCTTCTGCATCTCTTCCCAGGATGTGGGCATGTCAGGATGCTGAATGGTGTAGGACACTTCTCCTTCCAAGACTGGCTCTTTGATCACAGGGAGCATGTGAGGATATGGCATCACTAACCTCTGGGAGCGGGCCCGTACCCACTTGAGATAAGGTTCCAATGGGATGGAATTCCTGTGCCCCAATGTCTTGCTGTCTATCCTACTTGGCATCCTCCAAGCTCTAATAAATTTCTGGCGAAGTCCTTGGGCATCGTTGTCGAAGTCAAAAACTATGTCAGGAATTAACATGTCGTGAGGGCCATCCCTCCGAGCATAACCAAATTGTCTCCAAGCCAGGCATGGGTTGTAAGTAATACCTCCTCTGATTCCAAGTAAAGGAACATTAGGGTATTACCCGCAACGATCAATGATAGTGACATCCTCTCTGGACCGAGGGCACCAATGTATATCTGCATGTGTAAGAGTCATCAATCGTTGTGACCATCTCAAACCCCGCTCATTCTTCAAAGCTGATTGTGAAAGGTGCGAAATAAACCACCTTCCCAGGAGAGGAGTGCAACACATAAGGACACCTCTTTTTCTCATGGTTCGAGTGTAACATGAGTGAAGGATGTCCCCCAGCAACGTAGGTATAGGATTCCTGGACATGAAGATCTGGACAGCACTGATATCTATAAGCTGATCTGGGTTAGGGAACAACACCAAACCATAGACAAGGAGGGCCACAACTTCTTCAAAAGCTTGTAAGTCAAGGGAGTTCCAACATTCATGGGCCTTTTCAAACAGAAACATGGCTAAGAACCCTTTGATACCACTTCTAACTTCCCAATGTCCCTTGAGGTCAGATGATTGTAGGTGTAAGGCTTTAGCAATCTCTTCAAGCTTGGGTTCCTTTTCCGTACCGTTGTAGGGTAGTTGATCAAGGATAGGGATCTTCAGGAGCCGGGAGAACTCCTCCAATGTAGGTACCAACTGATAATCCAAGAAGGTGAAACAGTGATGCAGAGGGTCAAAGAATTGGAACAGGACCTTTATCATATCTTCCTCAATGTTGGTATTGACCAAGCTGATGAGTCTTCCATGTCTTTCACTGAATGAAGAGCTCTCGGGAATCCTGGATATAAGCTCCTTAAGATGAGGAGGGACCCTTACAAGGCTGATCTGAATTGTCTTTCTGCGAACAGTTTCCATGTCCTACAAAACAAGAACAAAGATGAAAATTCGAACCCCTGAAATGGTTAGTCGATGCATATGATGCTGGATGATGTCATGATGCTATGATTAACACACCACAGATATTTACAAAGGCAAACATGTAAGGCACACAAGTCACACAAGACAAGCCCTTAGAGTTTAGGCCATCATGGGGGCTGGGTATTACCCTCTTGAAGTTGGTGGGCTCAACCTGTCCTATTAGAAGTAACCGGGTTCTAAGGGTCCCAATATCACGGGATTGCTTTCATTGTTCATCGTTTCGATTTAGCCACTGAACTGGCAACCGAAATATTCCAGGAAAGAAACCCTCAATTGAGTGTAGTATCGAGTATCAACCAACCTCGGACTGCACCAAAGTCAGTTATCTCACTACCCTAAAGAGGCCAAGATAGTTCAATTAAGGTTCCTAAGGTCTGTTGATGCTTCACGACACCACGCGGAGGCCCCGTATTCTCCTTGACTGAACTCAAGGGTTACCGGTACACACCAAAGTGCCACATCAACGTAGCAGACTGTTTCAACCATGTCGGTATACCCCGCACAGTTCCCTCACAGCCTTGTTGCTACTTTCTAAGAAGGTATCCCCAGATCCGGGTTAGGATCTATAGAACTCCCAAGACAGTCCCACAATAATAAAGCAAGCAAGTCAATACAATTGAAAACACAGTTATGAACTATCCTAAGGTACACCTCACTTTAAGTTTAATTCCCCAGCAGAGTCGCCAGTCCTGTGATCGGTGGAAATAGAACTGACTGTTTTTTAGCTGGTTTCGTGAAATGTCGCGGAAGCAAGAGTCGCCACCGTCTTTTATTTTCTCCAAATGGAAAGGACAAAAGCACAGAAAAATTCCTTATAGAGATTGCTCTCGGTTCGGGAGGTAGATTATAGAAAGGGAAGGTGTTAGCACCCTTTCTATCCATGGTTATCCATGGGCTCTTAGATACTTGCTCACTTGTGTTTTCAAAATTGTTTGTTTGCTTTTCAACTGTGGGTTTTAAAAAGTTTCTTTGAAAATTCCAGTTCGACTCTTGTATCGGTCCTCAAGAGTGTTTGAAAAATTGCTTTCGAAAGCTTTTTGAAAAGGTGTCGGTGTAAAAAGTTTTGTTTGTTTTTGAATAGAGCAAGTATCTATGAGTCATCTACCTACCCTAAGGAATTCGTCTGTGTAGATGTCCTTAAAGGAGTGCCATCCCACCATTGAGAGGTAGGTAGCACCACCGTTGGAGGTGTTCGGGTCAATTCGAAGGTTCGGGACATGGTGATCACCAGAGCAATAGGAAGACACCTTAGAAGTTACCCTCATGCCAGGTTCCCGGATCATGAGGACTTACTAAAACATCCTCTACTCGACGATCACCTTTCGAGGGGCAAGGCAACAATGAGGCGTACCCTAGGGGTGGTGTGTGATTTGTGTGTCGTTTTCAGATATTTTTGTCTTGTCATGTATTGGTAATCTACGCTTTTGTTTTTATTTTGACATTCATTCTTGCATGCAAATTTATTAACAGTTAAAAAGTGCGAGAATTAAAGTTCCTACGCTATTACAAAGGCGCGGGTCCACATCGCCAAATTAAATCCAGGACCCGATTTGACATAAAATAAAGTGCGAAAGATAAATATCAAATTTACACGACTTTGGGAGAATTACATAAAAAGAGGAAATAAAATAAGCGCGCGAATTGGAATTACGATCGAATGCGAGGGCGTTGGACCCTTTTTTAATGAAATTAAACTACGATTAACAAATTAATTAAATTAAAATAAAAAGAAACGACTTTTGAGTTTTTGTATTTATGGACTTTTATGAGAGAATTAAATGAAATTAAAAAAATTAATTAATTAACCCTAATTCTAACTATTTTTATTTATTAAGAAATAGGTTAAAGTTGCACCTAAAATTAACCTAATTAATTAATTCAATTTTATTTACAAAAATATATAATTAATTATTAATATGGTGAAAAAGAAAGGATAAAAATAATCAAAACCCTAATTCTACAAATTTTTAGTTTATTAGAAAACATTAAAATTAATCCTAGAATTTAAAACTAAATTAATTGATACAATTTATTTACAAAGATATTAAAATAAAATATATTTTTGTTTTTCTATCTTTTCTGGTTTTTATATTATTTTTATATTTTATGAAAATAAATTAATTTAAAGAATTAAGTTAAAACTAATTAAAACAAATAAAATAGAAAAATATGAAAAAAGAATGAAAAAGCAAACCAATGGGGGGGTTCTGTCCCCAAACTGGAGGAATTGTCTAGTAATTAGGCCCAATGTTTAAGGCCTTTGTTTGACTTTTCATGAAGCGTGCGTGTGCATTGACCAGTGTCCATGGTATTCATCAGATCAGGACCCTTGGATTGCCCTCAGTGGCCATGTGGCACGTCTGGATTATGGGTGTATGATGAACGCTTGGGGGAAAGTGCTGCATAGGAACATGGTTAGCAAAATAGTATGGAATAAAGGGAGGGGACCTGGGGATCGAACCCAGGTCCCATTGCTTACCAAACCAATACCTTGCCAGCTGCGCTGTTGTGTTGCTTTGTACATAATATGACAAGTGATCAATATAACGTGAAACAAAGATTAGTGGCATTTTTCCGCGCGAAATTCAAATACACCAACCATCGCCTTACACCTCACCTTCTTCCCCACTTGCTTGCTGTACCTGAAACAAAAACAGATTGAATAGCGGGGGTTTTAAACCCCCACTAAATAGCAAGCATAAAAATAGCGAATAGAATATGGTGGCTCATAAATTGAGCGCGAATAGTGTGTTAAATTCGTCCAAGCTTCTTGAGTTTAGCCACGGTACTGGGATGTCCTAATTTTACAGCATACGAAAATGCCCAATTTGGAGCTTGAGGAACCCTAGCGAGCTTCAATGGTGAAATCGCGTACGATGCATAAAAACTCAATCAAAACATATGGTTAGCTTTAGAATGATCCAATGAATACAAATCCAATATTAAAAATTGCAAACAATGCATGAATTATGATGCAAGAATATGGAAAAAATCATGAACAGGACACGGTCGTTCTACCGTTTCTTGACGTTAGAGTTGATGGTTTTGATCAGTATACGTTCCTTGGAGCCTCAGGAATGCAATGGAGTTAATGTTTTGCCTTGAAACTCCTTGGAATCGTGTTTTCAGTTTTCACTTTTTCCACAAAAATTTCAATGTTTTTCTTCAGCTTTGGGCGCAGCTTCGAGGTCTCTTCCACTAGGTCTAGCATCTGGCTTATGTATGGAGTGAATTAGGGTTGAGTTTTCAATCAAAAGATCTTTGCATTGATGAGAACAATATTTGATTTTCATGGCATATTTTTCAATCTTTTTCACATGTGTTTTGATACCAATTATGTCCAAATCACCTTGATTCTTTCCATATCAGATAATGCACGAAATCTTGAAGATATTTCATGCATAAAAAGATTTGAAAAGCTTGCTTTAGTATTTTTTCCATATTTTAATTAATTAAATGAATTATTTGTAATTAAAAATTCAAATAAATAATAAAAATGATGAAATAAATCCCCTTTGGGCCAAATGGTCGTGCATATGCTTTGAATGATGAATCTTGGAAGAAAATGTGGCCCATTAGCAATTTTAAGGCATTTGAAGCAAAGTTGACTTTTCAAAATACCCACAAATTTCCCAACTTCCACAAGGCATATCTTGCTCAATTTTTAAGCTTTGATCATGTTCTTGGACATTTTGGAAAGGTCTTGAAGTCCTCTAACCAATGTCTTTCATCCCATGTCATTTTGATTTACCAATCTCAAGTTATGGCCTTTGACTTAAAGTCTCTTTTTGTTGACTTTTGAAAATGACCTATAATGTTGAAATTGATAACTTTTTGTGAGAGCATTTCTTGGACTTGAAGTGTGAAGAGGAGTTGTAGGAAATGTCTTTCTATTCAAAATGGGCTTTGGATGGAATTTTTCTGATAAACCATGTGGAAGTTATGCCTTGGTCAAGTTACAGTTGACTTTTTCAACTGTCCAAATATGGAAACTTTTGCATCTTGAGACTTTTTGAGCCAAGCTTTGAAAATCATGATCAAGAATTGATCAAATGATGTTTGTGGCTTCAAAATGAGATGTTGATAAAAAATTTGAACTTTTGACTGTCAAATGACCATTTTGCCCCTGCAGTTGACTGTAGGGCAATTAGGGTTTTTGACTGTGCAATTTTGTGCTGTAAGTCTTGAAACTTGGTATGAGGATGTTTGACCATGTTTGTAGGCATGTGGGACTTGATTGGACTCTTGGAAACTTCAATTACTTTGCCAGAACCAAAACCCTAGTTTTTGACTGTTAGGAGGCCCTTGAACTATGCAACCCTTGGGGAGATTTTGAAGCATGCTCTTTGCAATTCTTGAAGAATATGGGAGGGTAAATTTTGGGGTACAACAGTTAGGCTCTAAATTTCTCGCACTTTATTTTCTGCTATTAATTAAACTATTAGATGATTGATAATAGGATTGTATGCAAAATACCAATGTTTATAGTAGTAGAAAACCCTAACTGTACAAAGATAATTGACTGAAATACAAACACTTAGACATGCTCACTCCTAGGGTTTTTCCCCACTTCGGTTGCCTTCGGAAAATGGTCACTATTCTTGAAATGTGAGAATTTTTAGTGGTTGTCCTCTAATTCAAAAGATCACTAGTCCCTCGATGACCCTTTTGATGTTGCCTCGGTAAAAAGTGATCTTAGAAGCCTTGTAATAGTTAGGCTCTAAATTTCTCGCACTTTATTTTCTGCTATTAATTAAACTGTTAGATGATTGATAATAGGATTGTATGCAAAAGATCAATGTCTAAAGCAGTAGAAAATCCTAACTGTGCAAAGATAATTGACTGAAAAACAAACACTTGCACATGCTAACTCCTAGGGTTTTTCCCCACTTCGGTTGCCTTCAAAAAACAGTCACTATTCTCGAAACGTGAGAATTTTTAGTGGCTGTCCTCTAATTTGAAATATCACTAGTCCCTTGATGACCCTTTCGACGTTGCCTCGGTAAAAAAGTGATCTTAGAACTTTATGACAGTTACTAAAAGATCTTGCCCAGTTGCCTTAGTGACCATAAACGTCCCTTTCGATTGTCCCTCAAACTCCAACGATGGAGCTACCTACTCCTTAATAGTAGGATAACACTATCTAAAGGAAATAAGAAAAATGAATAGTTTTTTTCGAGTAGCTAGAAACTCTTAAGTACTTGCTCAAAACAATCAATTTTTCACACTTACACTTTCAAACACTTTTCAAACAAAGTTTTCAAAAACACTTTATCACACCCTTGATGACTGATACAAGGGTTACCATAAAGTGAAACGCCGCACTAAGGCATTTTCAAAACTTTTCAAAACACACACAAAAGCAATTTAAAAATGAGCAAGTACTCAAACATCTCGAAAAAGGTTTTTTCTGTTCTTTTTCCCTTTTCCTTTGTTGGATAAAATAAAAGACGGTGGCGACCCTTGCTTACCGTACATTTGCGAACATAAACACAAAACCATTAGTAACAAAAATAGTCAGTTCTGCCACCATATTACAAGTTGCATTTTCCTTTTCTTAAACAATAGCCAAAGGGTGACTATCAGAACATGGTTCATTAACTTCTGAAGGTTGGTTCTCTTTCCAGGGAGCATTGTCCAGTAGAAGGATTGATTTCTTTTCTCAGTGACTCAGAACTTGGTCTTTGAAAGCTTTCAGCGGATCACTGAAGTTCTGCTGAGCCATTTCATAACTTAATTCTTTCAGCCTATGGGATTCAGAGTTGAACCATTTTCTAAACCGATCCCAATGAGAATCTGAAGCAGCAGGATTTGAATTAACAAGTTCTTACCAACATTTGTTTTGGTTATGGTTGATTTAGGTTTGGGAATGGAAATTTTATTGGAGGTTTAATCTAGGTGGTCTAGCACTTCTAAATCAATTATTGTTCTAAGGTGATCATCTGGATGGTTAATGGGAGAGGGAGTAGGAGAATCAGAAATTATGATTGGTGAACAGGGTGTGTTTTGTGGTGTAGAATGATAGGGTGGTGGTATTTCTGGAATGTCAATTATGGAGAGAGGTTGACGAACCATAAGAGGTTCTGTTATTCCAGGAATAAGTGTAGTAGTATCAGAGCCTGTGAAAGAATCTTCTGATTGATTTGTGGCAGCGTATTGATTTTTTGGTTAAGGGGTTTCAAAGATTGGATTTTCAGTTTGGGGAGTATGAGGGTTTTCATTTTATGGTTGAGGAGTATGGAGGTTTTGATGTTCTGGTTGTAGAGTATGGAGGTTTTAATGTTCTGGTTGTAGAGTATAGAGGTTTGGATTTTCTTGGGTAGGTGTTTAAAAGTCTTGATCAAATAGTTCAATATCAGAAAGAACTCTTGCAAGTTCTGGCTGATTTTGTTCTAGATTTGGATTGGGGGAGTGAGGTTCATTTATGAAGTTGCCAAGGGTTACAGAAGGATCAAACTCTATGTCAAAATCCTCAAAAGTTTGATGTGAGGGATCTTTTGTTTGTTGAGAGGGGATGGTTTCAGATGTTGGAAAGATTATTGATTCTACTACAGAAACAAAGGAAGTGTTACCTTTCTTTTTAGCAGCTTTGGGAGTCCTCTGAGAAGATCCTTCTCCTGCTGCCTTTATATTTTTGGATTTCTTCAACACAACATCTGGAGCTTGTTTGTGCAGATCATGAATGTTAAGTTCTGGATCTGTTCTATCTTCCTTGCAAGCTTCTAAGTATCTGACCACAATCTCTGGTAAAGCATCAATCTTAGAAAATAACAGAAAATCTTTCAGAGGGATTCTCCTTGATGTGAGGACGTCATGAGTAGCAATTGTTGGCTCCTTCTTAATGCTATCAATAATCTTCATCTTCTTCAGATTCTTGGCATTAAGTGGTTTTCCAGCACTTGCCTCTAGAGTGTTAATCTGTTGAGCCTCTGTCAGATGCTCTATCAACCTGTTCTCCATCAGAATATCAGATATTAATCTGCCCAGAGGAATCCAATCCCTCTTTTTCCTTTCTTCTTCCCTTGTTTCTTTCACGCTTGTTCTCAGATGATTGAAGAGAAAGTGTGGAAGATTTATTTTTGTCTTCTTTGAAATAAAATACAACAAAAACTGTTGATCGATGTTGATGTAGTAAGGAGAGCTTGTTGGCTTCCTCTGGTTTATACATCCCAGAATGATCCTGGCCCAGATTCTGTAGTAATCCTTCAAATCCGTTATCTTGCTGGATGGATGTCCAGAAGTAAAAATAGCTCTTGCAATGGACTTTAGGTCAGAACATTTTTCAGCCATGTCGCTGCACCTAACACCGCCGCCATTGTACCCAATTAGTTTTCCAATCAAGTCTTCTGTAATAACAATCTTCTTCCCCATAACATAAGACGTAACTTGATGATTAGATGAAGTTTCATGGATCCATAATTCCTTTACCAGAATGGAGAATACTGGACCAAGAAAATGATCAAAGTACCTATTCCAGCCTTGAGCCGTTACATCTTCAGAAAAATCAAAACCATTTTCCTTTAAGCTTTCAAAATTGATGATTAGATCACATAAAACTTCAAGAGAATCGACTGGAGTGAGCAAAGTTCTTATGGGTTCCTCATATTGTTCAGCTGTTGAAGAAGAACCAGGAGAACTTTGGATATTTTTGATGCTTGAGGAAGATGCCATTATTCACACAGTTTGTTTTGAGATTTCTGAGAAAGGGGTTTTTGAAAAGCTAGAGAGTAATAGAAGGGAGAAGAAGTGAATGAAATAGTGATTGTGTAATTATAATCAATTTTGAAAACTTAATCAGTAAGAAAGAGAAAACAAAATAATGATTATATTGTAATTATGAAACCTGAAAATAGGGGATTGCATGTAGATACGAAACAGTTACGACAGACGCGTGTCTCAATGCATGCAATCAGAGCCTTAGAACCTTTAGAATTTGAACGCGTGTTCAGCCTTAGAAGGTAGCTTGTGAGAGGATGACAAATGTTTGATTGTGTGAACTGAGCGCCTCTATCTTTGAAATTAAAGGTTCAGATCTTCTTAGATAGATTCTGAAGCAATTGTACTCCTAACTTCTGAAGACATGTTGATCAGATGTTCAAAAAGAAAATATGAAGTTCTGAGGGTAACAGAATATGTAAATAAAACTTCTTATTCTGGACATAATTTCATGCTGAGATGTTTCAGAATGAAATTAAACCTATCTTCAGAAAGGGGGTTTGTAAAAACATCAACCCATTGATGGTCTGTGTCAATAAATTTTAAAGTAAGGATTCCTTTCTGAATATAATCCCTAATAAAGTGATGTTTTATTTCTATATGCTTAGCCCTAGAATGCAAAATTGGATTTCTAGATAAACATATTGCAGAAGTATTATTATAGAAAATAAGGATGTTACTCTCAAATATGTTAAAGTCTTCAAGCTGACTTTTCATCCAGAGCATATGTGTG
The DNA here is from genome assembly GCA_948472305.1 of Vicia faba. NCBI lineage: Eukaryota > Viridiplantae > Streptophyta > Magnoliopsida > Fabales > Fabaceae > Vicia > Vicia faba. Next base: position 1,109,963,796 of record OX451738.1, read on the forward strand.
TTGCATCCAGCAGCTGCAATGTATTCAGCTTCAGCTGTTAATAACACATTGTGGACTGCCTCTTACTGGTCCATGAGATCAAATTATCTCCCAGAAACTGGCAGCTTCCAGAAGTACTTTTTTATTCTACTCTGTCTCCAACAAAATCAGCATCACAATACCCTACTAAACTGTATTCCCTAGTTTTTCTATAAAACAAATCCAGGTTAGTAGTACCTTTTAGATACTTGAAAATTCACTTAACAACTGTTAAGTGAGATTCTCTAGGATCTGATTGGAATATGGAAAATAAGCAAACATTGTATAAAATTTCAGGCCTTGAAGATGTAAGATATAGGAGAGAACCAATCATACTTCTGTAGATCTTCTTCTCTGCCCTTTTACTTACCTCTTCCTTTTCCAGGATGCATGTGGGATGCATTGGAGTCTTTGATGGCTTACACTCTGAGAGGTCAAATTTCTTCGTATGTTCTCTGACATATTTGCTCTGGTGAATGTAAGTTCCTTCTGGAGTTTGATTGATCCAAATGCCCAGAAAGAATTTGAGTTCTCCCATCAAGCTCATCTCAAACTCTGCCTGCATAGACTTAGCAAATTCTCTTCCTAGAGAAGGTTTAATAGATCCAAATATAATATCATCTACATAAATCTGACAAACTAAAATATCATTTTTAAATGTCTTACAGAACAAGGTTGTGTCCACTTTCCCTCTGGTAAATTCCTTTTCTAACAGAAAGTTACTTAGTCTTTCATACCAAGCTCTGAGAGCTTGTTTTAGACCATAAAGTGACTTCTTTAGTTTGAAAACATATTCTGGGTGTTTGGAATTTTCAAACCCATGGGATTGGTTCACATATACCTCTTCATCAATGTAACCATTTAAGAATGCACTTTTGACATCCATCTGATACAGAGTGATGCCATTATTTACAGTAAAAGAGATTAAGAGTCTGATAGATTCTAACCCGGCGACTAGAGCAAAGGTTTCTATATAGTCTATCCCCTCTTGCTGACTATAACCTTGTGCAACCAGTCGTGCCTTGTGTCTGATTACTTCTCCTTGTTCATTCAGTTTGTTTCTGAACACCCACTTTGTTCCAATGACGTTGAATCCTTTTGGTTTGGGAACCAGATCCCATACGTCATTTCTGGTAAATTGATTTAATTCCTCTTGCATTTCCAGAATGCAGTTGTTGTCTAGAAGGGCTTCATAAATAGTTGTTGGCTCAATCAGAGATACCAATCCCATGAGGGATTCTTTAGAATTTTTTAATGTTGATCTTGTTCTGATTGGATCTTTCTTCTTTCCCAGAATTTTATCTTCAGGGAGAGCTATGCTGCTTCTGGATAGTCTTTTCTAGAGGTGTTCTACAAAAGTTGTTGAAGTTCTTGTTACATTCCTTCTGATGTTGTTGGCGCATCTTTGTTGGTAACTTCTGATGAATTGCCTTCAGCACCTGTAAATTTAACTTCTATATCTGCAAGAGATTCATTCTGCTTTGACTTTTAAGGGCCAAGCTTGTCATCAAATCTAACATTGATTGACTCTTCTACAATCTGTGTTTCTTTATTGTATACTCTGTAGCCTCTTGAGCATTCAGAGTATCCTAACATAATACACTTCTGTGCTTTAGAGTCAAACTTGTTCAAATGTTATTTAGTGTTAAGTATAAAACAGTTACATCCAAAAGGATGGAAATAAGAAATGCTGGGCTTTCTGTTCTTCCACAATTCATATGGATTCACTTCCAGAATAGGTCTTATGGAGATTCTATTCTGAATGTAACATGTTGTGTTAATTTCTTCTGCCCAGGAGATCTTAGCAATGTTAGTCTCATTGATCATGGTTCTGGCCATTTCATGTAATGTTCTGTTCTTTTGTTCTACAAATCCATTTTGTTGTGGAGTTCTAGGACAAGAGAAATCATGGGAAATTCCATTTTCATTAAAAAATATTTCAAATTTTTTGTTTTCAAATTCTCCACCATGATCACTTGTGACTTTGACAATTCTAAGATCTTTCTCATTCTGAACATGGTTACAGAAAGCAACGAACACAGAATGTGACTCGTCCTTGTGTCTTAAGAACTTTACCCATGTCCATCTGCTATAGTCATCTATGATCACTAACCCATACTTCTTGCCACTAGCAGACACAATTTTCACTAGTCTAAATAAATCTATGTGCATAAGTTCTAATGGCCTAGAGGTAGAAACAATTTTTTTTTCTTTAAAATGAGGTTTTGCAAATTTGCCTTTCTGACATGCTTCACACAGAGCATCTGAGCTGAACTTCAGATTAGAAAGTCCTCTGACCAGATTGAGTTTGTTAATATGAGATATTCTCCTCATACTAACATGCCCCGATCTTCTGTGCCATACCCATAGCTCGTTGTTAATAGAAAAAAGGCATTTTACATTCTGACTCTTCAGTTCAGAAAGTTTAATCTTATAAATGTTGTTTTTCCTCTTTCCATTAAATAGGATAGTTCCATCTTTCTGACTAACAGCTTTGCATGAATTTTGATTAAAGATTATATCATAACCATTGTCACTTATTGACTTATGGATAAAAAATTATGCATTAATCCATCTACTAACAGAACATTATTAATAGAATGGAGATTACTGTTATCCACTGTTCCAGAGCCAATGATCTTCCCTCTTTGATTTCCTCCAAAACCCACGTAGCCTCCAGGTTTAAGTTCCAGACTTTGGAACATATGATTTCTTTCCGTCATGTGTCGAGAGCATCCATAGTCCAGGTACCATGACTGCTGTTTTAGTCTTGGTGCTAAAGATATCTTCTACATATATAGTTTTTTCCTTAGGTACCCATATCTTTTTGGGTCCTTGTTTGTTAGTTTTACCAAAATTCGGTTTGAATTTTGGTTTAGCAGAATAATCATTACTGGTGTATTTCAAGTCGTGTGTGTGCCCATAAGTGAAGTGAGATTTTAGTGGTGTGCATTTAATAACTAAGTCCATGACTTTCTTAGGTTGGGATACTTTACCTTGGTATCCTATACCTTTTCTTCCATTTATGCTAACTCCATAGATCATTGAAACCATCTTGCTTCTATCTATGTTTTTATCAAGAAACTTCTGAAAGCTTTGATCATATTCATTTATGATCTTATCAGCATTACTGGGATCCTCTGAGATTGTTTCCTTCTGAGAGTTTTGTAAATCATTTTCAAGTTTTGAAATCTTTTCTTTTAACTCATAATTTTCTAATCTTAGACTCTCAGTTTCTTCAGAGTCAGAAACAAGATCCTTTTCAGGTTCTTAAATTTGACTCGAAGCTGCTGATATCTTTCCAGAATTTAAGTCATACTCTCTCCTAATTCAGCTTTAGTAAAATTAACAGTAAAGTCAGGAAATACCTCTTCAGTGTCTGATTCTGATTTTAACCCATATGCTTCACTGTCTTTTGTCACATTTGCCATAAGAGCAAATTTGGCTCTTTCATCATCTGACTCTGTGTCTATGTCTGAAGTATCTGAGTCATCCCATGTTTCCATGAGACTTTTCTTCTTCTCCTTGAAGAACTTTTTTATGGGTTTTTCCTTCTGAAGCCTTGGACAATCACTTTTGTAGTTCCCTTGTTCATTGCACTCATAATAGACGATGTCCCTGTTGCTTGACTTTCTGTGACCAAAAGCAGATTCTGGCTTTCAGTGTCCAAATGAGGGTTCATACTTTCTGTATCCAGAGGAGGATTCAAACATTCTGTATCCAGAGGGTGATTCATTCTGATTCCCTATTTTTCTGGAGTTTTTGAATTTTCTTTGCCTCTGCTTCCATAACTGATTGACTCTTCTGGAGAGAAGAGACACTTCGTATTTTTCTGATGAGGATCCATCAGAGGTTTCTTCCATAGCCTGTAAAACTTTAGAATCAAATTTTTTGTTAGATTTTAACGCTAAAGGCTTACCTTGCTTCTGAGGCTCGTCATCTTCTAGCTCTATCTCATGACTTCTGAGTGAACTAACAAGTTCCTCCAGAGATATGTTGTTGAGATCTTTTGCCAGCTTGAGAGCAGTGACCATTGGCCTCCATTGCTTTGGTAAACTTTTGATGATCTTCTTTACATGATCAGCAGTTGAATACCCTTTGTCAAGAACTCTCAGCCCAACAACTAGAATATGGAATCTTGAGAACATTGCTTCAATGGATTCACTTTCTTCCATCTTGAAGGCTTCGTATTTCTGAATGAGCGTAAGGGCCTTGGTTTCTTTAACTTATATGTTGCCTTCATGCGTCATTCTCAGAGAATTAGACATGTTTTTCATTGTATCTCTGTTTGAGATCTTCTTATACTTTGAATATGAGATGGTACTAAGAAGAATCGTTTTGGCCTTGTGATGGTTTCTGAAGTCACGTTTTTGCTGGTCATACATTCTTTTTCTATCAATCTTTTGACCACTTTCATCCACAGGATGCATGTATCCATCATTTACCATATCCCATAAATCAACATCATAAGCTAGAAAGAAGCTCTCAATTCTGTCTTTCCAGTAGTCAAAGTTTTTCTCCATCAAAGATTGGAGGTTAGCTGTTGATTCTGTCCTTATCATTATGATAGTCATTGCTGATGTTCTGACTTGGTCCCACAATAGTGTTTTTCTAAGCTTGGATCTTATACTGACACGGTTAAGTGTATGAACTTAGAACCAGGAGCTCTGATGCCAATTGAAGAAGTGAAAAACACAAGAAGGAGGGGTGAATCGAAACTTAAAAATCAAATGCAAATGGCATGATGATTTTTATCTTGGTTCTCTTGATTTTAAACTACTCCAGTCCACCCGCCAAGGTGATTTTGCCTATCTCCAACGGGGTCTTAATTCACTAATCAAAACTGATTACAATTCTACTTTTACAACTGCCAAAGTCTTCTTGGGCACAACCACAACCCGATTTATCTCAAGGAATTTCACTAACAAAAGAGAGAATTAATCTATGTACAAGTTGTTTTTTGTTACAAAAAACTGTATCACAAACTTGTGATGTATTACACAATATTAGAGAATAATATGAATATGATTTGCAGCATTGATAGATTGTATGAAAGCAGTTGTGTAAAATCGTGAATGATTTAACCTTGAAGATTGTTTAAATAGGTGTGGCAATCTGTGCAAATGGAAACTTGATTATTGGCAGTTAATGCACTTTCCATAATATGAAGATCCTTGTCTGTTTGTAGCCGTTGTAATTGATACTGCTTTGATGGAAAAGTAACGCTTCAGAACATAAGGAACTTGCTTGCTGCTTTGCTTCAGAACTTGAGAAGTCAGAATCATAATGTCATGTTTGCAACGTTAGACTTCCGTTCAGAGTTAAGATGTCTTTCTCTTTAGCACAAATTCTGATCATCATTCTTCAGAATATTCTGATATCAGTCTGCGTATACAACATGAGCACCTTTGTAGCTTAACTTCGGATCCACTTCTGTCAGAACTTCTGTACAACATAGAACACAAATTTAGAGTTCATATTTGTTCTTTGTGTTTGTTATCATCAAAACTCTTACGAGGGTCGTAGAATCAAACTATGTTCTAACAATGATCACATCGTCGATGCCATTGCCAAGAGCGTTGGAAGCTCTGTCAAAAACCATAGTCCATTAGGATCCTTTTTCAGGCCCTTCATCCTGTCCAGGTTCTTCACAATTAGTTACTAGCTTGATGTTCTCGTCCGGGAACTCAAAACTCATGGATTGGTAGTCATCCACATCCTGATGAGCCAAATGATCAGCTAATACACTTCCCTTAATTGCTTTTTGGGTGGTATATTGAACGTTGTATTCGGTTAGGATCATTTGCCATCTTGCTATTCTTCCAGAGAGAGCAGGCTTCTCAAAGATGTATTTGATAGGATTCATTTTAGATATCAACAAAGTAGTGTGGGTCAACATATATTGTCTTAGTCAGCGAGCAGCCCATGCCAAAGCACAACAAGTTTTCTCGAGCAGTGAGTATCTTGTTTCACAGTCGGTAAATTTTTTGCTAAGGTAGTTTATTGAATGCTCTTTTCGACCAGACTCGTCATGCTTCCCCAGCACCCCCATTGAATTATCTAATACTGTTAAGTACATTATCAAAGGTCTTCCTTCAACCAGAGGCATCAGAATTGGAGGTTCTTGGAGATATTCTTTGATTTTGTCAAAGGCATACTAGAAATCGTCATTCCACTTCACTGCTTGATCTTTCTTTAGTAATTTGAATATTGGCTCACAAGTAGCGGTCAGATGTGAAATGAATCTGGCTATGTAGTTTAAGCGTCCCAAGAATCCTCTAACTTCCTTCTTTGTGCGAGGAGTTGGAATTTATTGTATAGCTTTGACTTTTGCAGGATCCACTTCAATTCCTTTGCCACTGACTACGAAACCTAAGAGCTTATCGGATCTTACCCTGAAAGTGCATTTATTCGGGTTTAGCCTCAGTTTGTATTTCTTCAGCCTGTTAAATAGTTTCTGTAAGTGATCAAGGTGTTCCTCCTCAGTTTGAGACATGGATATCATGTCATCAACGTAGACCTCTATCTCGTGATGGATCATATCATGGAACAAAGCTACCAAGGCCCGTTGATAGGTTGCCCCAACGTTCTTTAACCCAAATGGCATAACCTTGTAATAGAAAGTGCCCCACTGTGTTGTGAGGTGTTGTCAACTAGAACATTAATGTGGGGAAATAGAAAATCATCTTTGGGGCTTACCCTGTTCAGGTCTCTGTAATCCACACACATACGTACCTTACCGTCCTTCTTAGGTACTGGAACAACATTAGAGACCCATTATGGATAAGACGTGACATCTAAGAAACCGACATTGAACTGTTTCATGACTTCAGCCTTAATCTTTTCTGACATATCCGACCGCATACGACGAACCTTCTATTTCACTGGAGGGAAGTCCTATTTTGTAGGTAGGCGATGAACCATAATATCTGTGTCAAGTCCTGACATGTCTTCGTATGACCAAGCAAAAACCTCAACATAGTCATGTAGCATATGTATTAACCGCTGTTTGACACTAGGCTCCAAGTTAGCACTTACTTTGACTTCTTTTCTGTCCTCTTCAGTACCCAAGTTCACTGTCTCAACCGGTTCCTCACGAGGTTGTATTGCCCTTTCTTCCTGTTGTAACAGTCTTGCAAGCTCCCCTGGTACTTCACAATCTTTCTCACCTTCGTCCTCGGCTTGGTTAATTGGATTTTCAAAGTCATAATGAGCACTAGAAGAACCGTTATCAATGGGATCCAGAGTGGATGTGGATCTGCAGTTTGATATGTGAGTGTGTGTAAGAGCATAGCTGTATATTTTGATAAGGTAAAGAAGCAGAAAAGAAAAAACAAAGAGCGTAAAATTTGTATGTTAAAAACGTCCAATGCTTTTTTAATGACATATGAAAATGAAACATGATGACCCTCACAAATAAACCATTGCGCCTCGGGTAAGACACAGGGTTTTAGAGGTTGTATTATTCATTTATTACATATCCAAAAATAAAAAAAGGACAATTACTCCTGAATAAAAGTAATAGGCACAAAGTCTTTAGCCTTCCGGTTGGTGAGTCCTCCAAAGCATTAACCCCATGATTGCTGATGCGTAGGGGTGGTCCTCCGGCACGAGCATGACGAACAGCCCTTTGAGCTCCAGATGTAAAACCCAAACCAAATTTGTCAGATTTGTAGGGAATATCCGAGAGTTTGCCCCAAATTATACACCCACCTTCTTCAGCAACTACCCTGGCATCTTTCATAGAAGCCATCTTTAATGGAGACCTAGTAGTCTTTGGGACATTGTCAGAGGTTTTGGTTGCAGCAACGGTCTGTGGAACCTCCTCAAAGTTCTGACAGGGGGTCCCAATGAACTCGCCGTCCATTTCAACGTACCTGAAAGAGTTCAAGTGGCTCACCATGTACTCCTCCTCCCCATGAAATGTGATGATCTTCCAATTGACTGGGTATTTCAGCATCTTATGTAGGGTGGAAGTCACAGCGCCATCCCCATGGATCCAGGGTCAACCCAATAAATAGGAGTAATATGGGCGGATATCCATCACATTGAAAGTGGAATTAAAAGTCTGAGTACCCACTTTGATAGGGATGTCCACCTCCCCATGCACCATTCTTTTAGAACCGTCGAAGGCTCTTACCACAATGTTGCTAAGCTTCAGAGTCAACCTTTCGCAATCTAACCTGTCAACGACCTTCTTGGGCAGAAAATTCAGTGATGAACCTGTATCCACTAGAACATGGGCCAAAGTAGTGCCCCTACACTCAATAGAGACGTGCAGGGCATCATTATGTTTCCTTCCTCTGGGAGTCAGATCAGCATCAGAGAAACCTAGCCCATTATCAGCAGTCAAACTGGCCACACAGTCTTCAAATTGATCCGCAGAGGTTTCTTGAGGAACATGAGCCGTCTTGAGGAATTTCACTAGAGCCTTGGCATGGGCTTCAGAGCACAGTAACAGGGCCATCATTGAGATCTTGGAAGGGGTCTGCCCCAGTTGTTCAACCACATTGTAGTCACTCTTCTTGATTATCTTTATGATTTCTTCCATTTCCTTCTTAGAAGCCTCAAGAATGGCTTTTGGATGTGCCTTCATCCGGACAGGCTTAACCAATACCTCTTTTCCCCGAGTATCGGTCGACTCGGTAGCAGGGATAACAATGGAACTAACAACAGGAGTAGCAATGGGAATATTGACAGGAGCAACAGGGATGATCACATGAGTAGCAACAGTATTAGGAGGATAGATCTCGGGAGAGAAAACTCTTCTGCTTCTTGTTATCTTACTGGTCCCGGCGATATTACTAACGTCTGGATTAGAGTCTTCGGCATCTTTTTCTTTAACAACTAGAAAATATTGCTTGACGCCATGGTAATAGATGTCAGCCCAATAGTTCCAGGGAATAACTTTATCCGAGGAATATGGCATCGATCCAGGGAAAGTAATTATCAACAGAGCAACTTTCAGAACAGGTGTAATCCTGACAGGTCTTTTGGAGGAGACCTTGGGAGGATTGGCGGAAATGGTAATGATAGAATCATCTTCACATGAAGCACTTGTAACTGGAGTCTTCTCAAACAGGATTTCTTTATCATCCATCAGGCACTGAATGTCTTCCTTCAACAAATGGCAACCATTGGGTAAGAACAAACATAAGTGGCACCCTTCGCCACAACATGGAAATAAATCGTCCTGCAAGACATTCTTTTTAATAATCAGGAGTGGGGTAGCCAGTTCATCAACAAAAGCAACAAACATGTCATCGTCAATAGCATTAACACCACGTCCGTGCTTGGGCATATGGGCAATTATAACATTAGGGGTCTCAGGAGCGTCAAATTCAATCTCCTTTGCTTCAATCAAATCTTGCACCTTGTTCTTCAAAGCCCAACAGTCGTTTGTATTATGGCCTGGACTTCAAGAATGGTAAGCACATCGAGCATTTGCATTGTAGTGAGGAGATGTAGTGTTGGGATTCTATGGAGCCTCTTTCAGGGTAACCAAATTGGATTTCAGCAGGTGTGGTAAAACCAGAGATAGGGTCATGTTGATCCAGGTAAAATGTCTCCTTGGCTTATCTGTTCTAGAATGATTATTCTGTTATCAGTTTGATGCAGCATTGGAAATCATAACAGCCCCTACCTTCAGACGATGCTCAATTTTGTTAAGATTCCTTTGGCCATAAGCAGCACTGACCTCCTTCTTCCCTGTGAATGGTTTCTTTGCAGTGCTGGAGGATGCATCCCTTTGTATCTTTCTACTTTTAATGCCAGCCTATACTCATTCACCTGTTAAGATTAATTCCGTAAACCCAGCAGAAGAACTTCCAATCAGGTGGTTAAAGAATGGCCCGAATAATGTGCCCAAGAACATGTCCACCAGCTCCATATCATACAATGGAGGCTGGAATCTTCTCGTAAGGTCTCTCCCTTTTTTGGCATAGTCTTTAAATCCCTCATCGAAACACATAGACATGCTTTGCAACTGTGTACGAGTCGGGGCGAGGTCAGCATTATATTGGTACTGCTTATAGAAAGCAGCAACCAGATCTTCCCAATTACACACATTGGTTCTTTCTAGTTGATAGAACCATTCCAATTGAGTTCCTGCCAAACTTTCCTGGAAGAAGTGTAACCACAGATCCCTATCAGTAGTATGGGGTTGAATTTTCCTGACATACGACATTAGATGCAGCTTAAGGCAGGAGACGCCTTCGTACTTAGCAAATGTAGGTACCTTGAACTTCTGCAGGATGACCACCCCTGAGAACAGTCCTAGCTCTTCAAATTCCAACCCGGGCACCCTTTGGATCTCCATGGCATTGAGTTGATCCTCTAGCTGTTTGTATTTGTCATCAGCAGGAGGACACTGCTCCTCAGAATAGTCAGGTTCACCTTCCTCAGACTCCCTTGTACTGTGGTCTTCTTCTCTTGGCTCTCCGTCATAGTTGTCTCTCTCTCTCTCTCTCTCTCTCTCTCTCTCTCTCTCTCTCTCTCTCTCTCTCTCTCTCTCTCTCTCTCTCTCTCTCTCGACGGAGTTGCAAGCTCTATAACTTGCTTCACTGGTCCTTTGAACCTTTTTCCCAAATTCAGAACACCCACTGACCTCTTTTTCTTCTTCTTGTCCTTGAGAATCAGAGCTTTCAAGTCTTCTTGTCCCTTGGCCATATTCAGGAACATTTCTTGGAATTGAGCATTCTATGCCTGAAGCTCCTTAACTGTTTGTTCAAGAGCCATTGTTGAAATAAACAACGAAGAAGATAAGAAACCTGTCTTAAAACCTGTTTATGCAATGATGTGTATGGTATACGTATGCAATGTTTTCAAGGACTCCGGGAAATTTAAATTTGTGAACCAAAATGAAACAAAGATTTTATTAGTAGAATTCAAAATACAATTTCCTTTTTAGGCTTACAATTGAAAAATTCTAAAATCTAAGACGTTAGGTTTCCCATGGGTGCTTTCTCTTCGTGCCGAGGTAGACATTAAGATTTTTTTTCTTTGTGAAGTTTCTTTGTAAGCTCCAATACTTTCTTCTTATTAACATAGAAATGATCTCTAAAGGTATCCCGTTCTTTCTTCAGTTGAATCCAGGATCTCTGCAGCTCTTCAAGATCAGTGTCCATGTTAGGATGGAGAACTGTATAAGGAACATCCCCTTCGAAAATGGGCTCCACGACCACTGGTAAGATGGCTATATATGGCATTATAAAGTTATGAGCGCGAGCTCGTAGCTATTTGAGATAGGGTTCCATAGGGATGGAAGTCTTAGGCCCCAAAGTCCTGGTATCAAATCTGTTTACCATGCCCCAAGCTCGTATAAACCTCTGACGATACCTTTGAGAATCATCCTCGTAGTTAAACACAATTCCCTGGATAAGCATATCACAGGGACCATCCCTTCGAGCATAACCAAATTCTCGTAAGGCCAGAGAAGTATTATAAGTTATGCCTCCCCTAATGCCAAGTAGTGGGACATTAGGGAATTCCCCGCTGATCGATTGTATATGGTAGTCTAAATAATATGGACTACAAGTGCAGAGTCTTATCACATAGTTTTAAAGATTATCAAACCCAAAGGATCAAAAGTAAAACGTATCGTTATCTAGCGTTACGGTGTAAATCTAAGGCTAAAAATATTTGGTTTAGATTAGGGGAACTAAAAGTAAGTTTGAATCTAGTTAAATAATAAGAGGGGGAAAACAACCAGTATGTAATGATTGGGCATCGGAAATTAGTACCCTATTTGGTAACTTGCAGTTTCTAACAATTCTCAGTAGAAATTTATCAGTTTAAAAACCCTCGTCTCACACTGTCGTGGTTGTTGATTTAGGTTATGCAATTAAGTCCTAACGTATGCTCTCTCTATCCCGTCGGAGTTAGAAACATTCTTTGAAAACAAATAAACCCTAATTCGCTTTAAAGCGCTCTCGCTATTTTTAAAGCAAATGCCTAGTTACTACCGTCCAGTTAAAGATCCACAAGCTCTCGCTTTATTGAACCTAACTTCTAATCATCTTTTACTCTCGTAACAAAATTGTTCATCATTAAAAACAAAGTAATCTAGTCTAGAAAATATTTCAACAAATAAATAACCAATATTATTACCAAATTCCCTCAGTTTTATGACCTTACATACCGGTATAGAAATTTATCTTAGCATATTATAAAACTTATTCACAGAATAATAAAAGCCAGACAACAAAGTAAACATGATTATTGAATTAAAGGAAAATAATAATTTATTAAAATAAAAACCTGGAAATAAATTAATTGGAGACTGGTAACAATTCTGAAGGAAGCACTCCTCCACAGGTTGGTAGGTTTTGCTTCGATACGGAACAAGAACAATTGCGAAGAAATAAAATAATAAACTTAAATAACAATTCTGGAGGTCTTGAAATAAACCACGGGGAAATAGATTCCTGGTGTAGAAATCTATTACTTAAAACCGGTTCAGAAAAATAAAACTGCTAAGGAAAATAATAGCTAAGGAAAATAGTAACTAAGGAAAAAATAATTCTGGAAAGTAGTAGCTCTGTGAAATATACACGAAGAACAAAAAGGGCAGTAATGGCGTGAACCTATCTCAGTGCATGAGGTCTACTATTTATATTATTCTTTAGTAACTATTCGTGAGGATTTGTTGGAGAGTTTGTAGGGCTGCTGAATACCCGCGTATCTGACTTGGTGGAACATGGATATAGCAACTAACACACTTTTGTTGCAAGCTTTAAGGGAAGTGGGCAAAATAATAGGAGATGTGAAGTTCGTCAAAGGGATTAGTGACGTTCGTCACTTACTTGGTCAATGCATGCCGGTCGTCACACTTGCCTTACCGGTCGTCACGCTTGCTGTTGACTTCTTTTTGCACGCTCCTTCTTTTGGGCTTGGGCTTATCTTTGGCTGTTGACTTTATTGTAGCCTTTTTTTTCTTCTTTTTCTTCTTTTTCTTCCTTTTCTTCATAATTAATTTGATACCTGCAAAATAGCAAAATACTGTTATAATACCAACTACAAAGTGATTTAATTTAGAATAAAAATGGAAAATAATTTAGTTAATTTAAGCTAAATATGCAATACATTTATGTGTTATCAAACTCCCCCATACTTGAATCTTTGCTTGTCCTCAGGTAAGTGCTCAGTACGATGTTTGTCTAAACATTGGCCAGGTGCAAATGTATGACGCAAATCAACTTGTACGCGGTTTCATGGTATTTTTGTTATAGAATCAAAAGCTTAATCTATACTCCAGCACTACGGTAACTACACTAGACAACCCCGTCTTACGTAAACCAGTTGTAGATGCTATTATAGCTCACCCCAAGTAATCGTCTTGTTTTACCCATTTTCATTCAAGCGCAATCACATTAAGCCTTTTATCCTAACACGTACATAACAGAATAGCCGGTTAGTGGTTATAATCTTTTTAGCACAGTGGTTTCTGGCACAATAATGTGGCAACCTTCTATTTTTTACCCATTTGCATGATGCAGGGGATCAAACCGTAGTCTGCCCTACCAAGTTCAGTACCAGACGCCTCTGAAAAACCTACAATGGATTTTATGTTACTTTGTAGGGCTTACATCCTTTGGATTAAACAACCGGATGAGGATCGCCCAATTTAATAGGTGCATTTCCTGTAACATTTTATAAATAAATAACCGAGATCATCCACTTATATTCATCGACTTTCTGTGTAGTTTGTGTTTAAGATGGTGTTGACTGCTAGATAAACTACTCATGATTACTTTAAAACTAAAGCTCTGGGTTTCAGAATAATAGGTACTTTAACTAGTCTATTATATTCTAGGGTTGTAGAGTGTCAATACGGCAGTGATTTCGTCAAATCTTACGAAAGTTTCTGACAAAAAAATTAGCAACCTACATACTCGTCGAGTGAGTCAAGTTATGTATTAAATCGAAAAAATTTTGTTGGGGTTCAATAAAGTGAGGGAAACGGAAAAACAACACAAAATATTGCATAAAAAGAAGGGAGAAGATAAAAATAAAAATTTACTAGAAATAGTTGAAATACTTCCTCCCCCATACTTAAATCATACAATGTCCTCAATGTATTGGAAAAGGAGAGTGAAAAACTAAATAATCATTTTCCCTCGCCCTGGCCACGGAATCTACCATGCATCCTTAGTCTAGATCTTCTACGCGCTTTCTCACCCCTCCTAGAAGATTCTGCTTCATATCTTTGACCCTCCACACAGGAAACAACTTCATGCAAACCTTCAACACGAAGTGTCAAAGCCCGCATGTCTTATGTCATCCCTGTGGTGAATTCTAGCATACTCTGGTCTTTCCGGTGAGCGTAATCATGTTGATCTCTTTGCATCTGTTGGACGAGATGCATCATTTCCTCTTGACGCGTCTCAATGCTCAGGTAGCGCGGGTTAAACAATTGGTTCTGCTGCAGTATTGGCATTGATGGCATCGAGTGTGGCAGGTGGATTGCCATTTTGTGGCTCTTGGGCTTCGGGAGGTTGAATTCCAGGTTGAGATGCTTGATGTTCTATTTCTTGTTCCATTTCGTCAACAACATCATTATTGGCTTTGCCTTGGTTTCCTTGTGCATTCACACCAGGGTCGGGGGCGTTGAGGTTGTATAACCAGTTGTTTGCAATGCTTAAGTTGGTAGTATTTGGATTTGGCAAAATGACACTACGAACTTCATTATTCCTCACCGTTAGATAATAACCTCTTACTTCTCTTACCTTAATAAGGGGACCAGCTCGACAGTTGTTAATGTCCAAGAACACTGCTGGTAGAGAGGGTAGATTCAGGACTCTCCCTCCCAGGTTCTGGTGAACTGCTATTGCAGTGACGATACCTCCAATACAGAAAGGCACAGTCCCGTCTCTTGTTACAAGATTTTGAATGTGAGCCATCAGGAAGGTACTTGGGTTCAGACGGAGGTTTAGCGTGAAGGCGCAATGGAGAGAATACAACTTCTTGGTGTTGACCTTGTTGTTGTTAGTTCTTCCAAAAATAGTGTTGGCCAGGGTGCGATGAAGGTAGATAATGTTCGGATTATGGACGTGAGAGGAGTAACGCGCTTCGGGAACTATATTATGCTCATTGGATATTCTCTCCCATAATTCATATGACATTCTATTCCAATCCAATTCAGGGGGAATTCGGTATTGAACATTGTCTCCACGAGGGAAACGAAACATGTCGCTCAAAGCATCCTGGTTCGCCGTGTATTCCTGGTTGAACATACGAAATGTGGATGCTCCAAAGAGATTTGCATCAGCGTCGGTGGGAGTGATGTAGAAGTAGGAGCTTAAGAACTCCAAAGTTAGAGCCTCATAGGTGGGTAAGCCCATAGTGCTTACAAATATCATGCCTGCTTTGTTTAACAAACCTTGCATACTGTCATACAACCCTAAATTGCGTAGACAGTCGTTGTCGACATATCGTGTAGGTGTCAATCCCCGCTGATAAAACTTCTGGTATCTTTCCTGTTGGATTTCGCCAAATTTGCCTTGTCGGAACATGATATGAGTCATATTGGGTTCTCCTCGATTGATTTGATTTCTACGAGCGGCCATGGTATATTTGACAAAGACAAAAAGGAAAGGTGTTTGTGTAGTGCAAAGAAGGTAGTGAATGGTGGTGATATTAGAATGATAAAAGAAGTGGTTTAAATAGGTGGGGATTATGAGTGGGTAATGAATGGTTTTTACGGTTTTGAAAGTGGGAGGTTATAGGAATTATAAGGAATGAATGAGTGTTAATGGTGGTAGATAATGGTAATTATGGGGTTTAAATAATGGAAGATGGAAGTTATAGAAATAATAAAAAAAAATGAAACGTTGTGGTCTTGTAGTCAAACTATGTGGTCACGAGATCTAAAAGCGTGGGAGGCAAGGCTGGTGGTCGTCACATGCGTAGCAGGGCGTGTGAGGCAAGGCTGACGAAAGTCAAACAAAGCTGTCGATTGTTACACGTATGGCAGGACTGGTTGATGGGCATCACATCTAGCTTGACGGTCGGTAGTTTGCTAGGAAAGATGTGTCGAACGTCACATCTGGCTAGACGGTCGGCAATGGATGCATGCGATTTCATTGGACCGCTACTGATACTTATACATATGATAATAATAATTGTACTTTAAAGCATACATATATATGATAATAACAGAAGGTATCTCTCATGGTCAACTTAGTTTAAGAATTGATAGGAAATATTTATTCAGTATAGAGATAAGGGGCATAATAAAGGTAATAAAAACTCAATAACGTTAAATAACCAAAAACTTTAAAAATAGGAATAATAAGGAATAATGTTATCGGGTAAAAGAACTGAATGTGAAAGGGTACAAAAGAAAAAATGAAATAATAAAATATCCGAAAACGAGAAAACAAAACAGTAAAAATAATAAAATATCTGAAAACGAGAAAACAAAACAGTAATGGCAAACAATAATGTTTCCTGCCCCAAACTTAAACAGACAGTGCCCTCACTGCCTTAAGATGAAGGGTCAGAGAAAATAAAAGTAGCATGATCTATCTAGCCACGATGTGGGCCTCCAGGAGGTGAAGTAACAAAATAGAAGTGCTGATATAGATGATCAAAATGTTCTGTTATGGTATCCATGAAACCATGAAAGTCCGAATGTAAAATGGTGAACTCTCAGCGTAAACCTTCAATTTGTGTCTCCAAATTAGCAATAGCGGTGGTAAAATCAGGAGGTAGAGGTCCAGCATTAGCTGGAATAGTAATAACATTAGACACGGGAGAAGCATCAGGGGTAACTTCATGACGAACAAGGGAAGGAATATCATAATAATGAGGAGGGTCTGAGGGTCAAAATCATCAGAGATCTCATAAGGTTGAGGTGTGTCGGGTGAGGGAGGGGCAGGTGGGGAATCCAACTCAAAAAGCAAGTTATCTCTGTTGTGAACACTCGTTATAGAATTAGGTAAAACAAATTGGTGGAAAATGTTATGGTTAATGAGAAACTCATACTTAAGTGGTCCAAGGTTTCCTATAAGGTGAGTGTTGAAACAGAAACGGATGTTCATGGGTCGAATTCCTCCATAGGGGTTTAATCCTAAGAGTGGTTGTCTCATTCCGATAGCATTTGCAATCATTATAACTAGGCCTCCTATAAGTATAGGTGTATGAGCGGTCTCTATAATACGGACAAATTTGGCTAACCTAAAGGTAACCACATTGATAGGACGATTTTGTGAAGCACAAAACAAAATGAAAAGCTCATCACGGGACACCAAAGAAATGTTTTGTTCTTTTCCATATAGGGTGTGGGCCAGGATTTTGTGGAAATATCTTATAGCAGGGTTATGGATACTTTCAGAATGCATATCATCAGGCTCGGGATGGTTGTTACCAGTTATGCTACCCCAGAAGTAATTGAGCTCATGGTTGGAGAGGATATCCTCTTGGGCGACAGTAAAGACATTAGGGCCACTAGGGAAACCTAAAAGGTTAGAAAACTCACTATCGTTATAACGAAAATAAATGCTAAACAGTCTAAACCGGATCATACCACGGTTAAACCCTAGTCCATGGTTAGGCACATAATTTAAATAACTTAGGAACTCTAGGGTAAGCCTACGATATGAACTAAATCTCCTCCGAATAGGGGATGTATCCCAACCTATCTGGTTCAGCAGGTATAAGACACTTTCTCTAATGCCTAGGGCGGTTATAGCACGGTCATCAACATAGATGGTGGGAGTCATCTCCCTATCGACCAAGTCCTCAAACCTTCTCATTTGATCTTTCCCCTGAAAGTAATACTCATATAATCCACTCTTGTCATTTCGAGAGTTAGTCACTAGCTAAAAAAGTAAATTAGCCTGAAAAGTAAGTAGATTATAGAGACATCCAGTTAGTATCGGCCAAATGCCTTTTAGAGTAAAAAAAATAAGAAAAATAAGAAAATGAAAATAAGAAAATAAAGATGAGAATAAATAAAACATTTTAAAAAAATGAAAAGTTAAAGAAAAATATAAAGATAAAACTGTGGGTTGTCTCCCACAAAGCGCTTTGTTTTATGTCGCAAGCTCGACACATTTTCAATTATAAATTAGTCGTTTGATTCAGCCGGTGGTTGTAGAAGCTTTAGGGTAGCTGAGAAATCTTTGTTTTCTATACGATGGTAATTCTTCAAACATTGCCCATTTACAATAAATGGATCACTAGAATTACTCTTAATTTCTACGACGCCAGTTGGGAAAACCTTAGTGACTTCGAACGGGCCAGACCACCTAGAGCGTAGTTTTCTAGGAAAAATTTTAAGTCGGGAGTTAAATAGGAGTACTACATCTCCCTCATTGAATTCTCTCCTAGAAATGCATTTATCGTGTCATTTTTTCGTTCTTTCTTTGTAGATCTTGGAATTCTTGTAAGCGTCTAATCGAAGCTCTTCTAATTCATTGATATCTAGGATTTTGTTTCCTATGGCGGCAGAGTAATTTAAATTTAGGGTTTTAATAGCCCAATAAGTTTTATGCTCGAGTTCCACCGAAAGATGACATGATTTTCCGTAGACTAACTTGAAAGGTGTGGTCCCTATGGGTGTTTTAAAAGCTGTCTAATATGCCCACAACACTTCGTGTAACTTAGAGGACCAATATTTTCTAGATGTGGCAACAGTTTTCTCAAGTATTTTCTTAATTTCTCTGTTTGAGACCTCTACTTGACCACTCGTTTGTGGGTGGTATGGTGTTGCTACACGATAGTTAACTCCATATTTCACTAAGAGTTTTTCGAAGATTTTGGAGATGAAGTAGGAGCCTCCGTCACTGATGACGAGTCTCGGCACACCGAATCTTGGAAAGATTAGGTTCTTGAAAAGCTTGATTACTACTCGTGTGTCATTTGTTGGAGAGGTTATAGCCTCAATCGATTTGGATACGTAATCGACAGCTACGAGTATGTATTTGTTACCAAAAGAAGATGGGAAGGGTCCCATGAAGTCAATTCCCCATACATCGAATATTTCTACTTCTAGAATACCTTTCTGAGGCATTTCATCGCGTCTAGAGATGTTGCCAGTGCATTGGCAATGGCCGTAGTTTAAAACAGCGATGTGTATATCTTTCTATAGATTAAGCCAAAAGAAACCAGATTGTAGGATTTTTGCACAGGTTTTTGATGTACTTGAATGCCCTCCAAAAGGTGTTGCATGGAAGTGGTCTATAATACATTCGATTTCTTCCTCGGGCATGCAACGGCAAAAAATACCATCAGAACCTCTTTTAAAGAGGAGGGGGTCATCCCAGTAGTAGTGTTTAAGGTCGTGGAAGAACTTCTTCTTTTGTTGGTATGTTAGCTCAGGTGGAAGAACACCGGCGGCTAGGTAATTTACGAAATCGGCATACCATGGTGCAACAGAGTGAGCTAATGCCACTTTTACCAAATTGTTGTTTTCAAGACTTGGGGCCTCCATTTCTAAAGGATAGTTGGCTTGATAATTTACAACATCATTGTTTTCCAACTTAGCTATAAGTCTCTCATATGGGGAATCATCGATAATTGGTATTTGTTCAGTCTTCAGATTTTCAAGCCTAGAAAGATGATCTGCTACGACGTTTTCGGTTCCCTTTTTGTCTTTGATTTCCAAATCAAATTCCTTTAGTAATAAGATCCATCTCAATAGTCTAGGTTTGGCATCTTTCTTAGTTAGGAGGTATCTAATAGCGGCGTGATCAGTGTAGATGATAATTTTAGCTCCCACCAAGTATGAACGAAATTTGTCTAATGCAAACACAACTAATAAAAGTTCCTTTTTCGTCGTAGCATAATTCATTTTGGCTTTGTCTAGGGTTCTACTCGCGTAGTATATTACATGGAGTTTTTTTTCTTTTCGCTGTCCTAGAACGACACCTACAACATAATCACTTACATGGCACATTATCTTAAACGGTTCGCTCCAATCTGGAGACTGCATAATTAGCGCAAAGATTAATGCTTGTTTAAGCGTTTGAAACGCTTCAGAACATTTTTCATCAAAGATGAATTCAACGTCTTTCATCAGCAACTTAGTTAGTGGCTTGGTTATTTTAGAGAAATCTTTGATGAAACATCGGTAAAAACTGGCATGTCCTAGAAAACTTCTTATTTCTCGAACCGTTTTAGGAGGTTAAAGGTTTTTTATCACTTATATTTTTGCCTTATCCACCTTGATTCCTCTATCGGACACAATGTGTCCAAGTACAATCCCTTGTCGGACCATGAAATGGCATTTTTCCCAGTTGAGAACAAGATTGGCGCTCACGCATTTTTTGAGTACCATTTCAAGGTTTGCTAAGCATCCTTAGAAACTTTCTCCATAGACAGAGAAATCGTCCATAAAGACTTCCATCATTCCATCCAGGAAATTAGCAAAGATCGCCATCATGCATCTCTAGAAGGTTGCGGGTGCATTGCAGAGTCCGAAAGGCATTCGTCTATAAGCAAATGTACCATAAGGGCATGTAAATGGGGTTTTTTCTTGGTCATCGAGGTGGATAGTGTGATGCGGTGGGAGAACTGACTTGAGGTTTTGCGTTTGTGTTTGCAAATATTTCGGTTTAGCAAGAGTCGCCACCGACTTTTTATTTATCCAAAGGAAAGGTCAAAAAGCACAGGAAAGACCTTTGAGATGTTTTCTTAGGTTCGGGGGGTATATTATGAAAAGGGAAGGTGCTAGCACCCTTTTCATCCATGGTTTTCCATGGGCTCTTAGTTACTTGTTTTAGATCACTTGCTTTTGCTTTTCAATTGTTTGAAATGGTGCTTTGTGTGTGGTTTTGAAAATATTTTGAAAAGAGGCCTTGTCTAGGCAACCTTTGTAATAATTCTTGTTTGAATGTATACAAAGGTGTTTGTCTTTTGAAAAATGTTTCAAATGTTTGAAATTTTATTTTTGGAAATGCTTTGAAATTGTGTTGTGATGTGTGTTTGAAAATAGCAAGGATGTTTGCAAGTTTGTTCAAGTAACTAAGAGTTGTCTACCCTATCTACTCAAAAGTCTTTCCTACACACTTTTAACCCTTTGACAGTGTTGTTTTACCATTGCATTTGGTAAACAAACTTGTGTTTGGATGTTAAACGGGACAGGCGTGGGTCATCATATGGCCATGATAACAGTGTTGCTAAGTATCTTTAGCAAGTTTTTATTTAAGGGACTAGATCATTTTGTATAGGCAACCAAGATAGCGTCATCGAGGGACTATGATCTTTTGTTTTTTTGTTTTTGTTTTTCCAAGATACCTAGCATGCATACCATGGCCATTTTTAAGGAAACAAGTGGATGAAACCCTAGGGGTGCTAGTGTGCATTGTGTTGTCATTTTCATGCATTTTTGTCTTGTATTAGTCAAGCTATTTGTTTGATTTTGGATTTTTGCATACAAACCCTAATCTTTCTATCATGGCATATTTGAAAGCTATAAAGTGCGTAAAAGTAAATCTAATACTATTATAACATGATTATGGGGAGGGGGATACAAATTTGAATAAGGGGGTATTTGCAAGAACTAAAAGCCCTAATTCAACTATTACAACCAAATTGAATTAATTGTATAAATAATAAATAAGCAAATATTTAAATGGACAAATAAATATGAATATGCAAAAGTGTTTTTGTATTATTTTTATGTATGTAAAAATAATATATTTAATGTCTCAAAAAAGGAAAATAATATGATTATTTTTGGAAAGGGTAAAAACCCTAATTTTTGATTTAAGAAAGTATATATATTATAATTATTTATTTATGTACAATAAAATAAATAAAAATATATACAAATGTTAAAAAATAAAAAAATGTGAGAAAATATTATTTAAGTATATAAATAATAAAAATAAAAATAAATAATATTTTTTTATAATATTTACAAGTTTTTATTTTAAGAAAACAAAAGTATATTATTTAATAATTATTTCTATGTCCAAAAAAAATAATAAAAAAAATAAAATAAAATGTGAAAATTTAAGAAAATATTTTTGGTAATTTTTAATGTTTAGAAAAATAAAATAAAGTCAGAAATGTAAATAGAAATCAAAAAATATAAAAAATAATGAAATGGGCCAAGGGGGTGTAAACAGCAAGTCAGGGGGTGTCAAAAGCAAGGAGAAACCAAGCCCAGCCCACATTGCTTCATCTTCAACCTCTGATCAAACAAAAACGCGCGTTTCTTGTTCAAACCTGGAAATCCTGCATACGTGCTCTAAAGCAAAAACTTGCAACATGGAAGTTATAGAGCATAATCACACGATTCTAACCATGTAAAAAACTTAATCTAACTCTCAAAGACCAGAGAGAATTTCTCTGGCCCTAATTTCTAACCTAGTTTTTTCAGAAAGTTCATCATTCAAATTCTCCCAACTCAGTTAACTTAAATGAAATCTATGCATATGTACAGCTCAAGGGCAATGAGTACTACATTTTTTATTCACAAACCTAAGCCTAATGTTTCCTAAATAGAGAGATAGAAGTTTGAACTTTACCTTTTTCTGTTGAGCTCGAGTATGGCAATGCAGGGGTTTTCAGTGAGGCCTGAGATGCTTGTGAGCTTGCTTGAAGTTCCTTAGAGCTTTCCCAATGCCTAGCTAGCTTTGAACTTGCCTGAATAAGCTTGTAGAAGTCAACCTGCACAGTCAGAATTCAAAAATGGTGAAGTGGATAAATGGAGTTACAGTTGCTGGCCAATGGTTGGGATATCTTAGGTGGGTTGTATGGAGTGTGTTGGAAGAGGTTTGGTACAAAACGCACGAGTAGTTTTTGTTTTGGAAATCAAAATGCAGAAGCTGCCCTATTTTGCAAGAGAATGTGATTTTGGTGTTCAAGGGTGTTTGAGGACTGGCTAGCTCGTGTTTTAGGCTTAGTGTGATATGCAAAACTTGTTTGGAATGGTTACAACACTTGGTTATAACAGATGCAAGAGTTATGTCCTTTTTGCAAGTTGACTTGGTTTTGAAGAAAAGTGTGAAGTGATCAAGCAAAGAGCCTGTACAGGCCTCCATCCTAGATGAACAAAGTTTTTGTACTTTGCCCTGAGTTTGTGGAGTTGGTTTTCTTCAAAAAGGCTTGGTGCAATGCTCAAGAGAAACAAATTGGCATAAAGCCAACTTTATCAAAGTGGCAATGCTACCTTTTTTCCTTTTTTAGATTAATTTAATGTGTAAACTTCTATTGATCAGAATAATACCTTAATCCATTGAGTTTTCATTCAATTTTTGAGTGTGGAAGGGTTTAGATACCTGTAAACAAGTACAAGTAAGGCTGGATTGAAATTGCAACTTGTAGCAACATGAAAAATGCCATGGATCAAAGTGATACTTTGCCAAATTCAAACCTTCGATTCTACCTAACCATAAATGATTTTGGAGAGTTCTTGGACATTTTGGAAAGCTTGTAACATGCTCTACAATCCATATTTGAAATGCATTTTGAAATTCCAATGGGAACTAGGTGAAAAAGTTCCATGAAGATAGGTCAAAATCCTGCCTAAACTAGGGCAAAATTTCACTAAGTTAAAAGTTTCATGGACCCTTGTTCACAAAATCATAACTTGAGATCCAAGCATCTTTTGGGAAAACTTTGTGAATCAAAGTTGTAGATTATGTGGAGGACTACAACTTTCATATTGGAAGTTTGGTTTTAATCCAATTGCATCATGGTAAAAATGTTGGGCAAAGTTGGGAAAAAATAAGAAAATTTCATAACTTAGAAAAATTCTAAGTTATGAAAATTTTCAATCTTAAACCCTAATTTGCAAAATTAGGTTTCTTGATGAACAAGTTTCATGTTTTGACACATCTTGATGAAAAATGACCCTTGGAACTTGATTTTGACCAAAAAGTCAAAGTTTGACTTTTCAGTATACAATTGATTTTTGATCAGTTGACTGGAAAATTCATCTGTCAATCCAATGCTTTTGAGATCTTTTGAACCTTGTGATTAGATCAATATGATGCCATTGAGTCCTTGAATCCATACTTGAACCCAATTTGCCATTGGCTAGGTAAGAAATCAGAAATCGCCCTTCTACAGTCAAAACCCTAAAAATGACCATTTTGCCCTTTTGATGATCTGATCAAATTTCTTGAGGAGTTGTGGTCCAAACTTGATCAAATGGTTCATATGAGTTTATAATGTTGATGTGGATAAAAAATTATGAGTTTTGACTGTAAATTTTCCGCAGTTGACTTTTTCCCCAATACAGTTGATTTCTAGGTCAACTGTCCAATTGACTGGGCAAAAATTTGATTCAAGGCTTGAAACTTGGTATGAGCAATCTTATAAGTCCAACATGAAATATGAAAGTCACATTGAGCATTGGAATTCCAAAAATCCCTGTGCAAACTCAAACCCTAATTTCAGGTCATCAGTGCAAGGAGATGTCTTGACCAGAGCAAACCCTAATCTTGTCTGGAGTCCAAAGAGTCTTGTGATGAAAATATTGATAAAATGAGAGGGAAAATTTTGGGGTACAATAGCTGCCCCTGTTAAATCTTCTTGAACCTGAAGAGTTAGATTGGCGAGATTGCCTTTCGTGACTCGAAGGTAAAAGATGATTGGACACTAGAGTGCCTGTAAATTTGCACTCGTCAAAAATTTGGTTGAGGGAATGGGCTTAAAGATGCCATTTGGAGATGGGATAGAATCTTGTTGGAGATGGGCTTAAATATGCCATCCATGAATGTTTGTTAAATTTTATGTTATAGGTCAGCAGAATGAGCGCCAGAATGGTATCCGTGTCTGGAGCATCTCTGAGCTGGGGATCTGAACTTTGAATTTGAATAAGCAATAGAATAGCATCCGTGTCTGGAGCATCTATAAGCTGTTTTCTGAGCTTTGAATCTGAATAAGCAGTGGAATAGCATCCGTGTCTGGAGCATCTCTAAACTGTTTTCTGAATTCTGAATTTGAATAAGCAATAGAATAGCATCCGTGTCTGGAGCGTCTCTAAGCTATTTTCTGAACTCTTTGAATAAGCAATAGAATTGCATCCGTGTCCGGAGCGTCTCTAAGCTGTTTTCTGAAATCTTTGAATAAGCAATAGAATTGCATCCGTGTCCGGAGCGTCTCTAAGCTGTTTTCTGAAATCTTTGAATAAGCAATAGAATTGCATCCGTGTCTGGAGCGTCTCTAAGTTGTTTTCTGAAATCTTTGAATAAGAAATAGAATTGCATCCGTGTCTAGAGCGTCTCTAAGATGTTTTCTGAAATCTTTGAATAAGCAATAGAATTGCATCCGTGTCCGGAGCGTCTCTAAGCTGTTTTCTGAAATCTTTGAATAAGCAATAGAATTGCATCCGTGTCCGGAGCGTCTCTAAGCTGTTTTCTGAAATCTTTGAATAAGCAATAGAATTGCATCTGTGTCCGGAGCGTCTCTAAGCTGTTTTCTGAAATCTTTGAATAAGCAATAGAATTGCATCCGTGTCTGGAGCGTCTCTAAGTTGTTTTCTGAAATCTTTGAATAAGCAATAGAATTGCATCCGTGTCTGGAGCGTCTCTAAGCTGTTTTCTGATTGTTCATCGGTAGCTTGTTAATCTTATCCTGAAAAGGGTAAAATGTTAGCCGAAACACAAAGTTATGTTGCATGAAATGTATGATGCAATATATGTGTTTTATCAATGTTTATGATATATGAATGTAATGTATGCACATGTAAGCTGATTAGTTGTCTTGCTGAGGAAAATAAATCCTTGATAGCTGGAGGTAATAAAATCCTTGACTGCTATTGGGGAAAATAAATCCTGGACCGCTGCTGTTGGGGATAGGAAATCCTTGGCGACTTGTGGGGATTGACAAGACCTTGACAACTTCTGTGGATGTGAAAATCCTTCATGACTTTCCTGGGGATATAGGGATCCTTCAAGTCTGCTTGGGAAACCTGCTTGGGGAATCCAGAGATCTTTGATGACTATGGCTAGAGATTACACCCTGGGAATCCTTACTCGGCTGGGGAATAAGGAAAACTATGACGATCTCTACTAGAGGATTAGACAAAAGGAAAACCTTGATCTGCTGGAGAAAAAGGAAGACTCTGATGGCTTCTGTGGGAACTGAGAATGGGAATCTCCATTCTGCTAGGGGAATTTGAATCCTTGGGGACTTCAAGCTGAGGAGTCAAGAATGAAAATCTTTGATCTGCAGGGGATTAAAAATTCTGACAAATTCATGCTGGGGAGTAATGAAGACTTTGGCAACTTCACTGGGGAAAGGAGAATGAGAATCTTCATTCTGCTAGGGGATGAAAAACTCTGTGGGGAGTAGCTATACTATTGGAGAGTAAGCTATCTTGCTGGAGGGTAAGTTCAAGACTCTCTGGGGAAAATTTTATTCCTGTTTGGAAAAAGTTCAGGAGTTTGGGGACAAAAGTTAACTGTCATCTGGTTGATTCTCAGACTTTAAGACAACTTGCTGGGGAATCTAGGGAAGGCCGAATGGTTTCCGCTGTAGATTGATAGTTGGAAATTTGACTTCGCTGGGGAAGAAGGTTTCATCTTCACTGGGGATTTATGACCCAAAGTTTTTACTCCGCTGGGGATTGGGAGTTTGAAAACTTTACTCTGAGGGGATTAAGGGTTTGAAAATATGACTCCGTTGGGGATTGGGAGTTTGAAGATTCGACTCTGGCGAGGATTTTGAAATTTAATTCCGCTGGGGGTATGTATTTCAAGGTTGTAGCTCCGCTAGGGACCTAGATGATGTACTACAGGAGATTTCTCTCGGAATAGCCTAAAGATGTTTTCCCATACTTTCAACCTGTCAGTAATTGTTCTTTCACATTTCATTTATTTGTAAACGGTGATTATATTCAAATGCATATGCTCATTTAATAAATCATTGGACGTTTTCAAATAAAACACAAGTGTAAAAAAAGAAGAAAAGGCAAATGGTTTTCTGCACTTTGAAGTATCTTTATATTAACTTTGTGTAAGTATTTTGTACAAAGGAGAAAGACATCCTAGTAAGAGAATGTTGTCATAAAAGTTGAGAAAAATTTATACAAAGAAAGATGGCTATGTGTAAAAATTCCATGGGGTTCCCATTCTGCTATGGCCTTCGTAACTCTGAATATCTTATCCATTTGTTGCTTCATCCGAAGATGATTGAGTTGATCAGAAGCCAGGAGCTTGTCTATGAAGAGATTGTCCTTAAAATGATCCGACGAGACATAGTCATACGCTTTAATTCCCAAACTTTTTCCTGGACCGCCCTTTCAGGTTTTCGATCCACCGGGAAACCCTTTTTTGCCCAAGTCTCCCTTTCGGGTTTTCAACTTGCCGGGTGTACATATTTTTCTGTTTATCCCTAATTTTTGCCTGAATCACCCTTTCGGGTTTTCGATTCACCGGGATGCCCATTTTTTCCCAAGTCGCCCTTTCAGGTTTTCAACTTGCCGGGTCGTTTATGCGTAGTATCTTTTGACTATGTCTGCGTTTGCAGGGTGCGAAAGGTCATCGCCGTCCATGGTGGTTAAGATCATTGCCCCACCAGAAAAGATGTTTTTGATTATAAATGGTCCTTCGTAAGTAGGAGTCTATTTGCCCCTGGGATCACTTTGCGGAAAGATGATCCTCTTGATTACATGATCCCTGACTTGATATGTCTGTCGTCTGACTTTCTTGTTGAAAGCCTTGATCATACGTTTTTGATACGCATGACCATGGCAAACAGCAGTAAGTCGCTTTTCTTCAATCAAATTAAGTTGATCAAGCCGGGTATGAATCCAATCGTCTTCACTCAAACCAGCATCCTTCATGATTCTCAAGGAGGGAATCTGAACCTAGATAGGTAAAACAGCTTCCATGCTGTATACCAAAGAATGGGGTGTTGCCCCAGTTGAAGTGTGTGCCGTGGTACGGTACCCGTGCAGAGCAAACGGTAACATCTCATGCCAGTCCTTGTAGGTGACTGTCATCTTTTGTATGATCTTCTTGATATTTTTATTCGCAGCTTCGACAACACCGTCCATCTTTGGCCGATAGGGAGATGAATTGTGATGTTGAATCTGGAACTGCTCGCACAAAGCGGTGATCAAAGAGTTGTTCAGGTTTGTACCGTTGTCAGTGATAATCCTGTCAGGGATACCATACCGGAAAATAAGGTTCTGCTTGATGAAGCGGGCAAACACATTTTTTGTAACGGAGGAGAAGGAAGCTGATTCGAACCACTTGGTGAAGTAATCAATGGCCACCAGGATGAAGCGGTGTCCATTGGATGCTGTGGGCTTGATCTCTCCAATCATGTCGATTCCCCACATCGCGAATGGCCAAGGAGCTGTTAAGACATTGAGAGGAACTGGAGGTATGTGTACCTTATCCGCATAGATTTGGCACTTGTGGCATGTCCTGGAATGTTGATAGCAATCATCTTCCATGGTAGACCAGTAATAGCCTGCCCGTAGAATCTTCTTAGCCATCGTATGTCCGCTAGAATGGGTGCCAAAGGTACCATTGTACAGTTCAGCCATAATCTGCTCGACTTCAACCTTGTCCACACAACGGACCAAAATGCAATCGTGATTGCGCTTGTATAGAATACCATTGCTCAGGAAGAACTTAGCTGAGAACCTCCTCAAGAACTCTTTGTCATTGACTGAAGCTCCTTCAGGGTATTCTTGTGCTTCGAGATACCTTTTGACGTCATGAAACCATGGTCGGTCCACTACTTCTTCGGTATTAATCTCGTGACAATGTGCAGGTTTGTTCATCCGCTCAATGGTGATTTTGGGAGCCTCATTATCCCAGTTAAGTTTAAACATGGAAGACATTGTAGCTAGAGCATCTTCTAGCTGATTTTCTTCTCGCGGAAAGTGCTCGAAGGTAATCTGCTCGAAATGAGGTAGCAATGTCAGGACACGTTCTTTGTAAGGGATGAGGTTTGGATGTTTAGTATCCAACTCTACTTTGATTTGACTGATAACCAAAGCAGAGTCCCCAAATACAATCAAGAATTTGATTCCCAAGTCTATAGCAACTTTGAGACCAAAAATACAAGCTTCATACTCGGCCATGTTGTTGGTGCAGCTGAAGCAGAGTCTAGTAGTGAAAGGTGTATGGAAACCTTCCGGAGAGATAAGTATCGCGCCGATACCATTGCCAAGTGTGTTGGAGGCACCATCAAAGTACAGGGTCCATCGGGATCCTTGTTCAGGTCCGTCATACGGTCTGTTCTCTTCAATGTTATCCAAAGTCATGATATCCTCGTCGGGGAAGTCGAACCTCATGGATTGGTAATCTGCGATAGCCTGATGGGCAAGATGATCGCCTAGAACACTCCCCTTTATAGCTTTCTGGGTCGTGTACTATATATCGTATTCGGTGAGGATCATCTGCCACCTTGCTATTCTTCTAGATAAATCAGGCTTCTCGAAGATGTACTTGATCAGATCCATCTTAGAGATCAGTAGAGTGATATGTGCCAGCATATACTGCCTTAGCCGGCGAGCAGCCCATACCAAAACGCAGCAAGTTTTCTCGAGCAGTGAGTATCGGGTCTCACAGTCGGTAAACTTTTTGCTAAGGTAATAAATGGCATGCTCTTTTCGGCCAGACTCATCATGTTGGCCCAATACGCACCCCATTGAATTCTCCAGGACGGTCAGATACATGATTAACGGCCTTCCTTCGACGGGTGGCATCAAGATAGGAGGTTCCAGCAAATACTCCTTGATTTTATCGAAAGCAACTTGACAGTCATCTTTCCATTTAACCACCTGATCTTTATTCAACAGCTTGAAGATTGGTTCACAGGTAGATGTTAGGTGAGAAATGAACCTTGCAATGTAGTTTAGGCGTCCCAAGAAACCTCTGACCTCCTTCTCAGTTCGAGGGGAAGGCATTTCTTGTATAGCTTTGACTTTGGCAGGATCAACCTCGATGCCTTTGTTACTGACAATGAAACCCAAGAGTTTACCGGACCTGACTCCGAAAGTGCACTTATTAGGGTTCAGTCTGAGCTTGTACTCCTTCAACCTGACAAACAGATTTTGCAGATGGTCGAGGTGTTCTTCTTCTGTCTGTGAACGGGCTATCATGTCGTCTACATAGACCTCTATCTCATGATTTATCATGTCATGAAACAAAGCTACCATGGCGCGTTGATAGGTTGCCCCGGCATTCTTCAGTCCGAATGGCATTACTTTATAGCAGAACGTACCCCATTGTGTAACAAAAGTAGTTTTCTCCATGTCTTCAGGGGCCATTTTAATCTGGTTGTAACCTGAAAATCCGTCCATGAAATAAAATACCTTGTGTTGAGCTGTATTGTCTACCAAGATGTCAATGTGCGGTAATGGAAAGTCATCTTTAGGGCTAGCCCTGTTTAAGTCTCTGTAATCCACGCACATTCTGACTTTGCCTTCCTTCTTAGGCACGGGCACAATGTTAGCAACCCATTGTGGATAGGAAGTAACAGCAAGAAAGCCATCATTGAACTGCTTCATCACTTCAGCTTTGATCTTTTCAGACATATCGGGCCTCATACGGCAAACTTTCTATTTAATTGGTGGACAGTCTTCTCTCGTGGGGAGACGGTGAACCACAATATCTGTATCAAGTCCTGGCATGTCTTCATAGGACCAGGCGAAGATCTCAACATATTCATTCAATAGCTGAACTAAATGCTCTTTGACACTTGGCTCTAGGTTGGCACCCACTTTAACTTCTTTTCTATCTTCCTCAGTTCCTAAGTTGATTGTTTCTAACAACTCCTCGTGAGGTAGAATAGCCCTTTCTTCCTGTTGCAGCAGTCTAGCCAACTCTCCAGGCACTTCACAGTCTTCATCACCTTCGTATTTGGCATGATTGACCAGATCTTCAGAGTCACTGAAGGCCATAGCAGAATTGTTACCCATGGAATCCAGAGTGGATGGGTACCTGCATTGGTGAGTGTGGGTGTGTGTATGGGATAGCCACCTTTAAACAAATAAAATGCAAAAGAAAGAAAATGAACACAAAAGTTTATATGTGAAAACGTCCATGATTCATTAAAATGGCATATGAAGATGAAAAATCAAACCCTTACAAATGGACTTATGTACCTCGAGTAAGGCACAAGGTAAAAAGTGTACAAATTATTTAGGAATTATTACAAACCAACAGAAATGTTTGAAAGATAAATTACTGACTGATGAAAGTAATAGGAACAAATTCCTTTTCCTCCCAATTGCACAAGCCTCCTTCAACGGTAGGGAAAATCCAGTCCTCTAGATTGCTCTCCTCTTCACCATCCTCCAAAGCATTGAATCCATGATGGGTGATCTTCACCGGTGGCCCTCCAGCCTGGGAGCGGCGCACAACCTTCTGACTAGCAGCAGTGAAACCCAAGCCGAATTTATCAGACTTGAAGGGAAAATCTGGGAGTTTCCCCCAGATTGCTCTTCCTCCTTCTTCAATCACAGCCTTTTCATCTTTGAGTGACGACATCCGAGGCGGAGGTTGGGTAATCATGGGTACAGAAGGCACTGTCTTGGTTGCTGCAATCTCTTTAGAAACTTGCTCGAAGTGTTGAAAGGGGTCTCGATGAACTCACCATCCAATTCCACATAGAGGAAAGAATTAAGATGGCTTATCATGTATTCCTCCTCGCCAAGAACAGTTACAATTTTCCCCTGGACAGGGTACTTGAGCTTCTGATGTAGAGTTGAAGTAACGGCTCCAGCATGATGAATGCAGGGTCTTCCCAACAAGCAAGAATAGGAGGGACGGATGTCCATGACATAGAATATGGAGTTGAAAGTTTCAGTACCCACTTTAATCGGGATGTCCACCTCCCCGTGGACCATCCTTTTAGAACCATCAAAGGCTCTGACAATGATGTTGCTGGGCTTCAAAGTTAGACCTTCACAATCTAGCCTATCCAGTGCCTTCTTTGGTAAGACGTTCAGCGAAGAACCAGTGTCTACCAGAACATGTTCCAGAGTAGTGCCTCTGCATTCTACCGAGACATGCAAAGCGTCATTATGCTTTCTCCCTTTTGATGTTAAATCGGCATCGGAGAATCCTAGACCGTTGTCTGCTGTTAGGCTAGCTACACATTCCTGGAACTGATCCGCGGAGGTTTCCTAAGGCACACGGGCCATCTTCAAGAATCTGATAAGGGCTTTGGCATGAGGTTCCGAACAAAGCAGCAGAGCCAACATGGAGATTTTTGAGGGGGTTTTCCCCAGTTGCTCCACAACATTATAATCGCTCTTCTTGATTATTTTTAAAATCTCTTCCATTTCTTTCTGAGTGGTTTCAGGGATGATCAACGGCTGAGCCCTCGTCATGACAGGTTCTTCTTGGATCCCTTTCCCTCTATCATCAGCAACAGCAGAGGGGACAACCACAAGAGTCAAAACTTCTTCAATAACCGAAGTTCTCACAGATATGTTGACCGGTACAGGAGTAACCTTAGGAGCGGCTGAGGTTCCGAAGATTGCCTTTGGAGGCGCAATCTCCGGAGAGAAACTTCTTCCACTGCGGGTGATTTTACTCATTCCAACAATGTTTCCAATGTCATAAGTCTCTTCATCAGAACTCTCTTCAGTCGATTCAATTTGTTTAATACCGTGGTAAAAGATCTCTCCCCCATAGTTCCACGGTATTGATTTATTGGACTTATACGGGATAGGCCCCGACATGGTTATCTTCAAAGGTGCAATCTTTGGATCAGATGTAATCTTAACAGGTCTTTTGGAGACCTTGGAAAGATTGGCGGATATGGTAATTATCGAAAGATCATTGACAGGAATCGGTGTAACAGGAGTCTTCTCAAAAAGGATTTCTTGATTATCCATTAGGCGTTGGATGCCTAACTTCAACAACGGACAGTCGATTGGTAAGGATGAACAAAGGTAAAAATCTTACTCACAGTCTGGGAAAACCCCAGCCTTCAGCAAATTCAACTTGATTATCGGTAGCGGAGTCATCAAATCATCAACAGTAGCAACAAAAAGATCCTCTTCAACAGCATGGACATTGTGACCATGTTTTGTAATTGGAGAAGAGATCACATTAGGCTTTTCAGGGGCGTCAAATTCAACTTCTTTAGCATCTATTAAATCCTGAATCTTATTCCTGAGGGCCCAACAATTGTTGGTGTCGTGCCCCAGGCTGTCTGAATGATAAGCACACTTAGCATTGGGATGGTAGTGCGGTGATGAAGTGTTAGGGCTTTTAGGGGCCTCCCTAAAACTAACAAGGTTTAACTTTAAAAGATGAGGGAGAACCTGAGCAGGTGTCATGTTGATCCGGGTGTATTGCCGTGCAGGCCTTTCCACCCTTGCTTGGTTGGTTCTGGGTTGATTGTTTCTAGGCTGATCAACTGCAGACTTCTGAATCATTATAGCCCCCACTGTTGGCCGGCGCTTAACTCTTCCTTGACTTCTTTGGGAGTAGACAACTGAGACCTCTTTCTTTGCTGGAAAAGTCTTTTTGATGGCAGTGGAAGCAGATGCATCCTTTTGAATTTTCCTGCTCTTTATGCCGGCTTCGACTCTCTCACCAGTCAGAATCAACTTGGTGAACCCCGCAGACGAACTTCCAATCAGGTGATTGAAAAATGGGCCAGACAGTGTACCCAAGAACATATCTACCAGCTCCCTCACATACAGAGGTGGTTGTACTCGTCCCGCCAAGTCTCTCCATTTCTGGGCATACTCCTTAAAGCCTTCATTTGAGACCATACCCATACTCTGTAGTTGAGTACGAGTTAGTGATAAATCCGCATTATATTGATATTGTATGTAGAAGGCAGCAGCCAAATCCTCCCAGTTATGCACATCATACCTCTCTAGCTGGTAAAACCAATCTAACTGCGTCCCCGAAAGACTGTCTTGGAAGAAATGGACCCACAGATTCTTATCAGAAGAATGAGGTTGGATTTTTCTGACGTAAGACCGTAGATGCATATTTGGACAAGACAAACCATCGTATTTAGCAAATATAGACACCTTAAACTTGGGGGGAATGACAATCCCAGAAACCAGCCCTAGATCTTCAAAGTACAGCCCATGCACACTCTGTACCTCCATGGTAGCCAGACGCTCTTCCAGGTTCTTGTATTTGTCATCCGCAGGTGGGTACTGCTGCTCAGAATAGTCTTCATCCTCTTCTTCTTCTTCTTCTTCCTCAGACTCAGATTGCACTGCAACTCCCTTTCCTGCCCCTTCATCAGATGTTGAGGGGAAATCAAGGACTCTTCTAGCTTGGTCTTCAAATATTCTACCCAGAGTAGCCACACCAACCCTCTTCTTTTTCTTTTTCTCCTTTTCCTTCTCCAGCAAGGTTTTGAGCTCCTCATGCCCCTTTGCCAAGGTCATAAGTAGTTGTTGAAACTGAAAATTCTGCGCTTGTAAGTCTTTAACCGTCTGCTCTATATCCATCTTGCTGAAATAAACATCAGAGAGATAAGGAAACCTGGTGTGAAGACCTGCTTATGAATATGATGAATGATATGTATTTATGTAATGCATTCAAAGATTCAGAAATTCAAATTTGTTTTAAACAAAAAGGAACACACGTCATATTAATAAGAAGAATTTGTTAGTACATAAATGCCCCATGGGCAAAATAATACAAAATTCTAATGTAAAAAGACGTTGCGCATCCTCTTTGGTGCAATGTAGGTGTTGAGAGTCTTCTCTTCATAAAGTTGACGAGTAAGTTCCAAAACCTTCTTCTCACTTGCGTAGAATTGGGTTTCAAAAGTATCGCGTTCTCCCTTGAGCTGTATCCAAATCCTTTGCAAATCTTCAAGTGATGTTGGCATGTCAGGATGTAGGAGGGTGTATGGAACCTCTCCTTCCATAACATGCTCTTTGATCACAGGAAGAATGTAGAGGTAAGGCATCATAAGACTTTGGGCACGGGTTCGTACCCACTTGAGGTAAGGCTCAAGGGGGATGGAATTCTTGTGTCCCAAGGTCTTACTGTCCATTCTGTTGGGCATTCTCCAAGTTCGGATAAACCTTTGTCGAAGTCCTTGATCGTCGTTGTCGAAGTCAAAAACCAAGTCTGGAATCAGCATGTCATGAGGGCCATCCCTTCGAGCATATCTAAATTGTCTCAGAGCCAAGCAAGGGTTCTAGGTAATGCCTCCCCTAATGCCTAGTAGAGGGACATTAAGGAATTCCCCACAATGGTCAATGATGATGACATTTTCTCGGGATCGAGAACACCAATGAACATCTGAATGTGTAAGAGTCATCAATCGTTGTGACCACCTCAAACCTTGCTCATTCTTCAAAACTGATTGGGGAAGATGAGAAATAAACCATCTTTCCAGAAGAGGAGTACAACACATGAGAACACCTCTTTTCCTTATTGTTTGTGTGTGAAATGAGTGGAGGATATCCCCAAGCAATGTAGGCACCGGGTTGCGAGCCATGAAAATTTTGACAACACTGACATCTATAAGCTGGTCAGGGTTTGGGAATAAAACCAACCCATAGATGAGAAGAGCTACAATCTCCTCAAAATCTTGTAAGTCCAAGGAATTCCAGCAACTTTGGGCCTTCTCGAACAGAAACTTTGACAAGAAACCCTTGACACCACTTCTAGTTTCCCAATGGCCTTTGACATCAGATGGTTGCAAGTGTAGGGCTTGAGCAACATCTTCAGGCTTTGGATCTCTTTTTACGTACTGTTGTAGGGTAGTTGATGGAGAATAGGAATCCTCAGGAGTTGAGAAAATTCCTCCAAAGTAGGCACAAGTTGGTAATCAGGAAATGTGAAGCAGTGGTGTAAGGGGTCAAAGAACTGGAAGAGAACTTTCACCATGTCTTCCTCACTGTTGGTGTTGACTAAGTTGAGAAGACGACCATGCCTCTCGGTGAATGGAGAATTCTCAGGAATCCTTGAAGCTAGCTCCTTGAGTTTAGGAGGAATTCTCACAAGGTTGACTTGAATTGTTTTCCTATGAAGTGAATCCATTACCTACAAAACAGGAACAAAGATGAAGATCCAAATCCTTGAAATGG
Organism: Vicia faba; assembly: GCA_948472305.1. Classification (NCBI taxonomy): domain Eukaryota; kingdom Viridiplantae; phylum Streptophyta; class Magnoliopsida; order Fabales; family Fabaceae; genus Vicia; species Vicia faba. The sequence goes on from OX451738.1 coordinate 1,109,999,764, forward strand.
TTAGTGGATGCATATGATGCTTCATGATGCTCATGATGTTATGCACAAGTATATATGTACAAACAAATCACACAAGATCCTAGTTTCAGGCTCGCATAGGGTTTCATAGGTAAGTACCCTCTTGAAGTTTAGTTGGCTCAACCTGTCCCATAAATAGTAACCGGGTTCTAAGGAGCTCAATATCACTGGATTATTTTCTGTGTTCATTGTTTCAGTTTAGCCACTTGACTGGCGATCGAAATATTCCAAGAAAACAACCCTCAATGAGTGTAGTATCGAGTATCTACCAACTTCAGACTGCACCAAAGCCGGTCATCTCACTACCCCTAAAAAAGGCCAAGTTGGTCAAGTAAAGGTTCTAAAAGTCCATTAGTGCTTCATGACATCACTCAGCAGCCCCGTATTCTCTTTGATTAAATCAAAGGCTACCGGTACCCACAAATATGTCGCACTAATATAGCTATTTCTTCAACCATGTCGGTATACCCCGCACAGTTTCCATAATGTATTGCTATTTACCTATGAATATTTCCTAAATCCGGGTAGAGGATTCAAACCCAAACAATAGAACCAAATGTAAAGCAATCAAGTCAAGAAAGGTAAGCATGCAAAGGTGATCTAAAACCCTAAGGTAACCCCACTTTTATTCAAATTCCCCAGCAAAGTCGCCAGTTCTGTGATGCGGTGGGAGAACTGACTTTAGGTTTTGCGTTTATGTTCGCAAATATTTCGGTTTAGCAAGAGTCGCCACTGACTTTTTATTTATCCAAAGGAAAGGTCAAAAAGAACAAGAAAGACCTTTGAGATGTTTTCTTGGGTTCGGGGGGTAGATTATGAAAAGGGAAGGTGCTAGCACCCTTTTCATCCATGGTTTTCCATGGGCTCTTAGTTACTTGTTTTAGATCACTTGCTTTTACTTTTCAATTGTTTGAAATGGTGTTTTGTGTGTGGTTTTGAAAATATTTTGAAAAGAGGCCTTGTCTAGGAAACCTTTGTAATAATTCTTGTTTGAATGTATACAAAGGTGTTTGTCTTTTGAAAAATGTTTCAAATTTTTGAAAGTTTGTTTTTGGAAATGCTTTGAAATTGTGTTGTGATGTGTGTTTGAAAATAGCAAGGATGTTTGCAAGTTTGTTCAAGTAACTAAGAGTTGTCTACCCTATCTACTCAAAAGTATTTCCTACACATTTTTAACCCTTTGACAGTGTTGTTTTACCATTGCATTTGGTAAACAAACTTGTGTTTGGATGTTAAACAAGACAGGCGTGGGTCATCGTATGGCCATGATAATAATGTTGTCAAGTATCTTTAGCAAGTTTTTATTTGAGGGACTAGATCATTTTGTATAGGCAACCAAGATAGCGTCATCGAGGGACTATGATCTTTTGTTTTTTTGTTTTTGTTTTTCCAAGATACCTAGCATGCATACCATGGCCATGTTTAAGGCAACAAGTGGATGAACCCCTAGGGGTGCTAGTGTGCATTGTGTTGTCATTTTTATGCATTTTTATCTTGTATTAGTCAAGCTATTTGTTTGATTTTGGATTTTTGCATACAAACCCTAATCTTTCTATCATGGCATATTTGAAAGCTATAAAGTACGTAAAAGTAAATATAATACTATTACAACATGATTAACGGGAGGGGGATACAAATTTGAATAAGGGGGTATCTGCAAGAAATAAAAGCCCTAATTGAACTATTACAACCAAATTGAATTAATTGTACAAATAATAAATAAGCAAAAATTTAAATGGACAAATAAATATGAATATGCAAAAGTGTTTTTGTATTATTTTTATGTATGTAAAAATAATATATTTAATGTCTCAAAAAAGGAAAATAATATGATTATTTTTGGAAAGGGTAAAAACCCTAATTTTTGATTTAAGAAAGTATATATATTATAATTATTTATTTATGTACAATAAAATAAATAAAAATATATACAAATGTTAAAAAATAAAAATATGTGAGAAAATATTATTTAAGTGTATAAATAATAAAAATAAAAATATATAATATTTTTTATAATATTTACAAGTTTTTATTTTAAGAAAACAAAAGTATATTATTTAATAATTATTTCTATGTCCAAAAAAATAATAATAAAATAAAATGTGAAAATTTAAGAAAATATTTTTGGTAATTTTTAATGTTTAGAAAAATAAAATAAAGTCAGAAATGTAAATAGAAATATAAAAATATAAAAAATAATGAAATGGGCCAAGGGGTGTAAGCAGCAAGTCAGGGGGTGTCAAAAGCAAGGAGAAACCAAGCCCAACCCACATTGCTTCATCTTCAACCTCTGATCAAACAAAAACGCGCGTTTCTTGTTCAAACCTGGAAATCCTGCATACTTGCTCTAAAGAAAAAACTTGCAACATGGAAGTTATAGTGCATAATCACACGATTCTAACCATGTAAAAAACTTAATCTAACTCTCAAAGACCAGAGAGAATTTCTCTGGCCCTAATTTCTAACCTAGTTTTTTCAGAAAGTTCATCATTCAAATTCTCCCAACTCAGTTAACTTAAATGAAATCTATGCATATGTACAGCTCAAGGGCAATGAGTACTACATTTTTTATTCCCAAACCTAAGCCTAATGTTTCCCAAATAGAGAGATAGAAGTTTGAACTTTACCTGTTTCAGTTGAGCTCGAGTATGGCAATGCAGGGGTTTTCAGTGAAGCCTGAGATGCTTGTGAGCTTGCTTGAAGTTTCTTGGAGCTTTCCCAATGCCTAGCTAGCTTTGAACTTGCCTGAATAAGCTTGTAGAAGTCAACCTGCACAGTCAGAATTCAAATATGGTGAAGTGGGTAAATGGAGTTACAGTTGCTGGCCAATGGTTGGGATAGCTTAGGTGGGTTGTATGGAGTGTGTTGGAAGAGGTTTGGGGCAAAACACACGAGTAGTTTTTGTTTTGGAAATCAAAATGCAGAAGCTGCCCTGTTTTGCAAGAGAATGTGATTTTGGTGTTCAAGGGTGTTTGAGGATTGGCTAGCTCATGTTTTAGGCTTAGTGTGATATGCAAAACTTGTTTGGAATGGTTACAACACTTGGTTATAACAGATGCAAGAGTTATGTCCTTTTTGCAAGTTGACTTGGTTTTGAAGAAAAGTGTGAAGTGATCAAGCAAAGAACCTGTACATGCCTCATTCCCAGCTGCACAAAGTTGTTGTACTTTTCCCTGAATTTGTGGAGTTGGTTTGCTGCAAAAGGCTTGGTGCAATGCTCAAGAGAAACAAATTGACATAAAGCCAACTTTATCAAAGTGGCAATGCTACCTTTTTGCCATTTTTAGATTAATTCAATGTGTAAACTTCTATTGATCAGAACAATGCCTTAATCCATTGAGTTTGCATTCAATTTTTGAGTGTGGAAGGGTTTAGATACCTGTAAACAAGTACAAGCAAGGCTGGATTGAAATTGCAACTTGTAGCAACATGAAAAATGCCATGGATCAAAGTGATATTTTGTCAAATTCAAACCTTCGATTCTCCCTAACCATAAATGATTTTGGAGAGTTCATTGACATTTTGGAAAGCTTGTAACATGCTCTACAATCCATCTTTGAAATGCATTTTGAAATTCCAATGGGAACTAGGTGAAAAATTTCCATGAAGATAGGTCAAAATCCTGCCTAAACTAGGGCAAATTTTCACTAAGTTAAAAGTTTCATGGACCCTTGTTCACAAAATCATAACTTGAGATCCAAGAATATTTTCGGAAAACTTTATGAATCAAAGTTGTAGATTTTGTGGAGTAATACAACTTTCATGTTGGAAGTTTTGTTTGAATCCAATTGCATCATGGTGAAAATGTTAGGCAAAGTTGGGAAAAAATAAGAAAATTTCATAACTTAGAAAAATTCTAAGTTATGAAAATTTTTCAATCTTAAACCCTAATTTGCAAAATTAGGTTTCTTTATGAACAAGTTTCATGTATTGACACATCTTGATGAAAAATGACCCTTGGCACTTGATTTTGACCAAAAAGTCAAAGTTTGACTTTTCAATATACAGTTGATTTTTGATCAGTTAACTGGAAAATTCATCTGTCAATCTAATGCTTTTGAGATCTTTTGAACCTTTTGATTAGGTCAAGATGATGCCATTGAGTCCTTGAATCCATTATTGAACCCAATTTGCCATTGGCTAGGTGAAAAATTAGAAATTGCCCTTGTGCAGTCAAAACCCTAAAAATGACCATTTTGCCCTTTTGATGATCTGATCAAATTTCTTGAGGAGTTGTGGTCCAAACATGATCAAATGGTTCATATGAGTTTACAATGTTGATGTGGATAAAAAATTATGAGGATTGACTGTAAATTGGCCACAATTGACTTTTTCCCCAATACAGTTGATTTCTAGGTCAACTGTCCAATTGACTGGGCAAAAATTTGATTCAAGGCTTGAAACTTGGTATGAGAAATCTTATAAGTCCAACATGAAATATGAAAGTCACATTGAGCATTGGAATTCCAAGAATCCCTGTGAAAACTCAAACCCTAATTTCAGGTCATAAGTGCAAGGAGATGTCTTGAGCAGAGCAAACCCTAATCCTGTCTGGAGTCCAAAGAGTCTTGTGATGAAAATCTTGATAAAATAAAAGGGAAAATTTTGGGGTACAACAGATAGGAATTTGGAAAAATCCAGAATAACCATCTAAGTAACAGAAATGGGAATGTCTGGCCAAACGCTCGAGCATTTGATCTATGAAAGGTAGAGGAAAATGATCCTTGCGAGTGGCTTTGTTTAGCTTCCTATAGTCGATGCACATTCTCCATCCAGTTTGAGTGTGTTTGGCTACTGATTCGCCTTTTTCTTTGGTGACTACGGTGACTCCTCATTACTTAGGTACAACATGTACAAGACTGACCCACTTACTGTCGGGTATAGGATATATGATTCTGGATTCCAACAACTTACAAATTTCCTTCTTAACTACATTGCTTAGAATGGGATTGATTCGTATTTAATGATCTCTAGAGGTTTTGCAATCTTCCTCGAGTATAATGCGATGCGTACAAATAGAAGGACTTATTCCTTTTAAATCTGAGATGTTATAGCCTAGAGCGGTTGGATATTTCCTCAGGACATTAAGTAATTTTTCAGTTTCGATTCGTCCTAAGTCAGCATTGACTATGACGGGTTGCTTAAATTCTTCTTCTAGGAATTCGTACCTTAGATCATCTGGTAATGTTTTAAGTTCTAAAGCAGGTTTCTTGGGGTCAGGCATGGGATCGGGAGTCAATGCTAGGCATTCACTTAGGTGGTTGTCCTGGTGTTCCCCACTCCAATTGTCGTCTTCAAAAATAGGCAGTATTGGAATTCTTAGGATTGGCTTCGCCTTTGTTGGTTCTGACTTTATTTCCTTCACACATTCATCGATGATGTCAAGAAAACAACATGTGTCGCTTATTGCGGGGGCTTTAAGGAATTGAGAAAGAATGAATTCAATTTTCTCTTCTCTGACTTCAAAAGTAAATTTCCCTCGTTTCACATCAATGATGGCGCCAGCGGTGGCTAAGAACAGTCTTCCTAATATGATGGGAATGTTTGAGTCTTCTTGAATGTCCATTATAATGAAATCTGTGGGAATATAGAATTGACCTATTCTAACGGGGATGTTTTCTAGCATACCCATTGGGTATTTCACAGATCGATTAGCTAATTGTAGGGACATCCTAGTTGGTCGCAGTTCTCCTAGTTGCAGCTTTTCACAGATTGAAAGGGGCATCAAGCTGACATTAGCTCCTAAATCGCAGAGTGCTTTGTCTATTACAAATTTCCCTATCACACAGGGTATGGAGAAACTACCAGGGTCTTTCAGCTTAGGTGGTATATTGTTTTAGATAATAGCGCTACATTCTGCAGTAAGCATCACTGTATCATTATCCTCTAGTTTCTTTTTATTAGACAATATTTCTTTAAGGAATTTGGCATAATATGGCATTTGTGTTATGGCTTCTGTAAATGGTATTGTTATGTTTAATTGTTTCAGGAGTTCCATAAATCTCTTGAATTGTCCTTCGGTTTTAGATTTGGCTAATCTCTGAGGAAATGGGATAGATGGCTTATATGGTGGTGGGGGTACGTATGGTTTTGCCTTTTCAGCTTCGTCTCTAGATATGATTTCTGATTCAATATTTTTATTCAGTTCTCCATTGCTTTTTGCCTTTTTGGTTTCATTTTCATTTTGTTGAGACACCGACTTAGTTGAGATTCTCGGATCTACTGGTCCGTCTAATTCAGTCCCACTTCTTAATGTAATGGCATTACATGACCTTTCGGGTTAGGTTATGGTTGACTAGGAAACACCCCAACTGGAGCGACAGTTGTTGCTTGTTGTTGGGCTACTTGAGAAATATGGGTTTCTAACATTTTGTTATGTGTAGCCAAGGCATCTACTTTGGTTGCTAATTGTTTTACTATTTCGGAGGTGTGTACGTTTTGGTTTATAAATTCCTTATTTTTTTGTGTTTGAACAACAACAAAGTTTTCCATCATTATATCAAGGTTGGACTTACGGGGTGCTTGTGGTGCAGCTTGAGATACATTTTGAGGTGCGGCTTGAGGTGCCTTTTGGAAACCAGGAGGTGCTTGAGGGGTGTATAACGCATTGTTATTCTTATAGGAAAAGTTATGATGATTCTTCCAACCTGGGTTATAGGTGTTAGAGTACGGGTTTCCTTGAGCGTAGTTCATCTGGTCAGGAGGTATCCCAACTAGTAATTGGCATTCGGAAACGATATGTCCAGGTATTCCACACAATTCATAATTTCAAGCTACGGCAGCCACGGTGGTTGCGGGGGTTGGGGTTACTTTTAAACTCTCAATCTTTTAAGTCAGGACGTCAACTTTAGCATTGACGTGGTCTATGCCACTGACTTCGTGAAATCCTTGTGTGGAGGCTCGTTCTCCTCCCCATTGATAATGGTTTTGCGCCATGTTTTCAATTAGTTGATAAGCTTTATTATAGGGTTTGTCCATTAGTGCACCACCAGCGACAACGTCTAGAGATAGTTTGGTATTATATAGGAGACCACAATAGAAGGTGTGGATGATTAGCCATGGTTCAAGTCCATGATGTGGGAAAAGTCTCAGCATGCCCTTGTATCTCTCCCAAGCTTCGAAAAGTGATTCGTCGTCTTTTTGCGTAAATCCGTTGATTTGGCCTCTCAGCATTGCAGTTTTACTAGGTGGAAAATATCTTGCTAAGAAGAGTTTCTTCAATTCGTCCCATGTAGGTATGGAGTTTGAAGGTAAGGATTGGAGCCACGCTCTAGCTCTATCTCTTAAAGAAAAGGGAAAAATACGTAATCGAATTGCTTCAGGATTAACACCATTAGCTTTTACTGTGTCGACATATTGTACGAATACGGATAAATGGAGATTTGGATCGTCCGTAGGGCCTCCAGAAAATTGATTTTGTTGCATGGCTTGCAACAATGAAGGTTTAAGCTCGAAGTTATTCGCCTCGATGGCAGGAGGAGAAATACTCGAGTGTGGTTCAGCTCAAGAAGGAGCAGCGTACTCCTTAAGAGGTCGATTACCTAGTTCAGCCATGTCTAGTTTTGGAGTTGGTTATTCAGGAATGGGAATTGGAATTGGAGCTACTTTGGGTAGATCGAGGATTCGATGTCTTATGTTAAAAAATGTTCGATTTTGTTGATCCGTTGTACTAATTCCCCTCCTTATAAACGAGTATTTGGCATACAATCGTTCCAAGAAAGGAAAAATGTTGCCCTAGTCTATATGGTGCAACAATGGAATTACGATATTGACTAAATTAGTCCCCGGTAACGGCGCCAAAAACTTGATTGATTGGATATGGTAGTCTAAATAATCTGGACTGCAAGTGCACAGTCTTATCGCGTAGTTTTAAAGATTATCGAACCCAAAGGACAAAAAGTCAAATGTACCGTTATCTAGCGTTACAATGTAAATCTAAGGCTAAAAATATTTGGTTTAGATTAGGGGAACTAAAAGTAAGTTTTAATCTAGTTAAATAATCAGAGGGGGGAAATAACCAGTATGTAATTATCAGGCTTCAGGAATTAGTACCCTATTTGGTAACTTGCAGTTTCTAACAATTCTCAGTAGAAATTTATCAGTTTAAAAACCCTCGTCTCACACTGTCGTGGTTGTTGATTTAGGTTATGCAATTAAGTCCTAATGTATGCTCTCGCTATCCCGTCGTAGTTAGAAACATTCTTTTGAAAACAAATAAACTCTAATTCGCTTTAAAGCACTCTCGCTGTTTTTAAAGCCAATGCCTAGTTACTACCATCTAGTTAAAGATCCTCAAGCTCTCTCTTTATTGAACCTAACTTCTGTTAGTCTTTTACTCTCGTAACAAAATGGTTCATCATTAAAAACAAAGTAATCTAGTCCATAAAATAGTTCAACAAATAAATAACCAATAGTATTACCAAATTCCCTTAGTTTTATGACCTTACATACCAGTATTGAAATTTAGCTTAACATATTATAAAACTTAATCACAGAATAATAAAAGCCAGACATTAAAGTAAACATGATTATTTAATTAAAGGTAAATAATAATTTATTAAAATAAAAACCTGGAAATAAATTAACTGGAGACTGGTAACAATTCTGAAGGAAGAACTCCTTCACAAGTTGGTAGGTTTTGCTTCGATACGGAACACGAACAATTGCGAAGAAATAAAATAATAAACTTAAATAAAAATTCTGAAGGTCTTGAAATAAACCACAGGGCAATAGATTCCCGGTGTAGAAATTTATTACTTAAAATCGGTTGAGAAAAATAAAACTGCTAAGGAAAATAATAGCTAGGGAAAATAGTATATAAGGAAAAAAATAATTCTGGAAAGTAGTAGCTCTATGAAATATGCACGAAGAACAAAAAGGGAAGTAAAGGCGTGAACCTATCTCAGTGCATGAGGTCTACTATTTATATCCATCTTGAGTAACTGTTCGTGAGGATTTATTGGAGAGTTTATAGGGCTGCTGAATCTCTGCGTATCTGACTTGGTGGAGCGTGGATATAGCAACTAACACACTTCTGTTGCAAGCTTTAAGGGACATGGGCAAAATAATAGGATATGTGACATTCGTCAAAGGGATTAGTGACGTTCGTCACTTACTTGGTCAATGCATACCGGTCGTCACGCTTGTCTTGCCGGTCGTCACACTTGCTGTTGACTTCTTTTTGCACGCTCCTTCTTTTTGGCTTGGGCTTCTCTTTGGCTGTTGACTTTATTGTAGCCTTTTTTTTCTTCTTTTTCTTCTTTTTCTTCCTTTTCTTCATAATTAATTTGATACCTGCAAAATAGCAAAATACCGGCATAATACCAACTACAAAGTGATTTAATTTAGAATAAAAATGGAAAATAATTTAGTTAATTCAAGCTAAATATGAAATACATTTATGTGTTATCACCCGCAACAGTCAATAACAGAAATATCTCCCATAGATAGGGAATACCAGAGGATATTCGAGTGATAAAGTGACATTATCCTTCGCGACCAACCCAAACCTTCTTCATTCTTCAATACTGATTTAGAGAGGTGAGAAATAAACCACCTTGACACCAATGGCACGTAACACATAAGAATCCTTTTTCTCTTCATGGTACAAGTGTGGAGGGTATGCAAGATGTCTCCGAATAGAGTAGGCACAGGGTTACAAGAGAGGAAAACCTTGATAGCATTCACATCTATGAGAAAGTCTGAATTAGGGAACAACATTAAACCATAGATTAGAAGGGCCAGAACCTCCTCAAAAGCTTGGAAATCTAAATCATCCCAAAATTGGTGAGCCTTCTCGTACTGAAACATGGCTAAAAAACCCTTAACACCACTTCTTGGTTCCCAATTAGTTACAATGTCTGACCGTTTTAGATGCAAAGTTGTTGCAATGACCTCTGGCTTGGGAGATTCTTCTAAATTGGTGAAAGGCGTCTGATCAAGAATAGGTATACCCAATACTTGAGAGAACTCTTCCATGGTGGGCACCAACTGATAATCTAGAAAGGTGAAGCAATGGTGCTTAGGATCAAAGAATTGAAAGAGTACACTGATCATCTTCTCATCAAAACCCAAGGTAACCAGATTGAGAAGTCGACCATAGTTCTTAGTAAATGATGAAGTCTCTGGAACCCTAGATACTAGCTCTTTGAGTTGGAGAGGTATTCTCACGAAGCTGATCCGGATAGTATTTCTACGAGCAGAAGCCATGATCTGCAAAACAGAACAAAGATAAATTCCTTTGGTCCTTAAAATGGTTAGTGTAATAAAACTTCAATGTTATGATGCATGATGTCATGTGCAAGCAAAGTGATCATACACAAGCAAAACACCAAGTCCTTAGGTTTAGGCTTGCATGGAGTTTATAGGTAAGTACCCTCTTGAAGTTTAGTTGGTTCAACCTATCTTAGAAATAGTAATCGAGTTCTAAGGAGTCTCAATATCACTAATCTTTCTTTATTAAGCATTATTTCAGCTTAGCAATCTTTTCTTACGGACGAAACATCTCAAAAGTCCGATCTCAATGAGTGTAGCATCGAGTATCAACCAATCCCCGGCTTTACACTGAGACCGACTATCTCACAAATTTCTAATGGCCAAGTTTTGTTCAACTAAGGTTCTAAGGTCCGTTAGTGCTTCACGACACCACGCGGCATCCTGGTACTCTCCTCAATTCAACACAAGGGATACCGGTACCAACCAAAGTGTCACACCAACATAGTTATCGCTTCAACCATATCGGTCTACGCTGTACAATCTCTATGATGTATTGCTGTTTACCTAAAAAGATGCCCCCAGATCCGGGTGTAGGATCTATAGTAACAACCCTCCAAAGATAAAGCATACAAATCAAGCAAATACAAAAGTTTCAAAATGAACTAACTCTAAGGTAACCCCACTTTTTATATATTCCCAAGAAGAGTCGCCAGTTCTGTGATACGGTGGCAGAACCAATTGTTTAATACTGGTTTACGTTTGTGTTCGCAAATGTTACGGTAAGCAAGAGTCGCCACCGACTTTTCTTTCATCCAAATTAAGGAAAGTGTGAAAATAACAAAAAAAGACCTTTTCGAGATTTTCTGAGTAAGGGGTGTAGATTATGGAAAGGGAAGGTGTTAGCACCCTTTCCACCTGTAGTTATCTACGGGCTCTTAGAGGTTTGTTCATTTTGAAATACCTTTGTGCTTTGTGTGTTTTGAAAATGTTTGGAAAATGCCTTAGTGCAACGATTTTCTTTGCGTTTAACTCTTGTATCAATCCTCAAGAGTGTTAACAAAGAAAAAGTTTTGAAAATTGCTTTTGAAAAGTAGTATTTGTGTAAGTGAAAAATGTTTTTGAGAAAACTTCTAATAGCTATCTACTTTTATACTCGAAAAGGGTCGTTCTTTTCCTCATATCCTTTAGACAATGCTATCCTACTATTAGTGAGTAGGTAGCCCTATCGTTGGATGTATTAGGGACATTCGAAAGGTGTGTTACAGTCACGAAGGCAACTTGTGGAGACGCTTTATCAATTTTATTTAGGGACTAGATCATTTACCTAAAAGGTAAATATAGGGTCATCGAGGGACTATGATCTTTTTGATTTACGGTCTTTGCTAAAGCGTCCCTATTTTGAGGGACATGATTGCTTTATTTCCAAAGGAAACCAAAGCGGGATACCCTAGAGGTGCATATGTGCAAGTGTGTTATGTTAAGTTATTTTTGTCTTTTTGTTACCCTAGAGGTGTGTTGTACCCCAAAATTTTCCCTCTCATTTTATCAAGATTTCCCCTCACAAGACTCTTTGGACTCCAGACAGGATTAGGGTTTGCTCTGCTCAAGACATCTCCTTGCACTGTTGACCTGAATTAGGGTTTGAGTTTGCACAAGGATTTTTGGACCTCCAATGCTCAATTTGACTTTCATACTTCATGTTGGACTTATAAGATTGCCCCTACCAAGTTTCAAGCCTTGAATCAAATTTTTGCCCAATCAATTGGACAGTTGACCTAGAAATCAGTTGTATTGGGGAAAAAGTCAATTGTGGCCAATTTACAGTCAAACCTCATGATTTTTTGATCCACATAAACATTATAGACTCATATGAACCATTTGATCAAGTTTGGACCATAACTCCTCAAGAAATTTGATCAGATCATCAAAAGGGCAAAATGGTCATTTTTAGGGTTTTGACTGCACAAGGGCAATTTCTAATTTTTCACCTAGCCAATGGCAAATTGGGTTAAAGCATGGATTCAAGGAATCTATGGCATCATCTTTACCTATTCACAAGGTTCAAAAGATCTCAAAAGCATTGGATTGACAGATGAATTTTCAAGTCAACTGATCAAAAATCAACTGTACACTGAAAAATCAAACTTTGACTTTTTGGTCAAAATTAAGTGCCAAGGGTCATTTTTCATCAAGATGTGTCAAAACATGAAACTTGTTCATCAAGAAACCTAATTTTGCAAATTAGGGTTTTAAAATGAAAATTTTCATAACTTAGAAATTTTCTAAGTTATGAAATTTTCTCATTTTTTCCCAACTTTGCCTAACATTTTCACCATGATGCAATTGGATTCAAACAAAACATCCAACATGAAAGTTGTTGTTCCCCACAAAATCTACAACTTTTATTCACAAATTTTTCCAAAAGGATGCTTGGATCTCAAGTTATTATTTTTGTAATAAGGGTCCATGAAACTTTTAACTTAGTAAAATTTTGCCCTAGTTTAGGCAGGATTTTGACCTATCTCCATGGCAATTTTTCACATAGTTCCACTTGGAATATCAAAATTCATTTCAAATATGGATTGTAGAGAATGTTACAAGCTTTCCAAAATGTCAAAGAACTCTCCAAAATCTTTTGTAGTTAGGGAGAATCGAAGGTTTGAATTTGGCAAAAAATCACTTTGGTCCAAGGCATTTTTCACTATGCTACAAGTTGCAATTTTTGTCCAGCTTCATTTGTACTTGTATACAGGTATCTAAACCCCTCCACACTCAAAAATTGAATGCAAACTCAATGGTTTAAGGCATTATTCTGATCAATGGAAGATTACACATTGAATTAATCTAAAAATGGCAAAAAGGTAGCATTGCCACTTTGGTAAAGTTGGCTTTATGTCAATTTGTTTCTCTTGAGCATTGCACCAAGCTTTCTTCAGCATACCAACTCCACAAACTCAGGGCAAGGTACAACAACTTTTTGCAGCTAGGAAGGAGGCCTGTACAGGCTCCTTGCTTGATAACTTCACACTTTTCTTCAAAACCAAGAAATGTGCAAAAGTCTACACAACACTTCCATCTGATAAAACCAACTCTTGTAAACATTCAAAACAAGATTTTGCATATTGTCTTAAGTCAGAAGCACGAGCTAACCACTTCTCAAGCCTTCCAAAACACAAAAGCACCATCTTCTTGCAAAATAGGGAAGCTTCTGCAGTTTCACCTCCATCTCACAAACCACTCGTGCGTTTTTCCCCAAACCTCTTCCAACACACTCCATACAACCCATCTAAGCTCTTCCAACCATTAGCCAGTGACTGTAACTCCATTTACAAGCTTCACCATTTTCAAATTCTGCTTGTGCAGGTTGACTTCTACAGGCTCATTCAAGCAAACTCAAAGCAAACTAAGCATTGAGGAAGGTTAAAGGAAGTTCAAGCAAGCTCCCAAGCATCTCAGGCCTCATTGAAAACCTCCACATTTCCATACTCGAGTTCAACTGAAGCAGGTATTTTCCAGCTTTCTATCTCTCTATTTAGGAATCATTAGGCTTAGGTTTGTGAATAAAATATGTATTACTCATTTCCCTTAAGTTGTACATATGCATAGATTTCATTTAAGTTAACTGTGTTGAGAGAATTTGATTGATGAACTTTCTGAAAAAGTTAGGTTAGAAATTAGGGCCAGAGAAATTCTCTCTGGTCTTTGAGAGTTAGATCAAGTTCTTTATATGGTTGGAATCGTGTTGAAAAATGCTATAACTTTTGTGTTATGAGTTTTTGCTTTAGAGCACGTATGCAGGATTTCCAGATTTGTACACAGCGCGTGTTTTTTTTTGTTCAAAGGTTGAAGACGAAGCTGGATCTGGGTTGGGCCTTGGCATTTCCTTGTTTTTGACACCCCCTGACTTGCTTCTCACACCCCCTTGGCCCATTTAATTTTTTTTGCATATTTTTCTATTTCATTTTTAGTTTCTGACTTTATTTTATTTTTCTTAAACATTAAAAATATCAAAAATATTTTCATACATTTTCATATTTTATTTTATTATTTTTATTATTTTTATTATTTTTTGGACATAGAAATAATTATTAAATAATATATACTTTTATTTTCTTTAATAAAAACTTATAAATAACATAAAAAAAACATTGTATTTTATTTTTTAGTATTTATATATACTTAGATAGTATTTTCTCACATTATTTTTATTCTTTAACATTTATATATATTTTATTTATTTTATTGTACATAAATAAATAATACATAATATATATATATATATATATATATATATATATATATATATATATATATATATATATATATATATATATATATATATATTCTTAAAACAAATTAGGGTTTCCACCCTTAATAAAAATAATCTTTTATTTTGTTATTTTTAATGCATTAAATAGTTTATTTTTTACATATATAAAAATAATACAAAAACATTTTTTGCATATTTATAATATATTGCATATTTATTTGATTTCCCATTTAAATATTGTCAATTTATTATTTGTACAAAGAATTCAATTTGGTTGTAATAATCTTAGGGTTTTAATTTCTTGCAAATAATCCCCTATTTAAAATTGTATCCCTCTCCCCATATCAATGTTGTAATAGCTTAGATTACTTTTACGCATTTATAGCTTTCAAATATGCATGATAGAGATTATGGTTTGTATGCAATATCTAAAATCAAAACAAATAGCTAGACCTAATACAAGACATAAAAGCATGTAAATTGACAACACAATGCACACAAGCACCCCTAGGGTTTCATCCACTTGTTTCCTTTAATATGGCCATGGTATGCATGTTGAGTATCTTGGCAAAACAAAATCAAAACAAAAAGATCATAGTCCCTCGATGACGCTATCTTGGTTGCCTATACAAAATGATCTAGTCCCTCAAAAACTTGCTAAGATACTTAGCACTATTACTATCATGGTCAATACGATAACCCGCGCATGTCCCAGTTAACATCCAAACAGAAGTTTGTTTACCAAATGCAATGGTAAAACAACAATGTGAAAGGGTTAAAAATATGTAGGAAAGATCTTTGAGTAGATAGGGGAGATAACTCTTAGTTACTTGATTAAAACTTGTAAACATCCTTGCTAATTTCAAAACACACAACACAATTTCAAAACATTTCCCAAAACAAACTTTCAAACATTGAAACATCTTTTCAAAAGACAAACACCTTTGTAAAACATTCAAACAAGAATGGTTACAAAGGTTTCCTAGACAAGGCCTCTTTTTAAAATATTTTCAAAACCATACACAAAAGCACCATTTCAAACAATTGAAAAGCAAAAGCAAGTGATCTAAAACAAGTAACTAAGAGCCCATGGAAAAACCATTGATGAAAAGGGTGCTAGCACCTTCCCTTTTCATAATCTACCCCCCGAACCCAAGAAAACATCTCAAAGGTCTTTCCTGTGCTTTTTGACCTTTCCTTTGGATAAATAAAAAGTCGGTGGCGAGTCTTGCTAAACCGAAACATTTGCGAACACAAACGCAAAACCTCAAGTCAGTTATTCCACCGTATCACAGAACTGGCGACTCTACTGGGGATGAAACTAAAAGTGGGGTTACCTTAGGGTTTTAGATCACCTTTACATGCTTATATTGATTGAATTGATTGCTTTACATTTGGTTCTATTGTTTGGGTTTGAATCCTCTACCCGGATTTGGGAAACATTCATAGGTAAATAGCAATACGTTGTGGAAGCTGTGCGGGGTATACCGACATGGTTGAAGCAATAGCTATATTAGTGCTACATATTTGTGGGTACCGGTAGCCTTTGAGTTAATCAAAGAGAATACGGGGCCACTGAGTGATGTCATAAAACACTAATGAATATTTAGAACCTTTACTTGACCAACTTGGCCTTTTATTTTGTTATTTTTAATGCATTAAATAGTTTATTTTTTACATATATAAAAATAATACAAAAACATTTTTTGCATATTTATAATATATTGCATATTTATTTGATTTCCCATTTAAATATTGTCAATTTATTATTTGTACAAAGAATTCAATTTGGTTGTAATAATCTTAGGGTTTTAATTTCTTGCAAATAATCCCCTATTTAAAATTGTATCCCTCTCCCCATATCAATGTTGTAATAGCTTAGATTACTTTTACGCATTTATAGCTTTCAAATATGCATGATAGAGATTATGGTTTGTATGCAATATCCAAAATCAAAACAAATAGCTAGACCTAATACAAGACATAAAAGCATGTAAATTGACAACACAATGCACACAAGCACCCCTAGGGTTTCATCCACTTGTTTCCTTTAATATGGCCATGGTATGCATGTTGAGTATCTTGGCAAAACAAAATCAAAACAAAAAGATCATAGTCCCTCGATGACGCTATCTTGGTTGCCTATACAAAATGATCTAGTCCCTCAAAAACTTGCTAAGATACTTAGCACTATTACTATCATGGTCAATACGATAACCCGCGCATGTCCCATTTAACATCCAATCACAAGTTTGTTTACCAAATGCAATGGTAAAACAACAATGTGAAAGGGTTAAAAATATGTAGGAAAGATCTTTGAGTAGATAGGGGAGATAACTCTTAGTTACTTGATTAAAACTTGTAAACATCCTTGCTAATTTCAAAACACACAACACAATTTCAAAACATTTCCCAAAACAAACTTTCAAACATTGAAACAACTTTTCAAAAGACAAACACCTTTGTAAAACATTCAAACAAGAATGGTTACAAAGGTTTCCTAGACAAGGCCTCTTTTTAAAATATTTTCAAAACCATACACAAAAGCACCATTTCAAACAATTGAAAAGCAAAAGCAAGTGATCTAAAACAAGTAACTAAGAGCCCATGGAAAAACCATTGATGAAAAGGGTGCTAGCACCTTCCCTTTTCATAATCTACCCCCCGAACCCAAGAAAACATCTCAAAGGTCTTTCCTGTGCTTTTTGACCTTTCCTTTGGATAAATAAAAAGTCGGTGGCGAGTCTTGCTAAACCGAAACATTTGCGAACACAAACGCAAAACCTCAAGTCAGTTATTCCACCGTATCACAGAACTGGCGACTCTGCTGGGGATGAAACTAAAAGTGGGGTTACCTTAGGGTTTTAGATCACCTTTACATGCTTATATTGATTGAATTGATTGCTTTACATTTGGTTCTATTGTTTGGGTTTGAATCCTCTACCCGGATTTGGGAAACATTCATAGGTAAATAGCAATACGTTGTGGAAGCTGTGCGGGGTATACCGACATGGTTGAAGCAATAGCTATATTAGTGCTACATATTTGTGGGTACCGGTAGCCTTTGAGTTAATCAAAGAGAATACGGGGCCACTGAGTGATGTCATAAAACACTAATGAATATTTAGAACCTTTACTTGACCAACTTGGCCTTTTATTTTGTTATTTTTAATGCATTAAATAGTTTATTTTTTACATATATAAAAATAATACAAAAACATTTTTTGCATATTTATAATATATTGCATATTTATTTGATTTCCCATTTAAATATTGTCAATTTATTATTTGTACAAAGAATTCAATTTGGTTGTGATAATCTTAGGGTTTTAATTTCTTGCAAATAATCCCCTATTTAAAATTGTATCCCTCTCCCCATATCAATTTTGTAATAGCTTAGATTACTTTTACGCATTTATAGCTTTCAAATATGCATGATAGAGATTATGGTTTGTATGCAATATCCAAAATCAAAACAAATAGCTAGACCTAATACAAGACATAAAAGCATGTAAATTGACAACACAATGCACACAAGCACCCCTAGGGTTTCATCCACTTGTTTCCTTTAATATGGCCATGGTATGCATGTTGAGTATCTTGGCAAAACAAAATCAAAACAAAAAGATCACAGTCCCTCGATGACGCTATCTTGGTTGCCTATACAAAATGATCTATTCCCTCAAAAACTTGCTAAGATACTTAGCACTATTACTATCATGGTCAATACGATAACCCGCGCATGTCCCATTTAACATCCAAACAGAAGTTTGTTTACCAAATGCAATGGTAAAACAACAATGTGAAAGGGTTAAAAATATGTAGGAAAGATCTTTGAGTAGATAGGGGAGATAACTCTTAGTTACTTGATTAAAACTTGTAAACATCCTTGCTAATTTCAAAACACACAACACAATTTCAAAACATTTCCCAAAACAAACTTTCAAACATTGAAACATCTTTTCAAAAGACAAACACCTTTGTAAAACATTCAAACAAGAATAGTTACAAAGGTTTCCTAGACAAGGCCTCTTTTTAAAATATTTTCAAAACCATACACAAAAGCACCATTTCAAACAATTGAAAAGCAAAAGCAAGTGATCTAAAACAAGTAACTAAGAGCCCATGGAAAAACCATTGATGAAAAGGGTGCTAGCACCTTCCCTTTTCATAATCTACCCCCCGAACCCAAGAAAACATCTCAAAGGTCTTTCCTGTGCTTTTTGACCTTTCCTTTGGATAAATAAAAAGTCGGTGGCGAGTCTTGCTAAACCGAAACATTTGCGAACACAAACGCAAAACCTCAAGTCAGTTATTCCACCGTATCACAGAACTGGCGACTCTGCTGGGGATGAAACTAAAAGTGGGGTTACCTTAGGGTTTTAGATCACCTTTACATGCTTATATTGATTGAATTGATTGCTTTACATTTGGTTCTATTGTTTGGGTTTGAATCCTCTACCCGAATTTGGGAAACATTCATAGGTAAATAGCAATACGTTGTGGAAGCTGTGCGGGGTATACCGACATGGTTGAAGCAATAGCTATATTAGTGCTACATATTTGTGGGTACCGGTAGCCTTTGAGTTAATCAAAGAGAATACGGGGCCACTGAGTGATGTCATAAAACACTAATGAATATTTAGAACCTTTACTTGACCAACTTGGCCTTTTATTTTGTTATTTTTAATGCATTAAATAGTTTATTTTTTACATATATAAAAATAATACAAAAACGTTTTTTGCATATTTATAATATATTGCATATTTATTTGATTTCCCATTTAAATATTGTCAATTTATTATTTGTACAAAGAATTCAATTTGGTTGTAATAATCTTAGGGTTTTAATTTCTTGCAAATAATCCCCTATTTAAAATTGTATCCCTCTCCCCATATCAATGTTGTAATAGCTTAGATTACTTTTACGCATTTATAGCTTTCAAATATGCATGATAGAGATTATGGTTTGTATGCAATATCCAAAATCAAAACAAATAGCTAGACCTAATACAAGACATAAAAGCATGTAAATTGACAACACAATGCACACAAGCACCCCTAGGGTTTCATCCACTTGTTTCCTTTAATATGGCCATGGTATGCATGTTGAGTATCTTGGCAAAACAAAATCAAAACAAAAAGATCATAGTCCCTCGATGACGCTATCTTGGTTGCCTATACAAAATGATCTAGTCCCTCAAAAACTTGCTAAGATACTTAGCACTATTACTATCATGGTCAATACGATAACCCGCGCATGTCCCATTTAACATCCAAACACAAGTTTGTTTACCAAATGCAATGGTAAAACAACAATGTGAAAGGGTTAAAAATATGTAGGAAAGATCTTTGAGTAGATAGGGGAGATAACTCTTAGTTACTTGATTAAAACTTGTAAACATCCTTGCTAATTTCAAAACACACAACACAATTTCAAAACATTTCCCAAAACAAACTTTCAAACATTGAAACATCTTTTCAAAAGACAAACACCTTTGTAAAACATTCAAACAAGAATGGTTACAAAGGTTTCCTAGACAAGGCCTCTTTTTAAAATATTTTCAAAACCATACACAAAAGCACCATTTCAAACAATTGAAAAGCAAAAGCAAGTGATCTAAAACAAGTAACTAAGAGCCCATGGAAAAACCATTGATGAAAAGGGTGCTAGCACCTTCCCTTTTCATAATCTACCCCCCGAACCCAAGAAAACATCTCAAGGGTCTTTCCTGTGCTATTTGACCTTTCCTTTGGATAAATAAAAAGTCGGTGGCGAGTCTTGCTAAACCGAAACATTTGCGAACACAAACGCAAAACCTCAAGTCAGTTATTCCACCGTATCACAGAACTGGCGACTCTGCTGGGGATGAAACTAAAAGTGGGGTTACCTTAGGGTTTTAGATCACCTTTACATGCTTATATTGATTGAATTGATTGCTTTACATTTGGTTCTATTGTTTGGGTTTGAATCCTCTACCCGGATTTGGGAAACATTCATAGGTAAATAGCAATACGTTGTGGAAGTTGTGCGGGGTATACCGACATGGTTGAAGCAATAGCTATATTAGTGCTACATATTTGTGGGTACCGGTAGCCTTTGAGTTAATCAAAGAGAATACGGGGCCACTGAGTGATGTCATAAAACACTAATGAATATTTAGAACCTTTACTTGACCAACTTGGCCTTTTATTTTGTTATTTTTAATGCATTAAATAGTTTATTTTTTACATATATAAAAATAATACAAAAACATTTTTTGCATATTTATAATATATTGCATATTTATTTGATTTCCCATTTAAATATTGTCAATTTATTATTTGTACAAAGAATTCAATTTGGTTGTGATAATCTTAGGGTTTTAATTTCTTGCAAATAATCCCCTATTTAAAATTGTATCCCTCTCCCCATATCAATTTTGTAATAGCTTAGATTACTTTTACGCATTTATAGCTTTCAAATATGCATGATAGAGATTATGGTTTGTATGCAATATCCAAAATCAAAACAAATAGCTAGACCTAATACAAGACATAAAAGCATGTAAATTGACAACACAATGCACACAAGCACCCCTAGGGTTTCATCCACTTGTTTCCTTTAATATGGCCATGGTATGCATGTTGAGTATCTTGGCAAAACAAAATCAAAACAAAAAGATCACAGTCCCTCGATGACGCTATCTTGGTTGCCTATACAAAATGATCTATTCCCTCAAAAACTTGCTAAGATACTTAGCACTATTACTATCATGGTCAATACGATAACCCGCGCATGTCCCATTTAACATCCAAACAGAAGTTTGTTTACCAAATGCAATGGTAAAACAACAATGTGAAAGGGTTAAAAATATGTAGGAAAGATCTTTGAGTAGATAGGGGAGATAACTCTTAGTTACTTGATTAAAACTTGTAAACATCCTTGCTAATTTCAAAACACACAACACAATTTCAAAACATTTCCCAAAACAAACTTTCAAACATTGAAACATCTTTTCAAAAGACAAACACCTTTGTAAAACATTCAAACAAGAATGGTTACAAAGGTTTCCTAGACAAGGCCTCTTTTTAAAATATTTTCAAAACCATACACAAAAGCACCATTTCAAACAATTGAAAAGCAAAAGCAAGTGATCTAAAACAAGTAACTAAGAGCCCATGGAAAAACCATTGATGAAAAGGGTGCTAGCACCTTCCCTTTTCATAATCTACCCCCCGAACCCAAGAAAACATCTCAAAGGTCTTTCCTGTGCTTTTTGACCTTTCCTTTGGATAAATAAAAAGTCGGTGGCGAGTCTTGCTAAACCGAAACATTTGCGAACACAAACGCAAAACCTCAAGTCAGTTATTCCACCGTATCACAGAACTGGCGACTCTGCTGGGGATGAAACTAAAAGTGGGGTTACCTTAGGGTTTTAGATCACCTTTACATGCTTATATTGATTGAATTGATTGCTTTACATTTGGTTCTATTGTTTGGGTTTGAATCCTCTACCCGGATTTGGGAAACATTCATAGGTAAATAGCAATACGTTGTGGAAGCTGTGCGGGGTATACCGACATGGTTGAAGCAATAGCTATATTAGTGCTACATATTTGTGGGTACCGGTAGCCTTTGAGTTAATCAAAGAGAATACGGGGCCACTAAGTGATGTCATAAAACACTAATGAATATTTAGAACCTTTACTTGACCAACTTGGCCTTTTATTTTGTTATTTTTAATGCATTAAATAGTTTATTTTTTACATATATAAAAATAATACAAAAACATTTTTTGCATATTTATAATATATTGCATATTTATTTGATTTCCCATTTAAATATTGTCAATTTATTATTTGTACAAAGAATTCAATTTGGTTGTGATAATCTTAGGGTTTTAATTTCTTGCAAATAATCCCCTATTTAAAATTGTATCCCTCTCCCCATATCAATTTTGTAATAGCTTAGATTACTTTTACGCATTTATAGCTTTCAAATATGCATGATAGAGATTATGGTTTGTATGCAATATCCAAAATCAAAACAAATAGCTAGACCTAATACAAGACATAAAAGCATGTAAATTGACAACACAATGCACACAAGCACCCCTAGGGTTTCATCCACTTGTTTCCTTTAATATGGCCATGGTATGCATGTTGAGTATCTTGGCAAAACAAAATCAAAACAAAAAGATCACAGTCCCTCGATGACGCTATCTTGGTTGCCTATACAAAATGATCTATTCCCTCAAAAACTTGCTAAGATACTTAGCACTATTACTATCATGGTCAATACGATAACCCGCGCATGTCCCATTTAACATCCAAACAGAAGTTTGTTTACCAAATGCAATGGTAAAACAACAATGTGAAAGGGTTAAAAATATGTAGGAAAGATCTTTGAGTAGATAGGGGAGATAACTCTTAGTTACTTGATTAAAACTTGTAAACATCCTTGCTAATTTCAAAACACACAACACAATTTCAAAACATTTCCCAAAACAAACTTTCAAACATTGAAACATCTTTTCAAAAGACAAACACCTTTGTAAAACATTCAAACAAGAATGGTTACAAAGGTTTCCTAGACAAGGCCTCTTTTTAAAATATTTTCAAAACCATACACAAAAGCACCATTTCAAACAATTGAAAAGCAAAAGCAAGTGATCTAAAACAAGTAACTAAGAGCCCATGGAAAAACCATTGATGAAAAGGGTGCTAGCACCTTCCCTTTTCATAATCTACCCCCCGAACCCAAGAAAACATCTCAAAGGTCTTTCCTGTGCTTTTTGACCTTTCCTTTGGATAAATAAAAAGTCGGTGGAGAGTCTTGCTAAACCGAAACATTTGCGAACACAAACGCAAAACCTCAAGTCAGTTATTCCACCGTATCACAGAACTGGCGACTCTGCTGGGGATGAAACTAAAAGTGGGGTTACCTTAGGGTTTTAGATCACCTTTACATGCTTATATTGATTGAATTGATTGCTTTACATTTGGTTCTATTGTTTGGGTTTGAATCCTCTACCCGGATTTGGGAAACATTCATAGGTAAATAGCAATACGTTGTGGAAGCTGTGCGGGGTATACCGACATGGTTGAAGCAATAGCTATATTAGTGCTACATATTTGTGGGTACCGGTAGCCTTTGAGTTAATCAAAGAGAATACGGGGGCACTGAGTGATGTCATAAAACACTAATGAATATTTAGAACCTTTACTTGACCAACTTGGCCTTTTATTTTGTTATTTTTAATGCATTAAATAGTTTATTTTTTACA
The DNA here is from genome assembly GCA_948472305.1 of Vicia faba. Classification (NCBI taxonomy): domain Eukaryota; kingdom Viridiplantae; phylum Streptophyta; class Magnoliopsida; order Fabales; family Fabaceae; genus Vicia; species Vicia faba. The sequence goes on from OX451738.1 coordinate 1,110,023,536, forward strand.
TATATAAAAATAATACAAACACATTTTTTGCATATTTATAATATATTGCATATTTATTTGATTTCCCATTTAAATATTGTCAATTTATTATTTGTACAAAGAATTCAATTTGGTTGTAATAATCTTAGGGTTTTAATTTCTTGCAAATAATCCCCTATTTAAAATTGTATCCCTCTCCCCATATCAATGTTGTAATAGCTTAGATTACTTTTACGCATTTATAGATTTCAAATATGCATGATAGAGATTATGGTTTGTATGCAATATCCAAAATCAAAACAAATAGCTAGACCTAATACAAGACATAAAAGCATGTAAATTGACAACACAATGCACACAAGCACCCCTAGGGTTTCATCCACTTGTTTCCTTTAATATGGCCATGGTATGCATGTTGAGTATCTTGGCAAAACAAAATCAAAACAAAAAGATCATAGTCCCTCGATGACGCTATCTTGGTTGCCTATACAAAATGATCTAGTCCCTCAAAAACTTACTAAGATACTTAGCACTATTACTATCATGGTCAATACGATAACCCGCGCATGTCCCATTTAACATCCAAACACAAGTTTGTTTACCAAATGCAATGGTAAAACAACAATGTGAAAGGGTTAAAAATATGTAGGAAAGATCTTTGAGTAGATAGGGGAGATAACTCTTAGTTACTTGATTAAAACTTGTAAACATCCTTGCTAATTTCAAAACACACAACACAATTTCAAAACATTTCCCAAAACAAACTTTCAAACATTGAAACATCTTTTCAAAAGACAAACACCTTTGTAAAACATTCAAACAAGAATGGTTACAAAGGTTTCCTAGACAAGGCCTCTTTTTAAAATATTTTCAAAACCATACACAAAAGCACCATTTCAAACAATTGAAAAGCAAAAGCAAGTGATCTAAAACAAGTAACTAAGAGCCCATGGAAAAACCATTGATGAAAAGGGTGCTAGCACCTTCCCTTTTCATAATCTACCCCCCGAACCCAAGAAAAAATCTCAAAGGTCTTTCCTGTGCTTTTTGACCTTTCCTTTGGATAAATAAAAAGTCGGTGGCGAGTCTTGCTAAACCGAAACATTTGCGAACACAAACGCAAAACCTCAAGTCAGTTATTCCACTGTATCACAGAACTGGCGACTCTGCTGGGGATGAAACTAAAAGTGGGGTTACCTTAGGGTTTTAGATCACCTTTACATGCTTATATTGATTGAATTGATTGCTTTACATTTGGTTCTATTGTTTGGGTTTGAATCCTCTACCCGGATTTGGGAAACATTCATAGGTAAATAGCAATACGTTGTGGAAGTTGTGCGGGGTATACCGACATGGTTGAAGCAATAGCTATATTAGTGCTACATATTTGTGGGTACCGATAGCCTTTGAGTTAATCAAAGAGAATACGGGGCCACTGAGTGATGTCATAAAACACTAATGAATATTTAGAACCTTTACTTGACCAACTTGGCCTTTTTTAGGGGTAGTGAGATGACCCGCTTTGGTGCAGTCCAAAGTTGGTAGGTACTCGATACTACACTCATTGAGGGTTGTTTTCTTGGAATATTTCGGTCGCCAGTTAAGTGGCTAAACTGAAAGAATGCATACAGAAAATAATCCAGTGACATTGAGCTCCTTAGAACCCGGTTACTATTTATAGGATAGGTTGAGCCAACTAAACTTCAAGAGGGTACTTACATATGAAACCCCATGCCAGCCTGAAACTAGGATCTTGTGTGATTTTCTTGTACATATACTTGTGCATAAACATCATGAGCATCATAAAGCATCATGTGCATCCACTAACCATTTCAAGGATTTGGATCTTCATCTTTGTTCCTGTTTTGTAGGTAATGGATTCACTTCGCAGGAAAACAATCCAAGTTAACCTTCTGAGAATTCCTCCTCAACTCAAGGAGCTTGCTTCCAAGATTCATGAGAATTATCCATTCACCGAGAGACATGGTCGTCTTCTCAACTTAGTCAACACCAACACTGAGGAAGACATGGTGAAAGTTCTCTTCCAGTTCTTTGACCCCCTACACCACTGCTTCACATTTCCTAATTACCAGCTTGTGCCTACTTTGGAGGAATTTTCTCAACTCCTGAGGATTCCTATTCTCCATCAACTACCCTACAACGGTACAGAAAGAGATCCAAAGCATGAAGATGTTGCTCAAGCCCTACACTTGCAACCATCTGATGTCAAAGGTCATTGGGAAACCAGAAGTGGTGTCAAGGGTTTCTTGGCAAAGTTTCTGTTTGAGAAAGCTCAAGAATGCTGGAATTCATTGGACTTACAAGCTTTTGAGGAGGTCGTAGCTCTTCTCATCTATGGGTTGGTCTTGTTCCCAAACCCTGACCAGCTTATAGATGTAAGTGCTGTCAAGATTTTCATGTCCCAGAATCATGTGCCTACATTGCTTGGGGATATCCTCCACTCATTTCACACACGAACAATGAGGAAAAGGGGTGTTCTCATGTGCTGTACTCCTCTTCTAGAAAGGTGGTTTATTTCTCACCTTCCCCAATCAGTTTTGAAGAATGAGCAAGGTTTGAGGTGGTCACAACGATTGATGACCCTTACACATTCAGATATCTATTGGTGTTCTCGATCCCGAGAAAATGTTATCATCATTGATCGTTGTGGGGAATTCCCTAATGTCCCTCTACTAGGCATTAGGGGAGGCATTACCTACAACCCTTTCTTGGCTCTGAGACAGTTTGGGTATGCCTGAAGGGATGGCCTATATGACATGCTGATTCCAGATTTCGTTTTTGACTTCGACAACGACGAGCAAGGACTTCGACAAAGGTTTATCCGAGCTAGGAGAATGCCCAACAAAGTGGACAGTAAGACCTTGGGACACAAGAATTCCATCCCCCTTGAGCCTTACCTCAAGTGGGTACGAACCCGCGCCCAAAGTCTTATGATGCCTTACCCCTACATTCTTCCTGTGATCAAAGAGCCTGTTATGGAAGGAGAGGTTCCATACACCCTCCTACATCCTGACATGCCAACATCACTTGAAGATTTGCAAAGGAGTTGGATACAACTCAAGGGAGAACGCGATACTTTTGAAGCCCAATTCTACGCCAGTGAGAAGAAGGTTTTGGAACTTACTCTCCAACTTCACGAAGAGCAGACTCTCAACACCTACATTGCACCAAAGAGGATGCGCAATGTCTTTTTACATTAGAATTTTGTATTATTTTGCCCATGGGGCATTTATGTACTAACAAATTCTTCTTATTAATATGACGTGTGTCCTTTTTTGTTTAAAACAAATTTGAATTTCTGAATCCTTGAATGCATTACATGAATAACATATCATTCATCATATGCATAAACAGGTATTCACACCAGGTTTCCTTATCTCCCTACTGTTTATTTCAGCAAGATGGATATAGAGTAGACGGTTAAAGACTTACAAGCGCAGAATTCACAATTCTAGCAACTACTCATGACTTTGGCTAAGGTTCAGGAGGATCTCAAAACCTTGCTGGAAAAGGAAAAGGAGAAAAAGAAAAAGAAAAGAGTTGGTGTGGAAACCTTGGGTAGAAGATTTGAAGGTCAAGCTACAAGGGTCCTGGATTTCCCCGCAACATCTGATGAAGGGGCAGGAAAGGGAGATGCAGTGCAACCTGAGTCTGAGGAAGAAGAAGAAGAGGATGAAGATTATTCTGAGCAGCAGTATCCACCTGCAGATGACAAGTATAAGAATCTGGAAGAGCGTCTGGCAGCCGTGGAGGTACAGAGGGTGCCTGGGCTGGACTTTGAAGATCTAGGGCTGGTTTCTGGGATTGTCATTCCCCCTAAGTTCAAGGTTCCTATATTTGCTAAGTACGATGGTCTGTCTTGTCCAAAGATGCATCTGCGATCTTACGTCAGAAAAATCCTACCGCATTCTTCTGATAAGGATTTGTGGGTCCATTTTTTCCAAGACAGTCTTTCAGGGACGCAGTTGGATTGGTTTTACCAGCTAGAGAGATCTGATGTGCGCAATTGGGAGGATTTGGCTGCTACCTTCTATAGACAATATCAATATAATGCGGATTTAGCACCAACCCGCACTCAATTGTAGAGTATGGGCATGGTATCAAATGAAGGTTTCAAAGAGTATGCCCAGAAATGGAGAGACTAGGCTGGAAGGGTGCAACCACCATTGTCTGAGAGGGAGCTTGTTGATACGTTCTTGGGTACACTGTCAAGTCCATTTTTAAATCACCTGATTGGAAGTTCGTATGCAGGGTTCACTGAGTTAATTCTAACTGGTGAGAGAGTCGAAGTTGGAATCAAGAGCGGAAAAATTCAAAAGGATACATCTGCTTCCGCCGCCATCAAGAAGACCTTTCCAGCAAAGAAAGAGGTAGCAGTTGTCTACTCTCTGTAAGTGTTTGGTTGTTGGCATGTTTTTTGGTAAAACCAATTGTGTGAATGTCATGACTGATGTCATAACATTATGGGATACAAGGTACATTCTGCAGAAAAAGAATGTCATACAGGAGCTGCTCAATATGAGTGTTTAGCTGATCATTATGCAATGATCATGTTTATTGCATTCTACCAAAATCAGTAAACATGATTCTTGTTGTCATAACCAATGTTAAGACATCCTGTACTGATCTAATATTTGTGCAGATTTGTTATTTCTGAGAATTTTCAGGAATCTGGTTTATACAGTCCAGATCAGATTCTCACGTGGACATTAGGTTTACTCTGCTTAACCCTAATCTGGTTGTTAAAGACCTATGACCAAGTCTTGAGGTTAACCCTAATTAACCCTAGCTATTTTCGTGGAAACCCTAATTGAAGAATAGCTGCCTATATATTCCTCATGAAGACTGTTGGTGAAGCACACTTTTTGATAGAAGATCAATAAGGGAATGTATAGTTGTAACTACTGTGAGCCAATCAATTATCATTGTGATAAGTGATTTGGAGTAGGATTTGATTGTAAGGGTTGTGTATCACTCAAAGCTTTGAAGCACGAGTGTTTGTGTTACTTGATTAAAGCTTTGAAGCAAAGTCAAGTTAGGGTTGTGTATCACTCAAAGCTTTGAAGCACGAGTGATTGTCACTTGATTAAAGCTGTGAAGAAAAATCAAGTGTATGTACTGAAGAGTGTCTTCATAATTTCATTAATCAATTGTTTAGTATCACTGTTGTGATTGAGGGGGAGTGAGTAGGAACTCAGGTTTAAGTTGAACTTAGATTGAAGTTGCATTGGGTAGGTCTTAAGTGAAGGAGATAAAATGGTTGGTTTATTCCTGAATTAATATCTCTTATAGTGAATTTCCTCCCTGGCTTGGTAGCCCCCAGAGTAGGTGTTGTTACACACTGAACTGGGTAAACAATTGACTGTGTTCTTTACTGCTTTTAAATTTACTATCTTGAAGAGTGTCAGATACGGTGTCATAACATTCACTGTGACATTAAGTATTTGTTGCCAGAATTTCAATTGGCATCAGAGCAGGCACCCTGCCTGTCTTACTGGGTGAGATCTAGGGATATTATTTTCTGGCGCTATGGACAAAGAAGGAGGATTTGGGAACAGACCACCCATTCTGGATGGATCAAATTATGACTACCGGAAACCTCGTATGATTGCCTTCTTAAAATCACTGGACAAAAAGGCTTGGAGAGCTGCTGACAAAGGATGGAACCATCCCACCATAACTGGGAAAGATGGGACAACCAGTCTGAAACCTGAGGAAGAATGGAGCAAAGAAAAAGATGAGTTATCCCTAGGTAACTCTAAAGCGTTAAATGCCTTGTTCAATGGAATTGATAGAAACATATTCAGACTAGTACATCAATGTGAACTGGCCAAGGATGTTTGGGACACTCTCAAAACTACCCATGAGGGCACATCCAAAGTAAAAATGTCAAGGCTTCAGATGCTGACTACCAAATTTGAGATCCTAAGGATGAAGGTGACTGCTATAGAGGAAGCTCAGGATATTTGCAACTTGAAGGTTGATGAACTCATTGGGTCACTTCAGACCTTTGAGATGGGGATCAGTGACAATGTCGATAAGAAAAACAAGAGCATAGCACTTGTATCTAATACTGAAGATGAAAACAAGGAGGATGAAGAAGAAAATATTTCAGAAGCTATAGCCATGCTTGGAAGGCAGCTCAACAAACTCATCAAGAGAATGGACCCAAAGTCAAGGTCAAATGTCAAGAACATCCCCTCTGACATTAACAGATCTTATGACTCCAGCAGAAGACCAAAGTCTGAAGAGAAGGGAAATCAAAGAAAAGGAATCCAATGCCATGGATGTGAAGGATATGGGCTCATTCGAGCTGAATGTCCTACCTTTCTTAAGAAACAAAAGAAAGGAATGTCGGTTACTTGGTCTGATTGTGACTCAGAAAGTAATTCTGAAGAAGAATCTGCCAAACTAGTTACTGCACTAACTGGTATTTGTAACTCTGATAGTGACTCTAGTGATGAGGAAGTGACATTTGAAGAACTGGCTGACTCCTACAAGAAGTTATGTATCAGAAGTGCTGAAGTTTGTCAGCAAAATGAGAGACAAAAAAAACTCATATTAAAGTTGGAGGCTGAGAAGAAGGCAGGCACTGATACTATAAGTCATCTCGAAAGTGAAGTTCAAATGCTAAACTCAAAACTTGACCAAATGACCAAATCTGTCAAGATGCTGACAAATGGAACTGACAAATTAGAAGAAATCCATCAGGTTGGACAAAATGTGGGAAACAAGTCTGGTCTAGGATTTGTGGCAGCAAAGAAATCTATTGTAGACAAGAAGAAAATCAGGCCTGATAAACAAATGTCAAAGCAGATGTCACAACATAACACTCAACATCGAGAATAGAGAAATATGAAGAAAAAGTATCAAAGATGGAGATGTCATCATTGTGGGAGGTTTGGTCACATAAAGCCATTCTGCTTCAGATTATATGGATATCCTAATCAGACCCCAGTTGTCAAACCTAAGTCTAATAAGGCACCATATACTCAACAGTGGAAGAAAAAGGATGCTGCCCTGATAGCTCACACCTCACTTAGAGCCTCTGCAAAGGAAGACTGGTACTTTGACAGTGGATGCTCTAAACACATGACTGGAATCAAGAATCTTCTCAATAATGTTAAACCTCGCACTACTAGTTATGTGACTTTTGGAGATGGTGCTAGAGGAGAAATCAAAGGAGTTGGAAACTTGGACTGCCCTGGAGTTCCAAACCTAAATGAAGTATTGCGGGTAAAAGGCTTGACTGCTAATCTCATAAGTATCAGTCAATTATGTGATCTAGGATTCAAGGTCAACTTCACCAAGTCTAAATGTCTTGTAACTAATGAAAAACAAGAAGTTGTAATGAGAGGAGTCAGATCTAAAGACAACTGCTACTTATGGGAGTCTGAGAACACTAATTATTCTTCTGTGTGCTCTATTGCCAAAGAAGAAAAAGAAGTGAAACTGTGGCACCAAAAACTTGGTCATTTACATCTAAGAGGAATGAAAAGGATTATATCCATGGAGGCAGTCAGAGGGATTCCAAGGCTGCAAATTGATGAAGGGAGAGTCTGTGGTGAATGTCAGGTTGGAAAGAAGACTAGAATGTCACATCCAAAGTCAAGACATCTGACCACCTCTAAGGTGCTAGAACTTCTACATATGGATCTGATGGGACCAATGCAGGTGGAAAGTCTTGGTGGAAAAAGATATGCCTATGTTGTTGTGGATGATTTTTCCAGATTCACCTGGATTAACTTCATTAGGGAAAAGTCTGATGTATTTGAAGTATTTAAGGAATTATGCAAAAGAATTCAAAGAGAAAAAGAAGGATGCATTGTCAGAATCAGAAGTGATCATGGCAAGGAATTTGAAAACAGTAAGTTTGATGAGTTCTGCTCCTCAGAAGGAATTAATCATGAATTCTCTTCACCCATAACTCCTCAACAAAATGGAGTTGTGGAAAGGAAAAATAGGACTATACAGGAATCTGCCAGAGCAATGATACATGCCAAAAGACTTCCTATTCATTTTTGGGCTGAAGCTATGAATACAGCCTGTTATGTCCATAACAGGGTCACCTTGAGAAAGGGAACATCATCCACCATTTATGAACTTTGGAAAGGAAGAAAGCCTACAGTGAATTACTTCCATGTATTTGGAAGCAAATGCTATATTCTAACAGATCGTGAACAAAGGAGAAAGATGGACCCTAAAAGTGATGAATGAATATTCCTAGGATACTCTACCAACAGCAGAGCTTATAGGGTATTCAATTCCAGGACCAAAGTTATGATGGAATCTATAAATGTCATAGTTGATGATTACCATGAGGAAACAAATGTCCCATATGATATTGAGACATTCTTTGAGACCTCAACTCAAAAGGATGATATTCCTAAAACTACTTCATCAGAATCTGAATCAAAGGAAGCTAACAAAGACCCTTCCATCAGAATTCAGAAAGATCATCCTAAGGAACTCATCATAGGAGATCCTAACAGTGGAGTCATTACAAGATCTAGAGAAATCATCACAAACTCTTGCTTTGTATCTAAGATTGAACCAAGAAATGTTAAGGAGGCTTTAACTGATGAATACTGGATTGGAGCAATGCAAGATGAATTGAACCAATTCAAGCAACATGAAGTATGGGAGTTAGTTCCTGGACCAGGAGGAACAAACATCATTGGCACTAAATGGATCTACAAGAACAAATCAGATGCTGAAGGAGTTGTCACCAGGAATAAGGCAAGACTTGTTGCTCAAGGATACACTCAAGTTGAAGGGGTTGATTTTGATGAGACTTTTGCTCCTGTAGACAGACTGGAATCAATCAGACTCCTATTGGGAATTGCTTGTCTCCTTAAGTTCAAGTTATTTCAGATGGATGTAAAGAGTGCCTTCCTTAATGGATACTTAAATGAGGAAGTTTATATGGAACAGCCTAAAGGATTTGTGGATCCAAACTGCCCTGGTCATGTCTACAAATTGAGGAAAGCTTTATATGGCCTGAAACAAGCTCCTAGAGCATGGTATGACAGGTTGACAAAATTCCTCTCTGATAAAGGATACAGGAAAAGAGGCTTGGATAAAACTCTTTTTGTCAAAAATGAAGGAGGAAAGATAATGGTAGCATAAATCTATGTTGATGACATAGTGTTTGGGGGAATGTCAGATAAAATGGTTAAACATTTTGCTGACCAGATGCAAGCTGAATTTGAAATGAGCCTCATGGGAGAATTAACCTACTTTCTTGGACTACAAGTCACACAGATGGAAGACTCAATTTTTCTGTCTCAAAGCAAGTATGCAAAGAACGTTGTCAAGAAGTTTGGGATGGAGAATGCCAGTCACAAAAGGACTCCTGCACCTACTCATTTAAAGTTGTCCAAAGATTCAAGTGGGGTTAAGGTGGACCAAAGTTTGTACAGAAGCATGACAGGAAGTCTGCTATACTTAATAGCCATTAGACCTGACATTGCTTTTGCAGTTGGAGTATGTGCAAGATACCAGGCTGAACCCAAAGTAAGTCATATCAACCAAGTGAAAAGAATTCTGAAGTATGTGAGTGGAACCTATAACTATGGCTTGCTGTACTCTCATGGATGTGAACCAACTCTGACTGGTTACTGTGATGTTGATTGGGCTGGAAGTGTTGATGATAGAAAGAGCACCTCTGGAGGATGTTTCTTCTTAGGAAATAATCTTGTCTCTTGGTTCAGCAAGAAACAAAACTGTGTGTCTCTATCTACTGCTGAAGCTGAATACATAGCAGCTGGTAGTAGCTGTTCTCAAATGATCTGGATGAAACAAATGCTTACTGAGTATAATGTCACACAAGATGTTATGACATTGTACTGTGACAATCTAAGTACTATCAACATTTCCAAGAATCCTATTCAGCATAGCAGGACCAAGCATATTGACATTAGACATCACTTCATCAGAGATCTTGTGGAGGAGAAGACGATTAAACTGGAACATGTTGCCACTGAACTACAACTGGCTGACATTTTTACCAAGGCACTTGATGCTAATCAATTTGAAAATTTGAGGGGCAAGCTGGGTATTTGCCCACATGAAGAAATATAGCAATTAATTTTGCTTAAAACAAGGGATGAGAGAGATATTCTAGTTAAGTCTACTCTGATTGGGCTAATCATCTGTTTCTCTATTTCTTTACAAAATTTTAAGAAGTTGAATAAACATTCATATATCTCCCTCCTCTCGCGTTTCTGCAACAATCTCCAATCTCTCAAACAAATATATCACTATCACTGTTACCTGTTTTCTAAATCACTCAAAATGTCTCAACTATCCATGTCATCATCCTCTTCAAAGGCGACTGCTTCTTCCGCATCCTCTGATCGAGAACCTAGGGCAATCACAAACTGCATGGATTCTGATGTTCTAGAGATAACTCCTCTTCGTGAACTGGAAGCTGGCCCCACTAAGGTCAAGAAGCTGCAAACCAGACATGCAAGAAGATCACAAGCCTCTCCATCTGGTAAATCCTCTCAACCATCATCTTCTGTTCCTCCAGAAATAGCAAATAGGGAAGGTTCTGTTTATGTTCATCAAGCTATAGCTAGACTAGTCACTAGGATTCTAAATGAGAATCACTCTGTACCTGGCATTTCTGTACCTTTGAACCAAGAATCTGCTAGTCCAAATGTTGAAATGAATCCAGATGTCACTCAGAATGTTGAGACACCTGATGACAACATTAGGAAATCTCCTGAAAATCGTGATGATCACCAGAACCCTACTGAGAAGGATGTTGAACCCCCGGTTATTGATATTGATGAAGAATACTCTGATAATGACTTAATTGCCAATATTAACCCTAGCATAGCTAGAAGGATGATGAACAGAAAAGGAAAGCAGGATGCTGCCAAAAGCCTCTCCAAAGAGAAGGCTACTGAAGTTGTTCATAAGAAAACCAGGTCTGAGAACAAGACAGGAGTAGAAGCTGTGAAGGCTGGATTGTCAAAAGAGAAAGGGAAGGTGAAAACTATAGTACCTGTTGGTAGTCTCTCAAAACCTTTGAGACAACCAATAGCCAAGAAAAGGAAGGAGCCTGAACCCTCTGAATCTGATGAGGAATCAGAATTTGAGTTTGATGTTGAGAGTAATGTTTCAGACATTCCTCTCAGAAAGAAACTCTCTTCGAGCAAAATGCCTAAAGTCCCTGAAGTTGCCATTGACAACATCTCCTTTCACCATCCAGAGAATGCAAACAGGTGGAAGTATGTATTTTTGAAAAGGATCACCTTGGAAAGAGAGATGAACAACAGTGCCATGGAACGTAAGGAGATCATGGATCTAATCAAGACTGTTGGTCTAATAAATACTGTGGTAAAGTTTACCAACTGCTATGAAATTCTTGTCAAAGAATTCATAGTAAATTTATCTGATGGGTGTCTTGATGGAAAGTCAGCTGATTTTAAGTGTGTGTATGTGAGAGGAAGGAAGGTAAATTTCTCTCCCTCTGAAATAAACAAATTCCTAGGAAGACCTGATGATGCTTGCCCTGAGGTTGAGGTTACTGACAACCAAGTGTGTCAAACCATCACTGCAAATCAAGTAAAGAGATGACCCTTAAAAGGGAAGCTGAATGCAAGCAAGCTGAGCATGAAATTTGCCATTCTGCACAAAATTGGTGCAGCTAACTGGGTTCCCACCAACCATAAGTCAACCATCTCCACAGGCTTGGGAAGATTTATTTATGCTGTTGGAACCAGGACAAACTTTGACTATGGCAAGTATATCTTTGATCAAACATTGAAACCTGCTGGAAGCTGTGCTATTAAAGGCCCTATTGCCTTTCCCTCTCTCCTGTATGGTATAGTCATTGCTCAGTATCCTGACATTCTAGTTGAAAAAGATACTGTATGCAAAAGAGCCCCTGCTCCTGGTTTGCACTATAAGCTATTTCAGGGAACACATGTTCCTGACATTGTCATGACATCTGCTGAGACATCAACTGTCAAATCTCATTCCAAGAAAACTGATATTATAGTTGTGCTGAAGGAAACCTGCAAAGAGCTTGATACAAGGAAAAGGACTCTTGAGGACCTGATTGCTAGACTAGAACAGGAGGAGATTGAAGGACAAAGAAGGGAAGAGGATGCTGATGAAGACTAGCTTAATGCTGAAGATAGTGGCTCCTCTGAAGATGACAGTGCTTGAAGATCAGTGTAGTTGACAAGTTTGTTGCTGGTACCTGTTGTTGCAAATGACTTTTGATTTTTTCTCTCTGTGTTTTTATTATTCCTTTTGGATGACTGTATAACTTAAAAATACAAGTATCTTTGGCCTATTTATGGCTAAAGAGGGGGAGAAGATTTTGTGATAATTTTGGTAGAATTAGACTTGGTAGATGTTATTAAAAATTCTGCTGCTTTCTAATCTCTGATTGTTTAGGGGTTTTAGCCAAAAATTTGCCAAAGGGGGAGTTTGTAAGTTTTTGGTTGTTGGCATGTTTTTTGGTAAAACCAGTTGTGTGAATGTCATGACTGATGTTATAACATTCTGGGATACAAGGTACATTCTGCAGAAAAAGAATGTCATACAGGAGCTGCTCAATATGAGTGTTTAGCTGATTATTATGCAATGATCATATTTATTGCATTCTACCAAAATCAGTAAACAGGATTTTTGTTGTCATAAACAATGTTAAGACATCCTGTACTGATCTAATATTTGTGCAGATTTGTTATTTTTGAGAATTTTCAGGAATCTGGTTTATACAGTCCAGATCAGATTCTCACATGGACATTAGGTTAACTCTGCTTAACCCTAATCTGGTTATTAAAGACCTATGACCAGGTCTTGAGGTTAACCCTAATTAACCCTAGCTATTTTCGTGGAAGCCCTAACTGAAGAATAGCTGCCTATATATTCCTCATGAAGACTGTTGGTGAAGCACACTTTTTGACAGAAGATCAATAAGGGACTGTATAGTTGTAACTACTGTGAGCCAATCAATTATCATTGTGATAAGTGATTTGGAGTAGGATTTGATTGTAAGGGTTGTGTATCACTCAAAGCTTTGAAGCACGAGTGTTTGTGTTACTTGATTAAAGCTTTGAAGCAAAGTCAAGTTAGGGTTGTGTATCACTCAAAGCTTTGAAGCACGAGTGATTGTCACTTGATTAAAGCTGTGAAGAAAAATCAAGTGTATGTACTGAAGAGTGTCTTCATAATTTCATTAATCAATTGTTTAGTATCACTGTTGTGATTGAGGGGGAGTGAGTAGGAACTCAGGTTTAAGTTGAACTTAGATTGAAGTTGCATTGGGTAGGTCTTAAGTGAAGGAGATAAAATGGCTGGTTTATTCCTGAATTAATATCTCTTATAGTGAATTTCCTCCCTGGCTTGGTAGCCCCCAGAGTAGGTGTTGTTACACACTGAACTGGGTAAACAATTGACTGTGTTCTTTACTGCTTTTAAATTTACTGTCTTGAAGAGTGTCAGATATGATGTCATAACATTCACTGTGACATTAAGTATCTGCTGCCAGAATTTCACTCTCAAAGAGGTCAAGGAAGAGTTGAGCGCCGGCCAGCGGTGGGGGCTGTAATGATTCAGAAGATTGCAGCTGATCAACCTAGAAACAGTCAACCCAGAACCAACCAAGCAAGGGTGGAAAGGCCTGCACGACAATACACCCAGATCAACATGACACCTGCTCAGGTTCTCCCTCATCTGTTAAAGTTAAACCTTGTCAGTTTGAGGGAGGCCCCTAAAAACCCTAACACTTCATCACCGCACTACCATCCCAATGCCAAGTGTGCTTATCATTCAGTCAGCCTGGGGCATGACACCAACAATTGTTGGGCCCTCAAAAATAAAATCCAGGACTTGATAGATGCTAAAGAGGTGGAATTCGATGCCCCTGAAAAGCCTAACGTGATCTCTGCTCCAATGCCAAAACATGGTCACAATGTCCATGCTGTTGAAGAAGATCTTTATGTTGCTACTGTTGATGATTTGATGACTCCGCTACCGATAATCAAGTTGAATTTGCTGAAGGCCGGGATTTTCCCAGGCTGTGAAGAAGATTGCTGCCTTTGTTCCTCCTTACCAACCGACTGTCCGTTGTTGAAGTTAGGCATCCAGCGCCTAATGGATAACCAAGAGATCCTTTTTGAGAAGACTCCTGTCAATGATATTTTGATAATTACCATATCTGCCAATCTTTCCAAGGTCTCCAAAAGACCTGTTAATATTACATCCTATCTGAAGATTGTACCTTTGAAGATAACTATGCCGGGGCCTATCCCGTACAAGTCCAACAAATCAATACCATGGAACTATGGGGGAGAGATCTTTTACCACGGTGTTAAGCAAATTGAATCGACTGAAGAGAGTTCTGATGAAGAGACTTCCGATATTGGAAACATTACCTGAACGAGTAAAATCACCCGCAGTGGAAGAATTTTCTCTCTGGAGATTGCGCCACCAAAGGAAATCTTCGGACCCTCAGCCGCTCATAAGGATACTCCTGTACTGATCAACATATCTGCGAGAACTCCAGTTATTGAAGAAGTTGTGACTCCTGTGGTTGTCCCCTCTGCTATTGCTGATGATAGAGGGAAAGGGATCCAAGAAGAGCCTGTCTTGACGAGGGCTCAACCGTTGATCATCCCTGAAACCACTCAGAAAGAAATGTAAGAGATTTTGAAAATAATCAAGAAGAGCAATTATAATGTTGTGGAGCAACTGGGGCAAACCCCCTCAAAAATATCTATGTTGGCCTTGTTGCTTTGTTCAGAAGCTCATGCCAAAGCTTTGATCAAATTCTTGAAGACGGCCCATGTGCCCCCAGGAAACCTCAGCGGATCAATTCCAGGAATGTGTAGCTAGCCTAACAGTTGATAATGGTCTAGGGTTCTCCGACGCTGACCTAACAATCAAAGGGAGAAAGCATAATGATGCCCTGCATGTCTCGGTGGAATGCAGAGGGACTACTCTGGCACACGTTCTGGTAGACACTGGTTCATCGCTGAACGTCCTACCAAAGAAGGAATTGGATAGTATAAATTATGAAGGTCTAAATTTTAAGCCCAACAACGTCATTGTTAGAGCCTTTTATGGTTCTAAAAGGATGGTCCACGGGGAGGTGGACATCCCGATTAAAGTGGGTACTGAAACCTTCAACTCCACATTCTATGTCATGGACATCAATCCCTCATATTCTTGCTTGTTGGGAAGACCCTGGATTCATCATGCTGGAGCTGTCACTTCAACCCTGCATCAGAAGCTCAAGTACCCTGTTCAGAGGAAAATTGTAACTGTTCATGGTGAAGAGGAATACATGATAAGCCATCTTAATTCTTTCCGCTATGTGGAATTGGATGGTGAGTTCATCGAGACCCCCTTTCAACACTTTGAGCAAGTTTCTGAAGAGATTGCAGCAACCAAGACAGTTCCTTCTGTACCCATGAATACCCGACCTCTTCCTCGGATGTCTTCACTCAAAGATGCAAAGGCTGTGATTGAAGAAGGAGGAAGCACAATCTGGAGTCAACTTCCTGATTTTCCTTTTAAATCTGATAAATTCGGCTTAGGTTTCACTGCTTCTGCCCAAAAGGTTGTGCGTCGCTCCCGGGCTGGAGGGCCACCAGTGAAGATCACCCATCATGGAGTCAATGCTTTGGAGGATAGTGAAGAGGAGAGCAACCTAGAAGACTGTATTTTCCCTACCATTGAAGGAGGCTTGTGCAATTGGGAGGCAAAGGACTTTGTTCCCATTACTTTCATCAATCAGTAATTTATCTTTCAAACATTTTTGTTGGTTTGTAATAATTCCTAAACAATTCGTACACTTTTTACCTTATGCCTTACCCGAGGCATATAGGTCCATTTGTAAGGGTTTGATTTTTCATCTTCATATGTCATTTTAATGAATCATGGATGTTTTCACATATAAACTTTTGTGTTCATTTTCTTTCTTTTTTCATTTTTATTTGTTTAAAGATGGATATCCCTTACACACACCCACACTCACCAATGCACGTACCCATCCACTCTGGACTCCATGGGTAACAATTCTGCTATGGCCTTCAGTGACTCTAAAGATCTGGTCAATCATGTCGAATATGAAGGTGATGAAGACTGTGAAGTTCCTGGAGAATTAGCTAGACTGCTACAACAGGAAGAAATGGCTATTCTACCTCACGAGGAGTTGTTAGAGACCAACAACTTGGGAACAGAGGAAGACAGAAAAGAAGTTAAAGTGGGTGCCAACCTAGAGCCAAGTGTCAAAGAGCGCCTAGTTCAGTTGTTGAATGAATATGTTGAGATCTTCGCCTGGTCCTACGACGACATGTCGGGAGTTGATACAGATATTGTGGTTCATCGTCTCCCCATCAGAGAAGACTGTCCACCAATTAAACAAAAAGTTTGCCGCATGAGCCCCGATATGTCTGAAAAGATCAAAGCTGAAGTGATGAAGCAGTTCAATGCTGGATTTCTTGTTGTTACATCCTATCCACAATGGGTTGCTAACATTGTGCTCGTGCCTAAGAAGGACAGCAAAGTCAGGATGTGCGTGGATTACAGAGACTTAAACAGGGCTATCCCTAAAGATGACTTTCCACTATCACACATTGACATCTTGTTTGACAATACAACTCAACACAAGGTATTTTCTTTCATGGATAGATTTTCAGGGTACAACCAGATCAAAATGGCCCCTGAAGACATGGAGAAAACTACTTTTGTTACACAGTGGGGTACATTCTGCTATAAAGTGATGCCATTCGGACTGAAGAATGTCGGGGCAACCTATCAACGCGCCATGGTGGATTTGTTTCATGATATGATACATCATGAGATAGAGGTTTACGTGGATGACATGATAGCCCGTTCACAGACAGAAGAAGAACACCTCGACCATCTGCAAAATCTGTTTTTTAGGTTGAAAGAGTACAAGCTCAGACTGAACCCTAACAAGTGCACTTTCAGAGTCAGGTCCGGTAAACTCTTGGGTTTCATCGTCAGTAACAAGGGCATCGAGGTTGATCCTGCTAAAGTCAAAGCTATACAAGAAATGCATGCCCCTCGCACTGAGAAGGAGGTCAGAGGTTTCTTGGGACGCCTAAACTACATTGTAAGGTTCATCTCTCACCTAACATCTACCTGTGAGCCAATCTTCAAGCTGTTGAAGAAAGATCAGGTGGTTAAATGGAATGATGACTGTCAAGTTGTTTTCGATAGAATCAAGGAGTATTTGCTGGAACCTCCTATCTTGATACCACCCGTCGAAGGAAAGCCGTTAATCATGTATCTGACTGTCCTAGAGAATTCAATGGGGTACGTGTTGGGCCAATATGACGAGTCTGGCCGAAAAGAGCATGCCATTTATTACCTTAGCAAAAAGTTTACCGACTGTTAGACCTGATACTCACTGCTCGAGAAAACTTGTTGCACTTTGGTATGGGCTGCTCACCGGCTAAGGCAGTATATGTTGACGCATACCACTCTGCTGATCTCTAAGATGGATCCAATCAAGTACATCTTCGAGAAGCCTGCTTTATCTGGAAGAATCGCTAGATGGCAGATGGTCCTCACCGAATATGATATACAGTACACGACCCAGAAAGCTATAAATGGGAGTGTACTAGCTGACCATCTAGCTCATCAGGCTGTCGAAGATTACCAATCTATGAGGTTCGACTTCCCTGACGAGGATATCATGACTTTGAGCAACATTGAAGAGAAAAGACCGTATGACGGACCTGAACAAGGATCCTGGTGGACCCTGTACTTTGATGGTGCCTCCAATGCACTTGGGAATGGTATTAACGTTGTACTTATTTCTCCCGAAGGTTGCCATACACCTTTCACCGCTAGACTCTGCTTCAGTTGCACAAACAACATGGCCGAGTATGAAGCTTGTATCTTTGGTCTCAAGGCCGCTATTGACTTGGGAATCAAATCTCTGATTGTATTTAGGGACTCCGCTTTGGTTGTCATCAAAATCAAAGGAGAGTGGGATACTAAACATCCTAACCTCATCCCTTACAAAGAACATGTCCTGACATTATTACCTCATTTCGAGCAGATTACCTTCGAGCACTTCCCGCGAGAAGAGAATCAGCTAGCAGATGCTCTAGCAACAATGTCTTCCATGTTTAAACTTAACTGGGATAATGAGGCTCCCAAGATCACCATTGAGCGGATGGACGAACCTGCACATTGTCACGAGATTAATACCGAAGAAGTAGTCGACCGACCCTGATTTCATGACGTCAAAAGGTATCTCGAAGCACAAGAATACCCTTAAGGAGCTTCAGTCATTGACAAAAAGTTTCTAAGGAGGTTCTCAGCTAAGTTCTTCCTAAGCAATGGTATCTTATACAAGCGCAATCATGATTGCATTCCGCTCCGTTGTGTGGACAAGGTTGAAGCTGAACAGATTATGGCTGAACTACATAATGGTACCTTTGGCACCCACTCAAGCGGTCATACGATGGCTAAGAAGATTCTACGGACAGGCTATTACTGGTCCACCATGGAAGTTGACTGCCATCAACATTCCCGTACTTGTCACAAATGCCAAATCTATGCTGACAAGGTACATATACCTCCAATTCCTCTCAACATATTAACAGCTCCTTGGACATTCACGATGTGGGGAATTGACATGATTGGAGAAATCAAGCCTACAGCATCCAATAGACACCACTTCATTCTGGTGGCCATTGATTACTTTACCAAGTGGGTTGAAGCAGCTTCCTTCGCCTCCATTACCAAGAATTTGGTTGCCCGCTTCATCAAGCAGAAACTTATTTGCCGGTATGGTATCCCCGACAGGATTATCACTGACAATGGTACAAACCTGAACAACACTATGATCACCGCTTTGTGCGAGCAATTCAAGATTCAACATCACAATTCATCTCCCTATCGGTCGAAGATGAACGGTGATGTCGAAACTGCTAACAAAAATATCAAGAAGATCATACAAAATATGACAATCACTGTTGTACCCCAAAATTTTCCCTCTCATTTCATCAACATTTTCTCATCACAAGACTCTTGGAACTCAAGATCAAGTTAGGGTTTGCTCTGCTCAAGACCCCTCCTTGCACTGTTGACCCAAATTAGGGTTTGAGCTTGCACAGGGATGTTTTGACCTAAAATTCCCAAAGTGACTTTCATGCTTCATGTTGGACTTACAAGTTTATCCATACCAAGTTTCAAGCCTTGATTCCAATCTTTGCCCAATCAATTGGACAGTTGACCCAGAAATCAACTGTATTGGGGAAAAAGTCAACTGTGGCCAATTGACAGTCAAACCTCGTGATTTTTGACCCACATCAACATAATGAACTCACATGAACCATTTGGTCAAGTTTGGATCACAATTCCACAAGAAATTTGATCAAATCACCAAAAGGGCAATTTTTGACTGTTTGGCCTAACCAATGGCAAACCAAGCTCACATATGGACTCAAGGACTCAATGGCATTATCTTGACCCATTCAACAAGTTCAAAAGATCTCAAATGCATAGGATTGACAGATGAATTTTTCAGTCAACTGATCAAAATTTGACTATATACTGAAAAGTCAAACTTTGACTTTTTGGTCAAAATCAAGTGCCAAGATTCATTTTTCATCAAGACATGTCAAATTATGAAACTTGTTCATCAAGAAACCCAAAATTGCAAATTAGGGTTTAAAATGAGAAAATTTCATAACTTAGAATTTTTCTAAGTTATGAAATTTCCTTATTTTTTCCTAACTTTGTCCCATTTTTTCACCAAGATGAAATTGGATTCAAACCAAACTTGAAACATTAAAGTTGTAGTCCATTGCAAAATCTACAACTTTTATTCACAAAGTTTTCTCAAAGGAAGCTTGTATCTCAAGTTATGATTTTTGGAACAAGGGTGCAAAACATTTTTAACTTAGAGAAATTTTGCCCTATTCTAGGCAGGATTTTTGTCCAACTTCTTGGCCATTTTTCACATGGTTCCACTTGGAATTTCAATTTGCATTACAAAGATGGATTGTGTTGTACCGCAAAATTTGCCCTCCCATATTCTTCAAGAAATTGCCAAGTCAAGCTTCAAAATTCCCCAAGGGTTGCACAGTCAAGGGTCTCCTAAACAGTCAAAATTAGGGTTTTGGTCCTGATCATGATAATGAAGTTTCCAAGGGTCCAATCAATTCCCCACATGCCTATAAATATGGTCAAGCATCCTCATACAAAGTTTCAAGACTTTCAGCACAAAATTGCACAGTCAAAACCCTAATTGCACTACAGTCAACTGTAGGGGCAAAATGGTCATTTGACAGTCAAAAGTCCAAATTTTTGGTCAACATCTCATTTTGAAGCCACAAACATCATTTGATCAATGCTTGATCATGATTCTCAAAGCTTGGCTCAAAAATCATCAAGATGCAAAAGTTTCCTTATTTGGACAGTTGAAAAAGTCAACTGTAAATTGACCAGGGCATAACTTTCACATGGATTATCAGAAAAATTCCAACCAAATCCCATTTTGAAGATAAAGACATTTCCTACAACTCCACTTCATACTTCAAGTCCAAGAAATGCTCTCACAAAAAGTTATCAATTTCAACATTATAGGTCATTTTCAAAAGTCAACAAAAAGGGACTTTAAGTCAAAGGCCATAACTTGAGATTGGTAAATCCAAATGACATGGGACCAAAGACATTGGTTAGAGGACTCAAAGACCTTTCCAAAATGTCCAAGAACATGAGCAAAGCTTAAAAATTGAGCAAGTTATGCCTTGTGGAAGTTGGGAAACTTTTGGAGATTTTGAAAAGTCAACATTGATTCAAATGACCTAAAATTGCTAATGGGCCTCTTTTTCTTCCACAATTCATCATCCAAGACATGCATACGACCATTTGGCCCTAAGGGAAGTTTTTTATTATTTTTATTTATTTATTTGAATTTTTTATTACAATTAATTCATTTAAACTAAATAAAATATGAAAAAATACTAAACTAATGAAATCAAATCTTTTTGTGCAGAAAATACTCTCATTGGACACTCAAAATTCGTGCATAATCATTTTTGGAAGGTTTTGTCATGATTTGATATCAAATAGCATGAAAAAATATTGAAAAAAGATCTTGAAAAATCAAATCTTACAAACCATGAATGCAAAGGTTTTGGATCAAGTTTTCAACCCTAATCACTCTCCTATACATACACAAGCAAGACCTAATCCTCCTAACCAAAAAAGCTGCGCAAAAAAAGCATATGAAAACTTGGAATTTTTCAAGAAAACTCAAAATCTGAAAACCTAGTTCTAGGATGATTCAAGGCCAAGTAATTGTTCCATTAGCTTCCTGAGGCGTCAAGGGAAGTTTTCCAATCAAAATCAATCATCCCAACACCCAGAATCGGTGAATAGGACTCAAGTTTTTTCACTTTTTTTGCATACATCGTGTTTTATCATTCATGGCGTGATTTCGAATTCTAATGCATGTTTTGTGTTGCTCTCATGATTCTGAAGCTTACTCTATATTTTAATTGAATTTTTATACACTGTATGCAAAGATGCCATTGGTATATTTTAGGGTTTCAGGCTTGGCAAATTGGGGCTTTATATCCAAAGAAAAATTGAGACTCGAGACCTGGACCATCAAAACGAGCATGCCTGGATGAAAAGAATCCATATGTTGCGCCTAATTTCTAATGCAAGACTAGCTAATCGCTATTTTCCAAAAGGGCATATTTTAGAACGTTTATAAAACCGTTGCCAATGTTTGTGTTTCAGAAAAAAAATAAGGCAACGAAGAAGATGACCCCTGTGGCGCTCAATGATTGGCCTATTTGAATTTTACGCGCCAAGATTCCACTAACATTTGTTTTATTATATATTGTTTGTTATTTACGTAAGGTACGAATAAGCAAGGCAGCTCCACTGGCAGGCGTACACGCTGGTAATCTCTAGGACCTGGGTTCGAGCCCCAGGTCCCACCCCCTTTCATATTATTTTTCATCCAATGCTTGTGTGCAGTTTCAGTGGGAAGACGCATCATGCACCCTCAAAATCAAGTCGTCCACGCGTATGCCAGGACCAATCAAAGGGTCACGATTGCAGGACTATGATAAACGTCAGTCAACGCCTGGACATACTAGTGGAAAAAGTCAAAGAGGCCAAGGTTGATGGGCCCAAATTGCTAAAGAAAAACCTCCTACTGGGGACAACACCCCCTGAGGTTTGCAATATTTTTTTCTTTTTTTCATTCTCTTTTATTTTCAATTATTATTCTTTTTATTAATTCTGGTAATTTAATTATTTTTCATAATATATAAAAAACACCAAAAAAAATCAGAAAAGATAAAAAAAATAATAAATATTTTTATTTTAGTATTTTTGTAAATAAATTGCATTAATTCACTTAGTTTTAATTTAGGGTTTAATCTTAACATCTTTTTCAATAAAAACCTCAAATTGGTAGAATTAGGAATTATAATAATTTTTATCCTTTTTTCTTTTCTTTCATAATAATTAAATATTTAATATTATTTACTTTTTATAATTAAATGGCATGTAAATAATTAGGTTAAATATTAGGTCAAAATTTAATCTTTTCTTAATAAAATAAAAAACAACTAGAATTAGGGTTAGCATTTTATTTTAATTAATTCTTTTTCATTAAAATCATAAAATACCGAAAAAATACCAAAAACAATTTCTTTTCTTTTTTAATTAATTAATTTCATCATTTAATTTAATTTTGCAAAAAGGGTCCAACGCCCTCGTTTTTAATTCTTATTTAATTCGCGTGTTTATTTCTTTCTCGTGTAATATTTATGTACCTCTCCCAAGGCCTTGTAAATTAATCTGTCGCACTTTTAATTCTTTATTTTTCTTTATTCCTTTACTTTTCTGTCAAATTGGGTTCTGGAAATTTTGGCGATGTGGACCCGCGCCTTTTGTAATAGCTTAGAATCTTTACCTTTTTCTCGCACTTTTAACTGTTAATCAAGGCATGAAAGAATGAATGGACAAAAATAAAAACAAACGCTAGATCACCAATGACATGACAAAAGACAAAAATATCTGAAAACGACACACAAATCACACACCACCCCTAGGGTACGCCTCACTGTTGCCTTGCCTCGAAAGGTGATCGTCGAGTAGAGGATGTCTTAGTAAGTCCTCATGATCCGGGAACCTGGCATGAGGGTAGCTTCTAAGGTGTCTTCCTATTGCTCTGGTGTTCACCATGTCTCGAACCTCGAATTGACCCGAACACCTCCAACGGTGGTGCTACCTACCTCTCAATGGTGGGATGGCACTACTTTAAAGGACATTTACACAGACGAATTCCTTAGGGTAGGTAGACGACTCTAGATACTTGCTCTAAATTTCAAAACGAATTCAAAAATACTTTTCGCACTAACACATTTTCAAAAAAGCTTTCGAAAGCATTTTTTCAAACACTCTTGAGGACCGATACAAGAGTCGAACTGGAATTTTCAAAGAAACTTTTTAAAACCCACAGTTGAAAAGCAAACAAACCATTTTTGAAAACACAAGTGAGCAAGTATCTAAGAGCCCATGGATAACCATGGATAGAAAGGGTGCTAACACCTTCCCTTTCTATAATCTACCTCCCGAACCGAGAGCAATCTCTATAAGGAATTTTTCTGTGCTTTTGTCCTTTCCATTTGGAGAAAATAAAAGACGGTGGCGACTCTAGCTTCCGTGACATTTCGCGAACCAGCGTTAAACAGTCAGTTCCAGATCCACCGATCACAGAACTAGCGACTCTGCTGGGGAATATTTTTAAAGTGAGGTGTACCTTAGGGTTAGTTCATAATTGTGTTTTCAATTGTATTGACTTGTCTGCTTTAAATTTGTGGGTTGCATGGGAGTTACATAGATCCTAACCCGGATCTGGGGATACCTTCTTAGAAAGTAGCAACAAGGCTGTGAGGGAACTGTGCGGGGTATACCGACATGGTTGAAACAGTCTGCTATGTTGATGTGGCACTTTGGTGTGTACCGGTAACCCTTGAGTTCAGTCAAGGAGAGTACGGGGCCTCCGCGTGGTGTCGTGAAGCATCAACAGACCTTAGGAACCTTAATCGAACTATCTGGGCCTCTTTAGGGTAGTGAGATAACTGACTTTGGTGCAGTCTGAGGTTGGTTGATACTCGATACTACACTCAATTGAGGGTTGCTTTCCTGGAATATTTCGGTCGCCGGTTCAGTGGCTAAATCGAAACGATGAACAATGAAAGCAATCCAGTGATATTGGGACCCTTAGAACCCGGTTACTTCTAATAGGACAGGTTGAGCCCACCAACTTCAAGAGGGTAATACCCAGACCCCATGCTGGCCTAAACTCTAAGGGTTTCTCTTGTGTGACTTGTGTGCCTTCGTACTTGACTACTTGCATGCTTGTTACCTGACACATGAACTACTTGCAGGTTTTGTTTATAGTCCTTAATCGGGACTCATAACAGGGTATACTAAGTTTCTTACAGGTTTTGGTTTGCAGTCCTTAATTAGGACTCATAACAGGGTTTACCGAGTTTCTTGCAGGTTTTGTTTTTAGTCCTTAACTGGGACTCATGATAGGTTTTACTTGAGTTTCTTGCAGGTTTCTGTTTATAGTCCTTAATAAGGGCTCATAACAGGGTTTATTCATATTACCCCATGCATCATGACATCATACCATTGCATACATCCTAACCCATTTCAAGGATCTCAAGGGCTTGTGATGCAGGTCATGATGAATCAAACATCTAGCAAGGGGCAAAGAGGATTTATTTTCCTCTAGCCAAAGTTGTCAGAGGCTATGACCCACTGGATATGGTGAGCCTTTGACCCTTGAAAAAGGACTCTCAACAAATATGAAGTTCCTTCAATCAAGCTACCGGATCCCAGCTCTAACAAATTTCTTGTTTACCCCGCGAGATCCTTGAAAACATTGCATGCATATCATACATATCATTGCATAACAGGTACCCTTGTTGTAGGTCACTTACCCTCCCTGCTGTTTATTTCCACAATGACTTCCCAACAAGATAACCAGGACCTTCTTGCTCAAGAGACTCGGTTCGGGGAAATCCTCCTGAATTTATCCAAGGGGCAGGAGGAGCTGAGAACACTTCTCATGGGGACTTTGGTCAGGAACAGTGCTGAGGATGAACGGATGAAACACCTGCAAGATGAAATGGATGCAATGAAAGCCCAGATGCTGGGGCAGGTGACTGCCATTCAAGGTTTAGCTCAAAGACAAGATGAGCTCTGGTTTCTCGTCAACCAACTGCTTCGGGATAACCAACTGGGGCAAACATCTAAGGTTAAAGAGCCAGTCATCGTTCAACCACCTTTGAAACAAGGAAATAAGGGGAGAGCTCCTCAAACGGCTTCAGGGTCACAAACTCAGCAGCAACTTCACCAGCCTCAGCCAGACAAGCCCAGGAGGCAATTCACCCAACTCAACATGTCGCTGTTTCAAGCTTTACAATGCCTATTGAGGTTGAACCTGATCACATTAAGGGCTCATCCCCGGAACCCCAACACAACATCTCCTATCTATGATCCCAACGATAGGTGCGCATACCATTCTGATAGCCCGGGGCATACTACGGACAACTGTTGGCCTCTCAAAAACAAGATTCAAGACATGATCGACGCTGGAGAGATTCAGTTTAAAGTACCCAAGACTCCCCACGTGATCACTGCTCCCTTTCCAAAACATGGCTAGGATTGAGAAAGTTTTGTTCATTCGAATGTTCAAGTTGCAATTCTCTTTTGTTCAAACATTTACTCATGATAAACATTGTTATTTCATTAATGCATCGTATATGTCTGTTCCGAAACAATATATTCGTATTCACTATATGCAAATTATTTTCATATTTTTTCTGATGTCAACTCTCCATTAATAATTATAAGCCTCTTGAGGGAGGATGACGAAAACGATACCACGATCTTTACAGTATGCTTTTGAACAGACCCCGCTGATGAGGTACAGGCATTGTTTCAATCCCTAAACACTGGAGTTATAAGGATGATAATCCCTCGTCAACCCCTCTGAGCCAAAGAAGTAGGAGTTTTTCTTTTCGAAAATTGAAACCCTCAATCATAACCTGGGGCAGGGTAGTCTCTCAGTTGATCCAAGTGCATAACGAATGGCACCAAAGAGGTCCTTACAAAACAAAAGACAGTGATGGTTCCGAACAATCATACAGACAGGCAGTCATTACTTCTCAAAATAAAAACCCATTAAGTCAAAACCTATGAAGGAGACTTACAAAACTGGGGCATCCCGCTGACTGTAATCACAAAAAGAAACAGTTCAGGCAAAAAAGAAAGGGATAACAAAAATCAAAAAAGAAAGAGGTCCTACAAACCCTCAACAAAAAAGGAATGACTGCCCATTCAAAATAAGTTATCAATATCCGAATCATCACCGTAAAATCAGAGCAAAGACTCGAACAAGGTCTGATGCACGATCAGCTGAGTTTAGGTTTGAAGAACATCACGAAGAACGGGTGGGTACAAATAATTTGAGCCTTTATCCTTTGTTTCTTGAACCGTGAACCAGGCCACGTTATAACCCTTAAAAGCCCTAGCTGAAGCATGGGTTAGTTCGAAAGCATACTGTTACGAAAGGTATCCTGACTCCTTAAGGCCTACGGTAAATACGGAGTTGACATCACGTTTTACAAACATTCACTTGTTTTATGAAAAAGAATGCATTTTCAAAATCTTCAAGACAGGCATAAGCTTTGCATTTTTAACATAACTTTGTTGGCATATGACTTTTTGTTTGAACAACAGGGAAATTCGCACGATGAATGCCTAATGAACAGAAGCACTTCCCATCAAGGGGCATGATATGACCATGGTCCACCATCTGGGGCAATCCAATCAAGATTCGGAGAATCTCTCAAAGGCCAAATAGCCTGGGGCAAATCTCCGCCTGAGTCACTTGGGGCATTCCAACAACGAATCTTGCCTGATCAAACATCTTCTGGTGGCATGGCAAAACACTTCTAACAGGGGCAACTCCCTACAGCACGGACATAGTCGAAAAATACTATGCATAATCAAAGACCCGCTAGGTTGACACACCTAGGCAAAAATAAGGGCTTCCCGGCGAACCAAAAGGGTTCGGGCAAAAATAAGGGATGAAATGGAAAAGACTGTACACCCGGCAAATCGAAAACCTGAAAAGGCGGCTTGGGCAAAAATGGGTATCCTGGTGGACCGAAAACCCGAAAGGGCGGTCCAGGCAAAAGTTAGGGATCAAAGCGTACGACTATGTCCCGTCATCTTGTCACCGGCCTATAGAAGTAGGTTTGTCCATCAACAACTTTCAGCATCCCACAGGTGCCTCTCCCATAGAAACAAGGGCAATAACGGGTGGTCTAAGCAGTCTGATTGTTTCTGTCCTCCAAGGTACCAAGGTAGGTTCAGCTAAAAAAACATAACCAGTACATCTTAATTCCCCAGAGAGTAAGCCAGCAAATCAGGGCACTCTTCCTCAATCAAAGTTATCAGACCTTAAGGGAGTCGGGTATCCTCCATCAGATATCAACATTCCCCAGCAGTATATATACATGTATTCTTAACAAGCATCCTCGGCAATCTTGATCTAAAGATTGTTCCCCGGCGGCATATCAAATATTCCAAGGAATCACTTCCACCGCAGTTCAAAACTTCTCCAAGAGAGTCCAATCCAGTTCCCCAGGGAAATTGGAATTCATCTTCCCAAGCAGTAAGCTTATCCCCAGTAGATTCTGGAAGCTTACCCCCGCAAAGCACGAACGCGTCTCCCGGCTTTATTCAAGAAGTTATTTCCTTACCAGGATATAACTGGGTTATCCTCAGCCAAAAGCCACGGAAAGGGCGTCCTCGACGAAGTCCTCTTACCCCCAGCGAAGTCTATTCACACTTCCAATACAACAAAGGTATCCCCAGCAAGTTATTATCAACAACTCAACAAGGTATCTTTCTCCCCACAGAGTATTGCTTCCCGGCAAGATTGCTAGAGTACTTTGCTCCCCGCAGAGTAATCCATTCGCCAAGTTTATTCCCCAACGGAGTTATCTTCTCCTACCGGTATTCTTGTAACTATCATCCCCAGCGGAAGCAAAATCCATTCTCCAACATCAGCCCAGGAGTGACTTCCCGGCACCCGTCAAGGATTTACTTTCCTAGACAAAAATACATTCATAAACATCTTCATACATTATAGCATGCATATACGCATCATGAACATACAATCTCATGTATTCAGAGAGCATCTCGCACGTCATACCACATGACATCGCATACAACTAACGCTTGTCTTTTCAGGACAAAAGTACAAAAATGATCACTATCAATGGTCGCAACCAAAGATCCGATTCCTGTATCTTGCCAGGGTGTATCTGTTGAAGACTAACATTACCAGATCCGATTCCTGTATCTTGCCAGGGTGTGTCTGAAGAGTTCGAGGATCTGATTCCTGAATCTTGCCAGGGTGTATCCGTTAAAGACTAACATTACCAGACTCGATTCCTGTATCTCGCCAGGGCACGTCTGAAGAATTCGAAGATCCGATTCCTGTAACCAGTCAGGACATATCTACATAAAGCATCTGAAGACCAGCTCCTGCAACATGTCAGGTACTCATTTTTCTTTTGCAGGTACGCAAGTTCTCGCTAATGAATCTCTTACGCGATCAACATCCAGATGGCATCTATAAGCCCATCATCCTATCCATCAACCTCTAAATGGCATCTATAAGCCCATTCCATAATCACACTGCTACTATGTGAGCGCAAATTTCTGGGCACTCTAGTGTTCAATCATCTTCCACCCTCGGACTACGAAAGGCACGTCAGCCAATCTGCATCCTCAGGTCTAAGAAGATTGAACAGGGGCAACTGTTGTACCCCAAAATTTTCCCTCCCATATTCTTCAAGAAATTGCCAAGTCAAGCTTCAAAATTCCCCAAGGGTTGCACAGTCAAGGGTCTCCTAAACAGTCAAAATTAGGGTTTTGGTCCTGATCAAGATAATGAAGTTTCCAAGGGTCCAATCAAGTCCCCACATGCCTCTAAATATGGTCAAGCATCCTCATACAAAGTTTCAAGACTTTCAGCACAAAATTGCACAGTCAAAACCCTAATTGCACTACAGTCAACTGTAGGGGCAAAATGGTCATTTAACAGTCAAAAGTCCAAATTTTAGGTCAACATCTCATTTTGAAGCCAAAAACATCATTTGATCAATGCTTGATCATGATTCTCAAAGCTTGGCTCAAAAATCATCAAGATGCAAAAGTTTCCTTATTTGGACAGTTGAAAAAGTCAACTGTAAATTGACCAGGGAATAACTTTCACATGGATTATCAGAAAAATTCCAACCAAAGCCCATTTTGAAGAGAAACACATTTCCTACAACTCCTCTTCATACTTCAAGTCCAAGAAATGCTCTCACAAAAAGTTATCAATTTCAACATTATAGGTCATTTTCAAAAGTCAACAAAAAGGGACTTTAAGTCAAAGGCCATAACTTGAGATTGGTAAATCAAAAAGACATGGGACCAAAGACATTGGTTAGAGGACTCAAAGACCTTTCCAAAATGTCCAAGAACATGAGCAAAGCTTAATAATTGAGCAAGTTATGCCTTGTGGAAGTTGGGAAATGTTTGGAGATTTTGAAAAGTCAACATTGATTCAAATGACCTAAAATTGCTAATGGGCCTCTTTTTCTTCCACAATTCATCATCCAAGACATGCATACGACCATTTGGCCCAAAGGGAAGTTTTTTATTATTTTTATTTATTTATTTGAATTTTTTATTACAATTAATTCATTTAAACTAAATAAAATATGAAAAAAATACTAAACTAATGAAATCAAATCTTTGTGCAGAAAATACTCTCATTGGACACTCAAGATTCGTGCATAATCATTTTTGGAAGGTTTTGTCATGATTTGATATCAAATAGCATGAAAGAATATTGAAAAAAGATCTTGAAAAATCAAATCTTACAAACCATGAATGCAAAGGTTTTGGATCAAGTTTTCAACCCTAATCACTCTCCTATACATACACAAGCAAGACCTAATCCTCCTAACCAAAAAAGCTGCGCAGAAAAAGCATATGAAAACTTGGAATTTTTCAAGAAAACTCAAAATCTGAAAACCTAGTTCTAGGACGATTCAAGGCCAAGTAATTGTTCCATTAGCTTCCTGAGGCGTCAAGGGAAGTTTTCCAATCAAAATCAATCATCCCAACACCCAGAATCGGTGAATAGGACTCAAGTTTTTTCACTTTTTTTGCATACATCATGTTTTATCATTCATGGCGTGATTTCGAATTCTAATGCATGTTTTGTGTTGCTCTCATGATTCTGAAGCTTACTCTATATTTTAATTGAATTTTTATACACTGTATGCAAAGATGCCATTGGTATATTTTAGGGTTTCAGGCTTGGCAAATTGGGGCTTTATATCCAAAGAAAAATTGAGACTCGAGACCTGGACCATCAAAACGAGCATGCCTGGACAAAAAGAATCCATATGTTGCGCCTAATTTCTAATGCAAGACTAGCTAATCGCTATTTTCCAAAAGGGCATATTTTAGAATGTTTGTAAAACCGTTACCAATGTTTGTGTTTCAGAAAAAAAATAAGGCAACGAAGAAGATGACCCCTGTGGCGCTCAATGATTGGCCTATTTGAATTTTACGCGCCAAGATTCCACTAACATTTGTTTTATTATATATTGTTTGTTATTTACGTAAGGTACGAATAAGCAAGGCAGCTCCACTGGCAGGCGTACACGCTGGTAATCTCTAGGACCTGGGTTCGAGCCCCAGGTCCCACCCCCTTTCATATTATTTTTCATCCAATGCTTGTGTGCAGTTTCAGTGGGAAGACGCATCATGCACCCTCAAAATCAAGCCGTCCACGCGTATGCCAGGACCAATCAAAGGGTCACGATTGCAGGACTATGATGAACGTCAGTCAACGCCTGGACATACTAGTGGAAAAAGTCAAAGAGGCCAAGGTTGATGGGCCCAAATTGCTAAAGAAAAACCTCCTACTGGGGACAACACCCCCTGAGGTTTGCAATATTTTTTTCTTTTTTTCATTCTCTTTTATTTTCAATTATTATTCTTTTTATTAATTCTGGTAATTTAATTATTTTTCATAATATATAAAAAACACCAAAAAAAATCAGAAAAGATAAAAAAAATAATAAATATTTTTATTTTAGTATTTTTGTAAATAAATTGCATTAATTCACTTAGTTTTAATTTAGGGTTTAATCTTAACATCTTTTTCAATAAAAACCTCAAATTGGTAGAATTAGGAATTATAATAATTTTTATCCTTTTTTCTTTTCTTTCATAATAATTAAATATTTAATATTATTTACTTTTTATAATTAAATGGCATGTAAATAATTAGGTTAAATATTAGGTCAAAATTTAATCTTTTCTTAATAAAATAAAAAACAACTAGAATTAGGGTTAGCATTTTATTTTAATTAATTCTTTTTCATTAAAATCATAAAATACCGAAAAAATACCAAAAACAATTTCTTTTCTTTTTTAATTAATTAATTTCATCATTTAATTTAATTTTGCAAAAAGGGTCCAACGCCCTCGTTTTTAATTCTTATTTAATTCGCGTGTTTATTTCTTTCTCGTGTAATATTTATGTACCTCTCCCAAGGCCTTGTAAATTAATCTGTCGCACTTTTAATTCTTTATTTTTCTTTATTCCTTTACTTTTCTGTCAAATCGGGTTCTGGAAATTTTGGCGATGTGGACCCGCGCCTTTTGTAATAGCTTAGAATCTTTACCTTTTCTCGCACTTTTAACTGTTAATCAAGGCATGAAAGAATGAATGGACAAAAATAAAAACAAACGCTAGATCACCAATGACATGACAAAAGACAAAAATATCTGAAAACGACACACAAATCACACACCACCCCTAGGGTACGCCTCACTGTTGCCTTGCCTCGAAAGGTGATCATCGAGTAGAGGATGTCTTAGTAAGTCCTCATGATCCGGGAACCTGGCATGAGGGTAGCTTCTAAGGTGTCTTCCTATTGCTCTGGTGATCACCATGTCTCGTACCTCGAATTGACCCGAACACCTCCAACGGTGGTGCTACCTACCTCTCAATGGTGGGATGGCACTACTTTAAAGGACATTTACACAGACGAATTCCTTAGGGTAGGTAGACGACTCTAGATACTTGCTCTAAATTTCAAAACGAATTCAAAAATACTTTTCGCACCAACACATTTTCAAAAAAGCTTTCGAAAGCATTTTTTCAAACACTCTTGAGGACCGATACAAGAGTCGAACTGGAATTTTCAAAGAAACTTTTTAAAACCCACAGTTGAAAAGCAAACAAACCATTTTTGAAAACACAAGTGAGCAAGTATCTAAGAGCCCATGGATAACCATGGATAGAAAGGGTGCTAACACCTTCCCTTTCTATAATCTACCTCCCGAACCGAGAGCAATCTCTATAAGGAATTTTTATGTGCTTTTGTCCTTTCAATTTGGAGAAAATAAAAGACGGTGTCGACTCTTGCTTCCGCGACATTTCGCGAACCAGCGTTAAACAGTCAGTTCCAGATCCACCGATCACAGATTGTATTACACATTCCAAGCTTTCCAAATTGTTCAAGAACTTCTCAAACACCCTTGTGGTTAGAGAGAATCGAATTTGCAAAGTTGGCCAAAACTCACTTTTGTTCATGACCAAAGCTTGTTCATAACATTTGCATTTTCAAGTCAGCTTGGTTTATGCTAGCTTGCAGGCCTCTAAACCCTTTTACACTCCTTAATTGAATGCAAATCCACTGAGCTAATGCATTATTTTGTTCATTTGGACATTGCACACAAAATTAACCCTTAATTGGAAAAAGGTGAATTGCCATTTTGATAAAGTTATGTTTTATGTCAAATACCAAATCCAAGAGGCATGGGGCCATATCTCTGAAGCCAAATAAAATATACAAGTTACAAGTATCAAGAGCAATATATGCAGCATACATAGAGGGTGGTACAGGCCTGCATTATCAACTTACACTTTCTTGCTTACATTTGAAGAAACCTTGCAAATTGAAGCCAACTTCCATTTCCTGTCAACACAGCCAAACACAAACTTTGTTCTCATCTTCCATACATCCCAACTAACCTAAGGCACGACTGAACTACCCCTCAAACCTCCTCATACACAAAAACACCATCTTGTTGCCAAAACAGGGTACCTGCTACAGATTGAGGTCCACAACTCAATCCACTCGTGCACTTTGGCTAAAAACCTTGCAAACACATTCCATACCATCCATTGAAACTATTCCAAGCCCTAAACACCAGCTGTAACACCCCCTAACCTCATCTTCCATTTTCATTTTTCAGTTTTGTAGGTGAACTTCCATAGCACGATATAGAGTGATTCAAGGAAAGCTATGAGTTGGGGAAGCATCCTTGGACTTCAGGAAAGCTCAACCAAAGCTCAAACTCCATTGAAGGTTGCTACATTGCTCTGTTCAAGTCAAGCTGAAACAGGTAAAATCATGAACTTCTATCTCTCAATATAGAAAGAGTTAGACTTAGGTTTGTGAATGAAACATGCTCTACTCATAGCCCTGAAGCCATACATATGATTACTTTTCATTTATATTAAGCATGCTGTGGGAATTTTAGCCATGAACATTGAAGAAAAATTAGGTCAGAAATTGGGGATGAAGAAATTCTCCCTGGTTTCTTAGAGTTAGGTCAAGTTTTTTACATATTTGGAATCGTGACTTGATGCTCTATATTATTTGTGTTATGAGTTTTGGCTAAAAGTCAAAGAATCAGGAGTTGGTGTTGGATCAAAGAGGCGCGTGTTTTTCTATTCAAACAATGCTGGAGGTTGAAGACAAAGTTGGCTTGGGCTGGGCCTGAGTCAACTTGTTGTTCACTCCCCTTTTTTTCATTTGCACCCCCCTGGCCCATTGTGTGAAATATTTATCATTTATGACTTTTTATTTTTTATTCTGACTTGATATTTTTTTGTCCAAACATAAAAAAATCCCAAAAATATTTTTCCACCTTTTTTATATTTATTTGGCATTTGTTTCATTTTAATAGCTTAAGTATGTAAATAAATATATATACTTTTTTTTACTAAAACCCTAAAAAAATAATACAAAAATATTTATTTTTCAGTTATTATTTTTTGTTTACATTTTGAAAACATTTTCTAAAATATACATTTTTTGTAAATAATTAATATTTTATTTTTTGTAGATATTTAATATATTAAATATATATAAATATACATATACATATTTTATTAAATATTTAGGACAAATATAGAAATAATACATTTTTATTTTTATTTAATATTTGACATCAGAAATACTTTTTTTACAATATACTTTTTATTTTTTTGTATAAATTAATATATATTGTACATAATTAATAAATAAATACTATTTACTTGAAAACTAGGGTTTTGCCCTAAATGACAAAAATATTCAAAATTTGACCTTTTTATTTTTGTTTATATTTCACATTGAAAAATACTTTCACATACATAAAAAATCATTTTGTGCATAATACATTTTGCATATTTATTGTATTTATTTAAATATTGTACAAATAAATATGTGTATATTCGATATGGATGTAATAGCTTAGAATTTAATTTCTTGTAAAATATCCCCAAATTCAAACTTGTACCCCCATCCCCATAATCATTGTTGTAATAGCTTAGCATTTAAATTTCCGCATTTAAAAGCTTTCAAATTATGCCATGATAGACCTAGGGTTTGTATGCAAATAAAACCAACAAATAGCTTGACCTAATTCAAGATAAACATGTATGAAAAACAAACACAATGCACACTTGCACCCTTAGGGTTACTCCATTTGTTGCCTTCAAAAATGGGCCATGGTTGCATGTTAAGTGTCTTTGGCAAAACAAAAACAAATCAAATGATCATAGTCCCTCGATGACGCTATCAAGTTGCCTAAAATGATCAAGTCCCTTGAGAAAATTGCCAAAGATACTTGGCACTATTGCATTCATGGTCTAAACGATGACCCGCGCCCGTCCCGTTAACATCCTAACACAAGGTTGTTCACCAAATACAATGGTGAAACAACACTGCTAAAAGGGTTAAAACATGAGAAAGATCTTTGAGAAATTTTAGGGTAGATATCTCTTGGTTACTTGACCAAACTTGCAAAACAATCCTTGCCATTTCTCAAAACACACATCACAACACAACTTCAAAACAAACTTTCAAAAACATTGAAACATCTTTTCAAAAAGACAAACACCTTGTAAAACATTCAAACAAGAATTGTTACAATGGTTGCCTAGACAAGGAATCTTTTTCAAAGCATTTTCAAAAACCACACACAAAGCACCATTTCAAACAATTAAAAAGCAAAGGCAAGTGATCTAAGCAAGTAACTAAGAGCCCATGGATAACCATGGATAGAAAGGGTGCTAATACCTTCCCTTTCTATAATCTACTCCCCGAACCCACGAAAACATCTCAAAGGTTTTTCCTGTGCTTTTTAACCTTTCCTTGGGATAAAATAAAAAGTCGGTGGCGACTCTTGCTCAACCGAAACATTTGCGAAAACAAATGCAAAACCTCAAGTCAGTTCTCCCACCATATCACAGAACTGGCGACTCTGCTGAGTGGAAATCTAAAAGTGGAGTAACCTTAGGGCTTAGATAACCCTTTTGCATGACTAATTGTTTGCTTTGACTGCTTTACATTTTTTGTTCTCTTGTTTGGGCTTGAAATCCTACACCCGGATTTGGGAAACATTCATAGATAGCAATACGTTGTGAAAACTGTGCGGGGTATACCGATACGGTTGAAGCAATAGCTATATTAGTGCGACATATTTGTGAGTATCGGTAACCCTTGAGTTCAATCAAGGAGAGTACGGGGCTGCTGAGTGATGTCACTAAGCACTAATGACCTAGAACCTTACTTGACCATCTTGGCCTTTTATTAGGGGTAGTGAGATGACCGGTTTTGGTGCAGTCCGAAGTTGGTAGATACTCGATACTACACTCATTGAGGGTTGTTTTCTTGGAATATTTTGGTCGCTAGTTAAGTGGCTAAACCAAAACAATGAACATAGAAAACAATCCAATGATATTGAGCTCCTTAGAACCCGGTTACTATTTATAGGACAGGTTTTTAAGCCAACTAAACTCAAGGGGGTACTTACCTATGAAACCCCATGCAAGCCTGAAATTATGGTTTTGTGTGACTTGCCTGTACATATGTTTGTGCATACATCATGAACATCATAAAGCATCATATGCATCCACTAACCATTTCAAGGGTTTGGATCTTCATCTTTGTTCTTGTTTTGTAGGTCATGGAAATTCTTCGCAGGAAAACTATCCAAGTCAACCTTGTGAGAATCCCTCCTCAACTCAAGGAGCTTACATCCAGAATTCCAGAAAGCTCTCTCTTCAGTGAAAGACATGGTAGACTGCTCAGCCTAGTCAACACCAGCATTGAAGAAGACGTGGTGAAAGTGTTGTTCCAGTTCTTTGACCCCCTTCACCACTATTTCACATTCCCCGACTACCAATTGGTGCCCACTTTGGAGGAATTTTCTCAACTCCTGAGAATTCCTATTCTTAATCAACTACCCCACAACGGTACGGAAAAAGAACCAAAGCCTGAAGATGTTGCTCAAGCACTACACTTGCAACAATCTGACATCAAGGGGCATTGGGAGACTAGAAGTGGTGTTAAAGGCTTCTTGGCAAAATTCTTGTTTGAGAAGGCACAAGAGTGTTGGAATTCTTTGGATCTGCAAGCCTTTGAAGAGATTGTGGCACTCCTCATTTATGGGTTGGTCTTGTTCCCAAATCCTGACCAACTTATAGATGTGAATGCTGTCAAGATTTTCCTATCCAGGAATCCCATACCTACATTGCTTGGGGACATCCTCCACTCATTTTACACACGAACAATGAGGAAGAGAGGTGTTCTCATGTGTTGTACTCCTTTCCTTGCAAGGTGGTTTATTTCTCACCTTCCACAATCTGTTTTGAAGAATGAGCAAGGCTCAAGGTGGTCGCAACGATTGATGACCCTCACACATTCTGATGTACATTGGTGTTCTCGGTCCAGAGAAAATGTCATCATCATCGATCGTTGTGGTGAGTTCCCTAATGTTCCATTACTTGGCATTAGGGGAGGCATTACCTACAACCCCTGTCTAGCTTTGAGACAATTTGGATATGCACTGAGGGATGGCCCTCATGACATGCTGATTCGTGACCTAGTTTTTGACTTCGACAACGATGCGCAAGGACTTCGCCAAAGATTCATCAGAGCTTGGAGGATGCCTAACAAGGTAGATAGCAAGACACTGGGACACAAGAACTCCATCCCTCTTGAGCCTTACCTCAAGTGGGTACGAACCCGAGCCCAGAGTCTTATGATGCCTTACCCTCATATTCTCCCTTTGATTAAAGAGCCTGTTAAGGAAGGAGAGGTTCCATACACCATCCTACATCCTGACATGCCAACATCATGGGAGGAAATGCAGAAGAGTTGGATCCAACTCAAGGAGGAAAGGGATACTTTTGAAGCCAGCTTCTACGCCAGTGAGAAGAAGGTTTTGGAGCTTACCCGCCGACTTCACGAGGAGGAGACTCTCAACACTTACATCGCACCAAAGAGGATGCACAATGTCTTTTTACCTTAAGAAGTTTTTGTAATATTTGGCCCATGGGGCATTTATGTACTGACAAAATTTCCTCTTATTAATATGACGTGTGTTCTTTTTGTTTGCAACAACTTTGAATTTATAAATCCTTGAATGCATTACATGAATAAACATATCATTCATCATATGCATAAACAGGTCTTCACACCAGGTTTCCTTATCTTTCTGCTGTTTATTTCAGTAAGATGGATCTTGAACAGACGGTCAAAGATCTGTAGGCACAAAACTCGTAGTTTCAATAGCTCCTTATGACCTTGGCAAAGGGTCAGGAGGATCTTAAAGCACTGTTAGGGAATAAAGAGCAAGAAAAAGGAAAAAAGAAGAAGAAAAGAGTTGGGGTAGCTACATTGGGAAGAAGATTTGAGAATGAAGCTAGGAGAGTTCTTGAATTCCCCTCCACATCTGATGAGGGGACCGGTAAGGGAAAAGGGGCTGCATTACCTTCTGAGTCTGAGGCTGAAGAGAAAGAGGTTGAGGAAGATAAAGATTATTCAGAGCAGCAATAACCGCCAGCGGACGACAAATACAAAAACCTGGAGGATAGACTGACAGCTATGGAGCTGCAAAGGGTTCCTGGGTTAGATTTTGAAGAATTGGGATTGATTGCTGGGATTGTGATCCCCCCAAAGTTTAAGGTGCCAACTTTTGCAAAATATGATGGTCTGTCTTGCCCGAAGATGCACCTAAGGTCGTATGTCAGAAAAATTCAACCTCATTCATCCGATAGAAATCTTTCGGTACACTTCTTCCAAGATAGCATGTCTGGTACACAGCTAGACTGGTTTTACCAGCTTGAGAGGTCAGAAGTGCATAGTTGGGAGGATTTGGAAGCTGCCTTTTATCGCCAGTATCAATATAACGCTGACTTGGCGCCGACCCGTACTCAGTTACAAAGTATGGGGATGGCCTCAAATGAGGGATTCAAAGAATACGCCCAGAAATGGCGTGACTTGGCCGGAAGAGTACAACCACCGCTTTCAGATAGGGAGCTAGTTGATATGTTCTTGGGGACCCTATCTGGCCCTTTCTTCAACCATTTGATCGGGAGCTCTTCCGCAGGGTTTACCGAACTGATTCTGACTGGCGAACGGGTGGAAGCTGGTATTAAGAGTGGGAAGATTCAAAGGGATGCCTCTGCCTCCACAACTGTTAAAAAATCTTTCCCAGTTAAGAAAGAAGCAGCTACCATATACTCTCAGAAAGGATTGAGAAAAACTGAGCGCCGGCCGACTGTAAGGGCCGTGATGATCCAAAATCCATCAAATGACCAGCCTGGTAACAATCAGTCTAGACCTAATCAGCAACGGGTAGAGCGGCCACAACGGAAGTTCACCCGCATCAACATAACGCCTGCACAAGTTCTTCCCCATTTGTTGAAGTTGAATCTGACTGGTTTAAAGGAAGCACTGAAAAACCCTAACACTACATCTCCATACTATCATGCCAATGCTAAATGTGCCTATCATTCTGACAGCGCCAGGCATGACACCAACAATTGCTGGGTGTTAAAGAATAAAATTCAAGACTTGATAGATTCTAAAGAGGTTGAGTTAGACTCCCCTGAGAAGCCAAATGTAATCTCTGCTCCAATGCCAAAGCATGGTCACAACGTCCATGTTGTTGAAGAGGATTTGTTTGTTTCTGCTGTTGATGATCTGATAACCCCACTACTGAAAATCAAGTTGAATCTGTTGAAGGCTGGGATTTTCCCAGGTTGTAAATAAGATTGCTACCTTTGTTCCTCCCTACCAATCGACTGTCCATTGCTGAAGATAGGCATCCAATGCCTAATGGACAACCAACAAATTCTTTTCGAAAAGATTCCAGTTACTCCAACTCCTATCAATGAAGTTTCAATAATCACCATTTCCGCCAATCTTTCCAAGGTCCCCAAAAGGCCTGTTACGATTACATCCGCTCCGAAGATTGTACCGTTGAAGATAACCATGCCTGGGCCCGTCCCATACAAA
Organism: Vicia faba; assembly: GCA_948472305.1. Taxonomy (NCBI): domain Eukaryota; kingdom Viridiplantae; phylum Streptophyta; class Magnoliopsida; order Fabales; family Fabaceae; genus Vicia; species Vicia faba. Next base: position 1,110,063,261 of record OX451738.1, read on the forward strand.
TCTGACAAATCAATACCGTGGAATTATGGTGGAGAAATCTACTACCACGGTGTTAAACAAATTGAGATAACTGAAGAGAGCTCTGACGAAGAAACTGCCGACATTGGAAACATTTCCAGTACGAGCAAAATTACCCGAAGTGGAAGAATTTTCTCTCCAGAGATTGCCCCTCCAAAGGAAATCTTTGGACCCTCAGCTGCTCCCAATGTTACCCCTGCACCTGTAAAACTATCTGCAAAAACTCCAATGATTGAAGAAATTGTTACTCCTGTGGTTGTCCCTTCTACTGCTGCTGATAAAGGGAAAGGGATCCAAGAAGAGCTTGTCAGGACGAGGGCTCAACCGTTGGTCATCCCTGAAACCTCTAAGAAAGAAATGGAGGAGATTCTGAAAATAATTAAGAAGAGTGATTACGATATTGTAGAGCAACTGGGGCAAACCCCCTCGAAGATCTCCATGTTGGCCCTTTTGCTTTGTTAGGAGGCTCATGCCAAGTCCTTGATAAGGTTTTTGAAGACAGCCCATGTGCCCCAAGAAACCTCAGCCGATCAATTCCAGGATTGTGTAGCCAGCCTTACCGCCGACAACGGCCTGGGTTTCTCTGATGCTGACCTAACTCCAAAGGGAAGAAAGCACAATGACGCACTGCATGTGTCAGTTGAATTCTGAGGAACTACTCTCGCCCGTGTCTTGGTCGACACTGGTTCTTCTCTAAATGTGCTGCCTAGGAAAGCTCTGGACCGGTTGGATTGTGAAGGCTTGGAGCTGAAACCAAGCAATATCATTGTTAGGGCCTTTGACGGGTCTAAAAGAATGGTGCATGGGGAGGTCGACATTCCCATCAAGGTAGGCACTAAAGTGTTCCACTCCACATTCTATGTGATGGACATCCGCCCATCATACTCTTGCTTGCTAGGAAGACCGTGGATACATAATGTTGGGGCAGTCACTTCCTCTCTACATCAGATGCTGAAATACCCTGTTAAGGGAAAAATCATAACTGTACACGGTGAGGAGGAATACATGATTAGTCATCTGAATTCCTTTCGGTATGTGGAAGTGGATGGCGAATTCATCGAAATACCGTTCCAACACTTCGAGGAAGTTGCTCCCGAGGTTGCAGTAGCAAAGGCAGTAGCTGAGGTACCCAAGCAGGTGGCCAGGATGGCATCTCTGAAAGACGCAAAGGCTGCAATGAAGGAGGGGAAGAGCTCAACATGGGGACAGTTGCCTGACTTTCCTCACAAGACAGACAAGTTTGGGTTGGGGTTTACCGCTGCGGGGAAGAAGGCTATGCGTCGCTCAAAAATTGAAAAGACACCCATCAAGATTTCTCCTCATGGAATCAATGCTTTGGAAGACGAAGACGAAGACGAAGAGGGTAACATTGAAGATTGGATCTTCCCAACCATTGAAGGGGGACTGCACAACTGGGAGGCGAAAGACTTCGTTCCCATTACTTTCATCAATCAGTAATTTATCTTTCGAACATTTCCTGTTGGTCTGTAATAATTACTAAAACAATCTGCACACTATTTTTCACCTCATGCCTTGCCCGGGGCATGTAGGTCCATTTGTAAGGGTTTTGATTCTCTTCATAATCATATGCCATGTTTAATGAATCATTGGACGTTTTTCATTTATAAACTGCTGTGTTCATTTTCTTTCCTTTTGCATTTTTGTTTGTTTAGGGATGGCTATCCCTTACACACACCCACACTCACAAATGCAGGTACCCATCCACTCCGGATTCCATGGGTGACTATTCTGCTGTATCCTTCAATAACTCCGAAGATTTGGTCAATCAGGCTGAGTACGAAGATGACGAAGATTGTGAAGTACCGGGAGAGCTAGCCAGACTTCTAAAACAAGAAGAGAGGGCCATCTTACCTCATGAAGAGTTGTTGGAAACAGTCAACTTAGGAACAGAGGAGGACCAGAAATAAGTACAAGTGGGTGCCAATCTGGAACCAAGTGTCAAGGAGCGCTTAATATAGCTGTTAAATGAATACGTTGAAATCTTCGCCTGGTCTTATGAAGACATGCCAGGGTTAGACACAGATATCGTGGTTCATCGTCTCCCTACAAGAGATGACTGTCCACCGATCAAGTAAAAAGTCCTCCGAATGAGGCCCGACATGTCTGAGAAGATTAAAGCTGAAGTAATGAAGCAATTCAATGCTGGCTTTCTGGCTGTTACATCCTATCCGCAATGGGTTGCTAACATTATGCCCGTTCCCAAAAAAGACGGCAAGGTCAGAATGTGTGTGGATTACCGGGATTTGAACAGGGCCAGCCCTAAAGATGATTTTCCGCTACCGCATATCGACATTTTGATTGACAACATGGCTCAGCATAAGGTGTTTTCCTTCATGGACGGATTCTCGGGCTACAACCAAATCAAAATGGCCCCCGAGGACATGGAGAAAACAACCTTTGTTACACAATGGGGTACCTTCTACTACAAGGTGATGCCGTTCGGACTGAAGAACGCAGGGGCAACTTATCAACGCGCCATGGTAGCTTTGTTTCATGACATGATACATCATGAGATCTAAGTTTACGTAGACGATATGATAGCTCGATCACAAACAGAAGAGGAACACCTGGAACATTTGCAAAAGTTGTTCGCCATGTTGAAGGAGTACAAACTCAGGCTGAATCCAAGTAAGTGCACTTTTGGAGTTAGGTCTGGTAAACTTCTGGGATTTATAGTCAGCAACAAGGGCATTGAGGTCGATCCAGCAAAAGTAAAGGCTATATAAGAAATGCCTGCCCCCCGTACTGAAAAGGAGGTTAGAGGGTTCTTGGGACGCTTGAACTATATTGCCAAATTCATCTCTCATCTGACGTCTACCTGTGAGCCAATTTTCAAACTATTAAAGAAAGATCAGGTAGTCGAATGGAACGATGATTTCCAAGTTACTTTTGATAAGATCAAGGAGTACTTATTGGAACCTCCTATTCTGATGCCACCCGTCGAAGGAAGGCCATTGATCATGTATCTGACTGTTTTAGACAACTCAATGGGGTGTGTATTGGGCCAACATGACGAGTTTGGTCGAAAAGAGCATGCCATTTATTACCTTAGCAAAAAGTTTACCGACTGTGAGACTCGCTACTCACTGCTCGAGAAAACTTGCTGCGCTTTGGTATGGGCTGCTCGCCGACTAAGGTAGTATATGTTGACTCATACCACTTTGCTGATTTCCAAAATGGATCCTATCAAGTATATCTTCGAGAAGCCTGCTTTATCTGGAAGAATCGCTAGATGGCAGATGATCCTGACTGAGTATGACATCCAGTATACTACCCAAAAAGCTATAAAAGGGAGTGTACTAGCTGACCATCTAGCTCATCAAGCTATCGAAGATTATCAATCCATGAGATTCGACTTCCCAGACGAGGACATCATGACATTGGACAATATTGAAGGTAACGGACCGTACGACGGACCTGAAAATGGATCCTGATGGACCCTGTACTTTGATGGTGCTTCAAATGCACTTGGAAACGGTATCAGTGCGGTACTCATTTCCCCGGAAGGTTTCCATACACCTTTCACGGCCCGACTTTGTTTCAGCTGTACCAACAACATGGCGGAATATGAAGCTTGCATCTTTGGTCTCAAGGCTACTATAGACTTGGGGATCAAATCTTTGATCGTATTTGGGGACTCGGCTTTGGTTATCAGTCAAATCAAAGGAGAGTGGGATACCAAACATCCTAATCTTATCCCATACAAAGAACATGTCCTGACATTGCTGCCTCATTTCGAGCAGATTACCTTCGAGCATTTCCCGCGAGAAGAAAATCAGCTAGCAGACGCTCTGGCTACAATGTCTTCCATGTTTAAACTCAACTGGGATAACGAGGCTCCCCAAATCACCATCGAGCGAATGGATGAACCTGCGCATTGTCATGAGATTAATACCGAAGAAGTAGTGGAATAACCCTGGTTCCATGAAATCAAAAGGTATCTCCAGACTAGAGAGTATCCTGAAGGAGCTTCCGTAAATGACAAGAAGTTCTTAAGGAGATTTGTGGCCAAGTTCTTCCTAAGCAATGGCATCCTTTATAAGTGCAGCCACGATTGTGTTTTACTTCGTTGTGTGGACAAAGGTGAAGCAGAGTTAATCATGACTGAGATACACAGTGGCACATTTGGCACCCACTTGAGCGGACATACGATGGCTAAGAAGATTCTAAGGGCAGGCTATTATTGGTCTACCATGGAAGCTAATTGCCATCAACATTCCCGTACTTGTCACAAATGTCAAGTCTACACCGACAAGATTCATATTCCTCTTGTTCCTCTCAACGTTTTGACAGCTCCTTGGCCATTCGCAATGTGGGGCATTGACATGATTGGAGAGATCAAGCCCACGGCATCCAACGGACATCGCTTCATCTTGGTCGCTATTGACTATTTCACCAAGTGGGTCGAAGAAGCTTCCTTTGCCTCTGTTACAAAAAATGTGGTTTTCCGCTTCATCAAGCAGAACCTCATATGCCGGTATGGTGTCCCCGACAGGATCATCACAGACAACGGTACAAATCTGAATAATACTATGATCACCGCTCTATGCAAACAGTTCAAGATTTATCATCACAATTCATCTCCCTATCGGCCGAAGATGAACGGTGTTGTTGAAGCTGCGAACAAAAACATCAAGAAGATCATTCAGAAAATGACAGTCACCTACAAGGACTGGCATGAGATGTTACTGTTTGCTCTGCATGGATACCGTACCACGGCACGTACTTCAACAGGGGCAACCCCATTTTCTTTGGTATATGGCATGGAAGCTGTCCTACCCATGGAAGTTCAGATTCCTTCTTTAAGGATTATGAAGGACGCTGGTTTGAGTGAAGACGATTGGATTCAGACCCGACTTGATCAACTCAATTTGATCAATGAGAAGCGACTCACTGCTGTTTGCCATGGTCAGACGTACCAAAAACGGATGATCAAGGCTTTCAACAAGAAAGTCAAACGTCAAGAATATCAAGTCGGAGATATTGTAATCAAGCGGATTATCTTGCCGCAAAGTGATCCCAGGGGCAAATGGACTCCTACTTACGAAGGACCATTTATGATCAAAAGCATCTTTTCTGGTGGTGCAATGATTCTGACCACCATGGACGGCGACGATTTGCCACACCCTGCGAACGCAGACATATTCAAAAGATATTACGCATAAAACGACCCGACAAGTCGAAAACCCGAAAGGGCGACTTGGGCAAAAATGGGCATCCCGGTGAACTGAAAACCCGAAAGGGCGGTTCAGGCAAAAATTAGGGATAAAGCAAAAAAAATATGTACACCCGGCAAGTCGAAAACCCGAAAGGGAGATTCAAGCAAAAGTTAGGGAATTAAAGCGTATGACTATGTCTCGTCGGATCACTTTAAAGAACAATCTCTTCATCAACAAGCTCCGAACTTCCGATCAATCCAATCATCGGCGGATGAAGCATTGAATGGACAAGATATTCAGAGTTGTGAAGGCTATAACAGAATGCAATCCCATGGAATTGTTACACATAGCCATCTTTCTTTTGTATAAAATTTTCAACTTTTTACGACAACATCCTCTTACTAGGATGCCTGTCTCCTTTGTACAAAGATACTCATAAAAAGTTAATACAAATACTTTTCCAAATACAGAAATTTGCTTTGTCTTCTTTTTCTTTTTCACACTTATGTTTTATTTGAGAAACGTCCAATATTTTGTTAAATAGGCATATGCATTTGAACATAATCATTCTCTTACAAACCAAGAAAGATGATTGCTGATAGGTTGAAGGTACAGATAGACATCTTGATGCCCATTCAGAAGGAATCCCCAACAGAATTAAACTCCAAATTCCTCAACAAAATTAAAATCCAGAACTTAATTCCCCAAACAGAGCTAAACTTCAGGATCCTCAGCAGAACAAAAGCTTTCTCAAAACTGATTTCCCCAGCCAAGAGAGCCTTCCAGAACTTAATTCCCCTCAGAGGTAAGTTTCAGAATCCCCAGCGGAGCTAAAACTTCCAACTGTCAATCCCCAGCGGAACCGAATTAGTAAACATTCTCCCCACAGAGATACTTCCTATCAGATTGAAGAGTCTCAGTTTCACTCCTCCAGCATGAGCCTCCCAGATTCTGAACTCCCCAATAGAGATCATCAGAATTCTCATTTCCCACAGGTCACCAAGGATTTTCAATCCCCAATTGTGGTCCTAAGATCCCTCAACAACCGAAGATCTTGCTCCCCAAGCAGTCAGCAGTCAACAAGGATATCTCAGCTTCAGCAATCAAAGATCCTTGGAATCCCCTACAGCAGTCAAGGATTCACTTTCCCCTACAGTAGTCAAGGATTCACTTTCCCCGACAGTAGTCAAGATTCTATTATCTTTGGCTATCCAGGATTCATCTATCCTCAGCAAGACAGCTCATCAGCTTACATACGCATTCATTACATTCATATATCATAAACATTGATATAACATATATATTGCATCATACATATCATGCAACATAACTTTGTGTTTTAGCTAACATTTCATCCTTTTCAGGATAAGATTAAAAGGCTATCGTTAACAATTATTCAGATACAGTATGGATACACCCCAGACACGGTGGTCATTCTATTACTCATTCAGAATTTCAAGTCAGATACAGTACAGATACACCCCAGACACGATGGTCATTCTACTACTCATTCAGACTACAACAATAAGATACAGACTAGATACGCTCCAGACACGGCAACCATTCTATCTCTCATTCAGATTCATTTATCAACCTCAAGGTTCAATTCATTCCAAACACGGATACCATTCTGACCCTTACAACAGCAGTTTGATTCTCCCTAGTGCATTCGCCACGGAAGCCATTATGTCATGTATTCAGATCCCAGTTACAGTTTCAGATACACTCCAGACACGGAAGTCATTCTGCTACTCGTACAAATCTCAACTTCAGATACAGTCCAGATACGCTCCAGACACGGTTTCCATTCTGTCACTCATTCAGAATTTATCCTCAGCACGCAGTTGCTCCATACACAGATATTTCTCTGTCACCCAGATACAATACAGATACACTCCAGACACGGCAGTCATTCTGATATTCATTCTACATTCAAATACAGTTACAGCTCAGATACGCTCCAGACACGGATGCCATTCTTTTGCTCATACAGACTCAGATACATGTCAAATGTATTCCAGACACGGATACCATTTTGATCCTCATCCTTCTGACCTACAATATTGCAAGTCAACATACATTCCAGATGGCATCTTTTAACCCATCCCCCGACAAGATTCTGTCACATCTCCAAATGGCATCTTTAAGCCCATTCCCTCAAACTACACTTTGACGAGTGCAAATTTTTCGGGCACTCTAGTGTCCAATCTCCTTTTACCTTCGAGACGCGAAAGGCAAACCTGCCAATCTAACTCTTCAGGTGCAAGAAGATTGAACAGGGGCAACTGTTGTACCCCAAAATTTGCACTCTCATTTCATCAACATTTTCTCATCACAAGACTCTTGGAACTCAAGATCAAGTTAGGGTTTGCTCTGCTCAAGACCCCTCCTTTCACTGTTGACCCAAATTAGGGTTTGAGCTTGTACAGGGATGTTTTGACCTAAAATTCCCAAAGTGACTTTCATGCTTCATGTTGGACTTACAAGTTTATCCATACCAAGTTTCAAGCCTTAATTCCAATCTTTGCCCAGTCAATTGGACAATTGACCCAGAAATCAGCTGTATTGGGGAAAAAGTCAACTGTGGCCAATTGACAGTCAAACCTCATGATTTTTGACCCACATCAACATAATGAACTCACATGAACCATTTTGTCAAGTTTGGATCACAATTCCACAATAAATTTGATCAGATCACCAAAAGGGCAAAATGGTCATTTTTAGGGTTTTGACTGCACAAAGGCAATTTTTGACTGTTTGGCCTAACCAATGGCAAACCAAGCTCACATATGGACTTAAGGACTCAATGGAATTGTCTTGACCCATTCAACAAGTTCAAAAGATCTCAAATGCATAGGATTGACAGATGAATTTTTCAGTCAACTTATCAAAATTTGACTGTATACTGAAAAGTCAAACTTTGACTTTTTGGTCAAAATCAAGTGCCAAGATTCATTTTTCATCAAGACGTGTCAAATTATGAAACTTGTTCATCAAGAAACCCAAAATTGCAAATTAGGGTTTAAAATGAGAAAATTTCATAACTTAGAATTTTTCTAAGTTATGAAATTTCCTTATTTTTTCCTAACTTTGTCCTATTTTTTCACCAAGATGCAATTGGATTCAAACAAAACTTGAAACATGAAAGTTTTAGTCCATTGCAAAATCTACAACTTTGATTCACAAAGTTTTCTCAAAGGAAGCTTGTATCTCAAGTTATGATTTTTGGAACAAGGGTGCAAAACATTTTTAACTTAGAGAAATTTTGCCCTATTCTAGTCAGGATTTTTGTCCAACTTCTTGGCCATTTTTCACATGGTTCCACTTGGAATTTCAATTTGCATTACAGAGATGGATTGTAGTACACATTCCAAGCTTTCCAAATTGTCCAATAACTTCTCAAACACCCTTGTGGTTAGAGAGAATCGAATTTGCAAAGTTGGCCAAAACTCACTTTTGTTCATGACCAAAGCTTGTTCATAACATTTGCATTTTCAAGTCAGCTTGGTTTATGCTAGCTTGCAGGCCTCTAAACCCTTTTACATTCCTTAATTGAATGCAAATCCACTGAGCTAATGCATTATTTTGTTCATTTGGACATTGCACACAAAATTAACCCTTAATTGGAAAAAGGTGAATTGATATTTTGATAAAGTTATGCTTTATGTCAAATACCAAATCCAAGAGGAATGGGGCCATATCTCTGAAGCCAAATCAAATCTACAAGTTACAAGTCTCAAGAGCAAGATATGCAGCATACATAGAGGGTGGTACAGGCCTGCATTATCAACTTACACTTTCTTGCTTACATTTGAAGAAACCTTGCAAACTGAAGCCAACTTCCATTTCCTGTCAACACAGCCAAACACAAACTTTGTTCTCATCTTCCATACATCCCAACTAACCTAAGACACGACTAAACTACCCCTCACACCTCCTCATACACAAAAACACCATCTTGTTGCCAAAACAGGGTACCTGCTGCAGATTGAGGTCCACAACTCAATCCACTCGTGCACTTTGGCTAAAAACCTTGAAAACACATTCCATACCATCCATTGAAACTATTCCAAGCCCTAAACACCAGCTGTAACACCCCTAACCTCATCTGCCATTTACATTTTTCAGTTTTGCAGGTGAACTTCCATAGCACGATATAGAGTGATTCAAGGCAAGCTAGGAGTTGGGGAAGCATCCTTGGACTTCAGGCAAGCTCAACCAAAGCTCAAACTCCATTGAAGGTTGCTACATTGCTCTGTCCAAGTCAATTTGAAACAGGTAAAATCATGAACTTCTATCTCTCAATATAGAAAGAGTTAGACTTAGGTTTGTGAATGAAACATGCTCTACTCATAGCCCTGAAGCCATACATATGATTACTGTTCATTTATATTAAGCATGCTGTGAGAATTTTAGCCATGAACATTGAAGAAAAATTAGGTCAGAAATTGGGGATGAAGAAATTCTCCCTGGTTTCTTAGAGTTAGGTCAAGTTTTTTACATATTTGGAATCGTGACTTGATTCTCTATATTATTTATGTTATGAGTTTTGGCTAAAAGTCAAAGAATCAGGAGTTGGTGTTGGATCAAAGAGGCGCGCGTTTTTCTGTTCAAACAATGCTGGAGGTTGAAGACAAAGTTGGCTTGGGTTGGGCCTGAGTCAACTTGTTGTTCACACCCCTTTTTTTCATTTGCACCCCCCTGGCCCATTGTGTGAAATATTTATCATTTCTGACTTTTTATTTTTTATTCTGACTTGATATTTGTTTGTCCAAACATAAAAAAATCCCAAAAATATTTTTCCACCTTTTTTATATTTATTTGACATTTGTTTCATTTTAATAGCTTAAGTATGTAAATAAATATATATACTTTTTTTACTAAAACCCTAAAAAAATAATACAAAAATATTTATTTTTCAGTTATTATTTTTTGTTTACATTTTGAAAACATTTTCTAAAATATACATTTTTTGTAAATAATTAATACTTTATTTTTTGTACATATTTAATATATTAAATATATATAAATATACATATACATATTTTATTAAATATTTAGGACAAAAATATAGAAATAATACATTTTTATTTTTATTTAATATTTGACATCAAAAATACTTTTTTTAAAATATACTTTTTATTTTTTGTATAAATTAATATATATTGTACATAATTAATAAATAAATACTATTTACTTGAAAACTAGGGTTTTGCCCTAAATGACAAAAATATTCAAAATTTGACCTTTTTATTTTTGTTTATATTTCACATTGAAAAATACTTTCACATACATAAAAAATCATTTTGTGCATAATACATTTTGCATATTTATTGTATTTATTTAAATATTGTACAATTAAATATTTGTATATTCGATATGGATGTAATAGCTTAGAATTTAATTTCTTGTCAAATATCCCCAAATTCAAACTTGTACCCTCATCCCCATAATCAGTGTTGTAATAGCTTAGCATTTAAATTTCCACATTTAAAAGCTTTCAAATTATGCCATGATAGACCTAGGGTTTGTATGCAAATAAAACCAACAAATAGCTTGACCTAATTCAAGATAAACATGCATGAAAAACAAACACAATGCACACTTGCACCCTTAGGGTTACTCCATTTGTTGCCTTCAAAAATGGGCCATGGTTGCATGTTAAGTGTCTTTGGCAAAACAAAAACAAATCAAATGATCATAGTCCCTCGATGACGCTATCAAGTTGCCTAAAATGATCAAGTCTCTTGAGAAAATTGCCAAAGATACTTGGCACTATTGCATTCATGGTCTAAACGATGACCCGCGCCCGTCCCGTTAACATCCTAACACAAGGTTGTTCACCAAATACAATGGTGAAACAACACTGTTAAAAGGGTTAAAACATGAGAAAGATCTTTGAGAAATTTTAGGGTAGATAGCTCTTGGTTACTTGACCAAACTTGCAAAACAATCCTTGCCATTTTTCAAAACACACATCACAACACAACTTCAAAACAAACTTTCAAAAACATTGAAACATCTTTTCAAAAAGACAAACACCTTGTAAAACATTCAAACAAGAATTGTTACAATGGTTGCCTAGACAAGGCATCTTTTTCAAAGCATTTTCAAAAACCACACACAAAGCACCATTTCAAACAATTGAAAAGCAAAGGCAAGTGATCTAAGCAAGTAACTAAGAGCCCATAGATAACCATGGATAGAAAGGGTGCTAATACCTTCCCTTTCTATAATCTACTCCCCGAACCCATGAAAACATCTCAAAGGTTTTTCCTGTGCTTTTTAACCTTTCCTTGGGATAAAATAAAAAGTCGGTGGAGACTCTTGCTCAACCGAAACATTTGCGAAAACAAACGCAAAACCTCAAGTCAGTTCTCCCACCGTATCATAATCACCTACAAGGACTGGCATGAGATGTTACCGTTTGCTCTGCACGGGTACCGTACCACGACACACACTTCAACTGGGGAAACACCATATTCTTTGGTATACGGCATGGAAGCTGTTTTACATATCGAGGTTCAGATTCCCTCCTTGAGAATCATGAAAGATACTGGTTTGAGTGAAGATGATTGGATTCATACCCGACTTGATCAACTTAACTTGATTGATGAAAAGTGACTTACTGCTGTTTGCCATGGTTAGGCGTATCAAAAACGAATGATCAAGTCTTTCAACAAGAAAGTCAGACGCCAGGTATATCAAGTCGGGGACCTTGTAATCAAGCGGATCATCTTTCTGCAAAGTGATCCCAGTGGCAAGTGGACTCCTACTTACGAAGGACCATTTGTGATCAAAAACATCTTTTCTGGTGGGGCAATGATCCTAACCACCATGGACGGCGACGATCTTCCGCACCCTGCGAACACAGACATAGTCAAAAGATACTACGCATAAACGACCCGGCAAGTTGAAAACCCGAAAGGGAGTCTTGGGCAAAAATGGGCATCCCGGTGAATCGAAAACCCGAAAGGGCGATTCAGGCAAAAATTAGGGATAAATAAAAAAAAAATTGTACACCCGGCAAGTTGAAAACCCGAAAGGGCGACTTGGGAAAAAAAGGGTTTCCCGGTGGACTGAAAACCCGAAAGGGCGGTCCAGGAAAAAGTTAGGAAATTAAAGCGTATGACTATGTCTCGTCGGATCACTTTAAGGATAATATCTTCACAAACAAGCTTCAGGCTTCTGATCAATTCAGTCATCTTCGGGCGAAGCAGCCAATGGACAAGATATCCAGAGTTACGAAGTCCATTGCAGAATGGGAACCCCATGGAATTTTTACACATAGCCATCTTTCTTTGTATAAATTTTTCTCAATTTTTATGACAACATTCTCTTACTAGGATGACTGTCTCCTTTGTACAAAATACTTACACAAAGTTAATACAAAGATACTTCAAAGTGCAGAAAACTATTTGCCTTTTCTTTTTTTCTTTACACTTATGTTTTATTTGAAAACGTCCAATGGTTTATTAAATGAGCATATGCATTTGAATATAATCACTATTTACAAATAAACAAAATGTGAAAGAATAATTACTGACAGGTTGAAAGGATAGGAAAACGTCTTTAGGCTATTCCAAGAGAGATCCCCTGCAGTACCGCATTTGGATCCCCAGTGGAGCTAAACCTTGAAAAACATATCCCCAACGAAATTAAAATTTCAAAATCCTCGCCAGAGTCGAAACTTCAAACTCCCAATCCCCGGTGGAGTCATATTTCAAACCTTTAATCCTCATCAGAGTTAAAATCCTCAGCAGAGCAAAAACTTTGGGTCATGGATCCCAAGCGAAGATGAAACCTTCTTCCCCAGCGGAGTCAAATTTCCAACTACCAATCCACTGCGGAAACCATTCAGTTTTCCTAGATTCCCCAACAAGTTGTCTTAAAATCTAAGAAATCCCCCCAGATAACAGTTAATTTTTATCCCCAACTAAGGATAATTCCCCAGTAGATTGGCATCTAACCCAAACTCCTGAACTTTTTCCAAACAGGAATAAGCCTTTTCCCCCAGAGTCCTGATCTCCCCAGAAGAGTAGCTACTCTCCAGCAGTATAGCTATTCCCAGAGTTCTGAATCCCCAACAGAATGAAGATTCTCATTCTTAACTCTCCAGCTTAAAGTCTCCAGGGATTTATTTTCCCCTAGAAGATTGGAGATTCTCAGAGCCTCCATGACTCCCCAGCATGAGCTTGTCAGAATTTTTAATCCCCTATAGATCGAAGATTCTCATTCTCACTTCTCCAGTAAAGCCTCCAAGGTTTCAATTCCCTAGAAGATTGAAGTTTCTCATTCTTATTCTCCGCAGAAGCCATTAGAGTTTTCCTTATTCTCCAGCAGATCAAGGTTTTCTTTTGTCTGATCCCCAGTAGAGGTCTTCAGAGTTTCCATGTTCCCCTGCCGAGTAAGGATTCCCATTGGTGTACTCCCCAACTATAGTCATCAAAGTTCTTTGGATTCCCCAAGCAGGTTTCTCAAGCAGACTTAATGGATTCCCACATCCCCGCATAGTTTGTCAAAGTTCTTGATAACCCCCACAAGTTGCCAAGGATTTTATATCCCCAACAGTGGTCCAAGGATTCCTCATCCTCAGCAATCAAAGAGTTTGAATCTCCAACAACGGTCACAGATTTATTTTCCCCGGCAGCAGTCAAAGATTTTATTATCTCCAGTTGTCAAGGATTTATTTTCCTCAGCAAGACAGCTAATCAGCTTACATGCACATACATTACACTCATCTATCATAAACATTGATAAAACACATATATTGCATCATACATTTCATGCAACATAACTTTGCCTTTCAGATAACATTTTACCCTTTTCAGGATAAGATTAACAGGCTACCAATATACAATCTTGAAAACAACTTAGAGATGCTCCCGACACGGATGCTATTCTATTTGCTTATTCAGATTCAAAGCTCATAAAACAGCTTAGAGTTTCTCCAGACACGGATGCTATTCTATTTGCTTATTTAATGAGTTCAGAAAACAGCTCAGGGTTGCTCCCGACACGGATGCTATTCTATCGCTTATTCAGATTCAAATCATGAAAACAGATTAGAGATGCTCCCGACACGGATGTTATTCTATTGCTTATTCAGATTCAAAGCTCATAAAACAGCTTAGAGTTGCTCCAGACACGGATGCTATTCTATTTGCTTATTCAAGGAGTTCAGAAAATAGCTTAGAGATGCTCCCGACACGGATGTTATTCTATTTACTTATTCAGATTCAAAGCTCAGAAAACAACTTAGAGTTGCTCCAAACACTTATGCTATTCTATTTGCTTATTCAAGGAGTTCAGAAAACAGTTTAGAGATGCTCCCGACACGGATTCTATTCTATTTTATTATTCAAGAAGCTCAGAAAACAGCTTAGAGACGTTCCAGGCACGGATGCTATTCTATTGCTTATTCAGATCCCCGGCTCAGAGATGTTCCCAACACGGATATCATTCTAATACTTATTCTTCTAACTTACAACATTCAACTCAACAAATATCCTTGGATGGAATTTTTAAGTCCATCTCCAACAAGATTCTACCTTCTCCAAATGGCATCTTTAAGCCCATTTCCTCAACTACATTTCGACGAGTGCAAATTTACGGGCACTCTAGTGTCCAATCCTCTTTTACCTTCAAGTCACGAAAGGCAAACTCGCCAATATAACTCTTCAGGTTCAAGAAGATTGAACAGGGGCAGTTGTTGTACCCCAAAATTTTCCCTCTCATTTTATCAAGATTTCCCCTCACAAGACTCTTTGGACTCCAGACAGGATTAGGGTTTGCTCTGCTCAAGACATCTCCTTGCATTGTTGACCTGAATTAAGGTTTGAGTTTGCACAAGGATTTTTGGACCTCCAATGCTCAATGTGACTTTCATACTTCATGTTGGACTTATAATATTGCCCCTACCAAGTTTCAAGCCTTGAATCAAATTTTTGCCCAGTCAATTGGACAGTTGACCTAGAAATCAGCTGTATTGGGGAAAAGTCAACTGTGGCCAATTTACAGTCAAACCTCATGATTTTTTGATCCACATCAACATTATAGACTCATATGAACCATTTGATCAAGTTTGGACCACAACTCCTCAAGAAATTTGATCAGATCATCAAAATGGTCATTTTTAGGGTTTTGACTGCACAAGGGCAATTTCTAATTTTTCACCTAGCCAATGGCAAATTGGGTTCAAGCATGGATTCAAGGAATCAATGTCATCATCTTGACCTATTCACAAGGTTCAAAAGATCTCAAAAGCATTAGATTGACAGATGAATTTTCCAGTCAATTGATCAAAAATCAACTGTACACTAAAAAGTCAAACTTTGACTTTTTGGTCAAAATCAAGTGCCAAGGGTCATTTTTCATCAAGATGTGTCAAAACATGAAACTTGTTCATCAAGAAACCTAATTTTGCAAATTAGGGTTTTAAAATGAAAGTTGTAGTTCCCCACAAAATCTACAACTTTGATTCACAAAGTTTTCCCAAAGGATGCTTGGATCTCAAGTTATGATTTTTGGAATAAGGGTCCATGAAACTTTTAACTTAGTGAAATTTTGCCCTAGTTTAGGCAGGATTTTGACCTATCTTCATGGCAATTTTTCACATAGTTACACTTGGAATCTCAAAATTCATTTCAAATATGGATTGTAGAGCATGTTACAAGCTTTCCAAAATTTCCAAGAACTCTCCAAAATCATTTGTGGTTAGGGAGAATCGAAGGTTTGAATTTGGCAAAAAATCACTTTGGTCCATGGCATTTTTCACTATGCTACAAGTTGCAATTTTTGTCCAGCTTCATTTGTACTTGTATACAGGTCTCTAAACCCTTCCACACTCAAAAATTGAATGCAAACTCAATGGTTTAAGGCATTATTCTGATCAATGAAAGATTACACATTGAATTAATCTAAAAATGGCAAAAAGGTAGCATTGCCACTTTGGTAAAGTTGGCTTTATGTCAATTTGTTTCTCTTGAGCATTGCACCAAGCATTCTGCAGCATACCAACTCCATAAACTCAGGGCAAAGTACAACAACTTTGTGCAGCTAGGAAGGAGGCCTGTACATGCTCTTTGCTTGATCACTTCACACTTTTCTTCAAAACCAAGAAATGTGCAAAAGTCTACACAACACTTCCATCTGATAAAACCAACTCTTGTAAACATTCAAAACAAGTTTTTGCATATTGCCTTAAGTCAGAAGCACGAGCTGACCACTTCTCAAGCCTTCCAAAACACAAAAAAACACCATCTTCTTGCAAAACAGGGAAGCTTCTACAGTTTCACCTCCATCTCACAAACCACTCGTGCGTTTTGCCCCAAACCTTCCAACACACTCTATACAACCCATCTAAGATCTCCCAACCATTGCCCAGTGACTGTAACTCCATTTACAAGCTTCACCATTTTCAAATTCTGCTTGTGCAGGTTGACTTCTACAGGCTCATTCAAGCAAACTCAAAGAAAACTAAGCATTGAGGAAGGTCAAAGGAAGTTCAAGCAAGCTCCCAAGCATCTCAGGCCTCATTGAAAACCACCACATTGCCATACTCGAGTTCAACTGAAGCAGGTATTTTCCAACTTTCTATCTCTCTATTTAGGAATCATTAGGCTTAGGTTTGTGAATAAAAAATGTAGTATTCATTGCCCTTAAGCTGTACATATGCATAGATTTTATTTAAGTTAACTGTGTTGAGAGAATTTGATTGATGAACTTTCTGAAAAAGTTAGGTTAGAAATTAGGGCCAGAGAAATTCTCTCTGGTCTTTGAGAGTTAGATCAAGTTCTTTATATGGTTGGAATCGTGTTGAAAAATGCTATAACTTTTGTGTTATGAGTTTTTGCTTTAGAGCACGTATGCAGGATTTCCATATTTGTACACAGCACATGTTTTTTTTTGTTCAAAGGTTGAAGACGAAGCTGGATCTGGGATGGGCCTTGGCATTTCCTTGTTTTTGACACCCCCTGACTTGCTTCTCACACCCCCTTGGCCCATTTAATTTTTGTTGCATATTTTTCTATTTCATTTTTAGTTTCTGACTTTATTTTATTTTTCTTAAACATTAAAAATATCAAAAATATTTTCATACATTTTCATATTTTATTTTTTTTTATTATTTTTATTATTTCTTGGACAGAGAAATAATTATTAAATAATATATACTTTTATTTTCTTTAATAAAAACTTGTAAATAACATAAAAAAACATTATATTTTATTTTTTTAGTATTTATAAATACTTAGATAGTATTTTCTCACATTATTTTTATTCTTTAACATTTATATATATTTTATTTATTTTATTGTACATAAATAAATAATACATAATATATATATATATATATATATATATATATATATATATATATATATATATATATATATATATATATATATATATATATATATATATATATATATATATATATATATATATATATATATATATATATATATATATATATATATATATATATATATATATATATATATATATATATATATATATATATATATATATATATATATATATATATATATATATATTCTTAAAACAAATTAGGGTTTCCACCCTTAATAAAAATAATCTTTTATTTTGTTATTTTTAATGCATTAAATAGTTTATTTTTTACATATATAAAAATAATACAAAAACATTTTTTGCATATTTATAATATATTGCATATTTATTTGATTACCCATTTAAATATTGTCAATTTATTATTTGTACAAAGAATTCAATTTGGTTGTAATAATCTTAGGGTTTTAATTTCTTGCAAATAATCCCCTATTCAAAATTGTATCCCTCTCCCCATATCAATGTTGTAATAGCTTAGATTACTTTTACGTATTTATAGCTTTCAAATATGCATGATAGAGATTAGGGTTTGTATGCAATATCCAAAATCAAAACAAATAGCTAGACCTAATACAAGAAATAAAACCATGTAAATTGACAACACAATACACACAAGCACCCCTAGGGTTTCATCCACTTGTTGCCTTTAAATGGCCATGGTATGCATGTTGAGTATCTTGGCAAAACAAAATCAAAACAAAAAGATCATAGTCCCTCAATGACGCTATCTTGGTTGCCTATACAAAATGATCTAGTCCCTCAAAAACTTGCTAAGATACTTAGCACTATTGCTATCATGGTCAATACGATAACCCGCGCCTGTCCAGTTTAACTCCAAACACAAGTTTGTTTACCAAATGAAATGGTAAAACAACAATGTGAAAGGGTTAAAAATATGTAGGAAAGATCTTTGAGTAGATAGGGGAGACAACTCTTAGTTACTTGATCAAAACTTGCAAACATCCTTGCTAATTTCAAAACACACAACACAATTTCAAAACATTTCCCAAAAAAAAACTTTCAAACATTGAAACATCTTTTCAAAAGACAAACACCTTTGTAAAATATTCAAACAAGAATTGTTACAAAGGTTACTTAGACAAGGCCTCTTTTCAAAATATTTTCAAAACCACACACAAAACCACCATTTCAAACAATTGAAAAGCAAAAGCAAGTGATCTAAAACAAGTAACTAAGAGCCCATGGAAAACCATGGATGAAAAGGGTGCTAGCACCTTCCCTTTTCATAATCTACCCCCCGAACCCAAGAAAACATCTCAAAGGTCTTTCCTGTGCTTTTTGACCTTTCCTTTGGATAAATAAAAAGTTGGTGGCGACTCTTGCTAAACCGAAACATTTGCGAACACAAACGCAAAACCTCAAGTCAGTTATCCCACCGCATCATAAGGTGCATATGTGCAAGTGTGTTATGTTTAGTTATTTTTCTCTTTTTGTTAACTTTGCTAGCGTTTTGATTTTAGTCTTTTCATACACGCCTAGTTACTAGCAGTTAATATATATTGCAGAATGCAGAAGGTAATAACCTAGACTATTACATGGCTTCGGGGGGAGGGGGTATTTACAATATATAAAACTGGGGGGAAGGTAAAATAAAGAAAGCGATAAAAACTCCTACTTAATCTATTACATACCAGTATACAGTTACATTATTGTGAAAAATGCAAGAACAAAATAATGCGCACGAAACGAATATTACATCTAAAAGAAACCTAAGGAATGGCTAAGTAAAAATCCTTTTGATTGTTTTTGTTTATTTAGGAAAATACTAAATTAAATTAAACCTAAATTTAATTAATTAAAATAAAAGAAAGTTATTGATCAAAATTAAATTCTAAACAAAAACCTAACATTTTTTTCATTTTTTATTTAAGAAAATATTTGAATGAAATAACCTAAGTCTAATTGATTTTAAAGTTAATAAAATAAAATTAAAATAATAAACTAATTAATTAAAATAATTTTAGAAAAATCCTAAATCTATTTTTTTGATTTTTGATTTTTTTTTATGATTATAATTAAAAATAATTAAGAAATGAAATAATTAAATAAAGCAAAAAGAATTAGAAATTGGGCTTGATGGTTGAAGTAGAATGGGGGTGCAATTTGGAAAAGTGTTAGGCCCAAATGAAAGTTAAGCCCAGGCCAATCGCTGGATCAGGTGAAGTGAAAACTTCGAGAGCGCATGGTGGATCTCCAATCAAGACTCTTGGATCCAGATTGATTGTGATCTGATGACCAGACCTGATGGTGCATGATGGGCAATAGGCTCTGAGTAGTATTGGATTCTGCATGAGATATTATGAAAAAATAGGAGAATTCTGGACCTGGGACTCAAACCCATGTCCTCTCCCTCACATGCGCGCCACTTTACCAACTGTGTTGTCAACTCAATCGTTAAATAAAACAAAACAAAAACATAGTATAAGAAAATTGGTTAGATATATTAAAAATAAAAAAACGCACGAGAATTTGAATTGGCTAATGGAAGGCAGCCACGCATCATCCCCTTTGTTGTACCCAAAAATTTTCCCTCTCATATTTCTCCAAGATTTTCCTCTTGCATAGGTGGTCACAAACCTTGGCCTGGAGACAGGGAAATTTTTCAAATGATGTTTCTAAGTTTCCTTCGATTGGCCTGTTAATGAGGCTCTTCGATTGGCAACTACAAAGTGCCTTTCAATTGGCATCTCTAAAGTGCCTTTCGAGTGGCATCTCCAAAGGCTCTTTGATTACCATCTATATAACGCTCTTCGATTACCATCTACATAGCCTCCATCGATTGGCATCTGCAAAAGGCCTTTCGATTGGCCTCATGATAAGCCTTTCAATGGGCATTGTGTCAAAGCCTTTCAATTGGCATAGCAAAGGACTCTTAGTTTGATATTCCAATAAATACCCTTCGATTGGTACTTGGACAAGGACCCTTCGAAGGACTCCCTCCAGACCATTCGAAAGAGGCCATCAAGAGGGCACTCCGAAAATATGTACAGGACAGAGTCTTACCTTGTTGGGTCTCAATGCCACAAGAGATGATTCGACTAGAGACTTCTCTTCAAAAAGGTAGGAAATCGAAGCAAAGGGTGATCCAATCGAAGGAGATTTATTACTGAAGCTGGCATAATTCGAAGTCAGGACCATCAAAGAGAAGAAGGTTCTAATAAGTAAAGTCATGATTAGTTCAAATTAAAGTAAGGCTGGCAAGGAAGGAATTCGAAGGAATGAAGTCGGGGCTTGTTCCAAAACAAGGCAAAAATCCCATAATCGAAAGAGGATTTTCTCATTCAAGTAAATAGTGAAACAAGATGGAAAATAGAAGAAAACACATTGGAATAAAACACAAAGACTTGTCCATTTTAGAAACAAAAGATGCAAGATAAATCAAATCTTTTCTCACTCAAACTTTAAGATTCAGTTCAAGTTTGTTAACCTAATTCATTCCACTATATATACATAACAAACCCTGATCAAAGAAGAAGAACTTTGGCCGTGTAGAACACACATGACTGCTCATAATTTTTGACAAAAAGTGTTGATTGAGTTTTGCTCTAGGGGGAGATTCAAGGCGTTTAAAAGACAGCAATCCATTCCTATGCATATTTGGAAGCTTTCTGGACCACTCTCACACATCAGTACCTCCAGGAACAGTTAACACAGGTATCACGGTTGGCTCTAGTTCATGAAATTAGTTGTTTTGAAATATATGCATGATTAATGATTTTTAAATACATATTCATGTTTGTATGATTATTTAGATCATATTTGCATGATTAATTATATGTTTTGATGCATATTTGATTGAATACCATGGTTAGGGTTTCAAGGTTATTTTAGGGTCTTTCGTTTCAGGCAAAATCAGGACAAACAATGAGTACCATCGTGCTCACGAGACCAAACCCAATTGATCTGCATATTTGATTTGAATTTATATTGCGTAATCATGATTTTTGAGATGTGCAGGTTTGTAGCTACAACGTTGTCTATAGGTAAAACCTTTAGGCTAAAACGACATTCTCAACAAAGAAGATGACTATGTGTCAAAACCTGAGTGGCCCATTTGAATTCTTGCGCGTTTTTATTATAGACACTGACTTTTCATCACATATAATATATGTTGTTTGTGTATGTTAACGATTGAACGATTGGATCAGTGGAAGAGGGAAAGATTTTCAAAGCGCACGTGTGTAGGAAGTTAGGGGTTCGATCCCTGCCTCCTACATGTTATTTTTCTTAATATTTCTATTCAGATTCAATGCCTCCTTTCCAAGCGCGCACATCATTGGCCCCCAGATCCTCATCCTTGGATCAATCAACGCCTGGATCCAATGCTCCCAATGAAGCTCCCCATGGTGGACACTCCTGGGACAACCACACTGAATCACACGCAGCTATGGGCCAACTGGATTGGACCTTGAACAGAAATTCAGCATGCACTCTCCTCAGGCTTACTCTTTTTCCCTTTTAATTTTGTTTTATTTAAATTAGTTTATTTACTTTGCTTAAATTAATTTTTCCATAAAATCATAAAAATCAACATCACAAAAAATAGGATTTAGTATTTTTCTCAATAAATTAATTTTTGTAAATTAGTTAATTTCATCAACTTTAATTTGTTTCATTAATTAAAATTAATTAGAAAATTAGGTCAAACTCCAAATCCTTTTTCACAAAAATCCCAAAAAATGTTTTCAATGATCAAATTAGGTTTTTTAGGGTTTCAAACTTGTTTCAATTTTTTATTCTCAGGCGTAATTAATTTTGCCGTACGATTAATTTTTTTTGTCAATTATGTAACTCCGCCTAGTTTGTAATAGCTTAACTAGGGTTTTATTTTTGCACTTTATTTTTCCAGTCAAATTTCTTATGTATCTACACCAAAGCCTTGTAATAGCTTAGGGCCTTTGTTTCTTGCTTTTATGTTTTATATTCTGTATATAATTGTTAGCAACCTAGGCGTGTATGCTCAATTAATCAATAGATCACTAAATTCAAGATAAATATATCTGAAAAGGCACACTTTTGCACACTTGCACCCCTAGGGTATTACCTCACTTGGTTGCCTTCAGAAACAATGGTCATGTCCCTCGAGCGTATGGATACTCTTAGCAAACACCCTCAGTTTGAAGTCGTCATAAAGATCATAGTCCCTAAATGTCCCTCGAGTTGCCTACGAGAAATGATCTTATGATGATAATCCCTTCGAAATGCTAAGGTATCCTTACATGTTGCCTTCAATGACCATTTCGTCCCTTTCGATAGTCCCTCAACATCCAACAGCTAGGGTTACCTAGTCACTAATAATAGGATAACACGGTTTAAAGGATAGGAGGAAAAGAACAGTCTTTTTTCTAGTAGGTAGATAACTATTATGTACTTGCTCAAGCAATCCTTTTTACACACTTTCAAACACTTTTCAAACAAAAGTTCTCAAAACACTTTATCACACTCTTGAGGACTGATACAAGAGTTGCCATAAAGTGAATCGCCGCACTAAGGCATTTCTAAAGCTTTTCTAACACATAAACACGAAAGCAATTTTCAAAATGTGCAAGTACCTAAGAGCCCATGGAAAACCATGGATGGAAAGGGTGCTAACACCTTCCCTTTCCATAATCTACCCCCTTACTCAGAAATCTCGAAAAAATGTCTTTTTCTGTTCTTTTCACCCTTTCCTTTAGGATAAAAGAAAAGTCGGTGGCGACTCTTTCTTACCGCGACATTTGTGAACAAAAAATGCAAACCAGTATTAAACAGTCGGTCCTTCCACCATATCACACCCTTCCTCCCTCCGTCGTCTTAGACATTGGACTTATAGTGACAGTTTTTTCTTGTCACTATAGCACATGCGTTTTACAACATCCATAATACGTAACAAAATTTAACATTGTGGCCATGGGTCGATTTCCTCAACCTCCTGAGCACAATGGTACCACTGGTTGGGTCCAATTTTGGCTGATTTGGAAAAACCCCATCTTGAAGGTTCAAACCCTAACCATGGCCAAATGTGATCCCTGCATCAAAACTTCAATCCAAACATGCAGATAGCTTGCAAATACTCAAATGAATAGAAATGCATGGTCAAAATGGATTTAAATTACATGAATTGAAAAAACAAATTTGAAAAATGGATGCAAACCGTGAAGGCTAGTTGCGACGTTTTATGATGCTTTAAGGCTTGGTAATGGCTGGAAGAACTTCAGGGAATCTCCAGGAATGTTCTTGGATCCTTTGTTTGGGCTGAGGGAGGCTGTAATTACGTTTTTTAGTTTTAACAACTTTGACAAATTTGCAATTTCGTGTGACTTCTTGGGGATGTGTCTGTGTGGCTAATGCTTGCTAAGGCCTGGTATTTATAGAGTAGAATGAGGAAACAAGAAAACAAGGAGTGAAACGGGCAATAATCATGTTCTTCATGACCATGAATGGGAATTTCAATTTTGGCAAAAGACATGGAATTCTTGTCTTTTTTCAAATTTGAATGAATGTGGACATGCTTGCACGAAATTATGGACTTCTAGGTTGTCCAAAACATCAGCCCAAAGCTCCAATCCCATCTCTAATTATTTTATACATTTTATTTTATATTTACCTGAAATAAATTAAAATAAATGTGTACAAAATAAGTAAAAAATTCAAGGCATGGTAAGACTGTTTTTGGAGGTCCTCTATAATCTTAGTAAGATGGTTGAATTCCATGAAATTGAGCCCTTGCCTTAAAACTTCAAATTTGCTCAATGCACTTTTCTTGAAATTTTCCAAATTTTCCCAACTTGGGCAAGCCATAACTTGCTCAATTTTGATCTCATGATGATGATCTTGGACTTTTGAGAAAGACCAAGATGTCTAATTTAATCCCTATTTTTATCAATTTTGCATTTGAAGACTTTATCTTGATGTAAATGGTCTTGACAAAAAGTGCTTTTTGTTGACTTTCTAAAAATGACCTGTAATGTATGAGCTTGTATATTTCAAATGATGCATTTATTGGACTTGATGGATGAAGAGAAGTTATAGGTAATGAGATCCTATTAAATATGAGCTTTGTTTGGGGGAAAATGGATAAAGTATGTGAAAGTTATGCTTGGTCAAAGTTCAGTTGACTTTTCCTATAGAAACCCTAATTTAGCAATTTCTGACTTTCGATGAATTAGGAGCATTTATTGAGGAATCATGATAAAAATTTGATAAACTGATGGATATCACTTCAAAATGTTGATGTTGACCAAAAATCATGAAGTTTGACTGTATTTGGGCCACAATTGACTTTTGACCTAGTATAGTTGATTCTCAAGCATTTGAGCAATTGTCTAAGAAAACTTGTTGTGCAAGGCATGAAACTTGGCATGGACAACCTTGAAGGCATATTAGTACCATGGAAAACATTTGAGACCTTTGAAGTTCAAACATCTTGATGGAAATTGAAACCCTAATTAGAGGTTCATCGCCTTAGGAGGAGAAGTCTGGTCAATTCTTGGTCAACCTTGAGCATGCTTTGAGTAAATATGGGAGGAAAAATTTTGGGGTACAAGAGCTACATTTGACAAAGGGATATTTAAGAAATTTCCTCAGAGGATCATTCTCAAAAAGACATCTTCTGGCTCAGATTAAATTAAGCATAGATTTATTCTGATACTTCTTCCAGTAGACTTTCTCTGGCTCAGATTAAATCAATCATAGAGTTATTCTGATACTTCTTCCAGTTAAAGACAAAAAGACCTCTTCTGGATTAGATTAAATTAACCATATATTTATTCTGATACTTATCCCAGTTAAAGACATGCGTAGACATCTTCAGGCTCAGATTAAATCGACTATAGATTTATTCTGATACTTCTTCTAGTAGACATTTTTCTGGCTCAGATTAAATCAACCATAGATTTATTCTGATACTTCTCCTAGTTAAAGACAGACGCAAACATCTTCTGGCTCAGATTAAATCTACCATAGATTTATTTTGATACTTCTTCCAGTAGACCTTTTTTGGCTCAGATTAAATCGAGCATAGATTTATTATGATACTTCTCCCAGTTAAAGACATGCGTAGACATCTTCTGACTCAGATTAAATAAAGCGTAGATTTATTCTGATACTTCTTCCAGTAGACTTTCTCTGGCTCAGATTAAATCAATCATAGATTTGTTCTGATACTTCTTCCAGTTAAAGACAAAAAGACCTCTTCTGGCTCAAATTAAATCAACCATAGATTTATTTTGATACTTCTCCCAGTTAAAGACATGCGTAGACATGTTCTGGCTCAGATTAAATCGACTATATATTTATTCAGGTACTTATTCCAGTAGACATTTTTCTAGATTAGATTAAATTAACCATATATTTATTTTGATACTTCTCCCAGTTAAAGACAAACGCAAACATCTTCTGGCTCAGATTAAATAAACCATAGATTTATTCTGATACTTCTCTCAGTTAAAGACGAACGCAAACCTCTTCTGGCTAAAGTTGAATCAAGCATTAGATTTATTCTGATACTTCTTCTAGTAGACATTCTCTAGCTCAGATTAAATCGACTATAGATTTATTCAGATACTTCTTCCATTTGAAGTCGAGCGTAGACTTAGTCTAATTTCTATCAACGGTTACTTTGGATGGCATCTATAAGCCCATCTATGACGACTCTCCATCACTTCTCCAAATGGAATCTTTAAGCCCATTCCCAATATAATCAACCAACAATGTTACTTCATGCATCGGCAAGTGCAAGTTTCTGGGCACTTAAGTGTTCAATCATCTTTTACCTTCAAGTCACGAATGGTGGACATACCAATCTAACTCTTCATGTTTAATAAGATTAAACAGGGGCAGCTATTGTACCCCAAAATTTTCCCTCCCATTTTCTTAAAAACATGCTCAAAAAGGTCTCAGATGCTCAAAGCTACTCAAGAGTTCACTGGTCAAACCTCCTCCTAAGCAAAGGTCTTCAATTAGGGTTTGGTGCTTCTCAAAGAAGAAAGGGTTGCAAGGTTCTCAAATGACTTTCATGATTCATCATAGGTCCTCAATAATACTTATGTCAAGTTTCAAGTCTTGCCTCACATAATTGCTCAGTCAATGGCTCCGAAGATTGAAAGTCAACTGTATTAGGTAAAAAATCAACTATGGTCAATATATAGTCAAACTTCAATTTTTTTGTCAACATCAACATTTTGAATTTATATTCATCATTTGATCAAGGGTTTATCGTGATTCCTCGAGGAAAGCCCTCAAATCATTAGAGGTCAAAAATTTCCCAAATTAGGGTTTTGATTGAAGATGACTGATCATTAACTTTTGACCTAGTACATGACCTAATTGCTTAAAGCATGATCTCAAGGATTAAAATACAACATCTTGTCTAATCACATGGCTCAAGACATTTTTAAAAATACAAGTGATTGCTAGTTAAAGAATTGAACCAACTGATGAAAAGTCAACAGTCACACAAAAGTTAAACTTTGACTTTTTGGTCAACATTGGAATTCAAAAATCAAGAATCATCAAAACATTCAAAACTATTAAACTTGATCATCAAGAATAAAAAAAATTCAACAAAAGTCAAAAGTTGGGAAATTTTCCAACACAAAAATTTTAAGTGTTTTGTTCTTAACAAAATCACTACTTCATAGCCATTTTCACTAAGATCCAAGTTGATTCAAAGAAAACTTTCAACATGAAATTCTTAGGGATTGATGAATTCTACAACATTGTTTTTATGGGATGATTCTCAAAAAGTGCTTAATTTAAGAGATATGAGCCCATGAAGTTGTGATATTTTTATCCAACACTTAGAAAAAATTTGAACAAGTTTTGATCAGTTTTTTATCCCAACTTCTTGGCCAATTTTCACCAAGTTTAAATTCTATTCAGCCAAAGTAGTCAACATGAAAGTGGTAAATCTTGATTCAAGCTTTCCAAAATATCCAAGAACACCAATTTATCATACTTGAGCTAGAAGTTGGGTATCTAAGGTTGCATTATAGGTTATTTTTGTGACAAGTTCATAATCAATTCTCATGCCATGCTTAGATATCTCACTTTTCAGGTCCATTAAGTTGCAAATCTCCCCATAATTGAGTGTTTACACAATTTATTGAACCATTACCCAAGTGTTTGAGCCATTGTCCAAAATGATTTTCCATTTATGGCACAAAGGCACCATTGCCATTCACATAAAGCAAGCTTTTGAAAAAGTCAATGCATTGAGCTCCTCATTTGTTTCCTCTAATTGCACTTCATCCTAAAGAAAATCTTTGGTTGATTTAATATGAGCCAGTAGAGGTCTTTAAATCTTTAACTGAGAGAAGCATCAGAATAAATCTTTGGTTAATTTAATCTAAGCCAGAAAAGGTCTACTGAGAGAAGTGTCAGAATAAATCTTTGGTTAATTTAATCTGAGCCAGCAGAGGTCTTTAAATATTTAACTGGGAGAATATCATAATAAATCTTTGGTCGATTTCATCTGAGCCATACAATTTCTACCGAGAGAAGTATCAAAATAAATCTTTGGTTGATTTAATCTGAGCAAGCAGATGTTTGAAGGGAGTGTCCATCATGTAGATATTTGCCCTTACTTGTTTCAGGTAATGACCTACAGTCTGTTTTGAGGATTTTTTGATGATATCGGTCTGTTGATTGATTCTTCCTGAAAAGGTAAAAATTTAATCATATGCAATGTAATGATGTATGATATGCATTGCGTAATGATGTTCTCAAAATAAATGAGATTGTGCTACATGCGTTTCATATGCATATGCTATGATGTATGAATGTGAAATGTTGTTGAACTGTATTTATAGACCCGTGCAGTATCTTGTCTGGGAAAATAAATCTCTGACTATTGTTGGGGATGAAGAGTACGTGTATCTCCAATCTTGTCTAGAGTGCTTCTGTTGGGGATTCCTTCTTACTTGTTTGAGGAAACTTTTATGGGGATGTTGATTTCCTACTTGAGGGGTAGAGTTTAAGAACCTTGGTCGTCCGTTGCTCTATTGGGGAGTTTATTTCTTATATACCCTGACTGGGGATAAAAGAGATGGATAATATTCCGACTTTTCTAGGGAGGATAATGTTAACTGGTATCAGGTCTAATTCCAGGTTTTACAGCAACTTTTTGGAGATAGTGGTGACTTCACTGGGGAGAAGAATTTTTTCGGTGATTCATAGTCATCTGAGGAGTAGACTAAGGCTGGGGAAATTGTAGTATGTTGGGGAAATAAACCCTGTTGGGAGGATTGAATTTTGATAGAGAGAAGATATTCATAGGGGTTTTATAGTTTTCAAACTCAACTGGGGAAGAGAATTATATTCCTTTGTTTGCTGGAGCGATTTTTCGGGGAGATTACGGGGAATATACTCTTATTTGTGAAGACTACTCTATGGGGATAGTCTCTTTGAAGTAGTTTTGTGGGGATTTATGGACAACTTGAGTGTCATCCCAGCTCCTAGGATTTTGAGTAAATGCTTATTCCTATTATTATGCGTATATTTGTTAACAGTTAATCATGTTCATATGCACATGTTCATTTAATTTAGTCATTGGATGTTTTTGCAAGCAGAACAGAAAAAACAAAAAGTTTGAACTTTAAAGTGTATTTGTATTGATAATTTGCCTACAAACAAACGATTTTGTACAAAGAGAGAAATCCTAGTAAGAGGAAGTCATCGTGAAATGAAAATAGTACAAAGTGAAAACAAAATGTATAGCCATGTGGAAGTGATCTCATTGGGTTCCAAACTCTGCTATTGCCCCTATGTCTTCGAACTTCTCATCCCTTTCCATTGGAAGAAGTTGATTGAACCATTTGAACTCTCGACTTTGGTAATAAAGCTTGTATGTAAGTGATCCAATGAGACATACTCATTCGCTTTTAATCCCTAATTTTTGCTTGGACCTCCCTTTCGGGTTTTCAGTCCACCAGGATACCTTTTTTTACCCAAGCCGCCCTTTCAGGTTTTCGACTTTCCAGGTGTACAATCTTTTGTATCCCCAATTTTTTCCCGAATCCTTTTGGTTTTCGGGATGCCCTTATTTTTGCCTAGGTGTGTCAACCTAGCGGGTCATTCTTATGCGTAGTATTTTTTTACTATGTCAGTGTTCATAGGATGCGGGAAATATTTGTTGTCCATAGTGGTTAGCATCATAGCACTGCCCAAGAATACTTTCTTGACAATAAATGTCCCTTCGTAGGTGGGAGTCCATTTACCCCTGGGATCTCCTTGTGGTAGAATGATGCGCTTTTTTACCAAGTCACCAGCTTGGTATACTCTATGCTTGATCTCCTTGTTGAATACCTTGAACACACGTTTTTTGATACATCTGACCATGACAGACAGCTTCCAGCCTCTTTTGTCAATCAAATTCAACGGATCCAACCAAGTCTGGTCCAGTCGTCTTTGTTTAAGTCTGCTTCTTTCATAATCCTTAGAGAAGGGATTTGAACTTCGACAGGCAAGACATCTTCCATACTATAGACTAGAGAGAATGGGGTTTCCCCAGTTGATGTTCACGCTGAAGTACGATAGCCATGAATAGCAAATGGTAACATCTCATGCCAGTCTTTGTAGGTCACCACCATCTTTTGCACAATCTTATTTATATTTTTGTTGGCAGCTTCCATTGTGCCATTCATCTTAGGTTTGTATGGAGAAGAGTTGTGGTGCTTGATCTTGAACTACATGCATAGTTAAGTGATCATGGCATTGTTAAGGTTGGTACCATTGTCAATAATGATCCTCTCAGGGATACCATATCGATAGATGAGGTTATGTTTGATGAACAAGGCCACGATGTTCTTGGTAACTGAGGAAAATGAAGCTGCTTCAACTCACTTTGTAAAGTAGTCAATGGCGACAAGAATGAAGCGATGTCTATTAGAGGCAGTAGGCTTGATTTCTATGATCATGTCAATACCCCACATTGCAAATGGCCAAGGAGCAGTCATGACATTCAAAGGAACTGGAGGTACGTGAACCTTATCAACATAAATTTGGCACTTATGGCAAGTCCTCGAGTGGTGGTGACAATCAGTTTCTATAGTCGACCAATAGTAACCAGCTCATAGAATCTTCTTGGCCATAGTGTGTCCACTGGAGTGAGTACCAAAGATGCCTTCCTGTATGTCCTCCATAATCTTCTCTGCTTCCTTCTTGTCCATACAACTAAGCAGAGTTGAACCGTGGTTGCGTTTGTACAAAATCCCATTGCTTAGGAAGAACATGGCAGAGAACCTCCGTAGGAATTTCTTGTCGTTGATTGACGCCCCTTCAAGATAATATTGAGCTTCAAGATATCTTATCACCTCATGAAACCAAGGCTTCTCCTCTACACCATCATTGTCAATCTAATAGCAATAAGTCAGTTCATCAAATCTTTCGACAGTAATCTTGGGAGCTTCGTTGTCCCAGTTGACCTTGAACATAGATGACATGGTAGCTAAGGCATCTGCCAATTGATTTTCTTTCCCCAAGATATGTTTAAAGGTAATCTTCAAAGCACGGTGTTTACTATGGAAAATGGAAAAGAACTGCTGGTCCTCCCAGAGTCCTAAAACTGAGGGTAACTTGCGAGATCGACCAGTTGATCTCAAAACAAGTGTTAAGAGTTTTTTGTTATCACACATATTCCGTCGAAATATCAGTCAAGGGAAACAACTTTCTTTTGACTGGAGAAACGGGTGCAATGGTTTTCCACACTATAGTTTAATCGATTGCCTGGTAATTCATGACCGACAGGAGATGTTCGTACAAAAAGCGAGACTCACTAAACTAACTGACAGGTGACTTGTGACCCACAGATAGTGTCGAATTATTCATTTAAAATAGAAGATAACGTATATATCTTGCTCGATAGCAAAGAGAAAACATATAAAACACTCAAGAGATATAACTGAAAAATAAAAGATTTGCATTGAAATAAAGATGGTGATTCACGTACATCAAGCACTCTTCACTCTTGATTTCATGACGCTTGGAATGAGAGAGTTTGACAAGTGATTTGAGAGTACAAATGAACACACCTAAACTACACAAAATCTGCCTATTTATAGTGTTTACAAAGTAGCTACCTACATAAAATCTACGACTAATATTAACATATTGAGGTAACTGCTTCACTAGATGTTGCCACCTCTTTAGCGCTCAAACACGTCGTGGATTGCCAGTAACTGCTCATAATTTTGAATTTCCACTTATTTGGCGCTTGAACATGTTGTGGGTTGTTGGTAACTGCCCACATTTCCTCTAAGCTTCTTGAACGTAAACCGCCTCTGCCTTGCTTCGACGCTTTCTTTCTGGAAAAGAATAATCACGCTTTCTCTAAGTCCAAGATACCCTTCTTTGTCGACTAATACCATCTCCGACCAATTTATTCTCTTTTACCCTTTTGGTCAACTAAACCAATTCGATCCTCCTAACATATTCTATTATTTCTTCATAGTCGACGTGATCCAATTTTCGACAGTTTCAACATGGCTCCTTTCTAGCATTAACTCTGACTTAATAAAAACTAATTTTTCACACATTAGATCATGTTTCCCAAAAAACCCTTATTTTGGAGGGTGCCTCTTAACTTATGAGATTATTTTCATTTATCACATGCACTTGAATTCCTCAGGATTTTCCAAGGTAACAAAATTCCCCCAAGAGATGTCATTTTTGAATTTCGACTAATATGAGATCATGGCATCTCTGAAGCATTGGTTTCATCATTCAACCAAATCATTTTCATTTCTCAAAAAGTGAACATTATTGTTCTGTCTTTTCCGTGATGTCACACAATCATTGCGCTTTCAGTTTCGAGACATCCGACATTAATTGCTTGCCATCATTGCGCTTTT
Organism: Vicia faba; assembly: GCA_948472305.1. Classification (NCBI taxonomy): domain Eukaryota; kingdom Viridiplantae; phylum Streptophyta; class Magnoliopsida; order Fabales; family Fabaceae; genus Vicia; species Vicia faba. The sequence continues at coordinate 1,110,095,677 of OX451738.1, forward strand.
AGTGGGAAACATGTCCCACTAACTTGCGTTGGTCTTGTGGCACACGTCCCACTAGCTGACGTGATTTGAACTTTGGGAAATCACAAAAGATTTTCCCATTATTTCATCTTTCCTCAGGGTTTATAAATACCCTTATTCCCTATTTTTTATATTTTCCTTCACTCCTTCAACCCCTTGCCTTTTAGAAAACAAAAACCCAGAAACTGTACACCATCACTGTTCTTCATCTTCATCTTCCTTCAACCTTCAAGGATGGCGAGTGTAAAAAATCAAACCTCTTCTCCAGCCGTCGCTCTTCAACTGCGCCTTGTCGATAATAAATCCTATGTACCAGAACCTCCATTTGTTGAGGAGAAAGCCAAAATCTGGAAATCTCAGGTACTTATCTCTTTCTCTCTTGAGGAGAAACCCTTATCCTTTTTAGGACCACTTCCAGCTGATGCACCCTCTGAAATCTATGTAGATGATAAGGAGGCGTTTTTTCCCACTAGCACTACTACCAGACCCATCATCTCTTCTCCAAACCCTATATCACTTAAATATATTGATAGGAACTTTAGGACCGCACCACCTATGTGTTGCCCTAAATTTCGTGCTTGGATGGCATGTTTAGAAACTGTCAAAGGAAACCAGTTGAAAAAGATGGGTACTTATACCCTGATGGAACTTTCTCGTTGTGGTCAACCCTATTCTAGTGGCATGCTCTTAGCTACCATATATTTCTGGGAGGGGTCGACCAACACCTTTCATACTAAATGTGGTATGATCACTCCTACCTTCCTCGACGTCGTCTCCATCACTGGGTTGAAACCATCTGACACGGTTTTCAACTATAGAGATGTTGAACCTGTGCCAATAAGGTTTGATGTGGGTGAAGCTGGAAAGCCAATGTATAACAATGTCATCGACCATCATGCTCAAACCTCTGGTCCTGTAACTGATGAAGAGCATATGGCGTTTCTGACCTTGTGGCTATCTCGCTTCGTTTTCTATTCCAGGTCAATGCAGGTGGCCAATCAATTCTCTTATCTGGCTACCCAGTTGCATATGGGTGAAAACGTTGCTCTAGGCCAGCTGATTTTGGCCTCTCTCTATGCAGTTTTGATTGATGTTGCTAACCAAATAAAGCGTTTCGACCCCAATAATACAAAGAAAAAGAACGTCCTAGTTCATGGTCCCTTCTGGCTCTTGCAGCTATAGTTGAATGCCACTTTCTCTGAGGAGATTAAGCCTTTTAGAAATTGAAAGGTGGCATGTCCTCCATATCAAAATCATATCATCTGGAAACGCCTTCTCCCACTGACTCCTATCGATAAAGGCTCCCCAAATCCTGAAGTTTTCAGGCTGTTGTTCACCATTATGCTGACAAGAGTCGACTTCACCCCCTCGATGGCCCCTTTTTATGCTAGACAAAATGGCCCAGAATGGGTCACCAGGGCTTTTCAACCCACGAGAGAAGAGGACAAGAAAAATTCTTTAATCCTTTGGAGGCGTTACTTGACTCCTTACTATTTATCTATTGTGGTTGTCGGTGTAAACACAGGTTTGGTGGCTTACCAGCCTAACTTGGTGGCTCGATAATTTGGCCTCTTTTAACTTGTTCCTAAATATTTGTTCAATTCACATGGGTTGCTGGTCGACATCACAACTGACCAACCCTTCGAAATGATCAAGGATGATATAGGGAATCTATGGGCACGGTGGCCCACACTCACTCTCACTCTTTTCCAACTGTCTTTTTACTGCACCAAAGAATTTGAAACTTGGTGGTAGACATATTTTGTTACATTCATTGGTGATTCTAATGCTAAGCTGACTGAACTAACCACAACTTTCTCAAACTTGCAGGAAAAGGTAACCAAATGTAAGATTACTCATGTTAAATAAATTCGAGCTTTCCAGAATATGATACGGTGGGAGAACTGACTTGAAGGTTTTGTGTTTGATCACAAATGTTGCAATTAGCAAGAGCCGCCACCGACTTTTCTTTTATCCAAAAGGAAAGGTGAAAAAGCACAGGAAAGACCTTTGAGATTATTTCTTGAGTTCGGGGGGTAGGTTATGAAAAGAGAAGGTATTAGCACCCTTTTCATCCATGGTTTTCCATGGGATCTTAGTTACTTGCTATATCACTTGCTTTTGTTTGAAGTTGTGCTTTGTGTGGTTTTTGAAAGTATTTTGTAAAGAGGTCATTGTTTAAGCAATCTTTGTAATGATTCTCGTTTGTAAGAATGTGTACAAAGATGTTGATCTTTTAAAAAATGTTTTCAAGTTGAAAGATGTTTTGAAATTTTAGGTGTTTGTTTTGAAAAATAGCAAGGATGTTTGTTTTGAAATTGAGCAAGTAACTAGGAACATTATACCTACTCAAAAGTCATTCTTATTCTTTTTCTTTTCCTTTGACATTGTTATCTTACCATTGATTTGGTAAGTAACCCTATCTTTGGATGTAAACGGGATGGGCGTGGGTCATCGTATAACCATGATTAGCAATGTTGCAAGGTATCTTAGCATTCTCTTTTAGGGACTAAGATCATTTGAAAGGCAAATTAGATAGTGTCATCGAGGGACTATGGTCTTGTATTTTTTTGCTTGTTTTTGCTAAGATACCTCACATGCGTAATATGGTCATTTCGTAAGGCAACCAAGTAGATTTACCCTAGCAGGGTGCTTGTGTGCAAGTGTATTGTTTTCATGCTTGATTTTGTCTTCGATTAGGGTTTTCTAAGCATTGGTTTTAGTCTTTCCATACAAACCCTAATTACTAGCATGTTATATATAAAGCGATAAATTGCAGAATAAATATCCTATGCTATTACAATCCTTAGGGGGGTGGGGTGTACAGATTTTACAGATGGGGATTGCAAGTAAAATTAAGTCCTAAGTTACTATTACAACCATATTGAATGGATAAGAATGTACAAGAAATGTAAAATGAACTTGTTTTGTTTAAGAAAAAGAAATAAATTTTGTTTAAGAAAATATTTTGATTTTTTTATGTTAAAAGAAATAGGACATGTGAATATGAAATATTTTTGGTGTTTTTGATTAATAAAAGTGATGGCAAAAATAATAAGGAGAAAGAAAATAGAATCAGCGCTTTTCTGAAATAAAAGAAATCAAAAATTCTGACTTTGGCAAGCTGCAAGACAGAAATAACATGTTAGCAAAAAATAGGGAAGGTTAGAGGTTCTGGGTCCGCTAGAAACAAAGAAGATTTCAGAAGTTCTGGTGCCGCTGGCAGAACTTCATCTCCCTCTTCATGCCAGTCAGAGCATCTGCAACTTAGTCATTTCGCAATAAAACAGAAGAGGCGCCCATAGAAGTTACGGAAAGTTTCGTAATGTTTCAGAAATAAGAGATATTAGAACTATAAATCAGAATCAAGCATTAATTTTCTAATCCTAATTCTGAGTCCTAATTTCTTCAAAAAGTTCTGAACTGAAATTCTCTCTACTTAGGCAGGTAAATACATGAGACCTCAGAATATGTACAACATCAGAATCAGGATGTCTACATTGTATTTTGAACATGAAAGTCTAACAATGCCTAAGTAATATGACGAGAGTCGGCAGAAGCTTACCTTGCAGCTGGAAAATATTCTGTGAGCTGGAGTCTGGCTCTGACAGCTTGTGATGTTCTGACCAGCTTCCTCACGTGCCCAACAGGCTAGAAACCTTTTACTTGAACTATGAATGGCTGGAAAATTCTGGAACAACCAAAGAACAAAGTTCTGACTTCTTTGAAGTGGATATTGATGGAGGGTATGTCACAGTCTGAACACAGAAGTTAGGTTGGTTTCTAAATGTATATCAGAAATTGTATGAACGGTTTTGGTCAAGAAACACTTGAGGAAAAATGGAGTTTGAATGCAAGAATCAAAAGCTAACATGTTTTGTATTTTGTGTTTGCAATTTTAGACTCTTGGAATTTTAGTAGGGGTTCAAGGCTTTTTCTTTCTCCAATTTTCGACCCTTTTACAGTTGCCAATGAAGTCTAATTTATAGGCAAAGGTTTAGTCGCTTGGAGAGTTCAAGGGGTACAACCATCATATGCTAGGCGCTGACTTGTTCTTGAAGTAAGTTCAAATAGGTATGGTCGTTAGCAGCTTTAGCCGCGCCTAAGCCGGATTTGTAAGCAGGAATTAAGGAACGGTAACCTCAACAACAAAAGCAACACATGGGCCCAGCACACTCTTGTACAAAAGTTTGCTTTTCCAAGAAAATAATAGTACTTCTATGCCACACGTGGGGAAACCCTTTGGACAAAGACCCAAAAGTGGTTGTGAGCATTAAATGATGATGAGATTGGTCAAACTAGAAATCCTGCAATATGAGATTCGCCATCATTGCTTAATTCTGGATCAGAAGTTCAGCTTCAGCGTAAATTAGAATAGACATCCAACTTTTGATCTTTGTATCTCCTTGCTCCAACATGTTCTGAAGGAGCTCTCAGACTTTCCAGGAAGCTTGCAACACGCTTTGTAAACCTTCTTTGAATTGCTCTTGCAACTTCTGACTGAACCTATGTGAAAACTCGCCGAGAAGTTGTAGACAACTTCTGACTTGAAAATGCTCAGAATTTGCTGAGTGCCTAAGCTACAGGAACGTGCCTTTGAGGATGTATAACATGAAATCCCAACATTTCTAAAAGAAGTTTTGTTCTGCAATGTTTCAGGCCTCATTGAGATCTAAAACTCTTGAGTTAGAAATTATTCCAGAATCAGCTTGCATCATGGTGATAATATGATCATAAGTTCTGAGCTTTTCATATTTCTTAAACACTTAGAAAAATTCTAAGTATTTAGAATTTTGACTTTTCCAAAGTAATTTTGACTTTTGAATTTCTTGATGAAACAAACTTCATATTTCAACATGTCTTGATGAAATATGGTCCTTGAAACTTGATTTTGATCAAAAGTCAAAGTTTGACTTTTCAGTGCGTAAATGACCATTTTACCCTTGTGAATGACTTTCTTGGAAAATTTGTAATTCAAGGCTTGAAATTGGATGGAAGAAAACCTGAGGGTCCAGGGTGATCCTTTGAGAAATGAGAGAGCAAATTTTAGGGTAAACCAGCAGCCCCTGTTCAATCTTCTTACACCTGAAGAGTTAAATTGGTAAATATGCCAGTCGTGACTCGAAGGTGGAAAATGATTGGACATTAGAGTGCCCAGAAATTTGCACTCGGTGATGTGAAGCTTGATGGTATATGGAATGGGATTAAAGGTGCTATTTGTAGGGATGATAGAAAGTTGTTGGATATGGGCTTGCAGATTCCATCCATAAATGATCGCCGAATCGTATCTGTAAGCTGAAACTGAATGAGTATCAGAATGGCGTCCGCGTCTGGAGCATATCTGAACTGTATCCGAAAGTTGAATCTGAATGAGTAGCAGGATGGCATCTATATATGGAGCATATCTGAACTGTATAAGTAAGCTAAATCTGAATGATTATCAGAATGGCATCTATGTCTGGAGCGTATCTGAAAGCTGAATTTGAATAAGTATCAGGATGGCATCCGTGCCTGGGGCGTATCTGAAAGCTAAATCTGAATGAGTATCAGGATGGCATCCGTGTCTGGAGTGTATCTAAACTGTATCTATAAGTTGAATCTGAAATGAGTATCAGAATGGCGTCCGTGTCTAGAACGTATATGAACTGTATCTGAAAGCTGAATCTGAATGAGTATCAGAATGACGTCCGTGTCTGGAGCATATCTGAACTGTATCTGTATGATGAATCTGAATGAGTATCAGGATGGAATCCGTATCTGGAACGTATCTGAACTGTATCTGAAAGCTGAATCTGAATGAGTATCAGAATGGCGTCTGTGTCTGGAGCGTATATGAACTGTATCTGAAGATTGAATCTTTGAACATTGTTAATGGTAGCTATTGATTAACCTTATCCTGAAAAGGATAAAGTGTTAGCTAGAATGCAAAGTCATGTTGTATGAAATGCATGATATAATGCGATTGTGATACATGCATTCATGTTATCGACGTCTATGATATATGGATGTGATGTATGCATATGTGAGCTAATCTGTTGCACTGCTATTGGATAAAGAAAATAAATCCCTGACTGTTGTTGAGGATATGAAGTGTAAGTCTTCATGTTGCAAAGTTGAAGTGTTGATGAATTCCTTTTAGATAAATGAACTCTGCTGTAAGGGAAATGTTGTGTGCTGCTTTTAAAAACCTGTTGGGGAAACCTGAGAAATTGGACGACTTCTACTGGGGATTAATAACTGGAAGCTTTGTTCCACTGGGGATTAAACTGCACACTGCAGGGGATTTTATGGAATAGCCCAAAGATATTTCCCTATCTTTTAAAGCCATCAGTGATTGTCTTTTTACTTTGTTTATTTGTAAACAGTAATTATGTTCAAATGCATATGTTTAACAATAAATCATTGGACGTTTTTGTAAACAAAACACAAGAGTAAAGAAAAACATATAGTTTTGCACTTTCAAAGGGATATCTTTGTATTGACTTTGAGTAAGTATTTTTGTACAATGAGACCAACATTCTAGTAAGAGAATGTTGTCATAAAAAATGAAAATTTTGATACAGAGAAAAGATAGCTATGTGCAATAATACCATGGGGTTCCCATTCTGCTATAGCCTTCGTGTCTCTGAGCATCTTGTCCACTTGCTTCCTTGTCTGAAGTTGATTAAATTGATCAGAACCTCTGAGTTTTCCAGTTTGTCCATAAGGTGATCCAACGGGACATACTCATACGCTTTAATTCCATAACTTTTGCCTGGACCTCCCTTTCGGGTTTTCAACCCACCGGGATACCCTTTTTTGCCCAAGTCGCCCTTTCGGGTTTTCAACATGTCGGGTGTACAGATTTTTTTGTTTTATCCCTAATTTTTGCCCGAATCTTTTTGGTTCATCGGGATGCCCCTTTTTTTTGCCTAGGTGTGTCAACCTAGCGGGTCTCTTATGCGTAGTATTGTTTGACTATTTCTACGTTCACAGGGTATGGCAGGTCTTCACCATCCATGGTGGTCAAGATCATTGCTCCACCAGAGAATATGCTTTTGATTATAAAAAATCCTTCGTATGTAGGAGTCTATTTGCCCCTGGGATCACCTTTCGGTAGTATGATACGTTTGATCACCAAATCCCCAACTTGATACACTTGTCGTCTGACATTTTTGTTGAAAGCCTTGATCATCCATTTTTGATACATCTGACCATGACTGACAACGGTAAGCCTTTTCTCATCAATCAAGTTCAGTTGATCAAGTCGAGTCTAGATCCAATCTTCTTCATTCAGCCCTGCATCCTTCATGATTCTCAAAGAGGGGGTCTGGACCTCTATAGGCAGGACAACTTCCATGCCATATACCAGAAAGTAAGGTGTTGCCCCGGTTGATGTGCGCGCTGTGGTACGATAACCGTGGAGAGCGAATGGTAGAATTTTGTGCCAGCTTTTGTATGTGACTGTCATTTTCTGTATGATCTTTTTAATGTTCTTATTTGCAGCTACGACATGATCACGAAATAGAGGTCTATGTGGACGACATGATAGCTAGATCTCAAACAGAAGAAGAGAATCTTGACCATTTACAGAAACTGTTTGAGAGATTAAAGAAATACAAGCTGAGGTTAAACCCAAATAAGTGCGCATTTGGGGTGAAGTCAGGTAAACTCCTAGGCTTTGTCGTCAGTAATAAAGGTATCAAAGTAGATCCTGCCAAGGTGAAAGTGATACAAGAGATGCCTGCTCCTCGTACCGAGAAGGAAGTCATAGGATTCTTGGGACGTTTAAACTACATTGCCAGATTCATTTCTCACCTGACAGCTACTTGTGAACCAATCTTCAAATTACTGAAGAAAGATCAAGTAGTCAAATGGAATGATGAATGCCAAACCGCTTTCGACAAGATCAAAGAGTATCTGCAAGAACCTCCTGTTTTGATTCCACCAGTCGAGGGAAGACCATTGATCATGTATCTAACAATTTTGGAAAATTCAATGGGGTGTGTGCTGGGGCAGCATGACGAGTCTGGCCGAAAAGAGCACACTATTTATTACCTGAGCAAAAAGTTTACCGACTGTGAAACAAGATATTCACTGCTCGAGAACACTTGTTGCACTCTGGCATGGGTTGCTCGCCGGCTAAGACAGTATATGCTGACCCATACTACCTTGTTGATATCTAAAATGGATCTAATAAAATACATCTTCGAGAAACCTGCCCTCTCTGGGAGAATAGCGAGATGGCAGATGATCCTGACAGAATATGACATATAGTATACTACCCAAAAAGCAATAAAGAGAAGTGTACCAGATGATCACCTTTCTCACCAAGCTATGGAAGACTACCAGTCCATGAAGTTTGAATTCCCAGATGAGGACATCATGATGGTAAACAACTATGAAGAATTCAGGCCATATGACGGACCTGAACAAGGATCCCGATGGACCCTGGTTTTTGATGGGGCACCTAACGCACTCGGAAACAGTATCGGTGTTGTACTCATATCTCCTGAAGGGTTTCATACTCCTTTTACTGCAAGACTCTACTTCAATTGTACAAACAACATGGCGGAATACGAAGCGTGCATCTTTGGTCTCAAAGCTTCCATAGACTTGGGGATCAAATCCTTAAGTGTATTCGGAGATTCAGCTTTGGTAATTAGCCAAATCAAAGGGGAATGGGACACCAAACACCCTAACCTTATCCCTTACAAAGAACATGTTTTGACATTGCTCCCACATTTTGAGAAGATTACCTTCGAGTATTTCCCGCAAGAAGAAAACCAGCTAGCAGATGCACTAGCCACAATGTCGTCCATGTTTAAACTTAAATGGGATAACGAGGCTCCCCAGATCACCATTGAACGAATGGATAAACCAGCACACTGTCACGAGATTAATACTGAAGAAGTAATAGACCAGCCTTGGTTTCAGAGTCAAGAGGTATCTCGAGGCTTAAGAATATCTAGAAGAAGCTTCAGTCAATGATAAGAAGTTATTAAGGAGATTCTCTGCTAAGTTATTCCTTAGTAACGACATTCTTTACAAACGCAACCATGACTTTGTGTTACTTCGATGCGTAGACAAGGTCGAAGATGAAAGGATCATGGCTGAATTACATGAAGGTACTTTTGGCACCCATTCCAGTGGGCATACGATGGCAAAGAAAATCCTACGGGCAGGCTATTATTGGTCTACCATGGAAGCATATTGCTATCAACACTCTCGAACCTGTCATAAGTGTCAGATCTATGCTGACAAGGTGTACGTACCTCTGGTTCCTCTGAATGTCTTGACGGCTCCTTGGCCCTTTTCTTTGTAGGGGATTGATATGATCGGGGAAATCAAGCCAACAGCCTCCAATGGAAACCGCTTCATCTAGTGGCCATTGACTATTTTACCAAGTGGGTGGAGGCAACTTCTTTTGCTTCCGTTACCAAGAATGTTGTTTCCCGATTCATCAAGCAGAATCTCATCTATCGGTACGGTATCCCGGAGAGGATCATTATAGACAATGGTACAAACTTGAACAATACTATGATCACAGCCCTGTGCGAGCAGTTCAAGATCCAGCATCACAATTCTTCCCCTTACCGGCCAAAGATGAATGGTGCTATCGAAGCCGCAAATAAGAACACTAAAAAGATCATATAGAAAATGAGAGTCACATACAAAGACTAGCATGAGATGCTACCATTCGCTCTCCACGGGTATCGTACCACAGCTCGCACATCAACCGAGGCAACACCCTATTCTCTGGTATACGGCATGGAGGTTGTCTTGCCTATTGAGGTCCAGATCCCCTCTCTATGAATTATGAAGGATGCAGGGCTGAATGAAGACGATTGGATCCAGACTTGACTTGATCAACTAAACTTGATTGATGAGAAAAGGCCTACTGCTGTCTGTCATGGTCAAATGTATCAAAAACTGATGATCAAGGCTTTCAACAAAAATGTCAGACGGCAAGTGTATCAAGTCAGGGATTTGCTGATCAAACGTATCATATTGCCGCAAGGTGATCCCAGGGGAAAATGGACTCCTACATACGAAGGACCATTTGTAATCAAAAACATATTCTCTGGTGGAGCAATGATCTTGACCACCATGGATGGCAACGAGCTGCCGCACTCTGCGAACACAGACATAGTCAAAAGATGCTACGCATAAGAGACCCTCTAGGTTGACACACCTAGGCAAAACAAGGGCATCCCGACGAAGCAAAAAGGTTCAGGCAAAAATTAGGGATAAAACAAAAAAAATTGTACACCCGACAAGTTGAAATCCCGAAAGGGCGACTTGGGCAAAAAGAGGTTTCCCGATGGACTGAAAACCTGAAAGGGCAGTCCAAGCAAAAGTTAGGGAATTAAAGTGTATGACTATGTCTCGTTGGATTACCTTACGGACAACCTTTGGCTTCCACTGACAAACTCAGAGGTTCTGATCAATTCAATCATCTTCGGACGAGGCAACAAATAGACAAGATGCTCAGAGATACGAAGGCTATAGCAGAATGGGAATCCCATGGGATTATTGCACATAGATATCATTTCTTTGCATCAAAATTTTCATTTTTTACGACGGCATTCTCTTACTAGAATGTTTGTCTCATTGTACAAAAATACTTACTTAAGTCAATACAAAGATATCCCTTTGAAAGTGCAAAACTATCTGTTTTTCTTTACTCTTGTGTTTTGTTTACAAAAACGTCCAATGATTTATTGTTGAACATATGCATTTGCATATAATTACTGTTTACGAATAAACAAAATAGAAAGACAATCACTGATGGCTTTAAGAGGTGGGGAAATCTCTCTATGCTATTTCCATAAATCCCCCGCAGTGTGCAGTTTAACCCCTAGCGGAACTGAGCTTCCAGTTATCAATCCCCATTAGAAGTCGTCCAATTTCTCAGGATTTCCCAACAGGATTTTACAAACAGTACACGGCATTTCCCTTACAACAGAGTTTATTTCTCTAAGCGGAAATTCGTCAACACTTCAGCTTCACAACATGAAGACGTATACTCCATATTCTCAACAGCAGATAGGGATTTATTTTCCCCCAATCTAACAGTAGTGCAGCAGATTAGCTCACATACACATACATCGCATCCATATATCATAAACATTGATAACACAAATGCATTCTACCATGCATTTCATACAACATAACATTGCATATTAGCTAACATTTTACCCTTTTCAGGATAAGATTAGTCAATAGCTACCATTAACAATGTTCAAAGGTTTCTCAGATACAGTTTAGATATGCTCCAAACACGGATGTCATTCTGATACTCATTCAGATTCAACTCTCAGATACAATTCAGATACGCTACAGACACGGACGCCATTCTGATACTTATTAAGATTCAGTTCTCAGATACAGTTCAGATACGCTCTAAATGCGGATGTCATTCTAATACTCATTCAGATTCAACTCTCAGATACAGTTCAGATACGCTCCAGACACGGATGCCATTCTGATACTTATTCAGATTCAACTCTCAGATACAGTTTAGATACGCTCCAGACACTGACGCCATTCTGATACTCGTTTAATTTCAGCTTTCCAGATACAGTTCAGATACGCTCCTGACACGGATGCCATTCTGATACTCATTCAGTTTCAGCTGACAAATACTATTCAGCAATCATTTTTGGATGGCATCTATAAGCCCATCTCCAACAACTTTCCATCATCTCTCCAAATGGCATCTTTAAGCCCATTCCCTATACCATCAACCTTCACATTACCGAGTGCAAATTTCTGGGCACTCTAGTGTCCAATCATCTTCCACCTTCGAGTCATGAAAGGCAAAACTCGCCAATCTAACTCTTAAGGTTTAAGAAGATTGAACAGGGGCAGCTATTGTACCCCAAAATTTTCCCTCTCACTTATCAAGAATTTTCTCTCAAGATCTCCTTGGGCTCAAGACTGCACTAGGGTTGATCAGCTCAAGACACCTTCTTAAGCACTGATGACCAAAATTAATGTTTGAGTTTGCACAAAGATTTTTGCACTTCCAATGTCCCATGTGACTTTCAGGGATCATTATGGACCCCCAAGATTACTCATGTCAAGTTTCAAGCCTTGGATCACACTTTTGCTCAGCCAATTGAGCAGTTGACCTAAAAAATCAGTTGTATTGGGGAAAAAGTCAACCATGGCCAATTTACAGTCAAACTTCATAATTTTTTATCCACATAAACATTGGAAACTCATATGTATAATTTGATCAAGTTTGGACCACAATTCCTCAAGAAATTTGATCAAATCTCCAAAAGGGTAAAATGGTTAAAATTAGGGTTTTGACTTGGAAAGGGAAATTTCTGATTTTTGACCTAGCAAATGGTCAATTTGTTTAAGGCATGATCTCAAGAGGCCAATTTCATCATTTTGACCTAATGACATGGTTCAAATCATTGTAAGTCCATTGGATTGACAGATGAATTTTTCAGTCAACTGATCAAAAGTCAACTGTATACTGAAAAGTCAAACTTTGACTTTTTGGTCAAATTTAAGTGCCAAAGATCATAATTCATCAAAACATGTCAAAATATGAAACTTATTCATCAAGAAATCAAAAAGTCAAGATTTCATTTTGAAAAGTCAAAATTTCTAAACATAGAAATTTTTCTAAGTGTTGGAAATTTCATTTTTTTTCCACAACTTTCAACAAATGTTTCACCATGATGCAAGATGATTCAAGAGAAACTTCCAACATGAAAGTTTTAGATCTCCATTAAGTATACAACTTTTATTTACACAACTTCTTCCAAAAGTGCTTGGATCTCAATTCATAATTTTATGAACATAAGGTCATGAAACAAAACACTTAGTGAAATTTTGCCCTAATTTGGTCAGGATTTTGACCTAACTTCATGACACTTTTTCATATAGTTCCAATGGGAATCTTCAAAAGCAATTCAAATATGGGTTATAGAGCACATTTCAAGCTTTCCAAAATGTCCAAGAACTCCTTGATGTCATTCTTGAGTAGGTAGAATCAAAGAGATGAAGTTAGGGTTTTATCACTTTAATTACATGTCATTTTAGTGATGAACAAGATTCAAATTCAAAGTTGTGCTGCATTAACTCTACTTTGCAGGCCTCAAACTTGTTAGGAACTCCATAACTAATGGTTTACACAGCTCTTAGAGGCCTCACTTCAAGCATTCAATGCATGGACATGCTTTATATCCATTTTTGAAAGAAAGGTTACATTGCCATTTTGATAAAGTGACTTTTTCTACAAAACTTGTTCTTGAGCCTTGCACTTGTTCTCTTCTGATCAAACAGTTCCTATAACTCATGAGAAATATTTCAAACACTTACAATCACCCATGCCATGCTTGTACCTCTCCTTGAAACTTGTTTCCCTCTTTTCTTCAAAATCAAGTAACCTAGCCAAAAGCTAAGAACTTGTACTTCTGACTTGCCAATGCACTCCAATCCTTTTGTTAATACATACACAAACTATTGACATGAAACACACGAATGCTCAAGCCTTGAAAGAACCTAGAACTCATAATCACACTTCACAGTTCCATTTTCATACAAACTGACCAAAAACTTGAAACTCATAATCTACTCGTGCGTTTCTTGGCCTTTTAGTTTCTAAAGTTTCTAAACATCATATAGAGTTAATCCCACACCCTGTTATAGAACTGTAACGCCATTAACACCATCCTCCATTTCCAAAAATAGAGCTTTTCACATTGACTTCTCCAAACCATTTCATCCATCCATTGCTCAAGCTAATCATTGCATTAGCTTCCTGGGACCTCAAGGAAGCTAACCTGACCATCACCATCACTTGAAACAAGCTCAAACTCAAAACACGATTTCCAGTTTTGAGGTAAGTTTTCTAACTTTGGAACTCTTCATACAGGAATCATCAATGATTTATTTGTGAACAAAATATGTAGATATCATTGTCCTAAAGCTAACCATGTCCATAGTTTCCATTAATTTTGCTTGAGCTTAGAGAATTTTAAAACTGAAATTTCTGAGATTTTTAGGATTCAGATTAGGGCCATTAAAATTCATGCTTATCTTTGATCTATAATTTTAATGCTTTACATTTCTGAAACCGTGATAAAATTTGCTACAAGTTTCATGTTTACATGTTTCATTTTTGATGAGAAATAAGCAAGTTACAGTTGGTCTGGCTGGAGATTGAAGATGAAGTCATCAGGGCGTATTATGCCTTGTATATTTATTGTTTTGCTTATGTTAACGGATGTATAGCCACCCCAGTGGTAGAAACGCGCGCCTGTAACCTTTGGGACCTGGGTTCGAGCCCCAGTGGTACCCTTTTGGATTTTTCACATTTCCTTGTTTTCTGATTTTTCTTTTTGCACGCGATGGGCCTTCTTGGGCCTGTCTATTTTGTTTTTTTTGCTTACTAACCCCCCTGCAGGATAATTGCACCCCTGGTCCAGTTTATTTTTATTTTCTTATTTTTATTTCATTTGTTTTCTTAATTATTTTTTTTGCTAATATTAAAAATCATTAAAAATACAAAAAATTAGATTTTCATTTTTAACTTAGTTTATTTTATTTTTTCTCACAAAATAATGTTTTTATTAACTATACTTTATTTATTTTTTATAAATCATCTTGTAAATTTAATTAAAACTAGGTTAAATATTTATTTTTCTTTTACACCTATTAAAATATATTTATTCATTTATAAAAAAAAGCCAAAAATATTTTATAATGCTATAAATATTTTTAAGACAAAAATACCAACAAAAATACTTTTTCTAAACTTATTTTCTTTTAATCAATTAACAAATTTAGGGTTTTATTTAAAAATATTTATTAATAAATTTAAGTTTGATTAATTATTTTCTTTAATTAATTAGGTTAAAACAAATTTCCTTTATATCATGAAAACCAAACAAATATCCATTTACTTCACATTTTGCATTTTTGTACATTTATTCATTTTATACTTTGTACTTATTAAATTCCTTGTTCATTAATGTCAATTCAATATGATTGTAATAGACTAACTAGGTTTAAAATTCTTGTAATCCCCATTCAATTTGTACACCCCCTCCCCACAAATGTTGTAATAGCATAGTAACTTTAAATTCCGCAATTTATCGCTTTTATATATCACATGCTAGTAATTAGGGTTTGTATGGAAAGACTAAAACCAATACTTAGAAAACCCTAATTCAAGACAAAAACAAGCATGAAAACAATACATTTGTACACAAGCACCCCTAGGGTTATTCCACTTAGTTTCCTTATAAAAAATGGGCATATTACGCATGTAAGGTATCTTAGCAAAAACAAAGCAAATACAAGATCATAGTCCCTCGATGACGTTATCTAAGTTTCCTTTCAAATGATGTAGTCCCTAAAAAGAATGCTAAGATACCTTGCAACATTTCTAATCATGGTTATACGATGACCCACGTCCGTTCCGTTTACATCCAAAGATAGGGTTACTTACCAAATCGATGGTAAGATAACAATGTCAAAGGAAAAAGGAAATGAACATGAAAGACTTTTGAGTAGGTAGAATGCTCCTAATTACTTGCTAAATTTCAAAACAAAACATCCTTGCTATTCTCAAAACAAACACCTACACTTTAAAAACATCTTACAAAACTTGAAAACATTTTCAAAAAGATCAAACATCTTTGTGTACATTCTTACAAACAAGAATCATTACAAAGATTTCCTAAACAATGACCTATTTACAAAATACTTTCAAAAACCACATCAAGCACAATTTCAAACAAAAAAGCAAGTGATCTAGCAAGTAACTAAGAGCCCATGTAAAACCATGGATGAAAAGGGTGTTAATACCTTCCCTTTTCATAATCTACCCCCCGAACTCAAGAAATAATCTCAAAGGTCTTTCCTGTGATTTTTCACCTTTCCTTTTGGATAAAAGAAAAGTCGGTGGTGACTCTTGCTAACCGCAACATTTGCTATCAAATGCAAAACCTTCAAGTCAGTTCTACCACTGTATCGCAATGTTCATGATGTTATGTACAAGTAAATATACACAAATAAAGAAAACAAGTCCTTAGGTTTAGGCTTACATGGAGTCTCATAGGTAAGTACCCTCTTTAAGTTTAGTTGGCTCAACCTAACCTAGCAATAGTAATCGGGTTCTAAGGATCTCAATATCCCCGGTTTATTTCCTTGGTTATTGTTTCAACGCAAGCCTCTTTAATGGCGACCGAAATATCACAAAAAACCAAACCTCAATGAGTGTAGTATCGAGTATCTACCAACTTCGGACTGCACCGAAGTCAGTCATCTCACTACGCCCTAAAGGCCAAGTTGGTCAAGTATAGGTTCTAAAAGTTCATTAGTGCTTCATGACATCACTCAGCAGCCCCGTATTCTCCTTGATTAAATCAGGGTCTACCGGAACCCACAAATATGCCGCACTAACGTAGCTATTGCTTAGACCATGTCGGTATACCCCACACAGTTTCCACAACGTATTGTTACTTATCTATAAGGTATCTTATATTCGGGTAGAGGATTCAAACCCAAACAAAGAACCAAAATGTAAAGCATACAAGTCAAACAATGAAAGCAATTAAATGTGATCTAACCCTAAGGTAACTCCACTTTTAGAATAGTCCCCAGCAGAGTCGCCAGTTCTGTGATATGGTGGGAGAACTGACTTGAAGGTTTTGCGTTTGATTGCAAATGTTGCGGTTAGCAAGAGTCGCCACTGACTTTTCTTTTACCCAAAAGGAAAGGTGAAAAAGCACAGGAAAGACCTTTGAGATTATTTCTTGAGTTAAGGGGGTAGATTATGAAAAGGGAAGGTATTAGCATCCTTTCCATCCATGGTTTTCCATGGGCTCTTAGTTACTTGCTAGATCACTTGCTTTTGTTTGAAATTGTGCTTTATGTGGTTTTTGAAAGTATTTTGTAAAGAGGCCATTGTTTAGGCAATCTTTGTAATGATTCTCGTTCGTAAGAATGTATACAAAGATGTTGATCTTTTAAAAAATGTTTTCAAGTTGAAAGATGTTTTGAAAGTGTAGGTGTTTGTTTTGAAAAATAGCAAGGTTGTTTGTTTTGAAATTGAGCAAGTAACTAGGAACATTCTACCTACTCAAAAGTCTTTCTTGTTCTTTTTCTTATCCTTTGTCATTGTTATCTTACCATTGATTTGGTAAGTAACCCTATCTTTGGATGTAAACGGAACGGGCGTGGGTCATCGTATAACCATGATTAGCAATGTTGAAAGGTATCTTAGCATTCTCTTTTAGGGACTAAGATCATTAGAAAGGCAACTTAGATAGCGTCATCGAGGGACTATGATCTTGTATTTTTTTACTTGTTTTTGCTAAGATACCTCACATGCGTAATATGATCATTTCGTAAGGAAACCAAGTAGATTTACCCTCGGGGGGGTGCTTGTGTGCAAGTGTATTATTTCCATGCTTGATTTTGTCTTCGATTAGGGTTTTCTAAGCATTGGTTTTAGTCTTTCCATACAAACCCTAATTACTAGCATGTTATATATAAAGCGATAAATTGCGGAATAAATATCCTATGCTACTACAATCCTTAGGGGGATGTGGTGTACAGATTTTAAAAATGGGGATTGCAAGTAAAATTAAGTCCTAAGTTACTATTACAACCATATTGAATGGATAAGAATGTAGAAGAAATGTAAAGCGAACTTGTTTTGTTTAAGAAAAAGAAATAAATTTTGTTTAAGAAAATATTTTGATCTTTTTATGTTAAAATAAATAGGACATGTGAATATGAAATATTTTTGGTGTTTTTTATTAATAAAAGTGATGGAAAAAATAATAAGGAGAAAGAAAACGGAATCAGCGCTTTGCTGAAATAAAAGAAATCAACAATTCTGACTCTGGCAAGCTGCGAGACAGAAGTAACATGTTAGCAAAAAATAGGGAAGGTCAGAGGTTCTGGGTCCGCTGGAAACAAAGAATATTTCAGAAGTTCTGATGCCGCTGGAAGAACTTCATCTCCCTCTTCAAGCTAGTCAGAGCATCTGCAACTTAGTCATTTCTCAACAAAATAGAAGAGGCGCACATAGCAGTTACGACAAGTTTTGTAATGTTTCAGAAACAAGAGATATCAAAACTATAAATCAGAAGCAAACATGAATTTTCTAATCCTAATTCTGAGTCCTAATTTCTTCAAAAAGTTCTGAACTTAAATTCTCTCTACTTAGGCAGGCAATACATGAAACCTCAGAATATGTACAGCATCAGAATCAGGATGTCTACATTGTATTTTGAACATGCAAGTCTAACAATACCTAAGTAATATGACGAGAGTCAACAGAAGCTTACCTTGCAGCTAGAAAATGTTCTGTGAGATGGAGACTTGCTCTGACCGCTTGTGATGTTCTGACCAAGTTCCTCACGTGCCCAGCAGGCTAAAAACCTTTTACTTGAACTGTGAATGGCTAGAAAATTCTGGAACAGCCAAAGAAAAAATTACTGAATTCTTTGAAGTGGATATTGATGGAGGGTATGTCACAGTCTGAACACTGAAGTTAGGATGGTTTCTAAATGTATATCAGAAACTGTATGGATGGTTTTAGTCAAGAAAAACTTGAGGAAAAATAGAGTTTGAATGCAAGAATCAAAAGCTAACATGTTTTGTATTTTGTGTTTGCAGTTTTGGACTCTTGGAATTTTAGCAGAGGTTCAAGGCTTTTTCTTTCTCCAATTTTCGACCCTTTTACAGTTTCCAATGAATTCCAATTTATAGGAAAAGGTTTAGTCGCTTGGAGAGGTCAAGGGGTACAACCATCATATGCTAGGCACTGACTTGTTCTTGAAGTAAGTTCAAATAGGTATGGTCGTTAGCAGCTTTAGTCGCGCCTAAGCCGGATTTGTAAGCAGGAATTAAGGAACGGTAACCTCAAAAGCAAAAGTAACGCATGGGCCCAGCACACTCTTGTACAAAAGTTTGATTTTTCAAGACAGTAATGGTACTTCTATACCACACGTGGGGAAATCCTTTGGACAAAGACCCAAAAGTGGTTTTGAGCATTAAATGATGATGAGATTGATCAAACCATAAATCCTGCAATGTGAGATTCTGCATCATTTCTTAATTATGAATCAGAAGTTCAGCTTCAGCGTAACTTAGAATAGATATCCAACTTCTGATCTTTGTATCTCCTTGCTCCAGCATGTTCTGAAGGAGCTCTCAGACTTTCCAGGAAGCTTGCAACACGCTTCGTAAACCTTCTTTGAATTTCTCTTGCAACTTCTGACTGAACCTATGTGAAAACTTGCCCAGAAGTTGTAGACAACTTCTGACTTGAAAATGCTCAGAATTTGCTGAGTGCCTAAGCTACAGGGACGTGCCTTTGAGGATGTATAACTTGAAATCCCAGCATTTCTAAAAGAAGTTTTGTTCTGCAGTGTTTCAGGCCTCATTGAGATCTAAAACTCATGAGTTAGAAATTATTCCTGAATCAGTTTGCATCATGGTGATAATCTGATCAGAAGTTCTGAGCTTGTCATATTTCTTAAACACTTAGAAAAATTCTAAGTATTTAGAATTTTGACTTTTCCAAAGTAATTTTGACTTTTGAGTTTCTTGATGAAACAAACTTCATATTTCAACATATCTTGATGAAATATGGTCCTTGAAACATGATTTTGATCAAAAGTCAAAGTTTGACTTTTTAGTGCACAAATGACCATTTTACCCTTATGAATGACTTTCTTGGAAAATTTGTAATTCAAGGCTTGAAATTGGATGGAAGCAAACCTGAGGGTCCATGGTGATCCTTTGAGAAATGAGAGGGAAAATTTTGGGGTACAACACAAAATTACTTTCGAATTGTGTATCGACCTAATGATCTTCGTCGGACCATCTATGAGGCTGCTGTCGAATTAAAGGAGAAGGTAACCGATGGAATCTCGACACTAAAAATTCCTGGTTATGCGAAAGATAAATATCTTTATGCTCTTAATTTTGGAAACATCAAATTTCCTCCTTTTCCATCCAGCCTTTTGGCCTTGGCCTTTGGCCCACCTATTCCTGATTAGTGGTATTGCTTTATACCGGATATGCAAAATGCATATAGGATAAAGGCTGACAGAGTGGTACCGATGAAGTATTACCTACCTAACTATTTGGGGAATCTTCATTATAATCTCCGATACGTTAGAGTAATTTCGACTACAGAAATTGGTAACGATTTCTGGAAAGTTTTACCCCCCTGCCTGTTTAACTTAGGTTGCTTATCTGATTGTTTTACACTTGTCTTACAGTTATAACAATAGATTAGACGGGATCCGTTTCTGTCGGCAAACCAAAACCTTCAATGTGTCAGGTTTAAACTTCAACTTTCTGTCAGCTACCATTCTTGATTTTGGCATATCTAACTCAGCTTTATTTTGTAGATCATTCCTGACCATACACCTTCTGATGATGAACCCATTTCTTCTTTGCTCAAGAAGGCTTCTTCGGTGGTTATATGTATATACTTCTTTTTTCTATGTCGTTTACACCCTAAACTTTTATTAATATTTCCCTTGTTTTCCAGAGTCAAAAATGCTCAGCGGATTTGGCTGCTCCCTCTGACAAATCCAAAAGGTCCAAGAAGGACAAAAAACATACTCCTGAGCAGGTTGAGGTATATTCGGTCGATTCAAAACATCCATTATCCACTAACACCATTGCTTTGATTTACATCTTTCTTTGACATTGTAGCCATCACCTGATGTTCATCCCTCTCAATATTCCCACAAATCCAAAAGTCATAAGAGGAAAAGAGATTCCTCCACTGAAGGCGAGGCGGTGAAGAAGAAGAAGAAGAAGAAGACAAAGGAACCTATACCCCAAGGTGCTGAGGAAAAGGTTGGCTTGAACTTGTTGATTAAACAGAGGATCCAGCTGACGTCGAAATTCCTCTTATTACAAGGAGGAGACATAATGTGGTTTTGGTCGAAAATCCTGAAGCCACTTCGAATTTGGGCACGGACACAATCGTGGTCGAGACAACTCTGGTTACTCCGAATCGTGCCCCTAGGGTTGATGAGCTTCAAAGCCCGGTAAGAAATCTCACTGGCGTTTCAGTTAAGGACGTGTCTGTCGATCTTGATCTGTCGACACAGGTATTAGCTGGTTGTTTTCTAGTTTCTTTCGTTTTCTGCTTGTTGAATTTGTTTTTGTTAATACCTTTTCTTACTTTCTTTAGGTCAACACCTCTAATCAACAATAATGCATACCTGACTACACCCCTTTGTCAGAAGCTTCTTCCCCTCACCGTCATGAAAATCTTGACTTTGTTGATGGTGAGTTTATCGACCTGACTATTCTGGCTACTCTTAGTGACTCTGACTCAATCACTAGTCCTGCCAAACATAAGGGTTATAGTTCGACGAGTTCTGATTCTAGCCTTTCAGATTCCTTACAGGATTCAGAAGCAAACAAAAATGCCACTGTGATACGGTGGGAGAACTGACTTGAGGTTTTGCGTTTGTATTCGCACTTGTTCGGTTTAGCAAGAGTCGCCACCGACTTTTTATTTTATCCTAAAGGAAAGGTTAAAAAGCACAGGAAAAACCTTTGAGATGTTTTCGTGGGTTCGGGGGGTAGATTATAGAAAGGGAAGGTATTAGCACCCTTTCTATCCATGGTTATCCATGGGCTCTTAGTTACTTGTTTTAGATCACTTGCCTTTATTTTCAATTGCTTGAAATGGTGGTGTGTGTGTGTGTTTTTGAAAATGTTTTGAAAAAAGATGCCTTGTCTAGGCAACCGTTGTAACAATTCTTTACTCGAATGTTTTACAAAGGTGTGTGTCTTTTCGAAAAGATGTTTCAATGTTTTGAAAGTTGTTTTGAAAGTTTTTTTGAAAGTTGTGTTGTGGAGTGGGTTTTGAAAAGTAGGCAAGTGTGTTTTGCAAGTTTGATCAAGTAACTAAGAGTTGTATACCCCTAAATTTACTCAAAGGTCTTTCTCATGTTTTAACCCTTTTAACAGTATTGTTCCACCATTGTATTTGGTGGACAATCTTGTTTCAGGATGTTAACGGGACGGGTGCGGGTCATCGGATAGACCATGAATGCAATAGTGTCAAGTGTCTTTGGCAATTTTTCCTTTAAGGGACTTGATCATTTTTAGGCAACTTCGAAAGCGTCATCGAGGGACTATGATCATTTGATTTGTTTTGTTTTGCCAAAGAAACTCAACATGCAAGCATGGCCCATTTTTGAAGGCAACAAGCGAGATTACCCTAGGGGTGCAAGTGTGAATTGTGTATTGATTGTCATGCATTTGTCTTGTATTAGGTTATCTAGCGGTTGATTTTAAATCTTCGCATACAAACCCTAATTACTATACAGTATATAGAAAGCGATAAATTGCGGGAATTTAAAGTCTAAGCTATTACAAATAAGTATCCGGGAATGGGGGTACAAATATTTACAAATGGGGATGATTTATCAGGATAGTAGTGTCCAAATATATTTGCAACCAAATCGAATCGCAATCTCAATGTAAAATGTTTCAATGTATAAGAATAAAAGCCATGTATCGAAAGTATTTGTGTAAGTGTATGTGATTATTTACAAGTGATGCAAGATGTTAACTTAATGCGAAATTAAGTAAGTATTTATTCTTTTTTTGTGTTTTTGTTAATTATATACAAACAAAAGATTTAATAAAAGAAAAGAAATGTTTTGAGTTTAAGAAAAATTAATGCTTATGTATTTTAGTTTATATACAAAAGTTTTACTTAAACAAAATGCTAAACTTAATAAACCTAAGTTTTATGCCTTTTTAATTGTTCTAAAATAAAATTAGAAAAAACATTCTAAGGAAATTTTGTATATGAAAAAGGTTAATATGTGTTATTTTTATTTACAAAACAAATTATGTTATATAAAAGGAAAATAAAAAAAGAGTATTCGTTTAAAAAGTGAAAAAAAGGAGTGAATGGGCTTAAGGAGAAAGCTGGGCCCAAACAAAACAAATAAACAGAAGAAAAAATGGGGGGTGCACGCCAGTTTGCATTGGGCTTAGGCAGTTTTTGTGGGGCAAGGCCCAGCGTGTTTTGATAGTTTTGTTTGTTAGGGTTTTCAAAGTTTTGTATCAGAAAGGGTTTACAGCGTTGAGCTTAGAACGGTGCCGCTTCCATTCATCGTCTTCTTCGTCTCCTTGAGCCATGGATTCTGACTTCCTCTCTGCCTATGACCACCAGGCGCCAACGTTCGTCTCTCCTCTCCCCATAGTCGTATCCAGGCGATGTTGTAAGGTAGCGATTTCTTCTAACCATTTTTAGGGTTTTATTTGCATGATTAATCCTTTCCTTGCTCTGATCTTTATGTTATTATTTGGTGTTATTTGTTTCTATTTGAGGTGCGTGAAAAGGAAGAGGACGATACCTTTGTTTGAGACTGAGGAATGGACTGGAGGCGCCTTGGGCGGTCGGAGGCGGAGGGAGTATGTGATGTCTTTCTTGCCTGCTTCCTGGTACTCAATATCTTTAACCTTGCTTTGGTTTAGTGATGAGGCTCTCTGAAAACCCTAGATTATTCACTTCTGCATCTTTTTCTTCTCTTTTGCTTGCTTGCTTCTGGATGTTAATTTGATGAAATGTTGATGTTGATTCTGAGTATTGTTTTTGTTGGACCCTGTGATGAGCCTAGCTTTGAGGGTTTTGTTAGTTTGAATGCTTCTGTTGCTTTTCCTCTCTCTTTTAGCTTGGGCTAGCTTCATTGCTTGATGATGAACTTTCCAGTTCTGAGAGCTTTGTTTGGATGTGTTTGAAATTGAAACTGAGAGTTATTGGCTTATTGTTTCACTTCTGGCTGCTTGAACTCGATGATGAACTCAGTTCTGAGAGTTTGTATTGGTTATTTGGATGATGGTTGAATGAAGCTTATGCAGGTTGGACACAAGTTTGTGTTTGCTTGGAGAAAAGACAAGCTTCAAGGCTTGTTCTTTAGGCTATGCAGGGCTTTGAAAATGCTTGATGTTTACAGGCTTTATTGTGATATGCTGTGTTTGCTTTGGGCTTTTTGATGCTGAGTTAGTTTGAAGGCTTGAACAGGTTTGTGTTTGACAGGCTGATATGCTTGTGGGCTTGTTGTTTGAACTGGTAGTTTTTAATGAACAAGCTTTTTTAGGCTTTATGTTTTTGATAGGCTTGAAAGGTTTTTGATACTGAGTTTGAAACAGGTTTTCTGGTACAGGTCTGTAGTTGAATGTTTGTATGGATCTTTAGGCTTTGGCTTGCTGTTTAGAGGCTTGAAGTTTTAGGCTTCAGGCTGGTTATGCAGGTTGAGGCTTGAAGCTTCTTTTGGAGGCAGGCTCTTTGTTGTTTCTGTTATGTGGTTCTATAACAGTTTGTAGTTTTAGGCTTTTTGTTTGAGATTACAGGTTGAGAGCTTGTGTGTATTCTGCCTCCTCTTTTTTTGTTCTAGTATATCTTGTTTATATCTTTAAGCCTCAAGCCTGCTGTACTGTAAGCCTCTTCTCTCTCTCCTTCTCTCTCCACAGATAACAACATATTATATTGTTTAAATCTATACTTTCTGAAAAAGTGATTGGCTGGAAAATGATGTAATTTGAAATGTTTGCTTGCATTGTTAGTTTTCCTCTGCATACTTTCCAGATTTCCTGCATATCTCTTGTGTACTTTATTGACAGCTTTATTGGCTTTTGGTTGACATCTCTTTTGGACAGTTTGACATCTTGGTTGACATTGGACTTGGTTAGGCATTGTGCAGTTCAGTTTGGCTTTGTAATTTGGTTGGTTTTCAATTATGCTGCTTGTTCAATTTGCCTCTTTGATTGACAATTAATGCAGCCTTGTATATTTCCATGTAGCTTATGCATTTTGTTTAACATGCTTGCAAACATTTTCTATCCCTCTTTGTGAACCAAGAGTTTTCTTGTGATTTGCAGAGAGGGCCAACAACTGATTCCGGCCAATCACTTTTAATGATGAGCTTTAAATATCTGTCTGCCTTTTTTTTATTTCATATGTGTTGACTTCTTTTCTTTTCTTTGTTTTTGCAGATAAAAATCAATTGAGCAAAGGGGAGCATCAGTAGAAGATGAAGACTTAGGAAAATTAGGATGCAATTTTATTTTACTTTTAACCATTTGTAATATTATTATTGTAAACAAAATGTAAATAAATTTACAGTGTTCAAATAATAATTTGTAACAAACAATTAAAGATGAATAAAAATCCTTCTTTGTCAGTTAATTCCTTTTTCAATTCACTGTCCATTTAATTATTTAAGTTTCTTAAATTAAAATAACTGGAAGTAAATCCCAACTATTCTAACTTAGAATAAATAAATAATTAATAAACACTGTAGTCTTGCCACTTAGCATTAATCAATAATAAACCCGACGCTCCAATTAACCATAGCAATGCACAGTCAATCACAACAATCACGACTCGAGGGTAAAAGGAGATTGGACACTAGAGTGCCCAAAAAATTTGCACTCGGTGATGTGATGGTAGAGGGAATGGGCTTAAAGATGCCATTTGGTGATGGGCTTAGAGATGTCATCCAGGGATGTGACAGAATCTTGTCGGGGGATGGGCTTAGAGATGCCATCTGGAAGTTGCTGGTAGGAGGATGGGCTTAAAGATGCCATCTGGAAATGTTTGTTGAACTGTATGTCATTGGTGAGTGGGTGAGTATCAGAAAGGTGTCCCTGTTTGGAACGTCTCTGAACTGGGGATCTGAATAAGCAATAGATTGACATCCATGTTTGGAAGCATCCGTAATCTGTTTTCAGTAGTTGCATCTGAACAAGCGATAGGTTAACATCCGTGTCTGGAGAACCCGTAAACAGTCTTCAGAAGTTTGAAATCTGTACAAGTAATAGATTAACATCCGTGTTTGGAGAATCCGTGAACTGTCTTCAGAAATTTGAAATCTGTACAAGTAATAGATTAACATCCGTGTTTGGAGAATCCGTGAACTGTCTTCAGAAATTTGGAATTTGTACAAGTAATAGATTAACATCCGTGTTTGGAGAATTCGTGAACTGTCTTCAGAAGTTTGAAATATGTACAAGTAATAGATTAACATCCGTGTTTGGAGAATCCGTGAACTATCTTCAGAAATTTGGAATTTGTACAAGTAATAGATTAACATCCGTGTTTGGAGAATCCATGAACTGTCTTCAGAAGTTTGAAATCTGTACAAGTAATAGATTAACATCCGTGTTTGGAGAATCCGTGAACTGTCTTCAAAAGTTTGAAATATGTACAAGTAATAGATTAACATCCGTGTTTGGAGAATCCGTGAACTGTCTTCAGAAATTTGGAATCTGTACAAGTAATAGATTAACATCCGTGTTTGGAGAATCCGTGAACTGTCTTCAGAAGTTTGAAATCTGTACAAGTAATAGATTAACATCCGTGTTTGGAGAATCCGTGAACTGTCTTCAGAAGTTTGAAGTCTATACAAGTAATAGATTAACATCCGTGTTTGGAGAATCCGTGAACTGTCTTCAGAAGTTTGAAATCTGTACAAGTAATAGATTAACATCCGTGTTTGGAGAATCCGTGAACTGTCTTCAGAAGTTTGAAATCTGTACAAGTAATAGATTAACATCCGTGTTTGGAGAATCCATGAACTGTCTTCAGAAGTTTGAAATATGTATAAGTAATAGATTAACATCCGTGTTTGGAGAATCCGTGAACTGTCTTCAAAAGTTTGAAATATGTACAAGTAATAGATTAACATCCGTGTTTGGAGAATCCGTGAACTGTCTTCAGAAATTTGGAATCTGTACAAGTAATAGATTAACATCCGTGTTTGGAGAATCCGTGAACTGTATTCAGAAGTTTAAAATCTGTACAAGTAATAGATTAACATCCGTGTTTGGAGAATCCGTGAACTGTCTTCAGAAGTTTGAAGTCTATACAAGTAATAGATTAACATCCGTGTTTGGAGAATCCGTGAACTGTCTTCAGAAGTTTGAAATCTGTACAAGTAATAGATTAACATCCGTGTTTGGAGAATCCGTGAACTGTCTTCAGAAGTTTGAAATCTGTACAAGTAATAGATTAACATCTGTGTTTGGAGAATTCGTGAACTGTCTTCAGAAGTTTGAAATCTGTACAAGTAATAGATTAACATCCGTGTTTGGAGAATCCGTGAACTGTCTTCAGAAGTTTGAAATCTGTACAAGTAATAGATTAACATTCGTGTTTGGAGAATCTGTGAACTGTCTTCAGAAGTTTGAAATCTGTACAAGTAATAGATTAACATCCGTGTTTGGAGAATCTGTGAACTGTCTTCAGAAGTCTTGGAATATGAACAAGCGATAGGTTAACATCCGTTACTGGAGAACCCGTGAACTGTTTTCAGAAGTCTTGGAATCTGAACAAGCGATAGGTTAACATCCGTTACTGGAGAACCCGTGAACTGTTTTCAAAAGTCTTGGAATCTGAACAAGCGATAGGTTAACATCCGTTACTGGAGAACCCGTAAATTGTTTTTAGAGGTTGAGTCTGAAGCTTATTAATCTTTATCCTGAAAAAAGGGTAAGATATTAGCTGAAACACAAAGTCATGTTGCATGAAATGTATGATGCAATGTATGTTATATCAATGTTTATGATATGAATGTAATGAATGCGCATGTAGGCTGATGAACTGTCTTGCTGAGGAAGACGAATCCTGGATAGCTGGAGATAAAAGAATCTTGACTGCTGTCGGGGAAAGTAATTCCTTGACTGCTGCAGGGGATTGAAAATCCTTTGATCATTGAAAAAGAGAAGTCCTGGGACCACTGTTGGGGAATCAGGAGCTTGGGTTGTATGCCAATCTACTAGGGATTCCTGTCTTGAGAAGATCTTCACTGAAGAATACCTGAATATCCTGTGAGGAACTGAGAATGAGGGTCTTCATTCTTCTTGGGGATTGATAGTTGGAAGTTTTAGCTTCGCTGGGGATTGCAAGAATCTTTTGATTGTTGCAGGTGTTGATCTGGGATCTTGAAAAGGTTGGTCGGTGAGATAGTTGTCCTGGCTGGTTTCAGGTATTTATCTCTGACCTGAGAAGAAAGATAGTTTTCCTGGCTTGTTACAGGTATTAATCTTCAATCTCTTCATGTAGATAATTTTCCTGGCTTGTTACAGGTGTTAATCCACAATCATTCGTCCACAGATATTTTCCTGGCTTGCTACATGCATTAATCTGGAACTTAAGAAAGATTGGTCAAGGAGATACTGTCCTGGCTGGTTTCAGGTATTGATCTCTGACCTGAGAAAGAAAGGCTTTCTGGCTTGTTTCAGGTATTACTCTTCAATCTCTTCATGTAGATAGTTTTTCTGGCTGGTTTCAGGTGTTAATCCACAATCAGTCGTCCACAGATATTTTCCTGGCTTGCTACAGGTATTAATCTGGAACTTAAGAAAGGTTACAGAATGGCAACCGTGTTTGGAGCATATCTGGACCGTATCTTCCAACAGGTGATGAAGGAATTGTTGAACACTTTTGACATTCGAATGCCCCAAGTGATGATGAAGGAGACTTGCCCCAAGTTCACTGAACTTTTGAGAGATTTGTTGAAATCTTGACTGGACTGCCCCAGGTTAACTGAACTTTGAAAGATCTGTTGAAACCTTGACTGGACTGCCCCAGGTTAACTGGACTTTGAAAGATCTGTTGAAACCTTGACTGGACTGCCCCAGGCGTGCTGGATGGTGACATGTCAAGCCCCCTTGTTGATAGGAGATTTGTCAATGGAGGTGTCATCCTTTTTGAAGTGATTTTGCTCACTGAGAGGGCTTTCGTTCATCGGATATTCATTGTGTGAATTTCTCTGCTGTCAAACAAATAGCCAAATGCAAACAGTGATATTCAAGCAATGCAAAGTTTATGTTTGTCTCGAAGTTTTGAAAAATGCGTTTTTTAGCAGAAAACTTTTTGTAAGACAAATTCAACACCAGATTTTAGAGCAAAGCCTTACAGGAGTCAAGATACCTTTTGTAACAGTATGCTTTCGAACTAACCCATGCTTCAATTAGGACTTTTGAAGGGTTGTAACGTGGCTTGGTTCACGGTTTAAGAAACAAAGGATAAAGGTTCAAAGTATATTTGTACCCACCCGCTCTTCGTGATATCCTTCAGTCCTAAACTCAGTTAGTTGTGCGTCGAACTCTGTTCGAATTTGGAACGACTTTTTGGGTGATGGTTCCCCAATTGAATTCAGGAAGGCAGTCATTATCTCCTTTTTTCTTTTGCAACATTTTTCATGTTGTTGAGGATTTGTAATGACCTCTTTCTTTTGATTTGTTATCCCTAACTTTTGCCTGACTGTTCCTGTTTTCGGGATCACAGTCAGCGGGATGCCCCAGCTTTCTTTTGGCTCAGTGGGCTTTTCTCTTTCGAGAGGTAATGATTGCCTATGAGATAAGGAACCATCACTGTCTTTTGATTCCAAAGGAATGTCTTTCTTTTTTGATGTCGTTCGTTGTATTATGAATTGAGAGTTTGCGACTTCAATGCGCATCTTTTTTTTGAATTAACTGAGAGACTACCCTGCCCCAGGTTTAAATCAAAGGTTTCAATTTGTTTAGAACAGAAAACTCCTACTTCTTTGGCTCGAAGGGGTTGACTAGGGATTATCTTCCTTATAACTCCAGTGTTTGGGAATTGAAAGAAATGCCTGTACATCATCAACAAGGTCTGTTCAAAAGCATAATGTATGAGAATATGGTATTGTTTCGTCATCCTCCCTCTAAAGGCTTGCAACTTTTTATCAAGAGTTAAATATCATAAAGAAAGCATAAGAGTAGTGAAAACGAATGGATGAATTCAAGACAAACATATGTAATGCATTAATGAAACAAAGTTTGACATTAATAGATAAATTGTTTGAATAACAAAGAGATTACAACTTGGAAATTCAAATGAAACAAAAGTCTCTCAGTTTGAGCTTTGTCAATTCAGGTGGAGAAACCCTTAACGAATGATTTTTATCTCGCCATCGGGCATGAATCTCAGCACTCCAATGTCGATCAGATCTTGAATCTTGTTCTTCAAGGCCCAACAGTCGTCGGTGTCATGTCCCGGGCTATAGGAGTGGTATACACAAAATGCGTCGGGATGATAGT
This sequence comes from Vicia faba, assembly GCA_948472305.1. Classification (NCBI taxonomy): domain Eukaryota; kingdom Viridiplantae; phylum Streptophyta; class Magnoliopsida; order Fabales; family Fabaceae; genus Vicia; species Vicia faba. The sequence continues at coordinate 1,110,125,779 of OX451738.1, forward strand.
TAGGAGCGGAGGTATTGGGCTTCCGAATAGGATCCCTCAAAGCAGTCAGATTGACCTCCAACAAGCGCTCAAGTATTAGATATGAAGGTATGTCAGTCTCAGTGAACTGTCTTCCTGACGTATTTTGCTTACGCTGATTACCCCGTTGATGCTGACGAGGTTGTTGATGGGCTTGTGACCCTGAAGCAAGTAGAGGAGCCTTTCCCTTGTCTTCTTGTCTGGAGGGGGGCTGAGTGGTGAATTGCTCTTCAACCTCAGATGTTTGCCCCACTCGGTTGTCCCGAAGCAGTTGGTTGACAAGAACTCTGGGCTCCTCTTGTCTTTGAGCCAAGTCCTGGATGAGAGCCATCTGGCCCACCAGTTGTCCCATCATTTGGATCCTCATTGTTGCCAGCTCAAACTGCAGTTCCTCCAACTGATCACTCCTGGCATTGCTTGAATTTCCCTGGTCCATGCCCCTTGTGAGGAGAGCTTTCACTTCTTCTTGTCCCTGGGACAGGTTCAAGAACATTTCCTGAAGTTGAGCATTTTGATCCTGGATATCCTTGACAGTCCTTTCTAGAGCCATCTCTTACTGAAATAAACAGTAGGAGAGTAAGGAAACCTGAAAAGGAAAAATTGTTATGATGTAATGCATGATATGTGGATGCATGTTTTCAAGGATCTCTTGGGGTAGACACAAGAGAACGTTAGAGGTTGAACTTCGATCTTTGATTGGAGAATTTCGCACCTGTGGATGTCTTTCCACGAGAATCAAGCTCACCATGTCAAGTGGGTCATAGCCCCTGATTCAAGTTGTTGTACTTGATCTTTGATGGCATTTGTTTAGAGGAGAAAACCTTTTGCCCCTTGGTAGACGTCTGGTTCAACGTGACCCTGCATCAAAAGAACCCTCGAGATCCTTGAAATGGTTATTGAAAAAATGCTATGGTATGATGTCATGATGTAATGTACATGTATGCAAAAACAAGCAAGTGTATATACAGGCAATCATATTCACACAAAGCAAACAAGTCCTTAGGTTTAGGCTGGCATGGGGTTTGTAGGTAAGTACCCTCTTGAAGTTAGTTGGCTCATATTGTCCTAAAATAGAAACCGGGTTCTAAGGAGCTCAATATCATTGGATTATTTTCCGTGTTCATTGTTTCGGTTTAGCCACTTAACTGGCGACCAAAATATTCCAACAAAACAACCCTCAATGAGTGTAGTATCGAGTAACTACCAACTTCGGACTGCACCAAAGTCGGTCATCTCACTACCCCTAAAAAGGCTAAGATGGTCAATTAAGGTTCTAAGAGTTCGTTAGTGCTTCACGACATCACTCAGCGGCCCCGTACTCTCCTTGATTGAACTCAAGGGATACCGGTACTCACAAATATGTCACACTAACATAGCTTACTGCTTCAACCATGTCGGTATACCCCGCACAGTTCCCTCACAGTTTTATTGCTATTTACCTAAAAAGGTGCCCCCGAATCTGGGTGTAGGATAACAAACCCAAACAAGGACCCAAAAAGTAAAGCAATCAAGGCAATCAAATCAAGAATTTAAAGGTGATCTAAACCCTAAGGTAACCCCACTTATAAATTTGTCCCCAACAGAGTCGCCAGTTCTGTGATACGGTGGGAGAACTGACTTGAGGTTTTGCGTTTGTATTCGCACTTGTTCGGTTTAGCAAGAGTCGCCACTGACTTTTTATTTTATCCTAAAGGAAAGGTTAAAAAGCACAGGAAAAACCTTTGAGATGTTTTCGTGGGTTCGGGGGGTAGATTATAGAAAGGGAACGTATTAGCACCCTTTTTATCCATGGTTATCCATGGGCTCTTAGTTACTTGTTTTAGATCACTTGCCTTTATTTTCAATTGCTTGAAATGGTGGTGTGTGTGTGTGTTTTTGAAAATGTTTTGAAAAAAGATGCCTTGTCTAGGAAACCGTTGTAACAATTCTTTACTCGAATGTTTTACAAAGGTGTGTGTCTTTTCGAAAAGATGTTTCAATGTTTTGAAAGTTGTTTTGAAAGTTGTTTTGAAAGTTGTGTTGTGGAGTGGGTTTTGAAAAATAGGCAAGTGTGTTTTGCAAGTTTGATCAAGTAACTAAGAGTTGTCTACCCCTAAATTTACTCAAAGGTCTTTCTCATGTTTTAACCCTTTTAACAGTATTGTTCCACCATTGTATTTGGTGGACAATCTTGTGTCAGGATGTTAACGGGACGGGCGCGGGTCATCGGATAGACCATGAATGCAATAGTGCCAAGTGTCTTTGGCAATTTTTCCTTTAAGGGACTTGATCATTTTTAGGCAACTTCTAAAGCGTCATCGAGGGACTATGATCATTTGATTTGTTTTGTTTTGCCAAAGAAACTCAACATGCAAGCATGGCCCATTTTTGAAGGCAACGAGCGGGATTACCCTAGGGGTGCAAGTGTGAATTGTGTATTAATTGTCATGCATTTTTCTTGTATTAGATTATCTAGCGGTTGATTTTAAATCTTCGCATACAAACCCTAATTACTATACAGTATATAGAAAGCGATAAATTGCGGGAATTTAAAGTCTAAGCTATTACAAATAAGTATCCGGGAATGGGGGTACAAATATTTACAAATGGGGATGATTTATCAGGATAGTAGTGTCCAAATATATTTACAACCAAATCGAATCGCAATCTCAATGTAAAATGTTTCAATGTATAAGAATAAAAGCGATGTATCGAAAGTATTTGTGTAAGTGTATGTGATTATTTACAAGTGATGCAAGATGTTAACTTAATGCGAAATTAAGTAAGTATTTATTCTTTTTTTGTGTTTTTTGTTAATTATATACAAACAAAAGATTTAATAAAAGAAAAGAAATGTTTTGAGTTTAAGAAAAATTAATGCTTATGTATTTTAGTTTATATACAAAAGTTTTAATTAAAAAAAATGCTAAACTTAATAAACCTAAGTTTTATGCCTTTTTAATTGTTCTAAAATAAAATTAGAAAAAACATTCTAAGGAAATTTTGTATATGAAAAAGGTTAATATGTGTTATTTTTATTTACAAAACAAATTATGTTATATAAAAGGAAAATAAAAAAAAGAGTATTAGTTTAAAAAGTAAAAAAAAGGAGTGAATGGACTTAAGGAGAAAGCTGGGCCCAAACAAAACAAATAAACAGAAGAAAAAATGGGGGGTGCACGCCAGTTTGCATTGGGCTTAGGCAGTTTTTGTGGGGCAAGGCCCAGCGCGTTGTGATAGTTTTGTTTGTTAGGGTTTTCAAAGTTTTGTATAAGAAAGGGTTTACAGCGTTGAGCTTAGAACGGCGCCGCTTCTATTCATCATCTTCTTCGTCTCCTTGAGCCATGAATTATGACTTCCTCTCTGCCTATGACCACCAGGCGCCAACGTCCGTCTCTCCTCTCCCCATGGTCGTATCCAGGAGATGTTGTAAGGTAGCGATTTCTTCAAACCATTTTTAGGGTTTTATTTGCATGATTAATCCTTTCCTTGCTCTGATCTTTATGTTATTATTTGGTGTTATTTGTTTCTGTTTGAGGTGCGTGAAAAGGAAGAGGACGATACCTTTGTTTGAGACTGAGGAATGGACTGGAGGTGCCTTGGGCGGTCGGAGGCGTAAGGAGTATGTGATGTCTTGCTTGCCTGCTTCCTGGTACTCAATATCTTTAACCTTGCTTTGGTTTAGTGATGAGGCTCTCTGAAAACCCTAGATTATTCACTTCTGCATCTTTTTCTTCTCTTTTGCTTGCTTGCTTCTAGATGTTAATTTGATGAAATGTTGATGTTGATTCTGAGTATTGTTTTTGTTGGACCCTGTGATGAGCCTAGCTTTGAGGGTTTTGTTGGTTTGAATGCTTATGTTGCTTTTCCTCTCTCTTTTAGCTTGGGCTAGCTTCGTTGCTTGATGATGAACTTTCAGTTCTGAGAGCTTTGTTTGGATGTGTTTGAAATTGAAACTGAGAGTTATTGGCTTATTGTTTCACTTTTGGTTGCTTGAACTCGATGATGAACTCAGTTCTGAGAGTTTGGATTGGTTATTTGGATGATGGTTGAGTGAAGCTTATGCAGGTTGGACACAAGTTTGTGTTTGCTTGGAGAAAAGACAAGCTTCAAGGCTTGTTCTTTAGGCTATGCAGGGCTATGAAAATGCTTGATGTTTACAGGCTTTATTGTGATATGCTATGTTTGCTTTGGGATTTTTGATGCTGAGTTAGTTTGAAGGCTTGAACAGGTTTGTGTTTGACAGGCTGATATGCTTGTGGGCTTGTTGTTTGAACTGGTAGTTTTTGATGAACAAGCTTTTTTAGGCTTTATGTTTTTGATAGGCTTGAAAGGGTTTTGATACTGAGTTTGAAATAGGTTTTCTGGTACAGGTTTGTAGTTGAATGTTTGTATGGATCTTTAGGCTTTGGCTTGCTGTTTAGAGGCTTGAAGTTTTAGGGTTCAGGCTGGTTATGCAGGTTGAGGCTTGAAGCTTCTTTTGGAGGCAGGCTCTTTGTTGTTTATGTTATGTGGTTCTATAATAGTTTGTAGTTTTAGGCTTTTTGTTTGAGATTATAGGTTGAGAGCTTGTGTGTATTCTGCCTCCTCTTTTTTTGTTCTGGTATATCTTGTTTATATCTTTAAGCCTCAAGCCTGCTGTACTGTAAGCCTCTTCTCTCTCTCCTTCTCTCTCCACAGATAACAACATATTATATTGTTTAAATCTGTACTTTCTGAAAAAGTGATTGGCTGGAAAATGATGTAATTAGAAATGTTTGCTTGCGTTGTTAGTTTTCCTCTGCATACTTTCCAGATTTCCTGCATATCTCTTGTGTACTTTGTTGACAGCTTTATTGGCTTTTGGTTGACATCTCTTTTGGACAGTTTGACAGCTTGGTTGACATTGGACTTGGTTAGGCATTGTGTAGTTCAGTTTGGCTTTGTAATTTGGTTAGTTTGCAATTATGCTGCTTGTTCAATTTGCCTCTTTGATTGACAATTAATGCAGCCTTGTATATTTCCATGTAGCTTATGCATTTTGTTTAACATGCTTGCAAACATTTTCTATCCCTCTTTGTGAACCAAGAGTTTTCTTGTGATTTGCAGAGAGGGCCAACAACTGATTCCGGCCAATCACTTTTAATGATGAGCTTTAAATATTTGTCTGCCTTTTTTTTATTTCATCTGTGTTGACTTCTTTTCTTTTCTTTGTTTTTGCAGATAAAAATCAATTGAGCAAAGGGGAGCATCAGTAGAAGATGAAGACTTAGGAAAATTAGGATGCAATTTTATTTTACTTTTAACCATTTGTAATATTATTATTGTAAACAAAATGTAAATAAATTTACAGTGTTCAAATAATAATTTGTAACAAACAATTAAAGATGAATAAAAATCCTTCTTTGTCAGTTAATTCCTTTTTCAATTCACTGTCCATTTAATTATTTAAGTTTCTTAAATTAAAATAACTGGAAGTAAATCCCAACTATTCTAACTTAGAATAAATAAATAATTAATAAACACTGTAGTCTTGCCACATAGCATTAATCAATAATAAACCCGACGCTCCAATTAACCATAGAAATGCACAGTCAATCACAACAAACGTCCACATGTCTCTTCCTTTACTGATTATACCAAACACTGCAAGTTCTCAATTCAAATGCCTCAGCTCATATCCCAAAGTAAATTGAAAAGAACTATAGAATTAATTCTTTTCGAGAATGCGCGCACGAACCCTAGTTCTTGATTTAATTTTTACAGAAGCGCCTGCCTGATCAAACCCTGAGCCAAACTCAACCAAACCATAATAATCTTCTTGAACTGTTCCAGAGTCCATGAAAACCCTAATTTGGATAGACTGATAAGAAAAAATTTGTTTGACTGATTCTTACGCCAATCTGAAAAGTCAGGGAAAACCCGAAGCTGTGATTTCATGTGGAAAAGAGAGGGCAAATTTTGGAGTACAACAGTTTCCCCTGTTCAATCTTCTTGAACCTGAAGAGTTAGATTGGCAAGTTTGCCTTTCGCGACTCGAGGGTAAAAGGAGATTGGACACTAGAGTGCCCAAAAAATTTGCACTCGGTGATGTGATGGTAGAGGGAATGGGCTTAAAGATGCCATTTGGTGATGGGCTTAGAGATGCCATCCAGGGATGTGACAGAATCTTGTCGGGGGATGGGCTTAGAGATGCCATCTGGAAGTTGCTGGTAGGAGGATGGGCTTAAAGATGCCATCTGGAAATGTTTGTTGAATTGTATGTCATTGGTGAGTGGGTGAGTATCAGAAAGGTGTCCCTGTTTGGAACGTCTCTGAACTGGGGATCTGAATAAGCAATAGACTGACATCCATGTTTGGAAGCATCCGTAATCTGTTTTCAGTAGTTGCATCTGAACAAGCGATAGGTTAACATCCGTGTCTGGAGAACCCGTAAATTGTCTTCAGAAGTTTGAAATCTGTACAAGTAATAGATTAATATTCGTGTTTGGAGAATCCGTGAACTGTCTTCAGAAATTTGAAATTTGTACAAGTAATAGATTAACATCCGTGTTTGGAGAATCCGTGAACTGTCTTCAGAAATTTGGAATCTATACAAGTAATAGATTAACATCCGTGTTTGGAGAATCCGTGAACTGTCTTCAGAAGTTTGAAATCTGTACAAGTAATAGATTAACATTCGTGTTTGGAGAATCCGTGAACTGTCTTCAGAAATTTGGAATCTGTACAAGTAATAGATTAACATCCGTGTTTGGAGAATCCGTGAACTGTCTTCAAAAGTTTGAAATCTGTACAAGTAATAGATTAACATCCGTGTTTGGAGAATCCGTGAACTGTCTTCAGAAGTTTGAAATCTGTACAAGTAATAGATTAACATCCGTGTTTGGAGAATCCGTGAACTGTCTTCAGAAATTTGGAATATGTACAAGTAATAGATTAACATCCGTGTTTGGAGAATCCGTGAACTGTCTTCAGAAGTTTGAAATTTGTACAAGTAATAGATTAACATCTGTGTTTGGAGAATCCGTGAACTGTCTTTAGATGTTTGAAATCTGTTCAAGTAATAGATTAACATCCGTGTTTGGAGAATCCGTGAACTGTCTTCAGAAGTTTGAAATCTGTACAAGTAATAGATTAACATCCGTGTTTGGAGAATCCGTAAACTGTCTTCAGAAGTTTGAAATCTGTACAAGTAATAGATTAACATCCGTGTTTGGAGAATCCGTGAGCTGTCTTCAGAAGTTTGAAATCTGTACAAGTAATAGATTAACATCCGTGTTTGGAGAATCCGTGAACTGTCTTCAGAAGTTTGAAATCTGTACAAGTAATAGATTAACACTCGTGTTTGGAGAATCCGTGAACTGTCTTCAGAAGTTTGAAATCTGTACAAGTAATAGATTAACATCCGTGTTTGGAGAATCTGTGAACTGTCTTCAGAAGTCTTGGAATCTGAACAAGCGATAGGTTAACATCCGTTACTGGAGAACCCGTGAACTGTTTTCAGAAGTCTTAGAATCTGAACAAGCGATAGGTTAACATCCGTTACTGGAGAACCCGTGAACTATTTTCAGAAGTCTTGGAATCTGAATAAGCGATAGGTTAACATCCGTTACTGGAGAACCCGTAAACTGTTTTCAGAGGTTGATTCTGAAGCTTATTAATCTTTATCCTGAAAAAAGGGTAAGATATTAGTTGAAACAAAAAGTCATGTTGCATGAAATGTATGATGCAATGTATGTTATATCAATGTTTATGATATGAATGTAATGAATGCACATGTAGGCTGATGAACTGTCTTGCTGAGGAAGACGAATCCTGGATAGCTGGAGATAAAAGAATCTTGACTGCTGTCGGGGAAAGTAATTCCTTGACTGCTGCAGGGGATTGAAAATCCTTTGATCGTTGAAAAAGAGAAGTCCTGGGACCACTGTTGGGGAATCAGGAGCTTGGGTTGTATGCCAATCTACTGGGGATTCCTGTCTTGAGAAGATCTTCACTGGAGAATACCTGAATATCCTGTGAGGAACTGAGAATGAGGGTCTTCATTCTGCTTGGGGATTGATAGTTGGAAGTTTTAGCTTCGCTGGGGATTGCAAGAATCTTTTGATTGCTGCAGGTGTTGATCTAGGATCTTGAAAAGGTTGGTCGGTGAGATAGTTGTCCTGGCTGGTTTCAGGTATTTATCTCTGACCTGAGAAGAAAGATAGTTTTCCTGGCTTGTTACAGGTATTAATCTTCAATCTCTTCATGTAGATAATTTTCCTGTCTTGTTACAGGTGTTAATCCACAATCAGTCGTCTACAGATATTTTCCTGGCTTGCTACAGGCATTAATCTGGAACTTAAGAAAGATTGGTCAAGGAGATACTGTCCTGGCTGGTTTCAGGTATTGATCTCTGACTTGAGAAAGAAAGGCTTCCTGGCTTGTTTCAGGTATTACTCTTCAATCTCTTCATGTAGATAGTTTTCCTGGCTGGTTTCAGGTGTTAATCCATAATCAGTCGTCCACAGATATTTTCCTGGCTTGCTACAGGTATTAATCTGGAACTTAAGAAAGGTTACAGAATGGCAACCGTGTCTGGAGCATATCTGGACCGTATCTTCCAACAGGTGATGAAGGAATTGTTGAACACTTTTGACATTTGAATGCCCCAAGTGATGATGAAGGAGACTTGCCCCAAGTTCACTGAACTTTTGAGAGATTTGTTGAAATCTTGACTGGACTTCCCCAGGTTAACTGAACTTTGAAAGATCTATTGAAACCTTGACTGGACTGCCCCAGGTTAACTGGACTTTGAAAGATCTGTTGAAACCTTGACTGGACTGCCCCAGGCGTGCTGGATGGTGACATGTCAAGCCCCCTTGTCGATAGGAGATTTGTCAATGGAGGTGTCATCCTTTTTGAAGTGATTTTGCTCACTGAGAGGGCTTTCGTTCATCGGATATTCATTGTGTGAATTTCTCTGCTGTCAAACAAATAGCCAAATGCAAACAGTGATATTCAAGCAATGCAAAGTTTATGTTTGTCTCGAAGTTTTAAAAAATGCGTTTTTTAGCAGAAAACTTTTTGTAAGACAAATTTAACACCAGATTTTAGAGCAAAGCCTTACAGGAGTCAAGATACCTTTTGTAACAGTATGCTTTCGAACTAACCCATGCTTCAATTAGGACTTTTGAAGGGTTGTAACGTGGCTTGGTTCACGGTTTAAGAAACAAAGGATAAAGGTTCAAAGTATATTTGTACCCACCCGCTATTCGTGATGTCCTTCAGTCCTAAACTCAGTTAATTGTGCGTCGAACTCTGTTCGAATTTGGAACAACTTTTTGGGTGATGGTTCCCCAATTGAATTCGGGAAGGCAGTCATTATCTCCTTTTTTCTTTTGCAACATTTTTCATGTTGTTGAGGATTTTTAATGATCTCTTTCTTTTGATTTGTTATCCCTAACTTTTGCCTGACTGTTCCAGTTTTCGGGATCACAGTCAGCGGGATACCCCAGCTTTCTTTTGGCTCAGTGGGCTTTTCTCTTTCGAGAGGTAATGACTGCCTATGAGATAAGGAACCATCACTGTCTTTTGATTCGAAAGGAATGTCTTTCTTTTTTGATGCCGTTCATTGTATTATGAACTGAGAGTTTGCGACTTCAATGCGCATCTTTTTTTTTTTTGAATTAACTGAGAGACTACCCTGCCCCATGTTTAAATCAAAGGTTTCAATTTGTTTAGAACAGAAAACTCCTACTTCTTTGGCTCGAAGGGGTTGACTAGGGATTATCTTCCTTATAACTCCAGTGTTTGGGAATTGAAAGAAATGCCTGTACATCATCAGCAAGGTCTGTTCAAAAGCATACTGTATGAGAATATGGTATTGTTTCGTCATCCTCCCTCTAAAGGCTTGCAGCTTTTTATCAAGAGTTAAATATCATAAAGAAAGCATAAGAGTAGTGAAAACGAATGGATGAATTCAAGACAAACATATGTAATGCATTAATGAAACAAAGTTTGACATTAATAGATAAATTGTTTGAATAACAAAGAGATTACAACTTGGAAATTCAAATTAAACAAAAGTCTCTCAGTTTGAGCTTTGTCAATTCAGGTGGAGAAACCCTTAACGGAAGATTTTCATCTCGCCATCGGGCATGAATCTCAGCACTCCAATGTCGATCAGATCTTGAATCTTGTTCTTCAAGGCCCAACAGTCGTCGGTGTCATGTCCCGGGCTATAGGAGTGGTATACACAAAATGCGTCGGGATGATGGTTAGGAGCTGAGGTATTGGGCTTCCGAATAGGATCCCTCAAAGCAGTCAGATTGACCTCCAACAAGCGCTCAAGTATTAGAGATGACGGTATGTCAGTCTCAATGAACTGTCTTCCCGACGTATTTTGCTTACGCTGATTACCCCGTTGATGCTGACGAGGTTGTTGATGGGCTTGTGACCCTGAAGCAAGTAGAGGAGCCTTTCCCTTGTCTTCTTGTCTGGATGGGGGCTGAGTGGTGACTTGCTCTTCAACCTCAGATGTTTGCCCCACTCGGTTGTCCCGAAGCAGTTGGTTGACAAGAACTATGAGCTCCTCTTGTCTTTGAGCCAAGTCCTGGATAAGAGCCATCTGGCCCACCAGTTGTCCCATCATTTGGATCCTCATTGTTGCCAGCTCAAACTGCAGTTCCTCCAACTGATCACTCCTGGCATTGCTTGAATTTCCCTGGACCATGCCCCTTGTGAGGAGAGCTTTCACTTCTTCTTGTCCCTGGGACAGGTTCAAGAACATTTCTTTAAGTTGAGAATTTTGATCCTGGATATCCTTGACAGTCCTTTCTAGAGCCATCTCTTACTGAAATAAACAGTAGGAGAGTAAGGAAACCTGAAAAGGAAAAATTGTTATGATGTAATGCATGATATGTGGATGCATGTTTTCAAGGATCTCTTGGGGTAGACACAAGAGAACGTTAGAGGTTGAACTTCGATCTTTGATTGGAGAACTTCGCACCTGTGGATGTCTTTCCACAAGAATCAAGCTCACCATGTCAAGTGGGTCATAGCCCCTGATTCAAGTTGTTGTACTTGATCTTTGATGGCATTTGTTTAGAGGATAAAACCTCTTGCCCCTTGATAGACGTCCGGTTCAACGTGACCCTGCATCAAAAGAACCCTCGAGATCCTTGAAATGGTTATTGAAAAAATGCTATGGTATGATGTCATGATGTTATGTACATGTATGCAAAAACAAGCAAGTGTATATACAGGCAATCATATTCACACAAAGCAAACAAGTCCTTAGGTTTAGGCTTGCATGGGGTTTGTATGTAAGTACCCTCTTGAAGTTAGTTGGCTCATCTTGTCCTAAAATAGAAACCGGGTTCTAAGGAGCTCAATATCATTGGATTATTTTCTGTGTTCATTGTTTCGGTTTAGCCACTTAACTGGCGACCAAAATATTCCAACAAAACAACCCTCAATGAGTGTAGTATCGAGTAACTACCAACTTCGGACTGCACCAAAGTCGATCATCTCACTACCCCTAAAAAGGCTAAGATGGTCAATTAAGGTTCTAAGAGTTCTTTAGTGCTTCACGACATCACTCAGCGGCCCCGTACTCTCCTTGATTGAACTCAAGGGTTACCGGTACTCACAAATATGTCACACTAACATAGCTTACTCCTTCAACCATGTCGGTATACCCCTCACATTTCCCTCACAGTTGTATTGCTATTTACCTAAAAAGGTGCCCGCGAATCCGGGTGTAGGATAACAAACCCAAACAAGGACCCAAAAAGTAAAGCAATCAAGGCAATCAAAGCAAGAATTTAAAGGTGATTCTAAACCCTAAGGTAACCCCACTTATAAATTTGTCCCCAGCAGAGTCGCAAGTTCTGTGATACGGTGGGAGAACTGACTTGAGGTTTTGCGTTTGTATTCGCACTTGTTCGGTTTAGCAAGAGTCGCCACCGACTTTTTATTTTATCCTAAAGGAAAGGTTAAAAAGCACAGGAAAAACCTTTGAGATGTTTTCGTGGGTTCGGGGGGTAGATTATAGAAAGGGAAGGTATTAGCACCCTTTCTATCCATGGTTATCCATGGGCTCTTAGTTACTTGTTTTAGATCACTTGCCTTTATTTTCAATTGCTTGAAATGGTGGTGTGTGTGTGTGTTTTTGAAAATGTTTTGAAAAAAGATGCCTTGTCTAGGCAACCGTTGTAACAATTCTTTACTCGAATGTTTTACAAAGGTGTGTGTCTTTTCGAAAAGATGTTTCAATGTTTTGAAAGTTGTTTTGAAAGTTGTTTTGAAAGTTGTGTTGTGGAGTGGGTTTTGAAAAGTAGGCAAGTGTATTTTGCAAGTTTGATCAAGTAACTAAGAGTTGTCTACCCCTAAATTTACTCAAAGGTCTTTCTCATGTTTTAACCCTTTTAACAGTATTGTTCCACCATTGTATTTGGTAGACAATCTTGTGTCAGGATGTTAACGGGACGGGCGCGGGTCATCGGATAGACCATGAATGCAATAGTGCCAAGTGTCTTTGGCAATTTTTCCTTTAAGGGACTTGATCATTTTTAGGCAACTTTGAAAGCGTCATCGAGGGACTATGATCATTTGATTTGTTTGGTGTTGCCAAAGAAACTCAACATGCAAGCATGGCCCATTTTTGAAGGCAACAAGCGGGATTACCCTAGGGGTGCAAGTGTGAATTGTGTATTGATTGTCATGCATTTGTCTTGTATTAGGTTATCTAGCGGTTGATTTTAAATCTTCGCATACAAACCCTAATTACTATACAGTATATAGAAAGCGATAAATTGCGGGAATTTAAAGTCTAAGCTATTACAAATAAGTATCTGGGAATGGGGGTACAAATATTTACAAATGGGGATGATTTATCAGGATAGTAGTGTCCAAATATATTTATAACCAAATCGAATCGCAATCTCAATGTAAAATGTTTCAATGTATAAGAATAAAAGCGATGTATCGAAAGTATTTGTGTAAGTGTATGTGATTATTTACAAGTGATGCAAGATGTTAACTTAATGCGAAATTAAGTAAGTGTGATACGGTGGGAGAACTGACTATGTGTTTTGCGTTTGTATTCGCACTTGTGCGGTTGAGCAAGAGTCGCCACCGACTTTTTATTTTATCCTAAAGGAAAGGTTAAAAAAGCACAGCAAAAACCTTTTGAGATCATTTCGTGGGTTCGGGGGGTAGATTATGAAAAGGGAAGGTATTAGCACCCTTTTCATCCATGGTTATCCATGGGCTCTTAGTTACTTGGTTTTTTTAGATCACTTGCCTTGATTTTTGATTGCTTGAAAATGGTGTGTGTGTGAGCGTTTTGAAAATGTTTTTGAAGAGATGCCTTGTCTTAGGCGACCAATGTATTTGACTCGTGTTTGAGTGTTTTACAAAAGTGTGGATCTTTTCGAAAAGATGTTTCAAATGTTTTTGAAAGTTTGTTTGAAAGTGTTGTGGATTGTGGTTTTTTTGAAAAGAAGGCAAGTATTTTTGCAAGTTGATCTCAAGTAACTAAGAGTTTTGTCTACCCTATTGTACTCAAAGGTTTTTGTTATGTTTTAACCCCTTTTAACAATTTTTGTTCCACCATTGAAGTTGATGGACAATCTTGCGTTTAGGAAGTTTATTCGGGACGGGCGCGGGTCATCGTATGGACCATGAATGCAATGGTGCTAAATGTCTTTGGGCAATCTGTTTTGAAGGGACTATGATCATTCCGATTTAGGCAACGTTTTGAGGCTTATGATCATTTGATTTGTTTTGCCAAAGACATTCGACGTGCAAGCATGGCCCATTTGGAAGGCAACATGTGGGATTACCCTAGGGGGTGCAAGTGTGATTGTGTATTGATTACATGTATTTGTCTTGTATTAGGTTATCTAACGTTTGATTTTATGTACATGCAAACCCTAGGTCTAACCATGGCATAATTGGAAAACTGTAAATTGCGGAATGTAAATCTACGCTATTACAAAATAATGTTCGGGAGTGGGGGTATAAATGTACAAGGGGATGAGACTTATAGTATTTACAACCAAATCGAATGTCACAATCAAAATGTAAATATCGAATGTACGAATAAGATAAACAAATGTGTATAGGGCAATGTGAATGTATTGTGTAAGTGTACAAGTGTATATGTATGTGAATTGTGTATGTGTAACTATGTACAGGTGCGAAATGTGAAATTGAGCCGTATTAGGGTTTCGACCTAGATAAATGTTTTTAGATGAATCTTGATTTTTGTATGTTTAATGTACAAAAAGAGTTCAAGTTTTAAATTAAGAATGTTTCTTTATTTACAAAAAAAAGTATTTTAACTAAATGTTTGGAAATTAAATATTAGAGAAAAATGTATTGAATTGTTATGTATATAAAAGAAAAGAATGTTAATAAAAAGTCCCAATTTTAATTATGTATGGAAAATGTATAATATGTACAAATATGTTTCAGTATGTAAAAAAAAATATTTTTAAGTTAATTGGTATAAAAAGTATTTTGTTATTGTTATGTACAAATGTGTTATTAATTAAAAGAAAATGTTTTCAAATTTAATTTATATGATGTGTACAAAATTAATTTTTAATATACTATGTATGTACAAAATATCTATCTAAAAATGTCTTAATTTTATGATAAAAAGTATTTTTAATTAAGATAAAAAAAGGTAAACATTGTTTGTAAAAAATAAAAAAAGATTAGTGTTTTAATGAAAAGAATAAGTATTGTTTATATAAAAAAGAAGATTAGTTTTTAATATTGTTAAAAAAGAAAGAGGAGAAGTATTTTTAATGGGCTTAGGAAGGCAGAAACGGGTCAAGCCCATATCAAGTTTGAAATGAAATTAGGGTTAGGCGTGTTGGTTCAGTTGGGAACGACGGCTAGGGCTTGTGAGGCAGCGACGGCGCGTTGAGTTTCGTCTTCTCCGTTCGATTTCCTGAGCACTTGGTTCCGGCCACCAACATCATCCTCACACTCTCTTCCCTCCAAGGAAAGAATTCCACGTCCCTTGAAACAAGGTTGGTTCTAATCGTTTTATATTTTCCTCTTCTTTTCTGATTCGCGTAGAATTTATTCTGAGCTCTTTATTTTTTTTTGTTTTTTATGAGGTGAAGGAGAAGGGATAGAAGGCTCGTTACCTGCTTTTGGAGATGGAGGAGAGAAGAAAAGGGTGATGCTTCAGGAGGCCGGAACGGCGGTGATGAACTTTGAGCTTGCTTTGCTTCGGGTATCTTCGTTCCTTTGATACGTTAGGTTCTGATGATGATATGTGCTGAGGAATCCTTCTTAAGATTCACTTTTCTTTTTCTCTTCTTCTTCCACTGTGTGTTGATTGTCTTTGAGCATGAGTATGTCTGAGTATTTGCTTGGGATTTGCTTGTCTTGAACGTTTTTCTTGAACAGCTGTTGCCTATGGAAATATTGTTTTCTTCTTCGTCCCTGACTTGCTTCTTTCTTTCTTCTTCTTGAGAGGCTATGCGCTTGCTTGTGTGCTTGATGCTATGGTTGAAACAACTCTTGTTTTGATTAGCTTCTTATTGTTGCCTTTGTGTTATTGCCTGGAATTTTTGCTGGATGGTTGCCTTGAGATGCCCAGTGATGATCTCAGATCTGAGGGCCTATGTTGCCTTTGATACTTTGTTTTCCTCTGAGTCCCTGAGTTGCTTCTTTTTTCTTCTTCTCTCGAGCGGCTATATGCTTATTTGTGTTGCCTATGCTTGTTTGTGTGCCCAGTGATGTTCTACTGAGGGCTTAGGCTTGACAGTAGTGGTTTGATATGCATGGTCTGATGCTAGCTTTTTATGGTGAGGCTTTTGAGTTTGTATGCCAAAGTTTGGATGTTTGAACAGGGTAATGGTAGTTCTGGTTATGACAGGATGTTGGTTTCATAAGATGGTGGGGCTTGAGTTTGGATATCAGGTTTGTGTGTTTAGCATGAAGATTGAGTTCTGAGATGTGTGTTTAATGCAGGGTGTTCTGAGTTTTGGTTATCAGTTTTTTTTGTGGGTGTTTGAAGGTTTTGGGACAGTTTGAGGGTTATGACATTGGTTGGAGCTTTTGACTTTCACAGGTTCAGTAGCCTTTGAGTTTTGGGTTTGAGGATGTTGGTATGGTGAGGTTATTGGTGGTTTTTGGTTATGACTGATGCTTATGCTTGAGGTTATTCAGGTTATGGTGTTTATGAAGGTTGAGACAGGGTGAGGTTTCATGGTTTTGAATTTCTGTTGCAGAGTTGTTGTTTTATGCAAGTTTTGGGTATTTCTTCTTTTTTCTTATGCAGAGTTGTGAGCTCAGTTTGTATACTTTCTCTTCTCTCTAACCTGCTATGCTGCTCTCTCAACTGAGTTTGTATATTTCTCTTTTATCCTCTGAACTGCTATATTGGCTAATGTGTATTGTGGTGAGGCAGAGTTAAGTGCTTGATGCAGCTACTCAGTTGTGTTTGCCTTGACAGTTTTTTATGCTTCTCTCCTTTAACTATCTTGGTATTGGCTTGGCCCTTCTGCAGAATTGTGAAGTTTGGACCATTTTCTCTTTTTTTTATCCTCTGAACTGTCTTCTTTTTTTACTGAGTTGGCTTTTGATGATTTTGTATATCTTTTTCTTCTGTCTTCTCTACTGTCTGCTGTCTGCTGTGAACTGCTATTGAACTATGCCTAACCCTGCCTGCTTTATCTCTCTTTACTCTCTCTCCAAGTACAGTTTGAATTTTAATATGATTATATTCTGTACTATTTTGAAGGGGCCCTATGGGAAATGATGAGTTAAGACTGTTTAGCTTGCATAATACATCTTGCATCTCCTTTATCTCTCTTTTGACAGTTTGGACAGATTTTCTGCTTTGACAGTACATTCCCTTTTTGCTTTTCTTTGATATCTTTTCCAAAATCTTTCCATGACAGCTTGTATGCTTTTATTGATTTTCTTTGAGTGGACTTTGGGCATTTTGACAGTAGCCTTTGCTTTTGGATAGAAAGTTTGGATTTGAACTTTTCCAGTTTGGATTTGAAATACATGGTTTGAATTGGACATTGAGATTCTATGCAGCTTGCAATTTTTTAGAAACTATGCATTTGACATTTGCATTTCATGAAATAAAAATAATCTTCCCTCTCTGTGAACCGGGAGAAATCCCGTGATTTGCAGAGAGGGTCAACTGATCCCAGTCAGTGGCCCCTAATGATGAGCAACTTTTTATCTGTCTTTTAATTAAATGCTTTCTGACTTTTCTTGTTTCTTTTTGCAGATGAAAAAAAAGAATACCGGAGCGGAGTGAAGAACGAAGAATATTTAGAAAATAGGATAGTTTTTTTCATTCTATGTAATATTTAAATTAAATGTAAATTATTGTTTGTAACAACAATTTGTAAATAATTCAAATATCAATAAAAATCAAATTATCCAATTGGTTCTAACTTTCTTTATTGCTTATTTATTTATTTAAAATTCTTAGAATTAAAACAATTGAAAAATAAATTCAATCATTTAATTTCAGAATAATAAATAACTAAAATAAAACAACATTGATCCAATAAACCTGTCTTATCCAATCATCCAAAGCTAAGCAGCAATTAACCCAGATAGACTGATCAAACACATGAACACTGTGAATCCAATACTGCATCCTACATCTGACTGGCCCAATCAAAACGTACTAAATTCAAAAACCATTGTCTCTTTTGCCGATTAAACCAAGATAACGCGAATTTTAATCCGAATCTTGAAATAAACCGCAAAGTGCTGTGGAATTCAAATTCTTCTGAAAATATGCCCATAAAACCCTAATTTCCGATTAAATGCCAAATCACGCTTGCTTGATCAAAATTGAACTAAAAATCAATCAAACCTTAAGCCCACTGTATGGAACAATTCAGAGCTCTGAAAATCAGTAAAAACCCTAATTTTGCTTGACTGTCAAGAAAAGTCCGTTTGTCCGATTCTTGAGTCAGTTTGAGAAGTCAGGAAATGTTTGAAGCTGAGATTTCTTGGGGAAAAATGCGAGGGCAAATTTTGGGGTACAACAGTTGCCCCTGTTCAATCTTCTTTGACCTGGAGAGTTAGATTGGCAGGTTTGCCTTTCGCGACTTGAAGGTAAAAGGAGATTGGACACTAATGTGCCCAGAAAATTTGCGCTCGTCGATGCGACGGTGGAGGTGAATGGGCTTAAAGATGCCATTTGGTGATGGGCTTAAAGATGCCATCTGGTGTGAGAGAATTTGTCGGGGGATGGGCTTAGAGATGCCATCTGGGAATGGGCTTACAGATGCCATTCGGCGACCGCTGGTAGGAGGATGGGCTTATAGATGCCATATGGTGATGTTGAACTGTACGCCAATGGTGAGTGGACAAGTGTCAGAAGGGCATCCCTGCTTTGGAATATCTCTGAATTGGGGTCTGAACAAGCAACAGATTGACGCCCATGTCTGGAGAATCTGTAAACTATTTTCAGGAGTTGGGACTGAACAAGCGATGGAGCAGCATCCGTTGTTGGGAAGCGTCCGTAACCTATTTTCAAAAATTGAGAAGAGTCTGAATCAGTTGGTAGATTGACATCCGTTGTAGGGAAGAATCCGTAAACTAAATTCAAAGGTTGAGAAGAGTCTGAGCAAGTGATAGGTTAACATCCGTTTACTTGGAGAACCCGTGAACTGTTTTCAGAAATCTTGAAGTTGAAGAAGAACCGGTGTAGGGTTTCTTGGTGATGCGTCTGAATGGATCTGGAATAAGTATCAGAACGTCGTCGTGTCCGAGTCACATCTGAACTATTTTTTGGATGAATCCTGGGAGTTGATCTGTGTCTGTCGACTGATCTTACCTGAAAAGGCAAAGGGTTAGTTGGATGCAATGTTATGATGCATGATGCAATGTATGTGACATTAATGTTTACGATATGAATGTAATGAATGCGCTTGTAAGCTGATGAGCTAATCCTGCCGAGGATACATGAATCCGAGATGGCTGAAGATAAAAACGTCTTGACTGCTGCCGGGGAAAATAAATCCTTGGCTGTTGCTGGGGAAGAGAATTCCTGATGACCTCTACTGGGGAGTTCCAACTAGTAAACTCATGCTGGGGAGGTCAGACTTGAGAATCGTCAGCTTGATGGGAGGTAACTCTGGAGACCTCGCTGGGGAACTCAAGATTTGTCCTTCCCAAATTCTGTGGGGAGAAGGTTTAAAAGTCTGACTCCGCTGGGGATTGCCCACTTGAAGCTCTTGATCTGCTGGGGATACTGAAGCTTAAACTCTGAGGGGGATTGAATTCCTGAGGATTCCCTGGCTGGGGATTTCCAAAGATAAGTTACTGCTGGGGAATTTTGATGAACTCCGTTGGGGATTGGGAGAATTCTGGGGAATGCGATCTTCCGTGGTTGTTAGCTTGAGAAAAATCTGAACAAGTGATAGGTTAACATCCGTTTACTTGGAGAACCCGTGAACTGTTTTCAGAGATCTTGAAGTTGAATCAGTAATAGAGCAGCATCCGTTGTTGGGAGGCTTCTAAATTCAAAGGTGCACCTGAACAAGCTGATAGATTAACATCCGTTACTTGGGAAGAATCCATGAACTGTTTTCAGAAGTCTTGAGAAGAAACTGAACAAGTCGGTAGATTGGCGTCCGTTGTTGGGAAGAATCCGCAAACTGTTTTCAGAAATCTTGAAGTTGAGCCAGCAATAGAACCGCATCCGTTGTTGGGAAGCGTCCATAAACTGTTCAAAGGCTGCATCTGAACAAGTTGATAGATTAACATCCGTTGTTGGGATGAATCCATGAGCTGTTTTCAGAAGTCTTGATAAGAATCTGAACAAGTCGGTAGATTGGCGTCCGTTGTTGGGAAGAATCCGTAAACTTGTTTCAGAAGTCTCGAAGGGGAACCGGTGTAGGGTTTCCTGATGATGAGCTTGTGTAAAACTGCATCGGTTTTGAACACTTTTGACATTCGAATGCCCCAAGTGGTGATGTAGATAAAATCCTGGCTTATTGCAGGTGTTGGTCTACAATCGGTCGTTCACAGATGTTTCCTGGGTTGTTGCAGGTGTTGATCCGGAATTCTTCAGACATGCCCTGGCTGGATACAGGAGTCGAATCTGGAAAGGTGATAGTTGATAGATATGCCCTGGCAGGATACAGGAGTCGAATCTTCAAACTCTTCAGACATGCCCTGGCTAGATACAGGAATCGAGTCTGGAAATGTAATCAACAGATATGCCCTGGCTGGATACAGGAGTCGAATCTGGAAATAGTCGTCAACATATATGCCCTGGCTGGATACAGGAATCGAATCTTCGAACTCTTCAGACGTGCCCTGGCTAGATACAGGAATCGAGTCTGGAAATGTAATCAACAGATATGCCCTGGCTGGATACAGGAGTCGAATCTGGAAATGTTGTAATTGATTTGTTGAACACTTTTGACATTCGAATGCCCCAAGTGGTGATGAAGGAATCTTGAATCAGATTACTCTGCATAATGAGAGATTTCTTGAAATCTTGACTGGACTGCCCCAGGTTAATTGAATTGTGACATGCCATGCCCCTTGTTGATAGGAGATTTGATGATGGAAGTGTTATCCTCTTGAAGTGATTTCGACTTACTGAGAGAGTTTTCGTTCCTCCGAACATTCGCTGTATGAACTTCTTCGCTGTCAAACCAAAGGGTTAAATGCAGACAGTGATATTCAAGCGATGCAAAGTTTATGTTTGTCTCGAAGTTTTGAAAAATGCGTTTTTTAGCAGAAAACCTTTCACAAGACAAGTTAACACAAGATTTAGAGCAAAGCCCTACAGGAGTCAGGATACCTTTTGTAACAGTATGCTTTCGAACTAACCCATGCTTCAATTAGGACTTTTGAAGGGTTGTAACGTGGCCTGGTTCACGGTTTAAGAAACAAAGGATAAAGGCTCAAAGTATATTTGTACCCACCCGCTCTTCGTGATGTCCTTCAACCTAAGCTCAGTTAACTGTGCGTCGCACTCTGTTTTGAGTTTGGAACGACTTTTGGGCGATGGTTCACCAGTTTGAATTTTCGGGAGACAGTCATCATCTCCTTTTTCTTTTTCAACACTTTTCATTTTGTTGAGGGTTTTGTAATGACCTCACTATTTTGATTTTGATTTGCTATCCCTAACTTTCGCCTGACTGTTACCGTTTTCGGGATTACTGTCAGCGGGATGCCCCAGCTTTCTTAAGCCTCCTTTATAGGTTTTGGCTCGGTGGGCTTTTCTCTTTTGAGAGATTGACTGTCTATGTGATAGGGAACCACCCCTGTCTTTTGATTCTGAAGGAATGCTTTCTTTTTCGACGTCGTTTATTGTATTACGAACTGAGAGTTTGCGACTTCAATGCGCGTTCTCTTTTGAATTAACTGAGAGACTACCCTGCCCCAGGTTTATATCAAAGGTTTTGATTGTTTAGAACGGGAAACTCCTACTTCTTTGGCTCGAAGGGGTCGACTAGGGATTAACTTCCTTATAACTCCAGTGTTTGGGAATTGAAAGAAATGCCTGTACATCATCAGCAAAGTCTGTTCAAAAGCATACTGTATAAGATCACGGTATTGTTTCGTCATCCTCCCTCTAAAGGCTTGCAGATTTTTATCAAGAGTCAAATATCATAAAGAAAAGCATAAGAATAGTGAAACGAATGGATGAATTCTAGACAAACATATGCAATGCATTAATGAAAACAGAGTTTAACATCAACAGATAATTGTTTGACAGTAAAAGAAATTACAACTTTGAAAATTCAAAAAAAAAGCAAAAGTCTTTCAGTTTCGAGCTTCGTCACTTCAAGCGGAGAACCCTTTTAACGGAATATCTTCATCTCGCCATCTGGCATGAACCTTAGTACTCCAATGTCAATCAGATCTTGAATCTTGTTCTTCAAGGCCCAACAGCTGTCGGTGTCATGTCCTGGGCTATAGGAGTGGTAAACACAGAATGCATCGGGATGATAGCCAGGAGCGGAGGTATTTGGGTTCCGGATAGGATCCCTCAAAGCAGTCAGATTAACCTCCAACAAGCGCTCCAGAATTAGAGATGACGGTATGTCAGTCTCTGTGAACTGCCTTCCCGACGTTTCTTGTCTACGCCGATTGCCCCGCTGACGCCGGCGAGGTTGTTGATGGGTTTGTGACCCTGAAGCTAGCAGAGGAGCTTTCCCCTTGTCTTCTTGAGTTGATGGAGGCTGAGCGGTGACTTGCTCTTCGACCTCGGATGTTTGCCCCAGTTGGTTGTTTGGAAGCAGTTGGCGGACCAGAACTCCGAGTTCCTCTTGTCTTTGAGATAGGTCTTGGATGAGAGCCATCTGGCCCACCAAATATCCCATCATTTGGGTCCTCAGTGTTGTCAGATCAAACTGCAGCTCCGCAATCTGATCATTCCTGGCATTGTTGGGATTCCCCAAGCCGCTGGTGAGGAGAGCTTTCATCTCTTCTTGCCCCAAAGACAAGTTCAGGAACATCTCTTGCAGCTGAGCAGTCTGATCTTGGATGTCCTTGACAGACCGTTCTAGAGCCATCTCTTGCTGAAATAAACAGCAGGAGAGTAAGGAAACCTGAAAAAGGAAAGATTGTCAAAATGCAATGCATGATATGTGGATGCATGCTTTCAAGGATCTCTTGGGGTAAACACAAGAAAATATTAGAGGTTGAACTCTGCTCTTGGATTGGAGATCTCTGCCCCGGTGGACGTCCTTCCACAAGAATCAAGCTCACCATGTCGAGTGGGTCATAGCCACTGATTCTAGTTGTTGTTCTCGATCTTTGTTTGGAGAGCTTTGTGTTGGTGGATGTCTTTCCACGAGAATCAAGCTCACCATGTCGAATGGGTCATAGCCACTGATTCAAGTCGTTGCACTTGAACTTTGACTGGATTGGTTAGAGGAGAAACCTCTTGCCCCTTGATAGATGTCCGGTTCAACATAACCCTGCATCAACAGAACCCTCGAGATCCTTGAAATGGTTATTGAAAATGCTAAAATGCTATGGTATGATGTTATGATGTTATGTACATGTATGCACAAGCAAGTAAGTGTATATACAGGCAAACAATATTCACACAAAGCACACAAGGCCTTAGGTTTAGGCTTGCATGAGGTTCAGGTACTACCCTCTTTCAGTTTGTTGGTTAAAACCTGTCCTATCAAAAGTAACCGGGTTCTAGATGATCTCATATCATTGGCTACCCTCAATCGGTCATAACTCTAGCATCGCAACCTTTTCTCGCGGCCGGAACCATCTCGAGAGTTTAGCCTCAATGAGTGTAGCATACTGCTACTGTTCTAATGGCCAAGTTGGTCAATTAGGGTTCTAAGGTCGGTTGGTGCTTAATGACTCCTTGGAAGACCCATATTCTCCCCGTCTGAACACGAGGGATATCGGTACAGACCAAGACGCCACACCAACGTAGCCACTGCTTCACCCATGTCGGTATACGCCGGACAGGTCCCTCACAGATTATGCTACCTAAAAGGGTTTCCCCAGATCCGGGTTAGGATCTATAGAACTCCGATACAAAGCCCATAAATGTAAAGCAAACAAAGCAATCAATTGGAAGTAAAGGTGATCTAAACCCTAAGGTAACCCCACTTTAAAAAGTCCCCAACAGAGTCGCCAGTTCTGTGATACGGTGGGAGAACTGACTATGTGTTTTGCGTTTGTATTCGCACTTGTGCGGTTGAGCAAGAGTCGCCACCGACTTTTTATTTTATCCTAAAGGAAAGGTTAAAAAAGCACAGCAAAAACCTTTTGAGATCATTTCGTGGGTTCGGGGGGTAGATTATGAAAAGGGAAGGTATTAGCACCCTTTTCATCCATGGTTATCCATGGGCTCTTAGTTACTTGGTTTTTTTAGATCACTTGCCTTGATTTTTGATTGCTTGAAAATGGTGTGTGTGTGAGCGTTTTGAAAATGTTTTTGAAGAGATGCCTTGTCTTAGGCGACCAATGTATTTGACTCGTGTTTGAGTGTTTTACAAAAGTGTGGATCTTTTCGAAAAGATGTTTCAAATGTTTTTGAAAGTTTGTTTGAAAGTGTTGTGGATTGTGGTTTTTTTGAAAAGAAGGCAAGTATTTTTGCAAGTTGATCTCAAGTAACTAAGAGTTTTGTCTACCCTATTGTACTCAAAGGTTTTTGTTATGTTTTAACCCCTTTTAACAATTTTTGTTCCACCATTGAAGTTGATGGACAATCTTGCGTTTAGGAAGTTTATTCGGGACGGGCGCGGGTCATCGTATGGACCATGAATGCAATGGTGCTAAATGTCTTTGGGCAATCTGTTTTGAAGGGACTATGATCATTCCGATTTAGGCAACGTTTTGAGGCTTATGATCATTTGATTTGTTTTGCCAAAGACATTCGACGTGCAAGCATGGCCCATTTGGAAGGCAACATGTGGGATTACCCTAGGGGGTGCAAGTGTGATTGTGTATTGATTACATGTATTTGTCTTGTATTAGGTTATCTAACGTTTGATTTTATGTACATGCAAACCCTAGGTCTAACCATGGCATAATTGGAAAACTGTAAATTGCGGAATGTAAATCTACGCTATTACAAAATAATGTTCGGGAGTGGGGGTATAAATGTACAAGGGGATGAGACTTATAGTATTTACAACCAAATCGAATGTCACAATCAAAATGTAAATATCGAATGTACGAATAAGATAAACAAATGTGTATAGGGCAATGTGAATGTATTGTGTAAGTGTACAAGTGTATATGTATGTGAATTGTGTATGTGTAACTATGTACAGGTGCGAAATGTGAAATTGAGCCGTATTAGGGTTTCGACCTAGATAAATGTTTTTAGATGAATCTTGATTTTTGTATGTTTAATGTACAAAAAGAGTTCAAGTTTTAAATTAAGAATGTTTCTTTATTTACAAAAAAAAGTATTTTAACTAAATGTTTGGAAATTAAATATTAGAGAAAAATGTATTGAATTGTTATGTATATAAAAGAAAAGAATGTTAATAAAAAGTCCCAATTTTAATTATGTATGGAAAATGTATAATATGTACAAATATGTTTCAGTATGTAAAAAAAAATATTTTTAAGTTAATTGGTATAAAAAGTATTTTGTTATTGTTATGTACAAATGTGTTATTAATTAAAAGAAAATGTTTTCAAATTTAATTTATATGATGTGTACAAAATTAATTTTTAATATACTATGTATGTACAAAATATCTATCTAAAAATGTCTTAATTTTATGATAAAAAGTATTTTTAATTAAGATAAAAAAAGGTAAACATTGTTTGTAAAAAATAAAAAAAGATTAGTGTTTTAATGAAAAGAATAAGTATTGTTTATATAAAAAAGAAGATTAGTTTTTAATATTGTTAAAAAAGAAAGAGGAGAAGTATTTTTAATGGGCTTAGGAAGGCAGAAACGGGTCAAGCCCATATCAAGTTTGAAATGAAATTAGGGTTAGGCGTGTTGGTTCAGTTGGGAACGACGGCTAGGGCTTGTGAGGCAGCGACGGCGCGTTGAGTTTCGTCTTCTCCGTTCGATTTCCTGAGCACTTGGTTCCGGCCACCAACATCATCCTCACACTCTCTTCCCTCCAAGGCAAGAATTCCACGTCCCTTGAAACAAGGTTGGTTCTAATCGTTTTATATTTTCCTCTTCTTTTCTGATTCGCGTAGAATTTATTCTGAGCTCTTTATTTTTTTTTGTTTTTTATGAGGTGAAGGAGAAGGGATAGAAGGCTCGTTACCTGCTTTTGGAGATGGAGGAGAGAAGAAAAGGGTGATGCTTCAGGAGGCCGGAACGGCGGTGATGAACTTTGAGCTTGCTTTGCTTCGGGTATCTTCGTTCCTTTGATACGTTAGGTTCTGATGATGATATGTGCTGAGGAATCCTTCTTAAGATTCACTTTTCTTTTTCTCTTCTTCTTCCACTGTGTGTTGATTGTCTTTGAGCATGAGTATGTCTGAGTATTTGCTTGAGATTTGCTTGTCTTGAACGTTTTTCTTGAACAACTGTTGCCTATGGAAATATTGTTTTCTTCTTCGTCCCTGACTTGCTTCTTTCTTTCTTCTTCTTGAGAGGCTATGCGCTTGCTTGTGTGCTTGATGCTATGGTTGAAACAACTCTTGTTTTGATTAGCTTCTTATTGTTGCCTTTGTGTTATTGCCTGGAATTTTTGCTGGATGGTTGCCTTGAGATGCCCAGTGATGATCTCAGATCTGAGGGCCTATGTTGCCTTTGATACTTTGTTTTCCTCTGAGTCCCTGAGTTGCTTCTTTTTTCTTCTTCTCTCGAGCGGCTATATGCTTATTTGTGTTGCCCATGCTTGTTTGTGTGCCCAGTGATGTTCTACTGAGGGCTTAGGCTTGACAGTAGTGGTTTGATAGGCATGGTCTGATGCTAGCTTTTTATGGTGAGGCTTTTGAGTTTGTATGCCAAAGTTTGGATGTTTGAACAGGGTAATGGTAGTTCTGGTTATGACAGGATGTTGGTTTCATAAGATGGTGGGGCTTGAGTTTGGATATCAGGTTTGTGTGTTTAGCATGAAGATTGAGTTCTGAGATGTGTGTTTAATGCAGGGTGTTCTGAGTTTTGGTTATCAGTTTTTTTTGTGGGTGTTTGAAGGTTTTGGGACAGTTTGAGGGTTATGACATTGGTTGGAGCTTTTGACTTTCACAGGTTCAGTAGCCTTTGAGTTTTGGGTTTGAGGATGTTGGTATGGTGAGGTTATTGGTGGTTTTTGGTTATGACTGATGCTTATGCTTGAGGTTATTCAGGTTATGGTGTTTATGAAGGTTGAGACAGGGTGAGGTTTCATGGTTTTGAATTTCTGTTGCAGAGTTGTTGTTTTATGCAGATTTTGGGTATTTCTTCTTTTTTCTTATGCAGAGTTGTGAGCTCAGTTTGTATACTTTCTCTTCTCTCTAACCTGCTATGCTGCTCTCTCAACTGAGTTTGTATATTTCTCTTTTATCCTCTGAACTGCTATATTGGCTAATGTGTATTGTGGTGAGGCAGAGTTAAGTGCTTGATGCAGCTACTCAGTTGTGTTTGCCTTGACAGTTTTTTATGCTTCTCTCCTTTAACTATCTTGGTATTGGCTTGGCCCTTCTGCAGAATTGTGAAGTTTGGACCATTTTCTCTTTTTTTTATCCTCTGAACTGTCTTCTTTTTTTACTGAGTTGGCTTTTGATGATTTTGTATATCTTTTTCTTCTGTCTTCTCTACTGTCTGCTGTCTGCTGTGAACTGCTATTGAACTATGCCTAACCCTGCCTGCTTTATCTCTCTTTACTCTCTCTCCAAGTACAGTTTGAATTTTAATATGATTATATTCTGTACTATTTTGAAGGGGCCCTATGGGAAATGATGAGTTAAGACTGTTTAGCTTGCATAATACATCTTGCATCTCCTTTATCTCTCTTTTGACAGTTTGGACAGATTTTCTGCTTTGACAGTACATTCCCTTTTTGCTTTTCTTTGATATCTTTTCCAAAATCTTTCCATGACAGCTTGTATGCTTTTATTGATTTTCTTTGAGTGGACTTTGGGCATTTTGACAGTAGCCTTTGCTTTTGGATAGAAAGTTTGGATTTGAACTTTTCCAGTTTGGATTTGAAATACATGGTTTGAATTGGACATTGAGATTCTATGCAGCTTGCAATTTTTTAGAAACTATGCATTTGACATTTGCATTTCATGAAATAAAAATAATCTTCCCTCTCTGTGAACCGGGAGAAATCCCGTGATTTGCAGAGAGGGTCAACTGATCCCAGTCAGTGGCCCCTAATGATGAGCAACTTTTTATCTGTCTTTTAATTAAATGCTTTCTGACTTTTCTTGTTTCTTTTTGCAGATGAAAAAAAAGAATACCGGAGCGGAGTGAAGAACGAAGAATATTTAGAAAATAGGATAGTTTTTTTCATTCTATGTAATATTTAAATTAAATGTAAATTATTGTTTGTAACAACAATTTGTAAATAATTCAAATATCAATAAAAATCAAATTATCCAATTGGTTCTAACTTTCTTTATTGCTTATTTATTTATTTAAAATTCTTAGAATTAAAACAATTGAAAAATAAATTCAATCATTTAATTTCAGAATAATAAATAACTAAAATAAAACAACATTGATCCAATAAACCTGTCTTATCCAATCATCCAAAGCTAAGCAGCAATTAACCCAGATAGACTGATCAAACACATGAACACTGTGAATCCAATACTGCATCCTACATCTGACTGGCCCAATCAAAACGTACTAAATTCAAAAACCATTGTCTCTTTTGCCGATTAAACCAAGATAACGCGAATTTTAATCCGAATCTTGAAATAAACCGCAAAGTGCTGTGGAATTCAAATTCTTCTGAGAATATGCCCATAAAACCCTAATTTCCGATTAAATGCCAAATCACGCTTGCTTGATCAAAATTGAACTAAAAATCAATCAAACCTTAAGCCCACTGTATGGAACAATTCAGAGCTCTGAAAATCAGTAAAAACCCTAATTCTGCTTGACTGTCAAGAAAAGTCCGTTTGTCCGATTCTTGAGTCAGTTTGAGAAGTCAGGAAATGTTTGAAGCTGAGATTTCTTGGGGAAAAATGCGAGGGCAAATTTTGGGGTACAACAGTAAGTATTTATTCTTTTTTTGTGTTTTTGTTAATTATATACAAACAAAAGATTTAATAAAAGAAAAGAAATGTTTTGAGTTTAAGAAAAATTAATGCTTATGTATTTTAGTTTATATACAAAAGTTTTAATTAAACAAAATGCTAAACTTAATAAACCTAAGTTTTATGCCTTTTTAATTGTTCTAAAATAAAATTAGAAAAAACATTCTAAGGAAATTTTGTATATGAAAAAGGTTAATATGTGTTATTTTTATTTACAAAACAAATTATGTTATATAAAAGGAAAATAAAAAAAGAGTATTAGTTTAAAAAGTAAAAAAAAGGAGTGAATGGGCTTAAGGAGAAAGCTGGGCCCAAACAAAACAAATAAACAAAAGAAAAAATGGGGGGTGCACGCCAGTTTGCATTGGGCTTAGGCAGTTTTTGTGGGGCAAGGCCCAGCGCGTTTTGATAGTTTTGTTTGTTAGGGTTTTCAAAGTTTTGTATTAGAAAGGGTTTACAGCGTTGAGCTTAGAACGGCGACGCTTCCATTCATCGTCTTCTTCATCTCCTTGAGCCATGGATTCTGACTTCCTCTCTGCCTATGACCACCAGGCGCCAACGTCCGTCTCTCGTCTCCCCATGTTCATATCCAGGCGATGTTGTAAGGTAGCGATTTCTTCTAACCATTTTTAGGGTTTTATTTGCATGATTAATCCTTTCCTTGCTCTGATCTTTATGTTATTATTTGGTGTTATTTGTTTCTGTTTGAGGTGCGTGAAAAGGAAGAGGACGATACCTTTGTTTGAGACTGAGGAATGGACTGGAGGCGCCTTGGGCGGTCGGAGGCGTAGGGAGTATGTGATGTCTGGCTTGCCTGCTTCCTGGTACTCAATATCTTTAACCTTGCTTTGGTTTAGTGATGAGGCTCTCTGAAAACCCTATATTATTCACTTCTGCATCTTTTTCTTCTCTTTTGCTTGCTTGCTTCTGGATGTTAATTTGATGAAATGTTGATGTTGATTCTGAGTATTGTTTTTGTTGGACCCTGTGATGAGCCTAGCTCTGAGGGTTTTGTTGGTTTGAATGCTTCTGTTGCTTTTCCTCTCTCTTTTAGCTTGGGCTAGCTTCGTTGCTTGATGATGAACTTTCCAGTTCTGAGAGCTTTGTTTGGATGTGTTTAAAATTGAAACTGAGAGTTATTGGCTTATTGTTTCACTTCTGGCTGCTTGAACTCGATGATGAACTCAGTTCTGAGAGTTTGGATTGGTTATTTGGATGATAGTTGAGTGAAGATTATGCAGGTTGGGCACAAGTTTGTGTTTGCTTGGAGAAAAGACAAGCTTCAAGGCTTGTTCTTTAGGCTATGCAGGGCTTTGAAAATGCTTGATGTTTACAGGCTTTATTGTGATATGCTATGTTTGCTTTGGGCTTTTTGATGCTGAGTTAGTTTGAAGGCTTGAACAGGTTTGTGTTTGACAGGCTGATATGCTTGTGGGCCTGTTGTTTGAACTGGTAGTTTTTGATGAACAAGCTTTTTTAGGCTTTATGTTTTTGATAGGCTTGAAAGGTTTTTGATACTGAGTTTGAAACAAGTTTTCTGGTACAGGTCTGTAGTTGAATGTTTGTATGGATCTTTAGGCTTTGGCTTGCTGTTTAGAGGCTTGAAGTTTTAGGCTTCAGGCTGGTTATGCAGGTTGAGGCTTGAAGCTTCTTTTGGAGGCAGGCTCTTTGTTGTTTATGTTATGTGGTTCTATAATAGTTTGTAGTTTTAGGCTTTTTGTTTGAGATTATAGGTTGAGAGCTTGTGTGTATTCTGCCTCCTCTTTTTCTGTTCTGGTATATCTTGTTTATATCTTTAAGCCTCAAGCCTGCTGTACTGTAAGCCTCATCTCTCTCTCCTTCTCTCTCCACAGATAACAACATATTATATTGTTTAAATTTGTACTTTCTGAAAAAGTGATTGGCTGGAAAATGATGTAATTTGAAATGTTTGCTTGAATTGTTAGTTTTCCTCTGCATACTTTCCAGATTTCCTGCATATCTCTTGTGTACTTTGTTGACAGCTTTATTGGCTTTTGGTTGACATCTCTTTTAGACAGTTTGACAGCTTGGTTGACATTGGACTTGGTTAGGCATTGTGCAGTTCAGTTTGCCTTTGTAATTTGGTTGCTTTGCAATTATGCTGCTTGTTCAATTTGCCTCTTTGATTGACAATTTATGCAGCCTTGTATATTTCCATGTAGCTTATGCATTTTGTTTAACATGCTTGCAAACATTTTATATCCCTCTTTGTGAACCAAGAGTTTTCTTGTGATTTGCAGAGAGGGCCAACAACTGATTTCGGCCAATCACTTTTAATGATGAGCTTTAAATATTTGTCTGCCTTTTTTTTATTTCATCTGTGTTGACTTCTTTTCTTTTCTTTGTTTTTGCAGATAAAAATCAATTGAGCAAAGGGGAGCATCAGTAGAAGATGAAGACTTAGGAAAATTAGGATGCAATTTTATTTTACTTTTAACCATTTGTAATATTATTATTGTAAACAAAATGTAAATAAATTTACAGTGTTCAAATAATAATTTGTAACAAACATTTAAAGATGAATAAAAATCCTTCTTTGTCAATTAATTCCTTTTTCAATTCACTGTCCATTTAATTATTTAAGTTTCTTAAATTAAAATAACTGGAAGTAAATCCCAACTATTCTAACTTAGAATAAATAAATAATTAATAAACACTGTAGTCTTGCCACTTAGCATTAATCAATAATAAACCCGGCGCTCCAATTAACCATAGCAATGCACAGTCAATCACAACAAACGTCCACATGTCTCTTCCTTTACTGATTATACCAAACACTGCAAGTTCTCAATTCAAATGCCTCAGCTCATATCCCAAAGTAAATTGAAAAGAACTATAGAATTAATTTTTTCTGAGAATGCGTGCACAAACCCTAGTTCTTGATTTAATTTTTACAGAAGCGCCTGCCTGATCAAACCCTGAGCCAAACTCAACCAAACCCTAATAATCTGCTTGAACTGTTCCAGAGTCCATGAAAACCCTAATTTGGATAGACTGATAAGAAAAAGTTTGTTTGACTGATTCTTACGCCAATCTGAAAAGTCAGGGAAAACCCGAAGCTGTGATTTCTTGTGGAAAAGAGAGGGCAAATTTTGAGGTACAACAGCCACCACTTCCGGAATTCCCCCCCCCCCCCCCCCCCCCTCCTGAAAGCACGCAAGGCACGCCTATCGTTTCTTCTGGGAGAACAAAGGTCGACTCACCCATTAAGATAAAAAAACATGGGAGTCAATCCTTCTAGTCTAGAAGCAATTTCTAAGTTACGTTTCTTTGTGAGCTCTCACACTCTTTCTTCTGACTCCAACCCATCTCAAGTGCATAATGACAAGATGAGTCCTAAAGTAGTTAAAGCCGATAATCTGATGGCTAAAATTCGGACTCATGCTTTAAATCCTGATTTGCCTCATCTGCTCTATTCTGATCCAACTCTTGGGCCAGAACTCTCAGAAGTTCTTGCTCAAATGAAGGAACTCAATATGTCTGAATCATCCAGGTTGATGATCACGGCGTTTGAGAAACTTTCATCCCTCTATGCCAAAATGTTGAAATAATTCGAGCAAATGAGGCATCGGTTGAGTTACAGAAAGCCTTTATGGAAAAAAAGTTGGATATGGCGGTGCAAGTTACTGAAAAAATTAATGGTTTGTTAGCAATGGTTGAAGAGAAAAAACAGGAACTGATTCCCAAACGAAATAAAGCTGCTGAAATCCGTAACCAGATTTCTACTCTCAACAAGGAATTAGAGTTAATCACCAAGCAAGAGGAAGAAAATGACAATGTGATTAATCCCATCCAAGCAAAAGCTGAGCAGATGGATGTGGATGTCGTGGTGGAAAGTGACACAACTTCTTCTATGGAAATAGAACTTTAAAGACTTAAGATTCAAGCAAAAGGTTTTGAGTATCAGGCCACTAACCTCCGTGGCAAACTGTAGTCGTTTCAAGCCAAATTTAAGCATTTTTAACCATTGTAACAACAATCTTGTAATTCCTTCATGGCTCTAAGCCAAATTTTAACGAATCCTTTATTTGTTTGTTTTATATGTAATCTCCATATTTTATGCGTGTTTTGAATTTGCTGGTATCAACAAAAATTTTACCAACTCGTTGGTTCGACGAATATTTATTCTGTCGAGATTTTGATTTCTTGAAGAATGGGCTTATACTTTTTTAAGTACTTGCCATTTAACCTTAAGATTCGTCGATCTGGGGCTAACTCCTCAAGCTCATACGCATTATTTGAAAAAACTTGTATCACTTTGAAAGGTCCTTCCCAATTTGGGGACCATTTCCCTAATACCCTATCATTTTTGTCCATAGGCAATATTACTTTCTGTGATACGGTGGTAGAACTGACTGCTAATAGTGGTTTGCGTTTTGTATTTGCAAATGTCGCGGTAAGCAAGAGTCGCCACCGACTTTTATTTTATCCAACTAAGGAAAAGGAAAAAGAACAGAAAAAACCTTTTTCGAGAATATTTGAGTGTGGGGGGTATATTATAGAAAGGGAAGGTGTTATCACCCTTTCTATCCGTGGTTTTCCACGGGCTCTTAGGTACTTGCTCATTTTGAAATTGCTTGTGTGTGTTTTGAAAAGTTTTGTTTAATTCGTGATAACCCTTGTATCGGTCCTCAAGAGTGTGACGAAGTTGTTTTGAAAAGTGTTTGTATGAAAATGTTTGTTTGAGCAAGTACCTAGGAACCAATCTACCTACTCGAAAAAGTTTGTTCGTTTTCCTTTAGACATCGCAATCCTATTATTAAGGAATAGGTAGCACCGTCGTCGGAATTTTAAAAGGACGTTCGAAGGGACGAAATGGTCTCTGAAGGAAACAAGTAGGGATACCTTCGCATTTCGAAGGGACTATCGTCATAAGATCAATTCATAGGCAACTCGAGGGACAAGTAGGGACTATGATCTTTATGACGAATTTGAATTATGGGTCATTGCTAAGGTATCCCTACATTCGAGGGACGCGGCCATTATTTCTGAGGCAACCGAGTGGAGTAAACCCTAGGAGTGAACATGTGCAAGTGTATTTTTTCAGTTAATTATCTTTGCACAATTAGGGTTTTCTACTGTTTCAATTTCATTTATCTTTTGCATGCAAGCCTATTGTCCATACATCTAAGAGTTAAATAGTTGCGAAAATTAAAGTGTGATAAATTAGAGTCCTAACTATTACATGGCTTTGGGCAGATACATAATTATTTTGACTGAAAATAAAATGCGGAACCTAATTACTATTACAAACTCGTAGTATTTACAAATAATGAAAAAGGAAAAATTAAAAGCGTGCGGAAAATTAAATGCGAGAAATAATTAGATGACCTAAAAATCTAAATTGAGAAAATATTTATGTTATTTTAAAGGAAAAAATTAGGCTAAGTATAAAATTAAACCCTAAATCTAATTATTTTGAATTATAATAAAAAGACATTAAATTACCCTAATTTAATTAAACTAATTAATTAAAAATATTTTTTTATGAAAAAAATAATTTTGATGTTTTTTTGGTGATTTTTAATTAAATGAAAAAAATATTTTTTGGTGTTATTAAAAAAATATAATTAATAAATAAAAGAAAAAGAATTAAAAATTAAAAAAAGAGTAAGAAATTGGGCCTGTCTAAGCACCCAGGGGGTGTGTTTTGGAATTTTGTCCAGGCCCACTATATTGAGCCCAAACATGCACCAGATCCTGTGCGGGCACGCTTGGAAGGTGCACCATGGTCTTTAGTGGATTGGAACGTTGGATCTGTAATGGCAATGATCCATTGGCTGGATCAATAGGGTGCACGATGGACGTTTACTCATGAGTTGTATTGGATCTGCATTCAAATGGTCAAAAAATAGGAAAACGTTTGGACCTGGGATCGAACCCAGGTCCCACGCTTCACATGTTACCACCCCTTCCATCTGCGCTGCGTGAGTTATTTGTTATGATAATAGAATATAATCATAATGTATCAAACAAGTGACTAGGTTGAGGAAAATAAAAAAAAACGCGCGAACATTCAATCGGACCAATGGAATGGTGACGAGTTATCATCTTCTTCCCTGTTTGTCGTCTTAGGTATCAAGTTTATACCTACGGACAGAGCTCCATAGCTATAACCCTGCAATCCTCCAAAATACACACAATGCATGATAAATTAATTCCAAGGATAACAATCAACTCGTCTTGATCTCACGAGTATCATGGCATCATTTTGTTGGCCTAATTTCACCTGTATAAAAAAGCCCCAAAATGGCTTCTCAAACCCTAGCCATGGTAATCGTTAGTATATTCATCAAAACAGCAATTAAACCATTCAAACAGGTTGCAAATATGCTAACAATCATAGATGTATCATTCAAACATGATTAAGATGCAAGAATTAACGTAATCGATTTCAAAAAAAGAAGCAAACCGTATGAGTGTTGTGGGGTGATTCTGGGCGTTTTGACACTTGCAATTGATTGTGTTATCTCCAAGAGAGGTCTAAGAAGCGATTAGAAAGTTCAGCACGCCTTGAATTGGTCTGTGGAAGAAGATCCATCTCACACTTTTTGAACAAAATTTGAACTTTGTTTCTCTGTTTTGACGACTGCCAAACCTTTTCCCTTGCCTTGTTTTTGTTCACTATATGTAGCATGATGAATTAGGGTAACAAATTTGGATCCAATCTTGAGAATTGATGAAAAAGTATTTGATCTTTAAACCATATTCTTTCATTCCAAACTTGACCAAATCATGCCTTTTTTGCCTTGATTCGATTTAGCTTGATTAGGCCATCTCAAATAGATTTGATCTTCATCAAAATCAGATCATCAAAACAAATCTTTGATATTTTTGTTATTTATTTGATTTAATGTGATTTTTAATAAATATAAATCAAAATAAAATAAATAAATAAATAAATAAATAAATAGAGAAAATAAGGTATGGTTGTTGATTTAAGTCGTGGATCATGTTGGAAGTGAGGCACAAGCCTAAAAAGTTAGGCCCATTTGGCAAAAAATGCATTTGTGAGCACATTTTACTTTTGGCAATTTTCCAAAAATGGTCAACTTTGACAATGCATAACTCTTCCAATTTTAACCCTAGAGAGGTGTTCTCGGACTTTTAGAAATCTTAGGATGTCACCTAAACAACCCTTTTCGTATCATCTCAATTGGGTCTTCCATGTTCATGTAAGAAGCTTTGACCCAAAAGGTGTTTTTGTTGATTTTTCAAAAGGACATATAATGTAGAAATTCATATCTTTTTATGGGTGCCTTTTTTGGACTTGAGGGCTGAAGATGAGTTGTAGGAAATTGGATTCCCTTCAAAATGAGCCTTGGATGAGAAATTTCTGATAAAGTATGAGGAAGTTATGCTTGGTCAAATTTTGGTTGACTTTTCCTAAGAAACCCTAATTTAGCAACTTTTGAGTTTTGATGAATTAGGAGCATTCCTTGGGGAATCATGATCAACCCTTGATCAAATAATGAATACCAACATGGTTGAAGCAGTAGCTACGTTTATGTGGCACTTTGGTTGGTACCGGTAACCCTTGAGTTGAATCAAGGAGAGTACGGGGCCGCCGCGTGGTGTCGTGAAGCATCAGCTGACCTTAGAACCTTACTTAACCAACTTGGCCATTAGGGAGTAGTGAAATAGTCGGTTTTGGTGTAAAGCTGAAAATTGGTTGATACTCAATGCTACACTCATTGAGACTTGACTCCTGAGTTTTGTTTGGTTGCAAGTCAATTGCCTATCGAACGAAGCTTGTGGGAAAGGTCAGTGATATTGAGACCCCTTGGAACCTGGTTACTATTAACTAGGACAGATTGAGCCAACTAAACTTCAAGAGGGTACTCACCTACAAAACTCCATGCAAGCCTAAAACTAAGGATTTGTTTGCTTTGTGTGAATATGATTATTTGTATATAAACTTGCTTACCTCGCATATTTGTACATAACATCGTGACATCATACCATAGCATTTTCAATAACATCAACCATACCATTTCAAGGATCTCGAGGGTCTTTGATACAGGCTCACGTTGAACCAGACGTCTACCAAGGGGAAAGAGGATTTATTTTCCTCTAACCAAACATCGTCAAAATCAAGTAAAACAAACTGGAGTCAAAGGCTACAACCCACTTGACATGGTGAGCTTAATTCCCGTGGAAGGATATCCACCGATACAAAGTTCTCCAGTCCAAAACTGTAAGTCACTACTAACCCTGTGAGATCCTTGAAAACATGCATCCACATATCATGCATCATATCATGACAGGTATCTCCCATACAGGTTTCCTTATCTTCCTACTGTTTATTTCAGTAGAGATGGCCCTAGAACAGACCATCAAGAGCATTCAGATTCAAAACGCTCAACTTCAAGAGATATTCTTGAACCTGTCCAAGGGGCAAGAAGAGGTGAAAGCGCTCCTCACAAGGGGATAGTCATCAAGAATCCGGAGGGCACCAAGGATGATCAGTTGGAAAGGCTACAAATTTAAATGGCAACAATGAAAGTCTAGATGATGGGACAACTGGTGGGCCAGATGGCTCTTATTCAAAACCTGGCTCAAGGATAGGAAGAGCTGAGAGTCCTCATCAACAAGCTTCATCAGGAAAGATACAACTAAATGGGGCAAACATCTAGGATTGGGGATCAAGTCATCATTCAGCCTCCATAAGACAAGAAGTTGGTTTAAGGGAGAGAAGACCTCCCCAATTTGCTTCCACGTCACAAACCCAGCAACCACCTCGTCAACCAGGACAGGGTAACCAAAGTAAACAGGTCCCAGCCGTTAGGAAGTTTACTAAACTCGACATGCCTATACCGCAGGTCTTACATCACCTGTTGAACTTGAATTTGGTCACGTTAAGGGATCCTCCTTGGAACCCCAATACCTCTGCTGCTAACTATCATCCCAATGCATTATGTGCATACCACTCCAATAATCCTAGGCATGATACAAATGACAGTTGGGCTTTGAAAAATAAGACCCGAGACTTGATTGACAGAGGAATGCTGGATTTTACACAAGATGGCCAGACTGAGTTCTTCTGCCATCCCTCAAAATCTCTCCACCTAAAATGACAAGTTCAGACAAAGAGGCTCATGTTCATTTGAATTTTCAATTGTAATTTCTTTTGTTATTCAAATAATTATCTATTAATGTCAAACTTTGTTTCGTTAATGCATTGCATATGTTTGTCTTGATTTGATCCACTCATTTTCATTACATTTAAACTATGCTTTTTACTCTCTTTATGACATTCAACTCTTGCTAAAAGTTACAAGCCTTTAGAGGGAGGATGACGAAAACAATGCCATAATCTCATACAGTATGCTTTTGAACAGACCTAGCTGACGATGTACAGGCGTTCTTTCAAATCCTAAACACTGGAATTATAAGGAAGATAATCCCTAGTCAACCCCTTTGAGCCAAACAAGCAGAAGTTTTCTTTCTTACACATATTGAAACCTTTAATCAAAACCTGGGGCAGGGTAGTCTCTCAGTTGATTAAAACGCGTGTTTAGCCGCAAACTCTCATCTCGTAATACAACGAATGACATCAAAAACATTCCTCTGGAATCAAAAGACACCGATGGTTCCCTATCACATAGGCAGTCATTATCTCTCGAAGAGAAAAGCCCGTTAAGTCAAAACCTACGAAGGAGACTTAAAGAAAACTGGGGCATCCCGCTGACTGTAATCTCAAAACAAGAACAATCAGGCAAAAATTAGGGATAACAAATCAAAAGAAAGAGCTCACTACAAATCCTCAACAACATGAAAAATGTTGCAAAAATGGTTGCCTTCCGACAAACTTAACTTGTCTGAACCATCACCAAAATGTCATTCCAGACTCAATTGGAGTTCAAACGCATAATTAACTGAGCTTGGGACCGAAGAACGTCACGAAGAGCGGGTGGGTACAAATATACTTTGAGCCTTTATCCTTTGTTTCTTAAACCGTGACCAAGCCACGATACAACCCTTCAAAAGTCCTAATTGAAGCATGGGTTATTTCGAAAGCATACTATTACAAAAGGTACCCTGACTCCTGTAAGGCTTTGCTCTAAATCCTGAGTTGAATTTTTCTTACAAAATTTATTTACTCTCTAAAACGCATTTTCAAAACTTCAAAGACAAACATAAACTTTGCATTGCTTGAATATCACTGTTTACATATGGCTATTTGTTTGACAGCGGAGAAATTCACACAACGAATATCCGATGAATGAAAACTCTCTCAGTGAACAAAAACACTTCAAGTAGGATGACACTCCCATTGACAAATCTCCTATCAACAAGAGGACTTGACATGTCACTATCCAGCACACCTGGGGCAGTCTAGTCAAGATTCCAAGAAATCTCTCAAGAAGTGCAGAGTAACTAGGGGCAGGTCTCCATCTCCGTCACTTGGGGCATTGAACGTCAATCTCAACAAAGGGTTACGTACAATTAAACATTTTTTGGAAATTCCGCAAACATTTGCTGCTAGGGGCATTGACAAGTCTCCCCAAAGTCCTTCTCATAGGATGATTCCCCAGCAAGAGTTTAATCTCTGAAAACCTTTCCCCAGCCGAGACAACCTCAAGAATCCTCGAGGACTTTCCCTAACGAAGTTGTCACCTCTCTAGCAGACCGGCAACAGGGTTTATTTCCCCAACAAACGGTAGAATTCCCCAACTTGAGTTTGCCTCTCCGACTACTACAAATCAGAGGACCACAACTCCTCTTCTCTACAATCCCCGACAAGTTGTTGTGAAGCCTAGAATCTGACCAGATAACAGCTAACTTTTGATTCTCTCCAGCCAAAGAAAATTCCCCAATAGAGCAATGGACAACCGAGACTCCTAAACTATTTTTCCAAATAGGAATCAACACTCTCCAACAGAGTTTTTAATGTTCCCCAACAGAGTTATCCTCAAAACAGGAATCCCCATTGGAAATATTATAAGCAAAGTTTGAAGACACACCAACTCTTCAACAGTAGTCCAGGATTTAACGACTCCCCAACATTTGTCAAGGATTTATTTTCCCATACAAAGATACACTTCAATAAACATTTCACATTTCATACATCCTATTTACATACATGATAAAGTGCATACGACACAATCTCATTTATTTTGAGAACATCATGACATCATGCATTTCATACATCATGACATTGCATATTGCTAACATTTTACCTTTTCAGGAAAAGGTAAATCAACAGATGGCTACCATCAACCTTTTCAAGTTCCAGATTAATACCTGCAACAAGCCAGGAAAACTATCTATGGACGGTTGATTATAGATTAATACCTGTAACAAGCCAGGAAAATTATCTACATGAAGAGATTGAAGATTAACACCTTTAACAAGCCAGTAAAACTATCTTTCTTTCTCAGGTCAAAGATTAATACCTGAAACCAGACAGGACAACTATCTACTCGACCAGCTGAAGCAACCCTACAACAGGTTCCTTCTTTCCAAGATGAAGTTTTACACGGACTCATCATGAAGCAACCCTACACAGGTTTCTTCTTTCCAAGATGAAGTTTTACACGGACTCATCATCAGGCAACCCTAAACAGGTTCCTTCTCTTTCCAAGATGCAGTTTTACACGGACTCATCATGAAGCAACCCTACACAGGTTCCTTCTCCTTCCAGATGCAGTTTTACACTGACTCATCATGAAGCAACCCTACACAGATTCCTTCTCACTTCCAGATGAAGTTTTACATAGACTCATCATGAAGAAACCCTACAAAGGTTCCTTCCTTCAAGATGTAATTGTACACTGACTCATCGTCAGGCAACCCTACACAGGTTCGTTCTTTCTAAGATGCAGTTTTACACTGACTCATCATCAGGCAACCCTACACAGGTTCCTTCTTTCCAAGATGCAGTTTTACACGGACTAATCATGAAGCAACCCTACACAGGTTCCTTCCTTCAAGATGAAGTTTTATACGGACTCATCATCGGGAAACCCTACACAGGTTCCTTCTTTCCAAGATGAAGTTTTACACGGACTCATCATGAAGCAACCCTACTCAGGCTCCTTCTCACTTCCAGATGCAGTTTCACACTGACTCATCATGAAGCAACCCTACCCAGGTTCCTTATCACTTCAGATACGCTCCAGACACGGATGCCATTCTGGAAATCATCCAGTTCCAGCTTATAGATACAGTCCAACAATCATTTCTGGATGGCATCTTTAAGCCCATCTCCAAAAACTATCCATTATCTCTCCAAATGGCATCTGTAAGCCCATTCCCTACATAATCAACTAACACATCTTCGAGTGCAAACTTTCTAGGCACTCTAGTGTTCAATCATCTTCCACCTTCAAGTCATGAATGGTAGATTTACCAATCTAACTCTTCAGGTGTAAGAAGATTGAACAGGGGCAACTGTTGTACCCCAAAATTTGCCCTCTCATTTCTCAAGGAATCACCCTGGATCCTCAAGTTTGCTTTCATCCAATTTCAAGCCTTGAACTACAAATTTTCCAAGAAAATCACTCACAAGGGCAAATGGTCATTTGCACACTGAGAAGTCTAACTTTGACTTTTGGATCAAAATCAAATCTCAAAAATCATATTTCATCAAGACATGTTGAAATATGAAGTTTGTTTCATCAAGAAATTCAAAAAAAGTCAAAATTACTTTGGAGAAGTCAAAATTCTAAATACTTAGAATTTTTTCTAAGTGTTTAAGAAAATATGACAAGCTCGGAACTTTTGACCAGATTATCACCATAACACTCAGCAAGTTCTTAACACTTTCAAGACAGAGTTTGGTCAGAACTTCTGGGAAAGTTTTCACAAAGGTTTAGTCAGAGCTTGCAAGAGCCGTTCAAAGAAGGTTTACAAAGTGTGTTACAAATTTCCTGGAAAGCCTGGGAGCTCCTTCAGAACATGTTGGATCCAGAAGATACAAAGATCAGAGGTTGGATGCTATGATGAAGCCGAACTTCTGATCTAGAACTAAGCCATGGTGTAGAATCTCACGTTGCAGGATTTCTGGTTGTGATAACTCTCATCATCATTTAATGCTCATTTAATGCTCACAACCACTTTTGAGTCTTTATTC
Organism: Vicia faba; assembly: GCA_948472305.1. Classification (NCBI taxonomy): domain Eukaryota; kingdom Viridiplantae; phylum Streptophyta; class Magnoliopsida; order Fabales; family Fabaceae; genus Vicia; species Vicia faba. Next base: position 1,110,167,513 of record OX451738.1, read on the forward strand.
AAAGGATTTCCACCACGTGTACCTCTATTGTCTTGGGATAGCAAACTTTGGTACTAGGCACATACTTTGCTTTTTGTTTTTCCTTAATCCTACTGACAACTCCAGCTTAAGCATGGCTGAAAACTGCTAACCACCATGCTTGCTTCAAGAACAAGGCAGCGTTTTAGCATATGAAGGTTGTATTCAACGCTTTGGTCAGAACTTAACCAAATCCCAAAAACCTTGTTTATACAACTCGCTGCAGACCTATAACCAACAACTAATTCAGCCTACATTTGTGCCCCATATTTGCATCAAATTAGCATACGAAGACTGTGATTAAAAGGAAAGGGAACATGATGCCAAAAAGGATCAAAATCCCATTTGTTTTTCCCCTAAAAAAATCACAACAAATCCATCTATAAATAAGTTGCTCCATCACACTTTCAGGGAGGCTGGCTGGCTTTTAGAGAGAGACTGGCCAAAAGAGAGAAAAGGAAGTGGTGAAACCTTCATAAAAAATCCAGATTTCCCAAACAGAAAACAAAACCTTTGTTCTTCCTTTTGGATCAAAGAACACAACCAGTGTTCCGTCACTCTCGCTGACACCAGAACATCTGAAGGTAGCAGTTCAAGCCTCCAAACACACGTCCAGGTTCAAGGTAAGTCTTTCTGACTCTGCATCTTTTCATTCAGAACATCATTAAACATGTAAATATCATAGTATTGATGTTGTCTATATCATTGCATGAATAGAAAAACTATGGATCAGAACTTCTTGATTAGGGCTAGACTCAGATTTAGGATTAGAACTTCTATAAATTGGTGTGCTATTATCCTTTTGGCTTGTTGTTTATTAAGAACTAAATAAATTGTTGATATGCTGATTAAGAGTTGAAATATGGCATAGAACTTCTGATGTTCACTCACAGCTTTAGTACAACACTGAACTTCTGAGTTCTCCTCACTGTTAATGCACACTGAACTGCTGAATGTTCACTCACTGTTTTAACACTCAGAACTTCTGATTTTCATGCGCTGTTAACACAAACTGAATTTCTGATGTTTACATGCTGATAACACACTGAATTACTAATGTTCACTTACTGGCTCAGTACAATACAGAATTTCTGATGATTCACTCATTGTTCTAACACAACACAGAACTTCTGAGTTCTCCTTACATGTTAAATACACTGAACTTATGATGTTTCCATTCGCTGTTTTCAAACACTCAGAGTTTCTGATTTTCACATGCTGAAAATACACTGAATTTATGAAGTTTACTCATTATTTTAGTGTAATACATAACTTCTGACTTGTGGCCCACTGTCTGAGTACCACCCAAAAATTTTGTGTTTTCCCTCTAACGTGTCTTGCAGGACCTCAGAGTGTACCAATCCAGAACCTCTGATTCCATTAACGTTCTTTTCTGAGTCATCACGCGCCTGGCTTCAGAACTTCTGATACTTGTCCCCTTGCTTGCAGTAACATGTTGTTTCTGCCTTTCATTTATTTCCCTTTTCATCATTTTTAATATCAATATAAAGAATACATAAAAATATTTTTTTTATTAATTAATTTATTTCTTTTTTTCATTAAGACGAAAACATTCTCTAAACAAGTCCATTTCTTTCTTATATTGTACATTTCAATATGGTTGTAATAGTAACTTAGGACTTATTTTTACTTGCAACCCACATTCATAAATATGTACCCCCATCCCCCTAATATTGTAATAGCGTAGGACTTTACATTTCTGCAACTTATCGCTTTCGAATGTAAATTCTAGTAACCAGGGTATGTATGGCAAGACATGAAATTGAAAAATAGATCACCCTAATCAAGACTAAAATACATGCAATCAAACACACTTTACACACATGCACCCTTAGGGTAATCTCACTTTGTTGCCTATCGGAAAAATAGTCATGTCCCTCGAACATGGGCGTTTTAGCAAAAGACCTTCGATAAAAGACCGTAGTCCCTCGATGACCCTCGATGTTGCCTTTGATAAACGATCTAGTCCCTAAAACGAAATTGCTAAAACGTCCCATGGGTTGCCTTCTATGACTATACAAACGTCCCAACATCCTTCCTTTCACATCCCAAAACAATGGTAAGATAGAAACGTCTAAAGGAGGAGGAAAAAAACATCTAAGACCTTTTGAGTAGGTAGATTCTCCCCCAGTTTCTTGCTCACAACAAAAACATTATAAACACTCTCACTTTGAAACATTTTCAAAAGACAACACTTTGTATGCGTTCTTTTAGAGACGAGAATCATTACAAAGACACCTTTTCAAAATCACTTTCAAAAAACACCTTCCACAAACACCTCCTTGAACTATTTTCAAAACAACACTCTGTATGCATTCTTATAGAGACGAGAATCATTACAAAGTCACATTTTCAAAATACTTTCAAAACCCACACCACAAGCACATTCAAACAAAAGAAAGTGATCTAGCAAGCAACTAAGAGCCCATGGAAAACCATGGATGAAAAGGGTGCTAATACCTTACCTTTTCATAATCTACCCCCCGAACTCAAGAAAACATCTCTAAAGGTCTTTCCTGTGCCTTTTCACCTTTCCTTATTGGATAAAAGAAAAGTCAGTGACGACTCTTGCTAAACCGCAACATTTGCGAACATAAACGCAAACACCCAAGTCAGTTCTCCCACCGTATCACAGAGACCTTTAGAGTTTACCCATCTTAATGAGAATGGGAACCCTAATTGGAGGTTCATTGCTTTATGGGGGAGTTTTTCTGGTCAACTCTTGGGCATCTTTGAGCAAGTTGAGTATCTCAATGAACATATGTTGAGTAAAATGAGAGGGAAAATTTTGGGATACAACAGCTTCCCCTGTTCAATCTTCTTAAACCTGAGGATGTAGATTGGTCGGTCTGCCTTTCATGATCTGAAGGTAGAAGATGATTGAACACTAGAGTGCCCAGAAATTTGCACTTGCATGAAGTAATACTAATTGGTGATATCGGGAATGGGCTTACAGATTCCATTTGGAAGTCGACAAAGAATCGTCGGAGATGGGCTTAAATATGCCATCCATAAAAGATATCAGTTGCATAAGAGATTCCTTTGCGAGAATTCGTATACCTGTCGTTGAGGAGGATTTCACCGGGGAATGTTCATTTATGTCCTGGGAAATAGAGTATAGAAGCTTCAATTGTCCATTACTCTACTGGGGAATTAACTCCTGATTAAGGAAATGGAAGTAAACTACATATCTGGTCAGGGTCCAGGCTGCACAGTGACTTACTGGGGAATTGTGAAATCGACCGTGTCTGGTCGAGTCCAGGTCTTATAATGTTGTAAACTATTGTCTGGAGATAAAAGAGAAGGAACCTGGATGGTAGGGTTACTTCGAGGTGAAAGCCGTGATAGTAGGGCTGCAAGAAGGAACCTGGATAGTAGGGTTACTTCGAAATGAGAGCCTAGATAGTAGGGCTATGAGAAGGAACATGGGTCGTAGGGTTACTTCGAAATGAGAGCTTGGATAGTAGGGCTATGAGAAGGAACCTGGGTCGTAGGGTTACCTCGAAATAAGAGCCTGTATAGTAGGGCTATGAGAAGGAACCTGAGTCGTAGGGTTACTTCAAAATGAGAGCCTGGATAGTAGGGCTATGAGAAGGAACCTGGGTCATAGGGTTACTTCGAAATGAGAGCCTGGATAGTAGGGCTATGAGAAGGAACCTAGGTCGTAGGCTTACTTCGAATTGAGAGCCTGTATAGTAGGGCTATGAGAAGGAACCTGGGTCATAGGGTTACTTCGAAATGAGAGCCTGGATAGTAGGGCTATGAGAAGGAACATAGTCGTAGGGTTACTTGGAAATGAGAGCCTGGATAGTAGAGCTATGAGAAGGAACCTGGGTCGTAGGGTTACATAGAAATGAGAGCCTGGATAGTAGGGCTATGAGAAGGAACCTGGGTTATAGGGTTACTTCGAAATGAGAGCCTGGATAGTAGGGTTACTTCGAAATGAGAGACTGGATAGTATGGCTATGAGAAGGAACCTGGGTCATAGGGTTACTTAATTTGATCATGTAGATTAGCTGACCCGTTTGATTTCGAGAACTGATTTTCCATAAGTTATCTGCAGATGTAACTTGTATAAGTGCTGGAATTGCCGAAGATAAACGTCTTTCCTGAAAAGATAACAGGGTTAATTATATGCGATGTATGAAATGCATGACGAGATGATGTTCTCAAAATAAATGAGATCATGTTGTATATGATATATATGCGCATGTCATGATGTATGTACATGAAATGCTATCGGAATATGTTCGGGTCTGGGAAAATAAATCCTTGACTGCTGCTGGAAATTTATGAATATTCTGTCAGGAAGAGATTCTGTTTGAGAATAAATTCTGCGGGGAACAAACTTAGAAAGTGAATTTCTGTAACTGAAGTAGTGAGCCCTGTCGGGGATTGAGCTTCTGCATCCAGAGGAATAAACTCTGCTTGGGGGATGAATTTTACTGACCTGCCCGCGATCATGAAATTCGGCTGGGGGATACAGCTGTCAGGTTTCTGAATGACCCTGGCTGGGGAGATTACTTTTTGTTTCAGGACAACCGATATCAATGTTTTTGAATACTCTTAGGGAGTGTATATACTGATGATTGTGCTCCAAAGTTGGCTCTATCGTGGTACTTTATGGGCAGAGCAACTGTCGGTTTGACACTTCTTGTTCTTTGCCCCTGTTTCTGGAATTACGAGTAATTGTCTTTTCGTTTCTTATGTAAACATTTATGAGCAACAATCATATTCAAATGCATATGTCAAGAATAAATCATTGGACGTTTTTTGCAAAACAAAATAGGAAAAGAAAAAACTCAAAGTTTCTTTTGAAAATGATTTTATATTGATTTTGAAGTTGGCCCGTAATAGGCGTTTTCGTACAAGGAGGCTGACGTCCTAGTAAGAGAACGTTGCCGTAAAAATAGAAGCTATACAAATTTGCGTAAAAGAAAACAGCTGTGTGAAACAATCCCATTGAGTTCCAACTCCGATATTGCCCCTATGTCTTCAAGCGTCTCATCAGCTTGTTGTTTGTCTGAAGTTAATTAGGTTGATCGATGTCGTTCGAGCTTGATAATTGATATCGAAGTCTGGTCGCAAAGTGATCCAATGGGACATAGGGATACGCTTTACATTCCTAACTTTTTCCTATACTGCTTTTTCAGGTTTTCAGTCCACCGGGATACCTTTTCTTGCCCAAGCTACCTTTTCAGGTTTTTGGCTTTCTGGGTGTACAGATTTTTTCATTTTCATCCCTTATTTTTTCCCGGACCCTTTTGATTCACCAGAAAGCCCTTATTTTTGCCTAGGCCAGTCAACCTAGCGGGTCTTTTGATTAGACGTAGTATCTTTTCACTATGTCTGCATTGACAGGGTGAGAAAGGTCGTCACCGTCCATGGTTATTAGAATCATAGATCCACCCGAGAAAATGTTCTTAACCACAAATGGCCCTTCATATGTGGGGGGTCCATTTGCCCCTGGGATCACCTTGTGGCAGTATGATGCGCTTGATCACCAGATCCCCGACTTGATATTCTTGACGCATGACTTTCTTGTTAAAATCCTTAATCATTTGCTTTTGATATGTCTGACCATGACAGATAGCAGTAAGTCTCTTCTCATCGATTAGATTTAGCTGATCAAGCCAAGTTTGGGTCCAGTCGTCTTCATTCAAACCTGCATCCTTCATAATCCTGAGGGAAGGCATCTGGACTTCGATGGGTAGGACTGCCTCCATACCATATACCAGATAGTAGGGTGTTTCCCCTGTCGGCGTTCGTGTTGAGGTACGGTATCCATGAAGAGAAAATGGTAACATCTCATGCCAATCTTTGTATGTCAGCGTCATCTTCTGTATAATTTTCTTGATGTTCTTGTTAGCCGCTTCAACAGTTCCATTCATGTTCGGCCAGTAGGGAGAAGAGTTATGATGTTGTATCTTGAACTATTTACAGAGCTCGATGATCATTGTGTTGTTGAGATTCGTACCATTGTCAGTAATAATTCTCTCTGGCACACCATATCAACAAATCAGATTATGTCAGATAAACCACACCACGACGTTCTTGGTTACTGTAGCAAAAGAGGCCACCTCAACCAACTTCGTGAAGTAATCAATGGCTACTAGGATGAAGTGATGCCCATTGGAAGCAGTAGGCCTGATTTCTCCGATCATGTCTGTGGTACGGTGGGAGAACTGACTAGGGTTTTGTTTTCGCAAATGTTTCGGTTGAGCAAGAGTCGCCATCGACTTTTTATTTTATCCTAAGGAAAGGTTTAAAAAGCACAGCAAAAACCTTTTGAGATATTTTCTTGGGTTCGGGGAGTAGATTATAGAAAGGGAAGGTATTAGCACCCTTTCTATCCATGGTTATCCATGGGCTCTTAGTTACTTGCTTAGATCAACTTGCCTTGGTTTTCAATTGTTTGAAATGGTGCTTTGTGCGTGATTTTGAAAATGTTTTGAAAAAGATGCCTTGTCTAGGCTACCCTTGTAACAGTTCTTTACTCGAATGTTTTACAAAAGGTGTTTCTCTTTTTGAAAAGATGTTTCAAGGTTTTTGAAAGTTGTTTTGAAAGTGTAGTGATGTGTGGTTTGAAAAATAGGCAAGTGTTTTTGTTTTGCAAGTTGACAAGTACTTAAGAGCTATCTACCCTAAAGTTCTCAAAGATTTTTGCTATGTTTTAACCCTTTTAACAATTTTGTTCCACCATTGTATTTGGTGGACAATCTTGTGTTAGGATGTTAACGGGACGGGCGCGGGTCATCGTTTAGACCATAATTGCAATGGTGCCAAGTATCTTTGGGCAATTTTCCTTTAAGGGACTTGATCATTTTTAAGGCAACTTTCGAAAGCGTCATCGAGGGACTATGATCATTTGATTGTTTTGTTTTTGCCAAAGATACCTAACATGCAATATGGCCCATTATTGAAGGCAACAAGTGGAATACCCTAGGGGTGCAAGTGTGATTAGTGTTGTCCATTTTCATGCTTGTTTATCTTGAAATTAGGTCAAACTATTTTGGTTAATTGACTTGCATACAAACCCTAATTCTAACATGGCATAATTAGAAAGCGTTAAAGTGCGAAAAATAAAGTTCCTAAGTTATTACAACACAATATATGGGAAGGGGGGTACAAATGTTCAAATGGGGGTATTTTGACAAGGAATTTAAACCTAGACTATTACATCAAATTGGGATTTATACAAATTATTTAATATACAACAATTAAATAAAAATGGAATAAATATGCAAGATGCAAAAAATGTTTTTTATATGTATGAAAAAAAAGTGTTTTTTTATGTCAAATAAACAAAATAAAAAGTATTAATTTTTGGAGTTTTTTAGGTATTTAGGGCAAAACCCTAATTTTGCAAATAAAAGGTATTTATTATTTAATATATACAATATTTATTAATTATGTACAAAAGAAATAAAAAAAGAGAAGTATATGTGTCAAAAAGGTATTTTTGATGTTAAATATTAATAAAAATAAAATATTATATTTTGTATTTTTTAACCTAAATATACTAATAAATATATATGTATTTGTATTATTTACTAAATATATTAAATATATACAAAAATAAAATATTTAATATTTACAAAAAAAGTATATTTTATATAAAATGTTTTCAAGAGAAAAAATGAAATAAAAATCAGAAATAAAATATCTTTGTATTATTTTTAGTTATTGTAAATAATAGTATATAAGTATTTATTTATGTACAAAAACTAAATAAAGACTAATAAATATCAAAATAAATGCAAAAAATGTGGAAAAAATGATTTTGATATTTTTTCATACTTAGATAAAAATATGGAAATAAAATCAAAAGGAAAAAATGGAAAATGATAAATAAAAATCAAAATGGGTCAGGGAGGTTCCAAAGCAAAAACAAGGTGCAAATAGGAAAAGTGGAACAGGCCCAGCCCAAAGACCAGCTTCTTCAACCTCCAGCCATCTCTGTTTGAAAAAACGCGCGCCTTCTTGCTTCAACATCAAGATCCTGATTCTTTGATTTTTAATGAAAACTTACAACACAAAAAATGGAAAGCATCATCTCACGATTTCATACATATAAAGAACATGATCTAACTCTCAGAAATGAGAGAGAATTTCTTCTCCCCCAATTCCTGACCTAATTTTTGTTCCAAGTTCAGACCTCAAATTCTCATAGCATACATAACATAAATGAAAACTAATGATATGGGCAGATTCAGGGCCATGAATGTGACATAATTTCTTTACAAACCTAAAGCTAACAATGCCTGGATAGAGAGATACGAGTTCATGAACTTACCTGTTCAGTTGGAATCGTATCTGGTGATGGAGGTGCTTTCAATGCAAGGTGATGATTGGTACAACTTCCTTGATGTCCAGGGATGCTATTCCAAGCTTTAGTTTGTTTGGAAACCAAGAGAATCGTGCTATGGTACTTCAACTGCAAAACAGAAAAATGAAAATGGTGATGTTAGCTAGGGATGTTACAGGTCGTGTTTGAGGCTTGGAATAGTTTCAAGGGATGATGTAGGATGTGTTTGAAGTGGTTTTAGCAAGAATGCACGAATGGATTGAGTTATGGAACTCAATCTGCAGCAGGTGCCCTGTTTTGGGCAGTTCTATGGTGTTTTGAGGTTTGATGAGGTTTGGAAGGTGTTTAGCTCGTGTTTCAGGTCAGGGTCATTGTTTGGAATATGTTTGACAAGTTTGCTTAAGCTAGTTTTTGCTGAGATGAGAGTTGTGTATTGTTATGCAATGTTTCTTCACACTTAAGCTAGAAAAGGTCAAGTGGTTCTCTAGACTTGTACAGGCCCCTCAAGTATGCTGCACACTTGAGCCTTGATCAGTGTGATATCTCCATGAATCTTGTGTCCAAAGATATGCATTGTACTCCTTGATTCACAAACTTGACATAAAGCCAAACTTTACAAAAATGGATAAAGTGCTTTTTCTAATTAAGGCTTAATCTAACATGTAATGTCCAAATGCACAAAATAATGCTAACACACAATGGATTGGCATTTAATTATTGAGTGCAAATGGGATTAGAGGCCTGTAAATAGCTTATGCATGCTGATTTGAAAAGTTGCACAAGTTATGAACATGTAAATGGCTCATGAACAAAGTGAGTTTTTCCCATATTGCAAAATTCGATTCTCTCTAACCATGAGGTTGTTTGATGAGTTCTTGGATATTTTGGAAAGCTTGGAATGTTTACTACAATCCATATTTGCAATGCAAATTGAAATTCCAAGTGGAAGCATGTGAAAAATTTCCATGAAGTTGGGCAAAAATCCTGCCTAAAATAGGTCAAAATTTCTCTAAGTTAAGAATGGTTTGGTACCCTTGTTCCAAAAATTGTAACTTGAGCCACAAGCTTCTTTTGAGAAAACTTTGTGAATCAAAGTTGTAGATTTTGCAATGGTCTACAACTTTCATGTTTTGACTTTTCCTTGAATCCAAATGAATCTTGGTGAGAAAGTGGGACAAAGTTAGGAAAAATTTAGGGTTTTTCATAACTTAGAAAAATTCTAAGTTATGAAAAATCTTCATTTCAAACCCTAATTTGCAATTCTTGATTTCTTGATGAACAAGTTTCATGATTTGGCATGTTTTTATGAAAAATGAATCTTGACATTTGATTTTGACTAAAAAGTCAAAGTTTGACTTTTCAGTATATAGTCAAAATTGATCAATTGACTGGAAAATTCAACTGTCAATCTTGTGCATTTGGGATCTTTTGAACTTGTTGAGCATGTCAAGACAATTCCATGGGGTCCTTGAGTCCATATGTGAGCTTGGTTTGCCATTGGCTAGTTCAAACAGTCAAAAATTGCCTTTGTGCAGTCAAAACCCTAAAAATGACCATTTTGCCCTTTTGGTGATCTGATCAAATTTCTTGGGGAATTGTGATCCAAACTTGATCAAATGGTCCATATGAGTTCATTATGTTGATATGGGTCAAAAATCATGAGGTTTGACTGTCAATTGGCCACAATTGACTTTTTCCCCAATACAGTTGATTTCTAGGTCAACTGTCCAATTGACTGGGCAAAATTTGGAATCAAGGCTTGAAACTTGGTATGGATAGACTTGGGAGTCCAACATGAAGCATGAAAGTCATCTTAGGCATTTTAGGTCAAAACACCTTTGTGCCAACACAAACCCTAATTTGGGTCAACAGTGCTGGGAGAAGTCTTAAGCAGAGGAAACCCTAACTGGATCTTGAACTCCAAGGGCCTTGTGATGAGAAAATATTGAGAAAATGGGAGGGCAAATTTTGGGGTACAATAGTTGCCCCTGTTCAATCTTCTTGAATCTGAAGAGTTAGATTGGCAAGTTTGCCTTTCGCGACTCGAGGGTAAAAGGAGATTGGACACTAGAGTGCCCTTAAATTTGCACTCGTCAAAGCCATGGATGTAGGAATGGGCTTAGAGATGCCATTTGGAGATGGGCTTAAAGATGCCATCCGGAGGGGTGACAGAATCGTGTCGGGGATGGGCTTAAAGATGCCATCTGGAATGAGTAGCAGAAAGGTGTCCATGTTTTGGACCATCTCTGAACTGAGGTCTGAATAAGCAATAGATTGACATCCGTGTCTGGAGGCATCCGTAAACTGTTTTCAAAAGTTGAGAAGAGTCTGAACAAGCGACAGATTAACATCCGTTGTTGGGAGGAATCCGTAAACTGTTTTCAGAAGTCTTGAAGTTGAATAAGCAATAGAGCAGCATCCGTTATTGGGAAGCGTCCGTAAACTATTTTCAAAAAGTTGCATCTGAACAAGTGATAGATTAACATCCGTTTTTGGGAAGAATCCATAAACTGTTTTCAGAAGTCTTGAGAAGAATCTGAACAAGCGATAGGTTAACATCCGTTACTGGAGAACCCGTGAACTGTTTTCAGAAATCTTGAAGTTGAATAAGCAATGGAGCAGCATCCGTTGTTGGGAAGCGTCCGTAAACTGTTTTCAAAAGTTGCATCTGAACAAGCGATAGATTAACATCCGTTGTTGGGAAGAATCCGTAAACTGTTTTCAAAAGTCTTGAAGTTGAATAAGCAATAGAGCAACATCCGTTGTTGGGACGCGTCCGTAAACTGTTTTCGAAAGTTGAGAAGAGTCTGAACAAGCGATAGATTAACATCCATTGTTGGGAGGAATCCGTAAACTGTTTTCAGAAGTCTTGGGAAGAATCTGAACAAGCGATAGGTTAACATCTGTTACTGGAGAACCCGTGAACTGTTTTCAGAAATCTTGAAGTTGAAGGAGGAACCGGTGTAGGGTATCCTGATGATGAGTTCGTGTAAAACTGCATCTGGATGCATCTGGAATAAGCATCAGAATGTTGTCATGTCCGGGTCACGTCTGAACTATTTCTAGAAAGAATCTCGGAAAATAATGATTTTTGTCTGTCGACTGATCTTTCCTGAAAAGGTAAAGAGTTAGTTATATGCAATGTCATGATGCATGATACAATGTATGTTATATGATATGAATGTAAATGAATGTGGATGTAAGCTGGAGAGCTGTCTTGCGGAGGATAAATGAATCCTGGATGGCTGAAGATAAAGGCATCCTGACTGCTGCCGGGAAGAATAATTTCTTGGCTTTTTGCTGGGGAATACCAGATCTTCAATCAGTGAGGGGCCTCAGGACCACCGCGGGGATTTGGAATTTCCTTGGTGACTTGCAGGGTAAGAGAATTTCTGATGACTTCTACTGGGGAGTTCAGAATCTGATAGACTCATGCTGGAGAGGTATGATTTGAGAATCTTCAGTTCGGTGGGAAGCCTCTCTGTGGGGAAAAGGTTCCCTAGCCTGGTTCCGCTGGGGATTGATAGTTTGAAGTTTTAGCTCTGCTGGGGATACTGAGACTTAACTCTGAGGGGAATTGAGTTCTGGAGGGTTCTCTGGCTGGGAAAATCAGTTTTGAGAAAGCTTTTGCTGACGAGGGTCCTGAAGTCTGACTCTGTTTAGGGAATTAAGTTTTGACTGAAGAATGCGGATTTCAAATCTGCTCGGGATTTCCTTTGAAAGGGTATCGAGATACCTAACTGCGCCTTCAATTTACTAGTAATCGTCTTTCTTGATTCATAAGGGAATGCTTATGTTCAAATGCATATGCCTATTTAACAAAACATTGGACGTTTCTCAAATAAAACATAAGTGCAAAAAGAAAAGAGAAAAGGAAACGACGCAGATTTCTGGAAAAGTATTTGTATTAACTTTCTATGAGTATATTTGTACAAAGGAGACGATCATCCTAGTAAGAGGATGTCGTTGTAAATATTGAAGAAATTTATACAAAAGAAAGATGGCTATGTGAAATAATTCCATGGGATTCCATTCCGCTATAACCTTCACAACTCTGAATATCTGTCCATTCAATGCTTTGTCTGCCGATGGCTGGATTGATCAGAAGCTTGGGACTGGTTGATGAAGAGATTGTCTTTGAAGTGATCCGACGAGACATAGTCATACGCTTTAATTCCCTAACTTTTGCCTGAATCGCTCTTTCGGGTTTTCGATCCACCGGGAAACCCCTTTTTGCCCAAGCCGCCCTTTCGGGTTTTCAACTTGCCGGGTGTACAGATTTTTTTATTTTTATCCCTAATTTTTGCCTGAACCGCCCTTTCAGGTTTTCGGTTCACCGGGATGCCCATTTTTGCCCAAGCCGCCCTTTTGGGTTTTCGACTTGTCGGGTTATTTTATGCGTAGTATCTTTTGACTATGTCTGTGTTTGCAAGGTGTGGCAAATCGTCGCCTTCCATGGTGGTCAGAATCATTGCACCACCAGAAAATATGCTTTTGATCACAAACGGTCCTTCGTATGTAGGAGTCCATTTTCCCCTGGGATCACTTTGCGGCAAGATAATCTGCTTGATTACGAGATCTCCGACTTGATACACTTGACGTCTGACTTTCTTATTGAAGGCCTTGATCATCCGCTTTTGATACGTCTGACCATGGCATACAGCAGCGAGTCGTTTCTCGTCGATTAGATTGAGTTGATCAAGTCGGGTCTGAATCCAATCATCTTCATTCAAACATGCGTCCTTCATAATCCTTAGAGAAGTAATCTGAACCTCCATAGGCAGGACAACTTCCATGCCATAAACCAAAGAAAATGGGGTTGCCCCGGTTGAAGTACGTGCCGTCGTACGGTATCCATGTAGGGCAAACGGTAACATCTCATGCCAGTCTTTGTAAGTGACTGTCATTTTCTAAATAATCTACTTAATGTTTTTGTTCGCAGCTTCAACAGCACCGTTCATCTTCGGCCGATAGGGAGATGAATTGTGATGATAAATCTTGAACTGTTCGCACAATGCGGTGATCATCGTGTTATTCAGATTTGTACCGTTGTCCGTGATGATCCTGTCTGGAAAACCATACCGGCATATGAGATTTTGCTTGATGAAGCGGGCAACCACATTTTTAGTAACAGAGGCGAAGGAAGCTGCTTCGACCCATTTGGTGAAATAGTCAATGGCGACCAGGATGAAACGATGTCCGTTGGATGCCGTGGGCTTGATCTCTCCAATCATGTCGATGCCCCACATTGCAAATGGCCAAGGAGCAGTCAGAATGTTGAGAGGAACCGGAGGGATATGAACTTTGTCGGCGTAGACTTGACATTTGTGACAAGTACGGGAATGTTGATGACAGTCAGCTTCCATGGTAGACCAGTAATAGCCTGCCCTTAGGATCTTCTTAGCCATTGTATGCCCGCTTAAGTGAGTGCCAAATGTGCTGCCGTGTATCTCAGTCATGATCAACTCTGCTTCAGCTTTGTCTACGCATCGGAGTAATACACAATCATGGCTTCGTTTGTAAAGGATGTCGTTGCTCAGGAAGAATTTGGCAGCAAATTTCCTTAGGAACTTTTTGTCATTTACGGAAGCTCCTTCGGGATAATCTCTAGTCTGGAGATACCTTTTGATTTCATGGAACCATGGTTGTTCCACTACTTCTTCGGTATTAATCTCGTGACAATGTGCGGGTTCATCCATTCGCTTGATGGTGATTTGGGGAGCCTCGTTATCCCAGTTGAGTTTAAACATGGAAGACATTGTAGCTAGAGCATCTGCTAGTTGATTCTCTTCTCGCGGGAAATGCTCGAAGGTAATTTGCTCGAAATGAGGCAACAATGTCAAGACATGTTCCTTGTATGGGATAAGATTAGGATGCTTGGTATCCCACTCTCCTTTGATTTGACTGATAACCAAAGCCGAGTCCCCAAATACGATCAAAGATTTGATCCCCAAGTCTATAGCAGCCTTGAGACCAAAGATGCAAGCTTCATATTCAGCCATGTTGTTTGTGCAACTGAAGCAAAGTCGGGCCGTGAAAGGTGTGTGACAACCTTCCGGGGAAATGAGTACCGCATCGATACCGTTTCCAAGTGCATTTGAAGCACCATCAAAGTACAGGGTCCATCGGGATCCCTTTTCGGGTCCGTCATACGGTCCGTTACCTTCAATGTTGTCCAAATTCATGATGTCCTCGTCCGGGTAGTCAAATCTCATGGGTTGATAATCGTCGATAGCTTGATGATCCAGATGGTCAGCTAGTACACTCCCCTTTATAGCTTTTTGAGTGGTGTACTGGATGTCATACTCAGTTAGGATCATTTGCCATCTAGCTATTCTTCCAGATAAAGCGGGCTTTTCGAAGATATACTTGATAGGATCCATTTTGGAAATCAGCAAGGTAGTATGAGTCAACATATACTGCCTTAGTCGGCGAGCAGCCCATACCAAAGCGCAACAAGTTTTCTCGAGCAGTGAGTAGCGAGTCTCACAGTCGGTAAACTTTTTGCTAAGGTAATAAATAGCATGCTCTTTTCGACCAGACTCGTCATGCTGGCCCAAAACACACCCCATTGAGTTATCCAAGACGGTCAGATACATGATCAATGGTCTTCCTTCGACGGGTGGCATCAGAATAAGAGGTTCTAGCAAATACTCCTTGATCTTATCAAAAGCAGCTTGGCAATCGTCGTTCCATTCGACTACCTGATCTTTCTTCAATAGTTTGAAAATTGGCTCACAGGTAGAAGTCAGATGAGAAATGAATCTGGCAATATAGTTCAAGCGCCCCAAGAACCCTCTAACCTCCTTTTCAGTACGGGGAGCCGGCATCTCTTGTATTGCTTTCACTTTTGCTGGATCGACTTCAATGCCTTTGTTGCTTACAATGAATCCCAGAAGTTTACCAGACCTAACTCCAAAAGTGCACTTACTTGGATTCAGCCTGAGTTTGTATTCTTTCAACCTGGCAAACAGCTTTTCTAGATGTTCAAGGTGCTCCTCTTCTGTTTGTGACCGAGCTATCATATCGTCTACGTAAACTTCAATCTCATGATGTATCATATCATGAAACAAAGCTACCATGGCGCGTTGATAAGTTGCCCATGCATTCTTCAGTCCGAACGGCATCACCTTGTAACAGAAAGTTCCCCATTGTGTGACAAAAGTTGTTTTCTCCATATCTTCGGGGGCCATTTTGATTTGATTGTAACCCGAGAATCCATCCATGAAGGAAAACACTTTATGCTGAGCTGTATTGTCGATTAAAATGTCAATGTGTGGTAGCGGAAAATCATCTTTGGGGCTGGCCCTATTTAAATCCCGGTAGTCCACACACATCCTGACTTTGCCATCTTTTTTAGGCACTGGCACGATGTTAGCGACCCATTGAGGATAAGATGTAATAGCCAGAAAACCAGCGTCGAATTGCTTCATCACTTCTGCTTTGATCTTTTCAGACATGTCAGGCCTCATTCGGCGGACTTTTTGTTTGATTGGCGGACAATCCTCTCTTGTGGGGAGACGGTGTACCACGATGTCTGTGTCTAAACCCGGCATGTCTTTATAAGACCAAGCGAAGATTTCAACGTACTCATTTAACAACTGCATCAGGCGTTCCTTGACACTTGGTTCCAGATTGGCACCCACTTGCACCTCCTTCCGGTCTTCCTCGGTTCCTAAGTTGACAGTTTCCAACAACTCTTCATGAGGTAAGATGGCCCTTTCCTCTTGCTGTAGAAGTCTGGCTAGTTCCCCTGGTACTTCACAATCTTCGTCATCTTCATACTCGGCTTGATTGACCAGATCTTCAGAGTTATTGAAGGATATAGCAGAATAGTCACCCATGGAATCCAGAGTGGAGGGGTACCTGCATTTGTGAGTGTGGGTGTGTGTAAGGGATAGCCATCCTTAAACAACAAAAAAATGCAAAAGGAAAGAAAATGAACACAGCAGTTTATCAAATGAAAAACGTCCAATGAATCATTAAACATGGCATATGGATATGAAGATAATCAAAACCCTTACAAATGGACCTACATGCCCCGGGCAAGGCATGAGGTAAAAAGTAGTGCGGATTGTTCAAAAGTAATTATTACAGACCAGTAGGAAATGTTTGACAGATAAATTACTGATTAATAAAAGTGATGGGGACAAAGTCCTTTGCCTCCCAGTTGCATAATCCTCCTTTGACAGTCGGGTAGATCCACTCTTCCATGTTGTCCTCTTCGTCTTCACCCCCCAAAGCGTTGATTCCGTAAGGAGAAATCTTGATTGGAGCTCTTTCAATCTTTGAACGGCGCATAGCTTTCTGGCCCGCCGCGGTGAATCCTAATCCAAATTTGTCTGTTTTATGCGGAATATCAGGCAACTGCCCTCATGCTGAATTCTTCCCCTCCTTTATTGCGGCCTTTGCGTCTTCCAGAGATGCCATCCTGGCCATCTGCTTTGGTACTTCAGCTACCAACTTTGCCACTGTTATTTCAGGAAGGACTTCTTCGAAATGTTGGAATGGTGTCTCAATGAACTCACCCTCTACCTCCACATACCGAAAGGAGTTCAGGTGGCTGATCATATACTCCTTTTCACCATGGACGGTTATGATCTTTCCCTTGACAGGATACTTCAACATTTGATGTAAGGAAGAGGTGACTGCCCCGGCATTGTGTATCCACGGCCTACCCAATAAGCAAGAGTATGACGGACGGATGTCCATCACGTAGAAAGTAGATTTAAACACCTCAGTGCTTATCTTGATGGGAATATCAACTTCCCCATGGACCATCCTCTTCGAACCATCGAAAGCTCTGACAACAATATCACTCGGCTTCAACTCTAAACCTTCATAATCTAGTCGGTCCAAAGCTTTCTTAGGCAGTACATTCAGCGACGAACCAGTGTCGACCAAGACATGCGCGAGAGTAGTTCCTCGGCACTCGACTGAAATATGCAAAGCATCATTGTGGTTTCTACCTTTAGGAGTTAGGTCGGCATCAGAGAAACCTAATCCATTGTCCGCAGTAAGGCTGGCCACGCAATTTTGGAATTGATCTGCAGAGGTTTCCTGGGGCACATGGGCTGCCTTCAGGAATTTTATCAGAGCCTTAGCGTGCGCTTTTGAGCAAAGTAGTAGTGCCAACATGGAGATCTTCGAGGGGGTTTGCCCCAGTTGTTCCACCATGTCGTAATCACTCCTTTTGATTATCTTCAAGATCTCTTCCATTTCTTTCTTGGAGGTTTCCGGGATGACCAAGAGTTGAGCCCTCGTCCTGACGAGCTCATCTTGGGTTCCCTTACCTTTATCAGCAGCGGTAGGAGGGACAATACTAGGAATAACAACTTCTTCAATCAATGGGGTTCTAGCGGAGAGTTTTATTGGTGCAGGGATAACTTCGGTAGCAGATGAGGGTCCAAAGATTGCTCTTGGAGGGGCAATCTCTGGAGAAAATATTCTCCCGCTCCGGGTGATTTTGCTCGTGCCCGCAATGTTTCCAATGCTGGCTTCTTCCTCATCCGAGCTTCCTTCAGTTATTTCAATTTGTTTAATACCATGGTAGTAGACGTCACCGCTGTAGTTCCATGGTATTGACTTCTCAGAAATGTAGGGGACATGCCCTGGCATTGTTATCTTCAAAGGAACAGACTTCGTAGCTGGTGTAATCTTAACAGGCTTTCTGACGGCCTTGGAAAGATTGGCGTGAATGGTTATAATTGAGACATCTTCAGTATGGGTTGGAATAGCAGAAACTTTTTCAAACAAAATTTGTCGACTGTCCATTAGGCCTTGGATTCCTTTCTTCAGTAACGGACAGTCAAACGGCAGAGAGTAACAGCAGTAGCAATCTTCTTTACATCCCGGGAAAATCCCGGCCTTTAATAGATTCAACTTGATGGTTAACAACGGAGTTATCAGATCATTGACATCAGCAACATACAAATCTTCTTCAATGGCATTGACATTTCGGTCGTGCTTCGGCATCGGAGCAGATATCACGTTCGGCTTCTCCGGAGCGTCGAACTCCACCTCCTTCGCCTCTATCAGGTCTTGGATTTTATGCTTGAGTGCCCAACAATCGTTGGTGTCGTGCCCGACACTGTCGGAATGGTAGGCGCATTTAGCATTAGGATGATAATGCGGAGAGGACGTATTCACATTTTTGGTGCCTCTTTGATAGTGGCGAGATTCAACTTTAACAGATGGGGAAGCACTTGCGCTGGAGTCATATTAATGCGGGTGAACTGCCGTTGTGGCCGTTCCACCCGTTGCTGATTTGGTCTGGACTGGTTATAGCGAGGCTGCTCACTTGATGGATTTTGGATCATTACGGCCCCCACAGTTGGCCGGCGTTCAGTCTTCCCTGCTCTTCTCTGAGAGTATACCATAGCTGTTTCCTTCTTGAAAGGTTTCTTCTCAACACTTGCAGCGGCACCCTTCTGAATCTTCCCTGACTTGATGCCAGCTTCTATTCTCTCGCCTGTTAAGATCAAATCGGTAAACCCCGCGGAAGAGTTACCAATCAGATGGTTGAAGAATGGACCAGACAGGGTCCCTAGAAACATGTCAACAAGTTCACGGTCGGTTAAAGGCGGCTGCACCCTGCCAGCCAAATCCCTCCATTTTTGTGCATATTCTTTGAATCCTTCGCCTGTTCCCAGTGACATACCCTGAAGTTGGGTATGCGTGGGAGCAAGGTCAGAATTATACTGATATTGTTTGTAAAAAGCGGTGGCCAAGTCTTCCCAGTTTCGGACACTGGTTCCCTCTAGCTGATAGAACCACTCCAGTTGAGCTCCAGAAAGGCTGTCTTGAAAGAAATGGATCCAAAGGTTCTTATCTGCCGTATAAGGTTGGATCTTCCTTACGTAGGACCTGAGATGCATTTTTGGACAGGACAGCCCGTCATACCTCACAAAAACTGGCACTTTGAACTTTAGGGGAATCATAATCCCGGCAACTAAACCCAAGTCTTCGAAATCCAAACCCGGCACTCTCTGAAGCTCCATGGCTGCCAACCTGTCTTCTAAACCTTTGTATTTGTCATCAGCCGGAGGGTATTGTTGATCATAATAGTCTTCATCCTCTTCAGCCTCCTCTTCTTCCCTATCGGACTCGGAAGGTACCGCAGCCCCACCCCCTTTACTGGTCCCCTCCTCAGAAGTAGGAGGAAATTCAAGCACTCTTCTGGCTTCTCCTTCAAATCTTCTTCCTAAAGTAGCCACCCCGAGTCTCTTTTTCATCTTTTTCACTGGGTCCTTATTCCCCAGTAGTGTCTTTAGATCCTCCTGACCCTTAGCCAAGGTCATCAGGAGTTGTTGAAACTGTGCATTTTGAGCCTGCAAGTCCTTGACTGTTTGCTCGAGATCCATCCTACTGAAATAAACAGCAGATAGATAAGGAAACCTGGCGTGAGACCTGCTTATGCACATGATGAATGGTATGCTTATGTATGCAATGCATTCAAGGATTTAGAATATTCAAAATTGTTGCAAACAAAAGAGAACGCATGTCATATTAATAAGAAGAAATTTGTCAGTACATAAATGCCCCATGGGCCAAATATTACAAAAACTTCTAAAGGTAAAAAGACGTTGCGCATCCTCTTTGGCGCGATGTAGGTGTTGAGAGTCTCTTCCTCATGGAGTCGGCGGGTAAGCTCTAGAACCTTCTTCTCGCTGGCGTAGAAGCTGGCTTTAAAAGTGTTCCATTCCTCCTTGAGTTGGATCCAACTTTTCTGCATCTCCTCCCACGATGTGGGCATGTCAGGATATAGGATGGTGTAGGGAACCTCTCCTTCCTTGACGAGCTCTTTAATCACAGGGAGTACATGAGGATAAGGCATCATTAGACTCTGGGCTCGGGCTCGTACCCACTTGAGATAAGGCTCGAGAGGGATGGAGTTCTTGTGCCCTAGTGTCTTGCTATCAACCTTGTTGGGCATCCTCCAAGCTCTGATGAATCTTTGGCGAAGTCCTTGCGCATCGTTGTCGAAGTCAAAAACTAGGTCAGGAATCAACATGTCGTGAGGGCCATCCCTCCGTGCATATCCAAATTGCCTCAAAGCTAGGCAAGGGTTGTAGGTAATGCCCCCTCTAATGCCAAGTAATGGAACATTAGGGAACTCTCCACAACGATCGATGATGATGACATTTTCTCTCGACCGAGAACACCAATGTACATTAGAGTGAGTAAGAGTCATCAACCGTTGGGACCACCTTGAGCCTTGGTCATTCTTCAAGACATATTGTGGAAGGTGCGAAATAAACCACCTTGCGAGGAGAGGAGTACAGCACATGAGAACACCCCTCTTTCTCATTGTTCGTGTGTAAAATGAGTGAAGAATGTCCCCAAGCAATGTTGGTATTGGATTTCTGGATAAGAAGATTTTGACGGCATTGACATCTACCAGCTGGTCAGGATTTGGGAACAAGACCAACCCATAGATAAGGAGTGCCACAATTTCTTCAAAGGCTTGTAGGTCCAATGAGTTCCAACATTCTTGTGCCTTCTCAAACAAGAATTTTGCTAAGAATCCTTTGACGCTGCTTCTGGTTTCCCAATGCCCCTTGATGTCAGATGGCTGTAGATGTAGTGCTTGAGCAACATCTTCAGGCTTTGGTTCCTTTTCCGTACCATTGTAGGGTAGTTGATTAAGGATAGGGATTCTCAGGAGTTGAGAAAATTCCTCCAAAGTGGGCACCAACTGATAGTCAGGGAAAGTGAAACAGTGATGAAGAGGGTCAAAGAACTGGAATAGCACTTTCATCATATCCTCTTCAATGTTGGTGTTGACTAGGCTGAGCAGTCTACCATGTCTTTCACTGAAGGATGAGCTTTTCGGAATCCTTGATGTGAGCTCCTTGAGTTGAGGAGAGATTCTCACAAGGTTGACTTGGATGGTTTTTCTGCGAGGAATTTCCATGACCTACAAAACAAGAACAAAGATGAAGATCTAAACCCTTGAAGTGGTTAGTAAATGCATATGATGTTTTATGATGTTCATGATGTATGCACAAACATATGTACAGGCAAATCACACCAAAACCCTAGTTTCAGGCTTGCATGGGGTTTCATAGGTAAGTACCCTCTTGAGTGTAGTTGGCTTAAAAACCTGTCCTATAAATAGTAACCGGGTTCTAAGGAGCTCAATATCATTGGATTGTTTTCGTCGTTCATGGTTTTGGTTTAGCCACTTAACTAGCGACCAAAATATTCCAAGAAAACAACCCTCAATGAGTGTAGTATCCAGTATCTACCAGCTTCAGACTGCACCAAAGCCGGTCATCTCACTACCCCTAATAAAAGGCCAAGATGGTCAAGTAAGGTTCTAGGTCATTAGTGCTTAGTGACATCACTCAGCGGCCCCGTACTCTCCTTGATTGAACTCAAGGGTTACCGGTACTCACAAATATGTCGCACTAATATAGCTATTGCTTCAACCGTGTCGGTATACCCCGCACAGTTTCCACAATGTATTGCTATCTATGAATGTTTCCCAAAAATCCGGCTGTAGGATTGCAAACCCAAACAAGAGAGCCAAGATATAAAGCAATCAAATCAAACAATTAGTCATACAAGAGGGTGATCTAAGCCCTAAGGTTACTCCACTTTAAAATTTCTCCCCAGCAGAGTCGCCAGTTATGTGGTACGGTGGGAGAACTGACTAGGGTTTTGCGTTTGTTTTTGCAAATGTTTCGGTTGAGCAAGAGTCGCCACCGACTTTTTATTTTATCCTAAGGAAAGGTTTAAAAAGCACAGCAAAAACCTTTTAAGATATTTTCTTGGGTTCGGGGAGTAGATTATAGAAAGGGAAGGTATTAGCACCCTTTCTATCCATGGTTATCCATGGGCTCTTAGTTACTTGCTTAGATCAACTTGCCTTGGTTTTCAATTGTTTGAAATGGTGCTTTGTGCGTGATTTTGAAAATGTTTTGAAAAAGATGCCTTGTCTAGGCTACCCTTGTAACAATTCTTTACTCGAATGTTTTACAAAAGGTGTTTCTCTTTTTGAAAAGATGTTTCAAGGTTTTTGAAAGTTGTTTTGAAAGTGTAGTGATGTGTGGTTTGAAAAATAGGCAAGTGTTTTTGTTTTGCAAGTTGACAAGTACTTAAGAGCTATCTACCCTAAAGTTCTCAAAGATTTTTGCTATGTTTTAACCCTTTTAACAATTTTGTTCCACCATTGTATTTGGTGGACAATCTTGTGTTAGGATGTTAACGGGACGGGCGCGGGTCATCGTTTAGACCATAATTGTAAGGGTGCCAAGTATCTTTGGGCAATTTTCCTTTAAGGGACTTGATCATTTTTAAGGCAACTTTCGAAAGCGTCATCGAGGGACTATGATCATTTGATTGTTTTGTTTTTGCCAAAGATACCTAACATGCAATATGGCCCATTATTGAAGGCAACAAGTGGAATACCCTAGGGGTGCAAGTGTGATTAGTGTTGTCCATTTTCATGCTTGTTTATCTTGAAATTAGGTCAAACTATTTTGGTTAATTGACTTGCATACAAACCCTAATTCTAACATGGCATAATTAGAAAGCGTTAAAGTGCGAAAAATAAAGTTCCTAAGTTATTACAACACAATATATGGGAAGGGGGTACAAATGTTCAAATGGGGGTATTTTGACAAGGAATTTAAACCTAGACTATTACATCAAATTGGGATTTATACAAATTATTTAATATACAACAATTAAATAAAAATGGAATAAATATGCAAGATGCAAAAAATGTTTTTTATATGTATGAAAAAAAAAGTGTTTTTTTTATGTCAAATAAACAAAATAAAAAGTATTAATTTTTGGAGTTTTTTAGGTATTTAGGGCAAAACCCTAATTTTGCAAATAAAAGGTATTTATTATTTAATATATACAATATTTATTAATTATGTACAAAAGAAATAAAAAAAGAGAAGTATATGTGTCAAAAAGGTATTTTTGATGTTAAATATTAATAAAAATAAAATATTATATTTTGTATTTTTTAACCTAAATATACTAATAAATATATATGTATTTTTATTATTTACTAAATATATTAAATATATACAAAAATAAAATATTTAATATTTACAAAAAAAAAAGTATATTTTATATAAAATGTTTTCAAGAGAAAAAATGAAATAAAAATCAGAAATAAAATATCTTTGTATTATTTTTAGTTATTGTAAATAATAGTATATAAGTATTTATTTATGTACAAAAACTAAATAAAGACTAATAAATATCAAAATAAATGCAAAAAATGTGGAAAAAATGATTTTTATACTTTTTCATACTTAGATAAAAATATGGAAATAAAATCAAAAGGAAAAAAATGGAAAATGATAAATAAAAATCAAAATGGGTCAGGGAGGTTCAAAAGCAAAAACAAGGTGCAAATAGGAAAAGTGGAACAGGCCCAGCCCAAAGACTAGCTTCTTCAACCTCCAGCCGTCTCTGTTTGAAAAAACGCCCGCCTTCTTGCTTCAACATCAAGATCCTGATTCTTTGATTTTTAATGAAAACTTACAACACAAAAAATGTAAAGCATCATCTCACGATTTCATACATATAAAGAACATGATCTAACTCTCATAAATGAGAGAGAATTTCTTCTCCCCCAATTCCTGACCTAATTTTTGTTCCAAGTTCAGACCTCAAATTCTCATAGCATACATAACATAAATGAAAACTAATGATATGGGCAGATTCAGGGCCATGAATGTGACATAATTTCTTCACAAATCTAAAGCTAATAATGCCTAGATAGAGAGATATGAGTTCATGAACTTACCTGTTCAGTTGGAATCGTATCTGGTGATGGAGGTGCTTTCAATGCAAGGTGATGATTGGTACAACTTCCTTGATGTCCAGGGATGCTATTCCAAGCTTTAGTTTGTTTGGAAACCAAGAGAATCGTGCTATGGTACTTCAACTGCAAAACAGAAAAATGAAAATGGTGATGTTAGCTAGGGATGTTACAGGTCGTGTTTGAGGCTTGGAATAGTTTCAATGGATGATGTAGGATGTGTTTGAAGTGGTTTTAGCAAGAATGCACGAATGGATTGAGTTATGGAACTCAATCTGCAGCAGGTGCCCTGTTTTGGGCAGTTTTATGGTGTTTTGAGGTTTGATGAGGTTTGGAAGGTGTTTAGCTCGTGTTTCAGGTCAGGGTCATTATTTAGAATGTGTTTGACAAGTTTGCTTAAGCTGGTTTTTGCTGAGATGAGAGTTGTGTATTGTTATGCAATGTTTCTTCACACTTAAGCAAGAAAAGGTCAAGTGGTTCTCTAGACTTGTTCAGGCCCCTCAAGTATGCTGCACACTTGAGCCTTGATCAGTGTGATATCTCCATGAATCTTGTGTCCAAAGATATGTATTGTACTCCTTGATTCACAAACTTGACTTAAAGCCAAACTTTACAAAAATGGATAAAGTGCTTTTTCTAATTAAGGCTTAATCTAACATGTAATGTCCAAATGCACAAAATAATGCTAACACACAATGGATTGGCATTTAATTATTGAGTTAAAATTGGATTAGAGGCCTGTAAATAGCTTATGCATGCTGATTTGAAAAGTTGCACAAGTTATGAACATGTAAATGGCTCATGAACAAAGTGAGTTTTTCCCATATTGCAAAATTCGATTCTCTCTAACCATGAGGTTGTTTGATGAGTTCTTTGACATTTTGGAAAGCTTAGAATGTGTACTACAATCCATATTTGCAATGAAAATTGAAATTCCAAGTGGAAGCATGTGAAAAATTGCCATGAAGTTGGGCAAAAATCCTGCCTAAAATAGGTCAAAATTTCTCTAAGTTAAGAATGGTTTGGTACCCTTGTTCCAAAAATTGTAACTTGAGCCACAAGCTTCTTTTGAGAAAACTTTGTGAATCAAAGTTGTAGATTTTGCAATGGTCTACAACTTTCATGTTTTGACTTTTCCTTGAATCCAAATGAATCTTGGTGAGAAAGTGGGACAAAATTAGGAAAAAATTAGGGTTTTTCATAACTTAGAAAAATTCTAAGTTATGAAAAATCTTCATTTCAAACCCTAATTTGCAATTCTTGATTTCTTGATGAACAAGTTTCATGATTTGGCATGTTTTGATGAAAAATGAATCTTGACATTTGATTTTGACCAAAAAGTCAAAGTTTGACTTTTCAGTATATAGTCAAAATTGATCAATTGACTGGAAAATTCAACTCTCAATCTTGTGCATTTGGGATCTTTTGAACTTGTCGAGCATGTCAAGACAATTCCATGGGGTCCTTGAGTCCATATGTGAGCTTGGTTTGCCATTGGCTAGGTCAAACAGTCAAAAATTGCCTTTGTGCAGTCAAAACCCTAAAAATGACCATTTTGCCCTTTTGGTGATCTGATCAAATTTCTTGAGGAATTGTGATCCAAACTTGATCAAATGGTCCATATGAGTTCATTATGTTTATATGGGTCAAAAATCATGAGGTTTGACTGTCAATTGGCCACAGTTGACTTTTTCCCCAATACAACTGATTTCTAGGTCAATTGTCCAATTGACTGGGCAAAATTTGGAATCAAGGCTTGAAACTTGGTATGGATAGACTTGGGAGTCCAACATGAAGCATGAAAGTCATCTTAGGCATTTTAGGTCAAAACACATTTGTGCCAACACAAACCCTAATTTGGGTCAACAGTGCTGGGAGAAGTCTTGAGCAGAGGAAACCCTAACTGGATCTTGAACTCCAAGGGCCTTGTGATGAGAAAATATTGAGAAAATGGGAGGGAAAATTTTGGGGTACAACAATGTCGATTCCCCACATTGCAAAGGGCCACAAAGCTGTCAAGACGTTCAAGGGAATCAGAGGTACATGCACCTTATCCGCATAGATTTGGAACTTATGACAAGTTCGAGAGTGCTGATAACAATTGGCTTCCATAGTAGACCAGTAATATCCTGCCCGTAGAATCTTCTTAGCCATGGTGTGTCCACTAGAATGGGTTCCGAAGGTTCCTTCATCTAGATTTGTTATGATCCTCTCTGCTTCGCTCTTGTCTACATACCGTAGTAATGTGGAGTCGTGATTGCGCTTGTAGAGAATTTCGTTACTGAGGAAGAATATTGCAGCGAATCTTCTCAAAAACTTTTTATCATTGACAGATTCCCCTTCGGGATACTCTTGAGTCTCGAGATACCTTTTGACTTCGTGAAACCAGGGTTTTTCTACCACCTCATCGGTATCAATCTCACAACAGTGTGCTGGTTCATCCAACCTCTCAATGGTGATTTGGGGAGCTTCATTGTCCCACCTAACTTTGAACATAGAAGACATGGTAGCTAGCGCGTCCGCTAACTGGTTCTCCTATCTTGGGAAATGTTTAAAAGTTACCTCCTCAAAGTGTGGGAGCAACGTCAACACGTACTCTTTGTATGGGATGAGATTCAGATGCTTTGTATCCCATTCTCCTTTGATATGACTTATTACCAAGGTTAAATCCCCGATAACGTCCAAGAACTTAATCTTGAGGTTAATAGCGGCCTTGAGACCCATGATACAAGCTTCATACTTCACCATGTTGTTAGTGAAGTTGAAACATAGCGGGGAAGTGAAAGGAGTATGAAAGCCTTCAGGAGATATGATTACTGCACCAATGTTGTTACCGAGTGCGTTCGAAGCTCCATCAAAAACCATGGTCCATCGGGATCCCTCTTTGGGTCCTTCATCCGGTCCAGGTTCTTCATAGTTAGTCACCAGCATAATATTCTCATCCAGGAACTCAAAATTCATGGACTGGTAGTCATCCACAGCCTGATGAGCCAAATGATCAGCCAATACACTCCCATTGATTGTTTTCTGGGTTGTATATTGTATATCATACTTAGTTAAGATCATCTTCCATCTTGCTATTCTTCCGGAGAGAGTAGGTTTATCGAAGATGTATTTGATCGGATCCATCTTAGATATCAACAAAGTATTGTGGGTTAGCATGTACTGTCTTAGTCGGCGAGCATCCCATGCCAAAGCGCAACAAGTTTTCTCGAGCAGTGAGTATCTTGTCTCACAGTCGGTAAAATTTTTGGTAAGGTAGTATATTGCATGCTCTTTTCGATCAGACCCGTCATGCTGCCCCAGCACACACCCCATTTAATTGTCTAGCACTGTTAAGTACAATATCAAAGGTCTTCTTTCAACCAGAGGCATCAGAATTGGCGATTCTTGAAGGTATTCTTTGATTCTTTCGAAAGCGGTCTGGCATTCATCATTCCACTTTACCACTTGATCTTTCTTCAAAAGCTTGAAGATGGGATCACAAGTAGCAGTCAGATGTGAAATTAACCTCGCAATATAATTCAAGCATCCCAAGAAACCTCTAACTTCCTTCTCCGTACGGGGAGCTGGCATCTCTTGTATGGTTTTTACCTTCATAGGATCTACTTGGATACCTTTGTCGCTGACAATGAAACCCAGAAGTTTACCAGACCATACCCCGAAGGTGCACTTATTTGGATTCAACCTCGGCTTATATATCTTCAACCTGTCAAACAACTTTTATAGATGATCAAGGTGCTCTTCCTCATATTGAGACCTGGCTATCATGTCATCAACATAAACTTCGATCTCGTGATGAATCATATCATGGAACAAAGCGACCATGGCGCGCTGATAAGTTGCCCCAACATTCTTCAACCCGAAAGGCATCACCTTGTAACAGAAGGTGCCCAACTGTATGACGAAGGTTGTCTTCTCCATGTCTTCAGGAGCCATCTTGATCTGGTTGTAGCCAGAGAAACCATCCATGAAGGAGAAGATTTTATGTTGCACGGTGTTGTCAACCAGAACGTCAATGTGAGAAAGTGGGAAGTCATCCTTGGGGCTTGCTCTGTTCAGATCTCTATAATCCAAGCACATCCGTACCTTACCATATTTCTTAGGTACCGGAACGACGTTAGCAACCCACTGTGGGTAGGAGGTGACAGCTAAGAACCCTGTGTCGAACTGCTTCATGACTTCCTCCTTGATCTTTTATGACATTTCAGGGCGCATACGACAGACTTTCTGCTTAACCGGAGGACAGTCCTCTTTGGTAGGCAGACGATGAACCACAATATCAGTGTCTAAACACGGCATGTCATCATATGACCATGCGAAGATCTCAGCATAGTCGTGCAACATTTGTATTAACCGCTGTTTGATCTTAACTTCCAGATTTGCGTCGATCTTGACTTTTTTCCTGTCTATCTTCGTGCCCAGGTTTATCGCCTCAACCTACTCTTCATGAGGTTGTATAGCCCTTTCTTCCTGTTGTACTAGTCTAGCAAGTTCTACAGGCACCTCACAATCATCCTCACCTTCGCCTTCGGCTTGGTTGATCGGATTTTCGAAGTCATAACTGGAAGTAGCAGAGCTGTTATCAATGGGATCCATAGTGGATATGGATCTGCAGTATGATACGTGAGTGTGTGTAAGAGCATAGCTATTTTGATAAAGTGAAAAAAGAAAAGAAAAACAAAGAGCGTTAAATTTGTATGCAAGGAACGTCCAATGTTTTATTGATGATATATGAAATGACAAATAATATCCCTCACAACCAAAGCCAATGTGCCTTGGGCAAGGCACAAGGCTATAGAGTTTTAAGTTGTTTATTACAAATCTCAAAACAAGTAAGATAATTATTGCGGAATAAAATAAACTGGTATGAAGTCCCTAGCCGTCCAGTTACTCGGTCCACCGTTGGTAGTTGGGTAGATCCAGCTGTCAATGTCTGAGTCTTCCTTGATGTCTTTAATGGCATTAATTCCCCAATTACTGATACGTAGGGGAGGTCCTCCAGCCCGAGTGCGTCGAACAGCCCTTTGAGCTCTTGAAGTAAAGCCCAAACCAAACTTGTCAGTTTTGTAAGTAAAATCAGGGAGCTGTCCCCAGTTGGTACACCCACCTTCTTCAACCACGGCTCTGGCATCCTTGAGGGAAGCCATCTTCGGAGGAGGTTTGTTGGTAGTAGTTTCAGCCGATGCCAAGATCTAGGGAACCTCTTCAAAATTATGGCAAGGAGTCTCTATGAATTCCCCGTCCATCTCTACATACCTGAAGGAATTGAGGTGGCTCACCATATACTCCTCCTCACCATGCACGGTGACAATCTTTCCTCTTATTGGATACTTTAGCATCTGGTGCAGTGTAGAAGTGACTGCCCCAGCTTCATGGATCCAAGGACGACCCAACAAATAGGAGTATGATGGCCGGATGTCCATTACATAAAAGATGGACTCAAAGGTTTGAGAGCCTACCTTGACAAGGATGTCCACCTCCCCATGCACCGTTCTTTTTGACCCGTCAAAAGCCCTTACCACGATGTTACTAGGATTTAGGGTCAAACCCTCACAGTCCAACATATCCAACGCCTTCCTAGGCAGAACATTCAGCGAAGACCTAATATCTACCAGCACATGAACCATAGTGGTGCCCCTGCATTCAATCGAGACATGCATAGCATCATTATGCTTCCTTCCTTTCGATGTCAGGTCTACATCTGAAAAACCCAGCCCATTGTTAGCAGTCAGGATGGCCACACAATCCTTGAATTGATCAACCGAGGTTTCCTGCGGCACATGCGCAGTCTTGAGGAATCGATCAAAGCCTTTGCATGGGCTTCGCAGCACAACAGCAGAGACAACATGGATATCTTTGAAGGGGTATGCCTCAGCTGCTCGACCACATTGTAGTCACTCTTTTTGATTATTTTCAGTATTTCCTCTTTCTCTTGCTTAGAGGCTTCCACGACAATTTTTCTAGGTGCCTCCATCCGGGCAGGCTCACCTATAACTTCTTTACCGCGGGTACCAGATGACTCGCCGGCAGGGGTAATAATTGGAGTAAGAACAGGAGCAGTAGTCGATGTGCTAGCAGGAATAGAAGACGGAATGACAATAGGCCTATTGACAGTCTTTGGGGAAATCTCACGAGAGAAAACCCTTCCACTTTGGGTAACCTTGCTGGTCCCGACAATGTTACTAATATTAGGATCAGCCTCTTCATTTTTAGATCTTGTTTGATGCCATGATAGTACACATCGGCACCATAACGTCAGGGGACAGCTTTGTCTGAGGCATACGGGACCGGACCAGGAACAGTGATTATTAGCGGAGCGACTCTTGGAACAGATGTAATCCTAACAGGTCTTCTCGAGGAGACCTTGGAAGGATTGGAGAAAATGGTTATAATAGCAACATCTTCAGATGAAGGTTTCCACAAGTGTTCATTTCTTCCTTCTGGTTACCATTTGCTGAAGTCAGGGGTTCAGCGCCTGATTGCACTAACAGGCAATCGATTGCACTAATATGCAAATCGATTGCACTCAAATAAAAATTGAATTTTTGCTTTGAAAAAACTTGAATAAAGAGTTGGACAATATAAAATGTTTCTTTTGACCATTGAGCATCTATATCTTAAGTTCGAGGTAAGTATTATCATTATACCTTGAAATTTGCTAAGGGTTTGAACAAAAGACTTCATCCAAAGAGGCTTTTAGCTTGATCAATAATTTTTGCTTTCTTTATCAATCATGATTTGTCTTCATCAAAACAAAAGTGCATTCGAGAAGCTTGATGTTACGACATGTGTCGACACATAATGATCCAAAATGTTTTCTTTTCCTTTCATTTTTCTTTATTTTTACATGCTTCATATATTTTCTTCACGGATATTCGATATGGTTGTAATAGATAATTAGGACTTTAATTTCTTGCAATCCCCATTTGTAAATTTGTACACCCCATCCCCAAATGATTGTAATAGCGTAAGATATTTACTTTCCGCAATTTATCGCTTCATATATAACATGTTAATAATTAGGGTTTGTATGGCACGATAAAACCAATCAAATAGAAAACCCTAATTCAAGACAAAATCAAGCATGAAAATGACACACTTGCACACAAACACCCCTAGGGTTACTCCACTTGGTTACCTTGAACAAAATGGCCATGTTACGCATGTAAGGTATCTTAGCAAAACAAATAAAAAAACAAGATCATAGTCCCTCAATGAAGCTATTCAAATTTTCCTTACAAAATGATCTTAGTCCCTCAAAATGCTAAGATACTTTGCAACATTGCTAATCATGGTTATACGATGACCCACGTCTGTCCTGTTTACACCCAAAGATAGGGTTGCTTACCAAATCAATGGTAAGACAACAATATCAAAGGAAAAGAAAATGAACAAGAAATACATTTGAGTAGGTAGATTACTTTTGGTTACTTGCTCCATTTCAAACAAATATCCTTGCTATTTTTAAAACAAACACACACATTTCAAAACATCTTACAAACTTAAAAACATTTTCAAAAAGACAAACATCTTTGTATACATTCTTACGAACGAGAATCATTACAAATATTGCCTAAACAATGGCCTCTTTTCAAAATACTTTCAAAAACCACACAAAGCACAATTTCAAACAAAAGCAAGTGATCTAGGAAGTAACTAAGAGCCCATGGAAACCCATGGATGAAAAGGGTGCTAATACCTTCCCTTTTCATAATCTACCCCCCGAACTCAAGAAACAATCTCAAAGGTCTTTCCTGTGCTTTTTTACCTTTCCTTTTGGATAAAAGAAAAGTCGGTGGTGACTCTTGCTAACCGCAACATTTGCGATAAAACACAAAACAATCAAGTCAGTTCTCCCACCGTATCACAGAACTGGCGACTCTGCTGGGGATAATTCTAAAAGTGGGGTTACCTTAGGAATAGATCACATTTACTTGCTTACATTGTTTGACTTGTATGTTTTACATTATGGTTCTTTGTTTGGGTTTGAATCCTCTACCCGGATTTGGGATACATTATAGGTAAGTAGCAATACATTGTGGAAACTATGCGGGGTATATCGACATGGTCTAAGAAATAGCTATGTTAGTGCGACATATTTGTCGGTACCGGTAGCCTTTGAGTTAATCAAAGAGAATACGGGGCCGCTGAGTGATGTCATGAAGCACTAATGAATTTTTAGAACCTTTACTTGACCAACTTGGCCTTTAGGATGTAGTGAGATGACCGGATTTGGTACAGTCCGAAGTTGGTAGATACTCGATACTACACTCATTAAGGTTTGGTTTCTTGGGATATTTCGGTCGCCATTAAAGAGGCTTGAGCTGAAACAATGACCAAGGAAACAATATGGTGATATTGAGCTCCTTAGAACCCGGTTTACTATTGCTAGGACAGGTTTAAGCCAACTAAACTTCAAGAGGGTACTTACCTATAAATCTCCATGCAAGCCTAAACTAAGGATTTGTTTGCTTTTCTTGTATATGCATACTTGTACATAACATCATGGACATCATGAACATCATATACATCCACTAACCATTTCAAGGATTTTGGGCTTCATCTTTGTTCTTGTTTTTGTATGATATGGATTCACTTCGCAGGAAAACTATTCAAGTCAATCTTGTGAGGATCCCTCCACAACTTAAGGAGCTAGCTTCAAGGATTCTTGAAAACTCTCTATTCACCGAGAGACATGGTCGCCTACTCAACTTGGTCACCTCCAACACATATGAGGACATGATGAAGGTGCTCTTTCAGTTCTTTGATCCTTTGCACCATTGTTTCACATTTCCCGACTATCAACTTGTGCTTACTTTGGAAGAATTCTCCCAACTCTTGAGGATTCCCATTCTCAATTAACTACCTTTCAACGGTATGGAAAGAGACCCAAAGCCAGAAGAGATTGCTCAAGCTCTACACTTGCACTCATCTGATGTCACAACCCATTGGGAAACTAGGAGTGGTGTCAAAAGTTTCTTAGCAAAGTTCCTGTTTGAGAAAGCCCAAAGCTGTTGGAATTCCTTAGACTTGCAAGCCTTTGAGGAAATTGTGGCTCTTCTCATCTATGGGATGGTTTTGTTTCCAAATCCTGACCAACTCATAGATGTGAATGCCGTCAAAATCTTCATATCATGTAACCCAATGCCTACATTGCTAGGGGATATCCTACACTCTTTTCACACTCGCACAATGAGGAAAAGAGGTGTTCGTATGTGTTGCACTCTTCTTTTGGAAAGATGGTTTATTTCTCATCTTCCCCAATCAGTCTTAAGGAATGAGCAAGGTTCAAGGTAGTCACAAAGGTTGATGACGCTCAAACATTTAGACATTCATTGGTGCTCCTGTTCCAAGGAGAATGTTATCATCATCGACCGTTGTGGAGAATTTCCTAATGTCCCTTTGCTTGGCATTAGGTGAGGTATCACCTACAACCCCTGCTTAGCTTTAAGGCAGTTTGGTTACGCCCGGAGGGATGGCCCACACGAGATGCTGATTCAAGGTTTAGTATTCGACTATGACAATGACAATCAAGTTCTTCGCCAGAGATTTATCCGAGCATGGAGGATTCTAAACAAGGTGGATAGCAAGACTTTAGGGCACAAGAATTCCATCCCTCTTGAGCCTTACCTCAAATGGGTACAAACTCGCGCTCAGAGTCTTATGATGCCTTACCCCTCCATTCTCCTGGTAATCATTGAGCCCATCATGGAGGGAGATGTTCCATACACTATCCTACATCCTGACATGCCCACATCTCTTGAAGACCTACAAAGGGATTGGATACAACTAAAAGAAGAGAGAGATACTTTCGAAGCCCAAGCGAGAAGAAGGTTTTGGAACTCACTAGGCTACTTCTTGAGGAGCAGACTCTGAATGCCTACATTGCACCAAAGAGGATGCGCACTACTTTTCTATCTTAGATTTTTGTATTATTTTGCCCAAGGGGCATTGATGTACTCAAACTTTATCTTATTAATATAACGTGTGTTTCCTTTTTGTCTAAAGCAAATTTGAATCTTTAAAATCCTTGAAAACATTGCATATGCACATATCATTCATCATAACATAAACAGGTCTTTTGCAACAAGTCTCCTCATCTCTCTACTGTTTATTTCAGTAATATGGATCTCGAGCAAATAGTGAAAGATCTTCAAGCTTAGAATACGCAGTTTCAATAGTTGCTCATGACCCTAGCCAAGGGGTAAGAAGAGTTGAAGACTCTGCTGGCTGAAGAGAGGAAAAAGAAAACAAAGAAGGTAACCGGAGTCTTAAACATGGGAAGAAGATTTCATGGGAAGACAAGAAGGACTTTGGACTTTGCAACAACATCTGGTGACGGAGAGGGAAAAGGCAAGGAAACAGCTTTCCCGTTAGAATCGGAAGAAGAGGAAGACTACTCTGAGGAACAGTATCCTCCAGCTGATGACAAATACAGACATCTTGAAGAGCGGTTGAGCGCGATGGAAATACAAAAGGTGTTAGGCTTAGACTTTGAGGAATTGGGACTAGTGTCGGGGATTTTGATTCCTCTGAAATTCAAAGTGCCTATATTTGCAAAATATGATGGAGTGACATGCCCTAAAATGCATCTCCGGTCATATGTGAGAAAAATCCAATCCCACACCGCTGATAAAGACGTATGGGTGCACTTTTTCCAAGACAGTCTATATGGAACACAACTCGACTGGTTTTACCAACTAGAAAGGGCCAATGTCCATAATTGGGAAGATCTTGCCGCGGATTTCTATAAGAAATATCAATACAATGCTGATTTGACGCCTACCTGTACTCAACTCCAGAGTATGGCTATGGCTTCCAATGAAGGTTTCAAGGATTACGCACAAAAATGGAGAGATTTGGCTGGAAGAGTTCAACCCCCACTGTCTGAGAGGGAATTGGTGGACATGTTCTTAAGCACCTTATCTGGTCCCTTCTTTAACCATTTAATCGGAAGTTCATCTGCAGGATTTACTGAGATAATATTGATCAGAGATAGAGTGGAAGCTGACATAAAAAGTGGAAAGATTCAGAAGGATTCATCTTCTTCTACAGTTGTAAGGAAGCCTTTTATCGGGAAGAAAGAGGTAGTTGTTGTATATCCGCAAAGAAACCAAGAGAGGGTCGAACACCGATTAATGGTGGGGGTTGTTATGATTCCAAAGCCTACGTCTGATCAATAAAGAAGTAATCAACCAAGGGTGGAAAGGCCAATCAGGAAATTCACTAGAATTAACATGACTATGTCTCAAGTATTACCGCATCTTCTGAGATCCAACTTGGCAACCTTGAAAGAAGCTCTGAAAAACCCCAATACAACATCCCCTCATTATCACCCCAATGCCCGTTGCGCATATCACTCTGAAAGTCTTGGTCACGATACTAATAATTGTTGGGCCTTGAAGAACAAAATACAAGACCTCATTGAAGCAAAAGAAATTGAGTTTGATGCGCCCGAGAAGCCAAATGTCATTTCTGCTCCTATGCCCAAACATGGTCACAATACCAATGTTATTGAAGAAGATTTGTTTGTTACCACAGTTGATGAACTCATGACTCCACTTTAGACTATTAAGATAAACTTGTTGAAATCCGGTGTGTTTCCGGGCTGTAATGAAGTTTGCCATCTCTGCTTATCATCACCAACTAGCTGTCCTTTGTTGAAAGCAGGCATTCAGCGCCTGATAGATAACAAAGATATTTTATTTGAAAGTACTCCTATTTCACCTATTCATGTTGAAGATGTTTCAATCATTACCATTTCCGCCAATTCTTCCAGGGTCTCCACCAAAAGACCCGTTAGAATTACATCAGTTTCGAAAGCAACTACTTTAATAATCACAATGCCTGGGCCAGTCCCATATGTATCAGATAAAACCGTGTCGTGGAATTACGGAGGGGACATTTACTACCATGTGTTGTACCCCAAAATTTGCCCTCCCATATCCTTCAAGATTTGCAAAGAGCATGCTTCAAAATCTCCCAAGGGCTGCACAGTTCAAGGGCCTCCTAACAGTCAAAGATTAGGGTTTTGGTTCTGGCAAAGAAATTGAAGTTTCCAAGGGTCCAATCAAGTCCCATATGCCTACAGACATGGTCAAGCATCCATATGCTAAGTTTCAAGACTTACAGCACAAAATTGCACAGTCAAAAACCCTAATTGCTCAACAGTCAACTGTAGGGGCAAAATGGTCATTTGACAGTCAAAAGTTCAAATTTTTGGTCAACATCTTATTTTGAAGCCACAAACATCATTTGATCAATTCTTGATCATGATTTTCAAGGCATGGCTCAAAAAGTCTCAAGATGCAAAAGTTTCCATATTTGGACAGTTGAAAAAGTCAACTGTAACGTGACCAAGGCATAACTTCCACATGGTTTATCAGAAAAATTCCATCCAAAGCTCATTTTGAAGAGAAAGACATTTCCTACAAGTCCTCTTCACACTTCAAGTCCAAGAAATGCTCTCACAAAAAGTTATCAATCTCAACATTATAGGTCATTTTCAAAAGTCAACAAAAAGGCACTTTAAGTCAAAGACCATAAATTGAGATTGGTAAATCAAAATGACATGGGACCAAAGGCATTGGTTAGAGGACTTCAAGACCTTTCCAAAATGTCCAAGAACATGATCAAAGCTTAAATATTGAGCAAGATATGCCTTGTGGAAGTTGGGGAATTTTTGGGAATTTTGAAAAGTCAACTTTGCTTCAAATGCCTCAAAATTGCTAGTGGGCCACATTTTCTTCCAAGAATCATTATCCAAAGGCTATGCACGACCATTTGACCCAAAGGGGATTTATTTCATCATTTTTTATTATTTATTTGAATTTTTATCACCATTAATTCATTTAATTAAATAAAATATGACAAAAATACTAAACAAATGTTTTTGAACCCTTTTATGCAGCATGTGCCCTCATTATTCACTCAAGATCTCGTGCGCATCAAAAAAGGAAAGATTTTGTGCAAATTGGCATGTTCTTCATGAGGAAAAGATTGAAAAAGATACCATGAGAATCAAATCTCAAAAACATCAATGCAAAGGTTAATGGACTTGAATTCTTACCCTAATTCGTTCCATATACATACTCAAACACAACCCTAATTCTAAGGACCTTCAAGCTGCGCTCAGAAAAGAATATACACTTTGCATTTTTTGTCAAAATTTTCAAAACTGATTTCACACATAAAGTGTGATTCAAAGCTTATAACCGATTCAAAAAGCTTGCTGAGGCCTTCCTGGACATAACTGCATTCTTTTCCAGTCCCCACGCATCAAGAAGTGGTAGAACAAAGTCCAATTTTCTCAAACTTTTCTCATATTCGTGCTTTGATTTATATGCCATATTCATACATTTTAATGATCGTTTTGTACTAATATGCACTCCATGAAACTAATGGTGTATTTTAATTAAGTTTTTATAGCCTATATGCAAAGTTGCCATGGAAGCTCTCTAGGGTTTCAGAGGTCAAAAATTAGGGCTTCTTTCGTAGGGAAAAATTGAACCACAAGACCTATATCATTGAACTCAGGGCATCTGGACGATTCAATTCAATAGGTCGCGCCCTTTTTATATTTGAGTATGGCCTAATCGTTATTTTCCAGGTTTGAGTTAGTGGGGGTTTAAAACCCCCGCTATTTGATGTATTTTTTTCAGGCAAAACAAAGAACAAACGAAGAAGAAGGTGATTTGTCATCCTGTGGTTGGCTATTTTAAATCCTGGCGCGCATTTTGTTAAACTCCCACTAACCCACGTTTTCTCTCTCTTATTATTCATACTCTATTATATTGACAAAGAAAGCAAATAGCACAATTGGTAGCTGCGTTGTCACACAAGCATTGGGACCTGGGTTCGATTCCCAGTCCCCTCCCTTCTCAATATTATTTTTCTTTCCATATTTCTGTGCAGCATACCTTTCAGGGACTACCATACAACGCTACTTCTAGGCACGCCACATGTCTCAGAAGATGAATCCAAGGGCCAACACAAGATCTCTACCATGCACCTTGGTCAGCAGATCCACACGCGTCCTTGAAAAGTCAACCAAGGGCTTGAATTCATTGGGCCTGATTGCTGATCATACCTCCAAAATTGGGGTCAACACCCCCCATTGGTTTGCACATTATTTTCCTTCTTTTCATTTTTTTCTATTTATTTGTTTTATTTATTTTAGTTTAATTCATCAAAATTAATAATAATAAAAATACAAAAAAATCAGAAAAGACAAAAAAAATAAAAATATATTTTATTTAAATGTTTTTTAAATTAATTTTATTAACTAATTTAGTTTTTAATTCTAGGTTTAATTTTAATGTTTTGTTTAATAAACTAAAAAATGTAGAATTAGGGTTTTAAATACTTTTATTCTTTTTCTTTTCTTTTACCATATTTAATTATTAATTATTTTGTAAATAAATTTATCATTAAATAATTAGGTTAAAACTAGGTATAACTTAAACATTTTTTTTTATAAATTAAAAATAGTTTAGAATTAGGGTTTTTAATTCCATTAATTTTCTTAATTTCATAAAGTACAAAATATCAAAAAATAAGTCTTTTTCCTTTATTTAACTTAATTAATTTCATAATTTCAATTTAATTTCTTTAAAAGGGTCCAACGCCCTCGCTTTCGATTACAATTTCGTTTCGCGCGCTTATTTAATTTCTTTTCTTATAAATTTCATGTAATTGCTCAAGCCATGTAATAGTAATTAAGAATTTATTTACTTTCCGCATTTTTTATTCAAACGGATCTTTGTTAATTTGGCGATGTATAGACCCGCGCCTTGTAATAGCGTAGGATTTTACTTTTCGCATTTAAATTTCCGCACTTTTAAATTATAATTGCATGAAAGAATGTATGGCCTAAATTAAAAACAAGCGTAGATCACCATGATACATGTACAAGATAAATGCTAAACTGAAAACAATACACAAATTCACACACCACTTCTAGGGTACGCCTCACTGTTGCCTTACCTTTGAAACGTGGTCGTCGAGTATAGGACGTTTTAGTAAGTCCTTATGTCCATGACATGATCCAGTTGCCTCGAAACGGTTGCCTCGGAATAAAAAAGGATCAATGGCATAAGGGTAGCTTCTAAGGTGTCCTACTGTTGCTCCGGTGACCACACTGTCCCTACAAACGAATTGACCCGAACACCTCCAACCGTGGTGCTACCTACCTCTCAATGGTGGGATGGCACTACCTTAAGGACATTTACACAGACTAATTCCTTAAGGTAGGTGGATGACTCATAGATACTTGCTCTAAAAACAAATCAAACTCTTTTCACACCGACACTTTTCAAAAAGCTTTCAAAAACAACTTTTCAAACACTCTTGAGGACTGATACAAGAGTCGATCTGAAATTTTAAACGGAACTTTTTCAAACTCACTCACTCTGAAAAGCAAACAAACATTTTGAAAACACAAATGAGCAAGTATCTAAGAGCCCATGGATAGAAAGGGTGCTAACACCTTCCCTTTCTATAAATCTACCTCCCGAACCGAGAGATAATCTCATAAGGAATTTTGCTGTGCTTTTGTCCTGTCCATGTTGGAGAAAATAAAAGACGGTGGCGACTCTTGCTTCCGCGACATTTCGCGAACCAGCGTTAAACAGTCAGTTCCAGATCCACCGATCACAGAACTGGCGACTCTGCTGGGGATACTCTTATAAAGTGAGGTGTACCTTAGGATAGTTCATAACTGTGTTTTCAATTGTTTTGACTTGTTTGCTTTAAATTGTGGGTTGCATGGGAGTTACATAGATCCTAACCCGGATCTGGGGATACCCTGTTTAGGTAGCATAAGCTGTGAGGGACCTGTCCGGCGTAGACCGACATGGGTGAAGCAGTGGCTACGTTGGTGTGGCACCTTGGTCTGTACCGATATCCCTTGTGTTGCAACGAGGAGAATATGGGTCTTCTGAGGAGTCATTAAGCACCAACAGACCTTAGAACCTTAAATGACACAACTTGGCCATTAGAACAGTAGCAGTATGCTACGCCCATTGAGGCTAAACTCTCGTGATGGTTCTGGCCGTAAGAAAAGATTGCGATGCTGGAGTTATGACCGATTGAGGGTAGTCCATGATATTGGGATCCTCTAAGAACCCGGTTACTTTTGATAGGACAGGTATGAACCAACAAACTGAAAGAGGGTAATACATAGACCTCATGCTGGCCTAAACTTTAAGGGCTTGTCTTGTGTGACTTGTGTGCCTTACATGTGTGCCTTTGTAAATATTTGTGGTGTGCTTTATCATAACATCATAACATCATGAGCATTGCATGCATCCTGCATAAGGACTGACCATTTCAAAGACAAGAGGGTTTCACCTTTGCTCTATTTTGTAGGACATCATGATGCCTATGCGAAGGAATACTATCTGGTTCAACTTTGCTCACCCACTTGAGTTAATTGAAGAGTTGGTTAGCAGGATTCCGAATACCACTTCCTTCATCCAGAGGCATGGTTCTCTTCTCAGTTTAGTCACTGCAAAGCGGGATCAACAGTTGATGAGTGTCCTGACCCAGTTTTATGACCCTCTGTACCAGTGTTTCACCTTTCAAGACTTCCAGCTGGTCCCTACCCTGGAAGAGTTCTCTGATTTGCTTGGTATCCCTATCTTGGAGCAGACTCCCTTTACTGGTTGGGAAAAGACCCTCAGGCTTGAGGAGGTTGCTGCAGCTCTTCCCTTGACCCATCAAGAAGTAATGGACAACTGGGTGACTAGAAGCGGAGTTAAGGGTTTCTTGGCCAAGTTTCTGATTGGTAAAGCTAACAGTTTCTGGAATGACTTGGACTTTAGGGCATATGAAGACATCTTGGCTCTCTTAATCTATGGGCTAGTCTTGTTTCCTAATCCTGACAACTTCATCAATGTCACTGCCATAAGGATCTTCATGTCTCAGAATCCTGTGCCCACTCTCTTGGGTGACATCCTGCAACAACTTTATGCTCGTACTGCTCGAAGACGAGGAACTCTGTGGTGTTGTATCCCTTTGTTGGTGAGGTTGTTTATTTCGCACCTCCCTAAGTTCGTGCTGAAGAACCAAGAAGGAAGAGGTTGGGCTCATAGGTTAATGTCTCTCACTGATAAGGACATCATTTGGACTTTCAGAGGTTTGGATGAAATAGCTGTTATTGATCGTTGTGGAGAATACCCTAACGTTCCTTTGATTGGTACTCAAGGAGGAATCTCTTACAATCCATGTCTAGCTCTTCGCCAGTTTGGAAGGGCCAGAAGAGCAGGGCCTCATGAGATGTTGGTGCCTCACATCAGTTTTGAGTTTCAGGTGGATAGTGACGAGCTGCATCGTAGGTTCATCAAGGCTTGGGACAGAGTTCATAAAGCTGATCCACAAGAGTTGGGGCCAAAGACTTCTCTACCTATGGAAGCCTACTACAAATGGGTTCGCATCCGTGCTCAGAAGTTAGGTATGCCGTACGAAGCTGTCAGACCCGTCATTCTTGAGTGTCCTGACAAAGATGGGGCTCCT
Source organism: Vicia faba (assembly GCA_948472305.1). Taxonomy (NCBI): domain Eukaryota; kingdom Viridiplantae; phylum Streptophyta; class Magnoliopsida; order Fabales; family Fabaceae; genus Vicia; species Vicia faba. The sequence continues at coordinate 1,110,209,167 of OX451738.1, forward strand.
CCAAGTGTCCTCCCTCCTCAGATACCTACTGATTATGAGACATTGAAGAGGTCTTGGTTGCAACTGCGAGAAGAACGGGATTCTTACCGGGAAAAGTTCAACGAGCAGGAATTGAAGATCCAAAAGCTGACAAAGCAATTGGAGAATGAGCGAGCTCTGAATGACTACATCCGTACTGAGAAGAGGAGACCATGGGATCAATGAGGAGCTCTGGATGTTCTTTTACAGTTTTATTTCCCTTTTCAGTATTCCCATTTTATGTAACGCCTAAGGGCAACCTGTTGAACAATTTAAGTTTCAAAGTTGAATCTAATGAAGTGTGTTCCTTTTTGTTTACAAAGTTGATTCCCGATTGTCTTTGAAAACATAAATCATACGCATTCCATTCATCATGTGCATAGCAGGTATTCTTCTTTTCAGTGCTTACTGTTCTTCGCTGTTTATTTCAGCATCATGAACCCTGACTCATCATCAACCGAGATGTCTATCAAGGCCCTTCAGGCGCAGAACGCGCAATTTCAGGAGCTGATCATGGGTTTGGCTCAAGGCCAAGAAGAGCTGAAGGCTTTACTCCTGAAGAAGGAGAAGAAGAAGAAGAAGAGAATTGTTCTTTTCAACTCGGGCCGAAGGTTTGGCAACACTCTGCAGAATGAAGAAGCTGGTTCTTCTGTATGCTAAGGCAGTCCCCAGGGGGGAAAGGCTTCAAGTCCAGTAGTCTCTGACAACGAGACTGACTTTAATGAGGAATAGTATCCTCCTGCTGAAGACCGATATAAGCAGTTGGAAGACAGACTGAATGCAATGGAGATCCAACAAGTGCCTGGGCTGGATTTCGGAGACTTGGGCTTATCTACTGGTGTGATTATTCCTCACAAGTTTAAGGCACCATCTTTCACCAAGTATGACGGGGCGTCTTGTCCCAAGCTACACCTCAGATCTTATGTGCGGAAGATTCAGCCGTACACTGTGGATAAGAATTTGTGGATCCACTTCTTCCAGGAGAGTCTTTCAGGGACTCACCTCGAATGGTTCTATCAGCTGGATGGGACCAAAGTTCGTAACTGGGAGGAGTTGGCTACTGCTTTTTACAAGCAGTATCAATATAATGTCGACCTTGCTCCTACACGTACCCAACTCCAGGGTATGTCGCTAGGATCAAGCGAAGGTTTTAAAGAGTATGCACAGAAGTGGAGGGATCTGGATGGCAGGGTGCAGCCTCCTTTGACCGACCGTGAGCTGGTGGATATGTTCTTGGGGACCCTCTCTGGGCCATTTTTCAATCATCTTATCGGTAATTCGTCTGCAGGGTTTACTGATCTTATTCTGACTGGGGAGAGAATAGAGGCTGGAATGAAGTCCGGAAAGATTCAGAAGGGTGCATCTGCAAGTTCTGAGAAGAAGCCCTTTAAGAAGGAGGTCAGTGTTGTATATGGGCCTAGAAGACATGAGAAACCAGAGCGCCGCCAGTCTATCAACGCGGTGATGATTGCAAAGCCTGCTGCCGCTCCTCGGCAAACTAATCCACAAAGGGCTGAAAGACCCAGAAGAGAGTTTACCCGGCTGAGTATGACCTTGTCGCAAATCTTGCCGCAGTTGCTGTCCACCAATCTAGTGGCTGTCAGGGAGGCCCCGAAGGTTGTAAACACTGCTTCTCCCAAGTACAATCCAAATGCCCGCTGTGCTTATCACTCTGATAGCCCGGCGCATTCCACTGATGACTTCTGGGCCTTAAGGAATAAGGTGCAAGACCTTATTGACGCAAAAAAAGATACAATTTGAAGCGCCTGAGAGGCCAAATGTGGTGACTGCTCCTATGCCCCAGCATGGAGTGAATGTCGTTGATGAAGATGTGTATGCCGTTTCTGTGAATGATGTGGCTACTCCCTTGATGACTATTAAGAGGAACCTACTGCTGGCCGGTTTATTTTCGGGTTGTAGTGAAGGTTGCCTTTTCTGTGCTGTTTCCCTTTCTGGTTGTCCTTTGCTGAAGTTAGGCATCCAAAGCCTGATGGACAGCAAAGAGATTCTGTTCAAGAAGACTGCTGTTCAGTTTGTTCCGGTGGAAGAGGTATTTGTTGTTACCATTTTCAATAATCCGATCAAGGCTCTCCCAAAGAAGCCGGTTAAAATCATGACTGTCACACCCATTGTGATTACTGTTCCGGGGCCTCTCCCCTATGAATCTGATAAGGCTGTCCCATGACACTATGGGGCAGACATATATGTACATGGAATAAAGCAAGAGTTCAACACTGGCACCAGCATCAGCAATATCACTGGTCCAGCAAAAGTAACCCGCAGTGGCAGGCTCTTCTCGCCTGACATTGCGCCACCCGCTATTCGAAGACCCCTCACTATAACACCTACAAGTACACCTGTTCCCATTTCTGATCAAGTTGTTTCCCCTGCTGCCGAGTCATCTAATGCTCGGGGCAAAGGGATTGAAGATGAGCCTGCCCGGATGGAGGCACCAAAATCTGTGAATACTGAGGCCTCCCAACAAGAGATGGAGGAAATTCTGAAGATAATCAAGAAGAGCGACTTTAATGTTGTTGAACAGCTGGGGCATACCCCCTCCAAGATCTCTATGCTCTCCTTGCTGCTGTGCTCAGAGGCCCATGCTAAGGCCTTGATTTCATTTCTAAAGACGACTCACGTGCCACAGGAGACATCTGCAGTCCAGTTTACTGATTGCGTAGCCAATTTGACAGCCGACAATGGTTTGGGTTTCTCGGATGCTGACCTTACTGCTAAGGGAAAGGACCACAGTGACGCCCTGCATGTCTCTATTGAATGCAGGGGCACTACTCTTGCGCACGTGTTGGTGGACACTGGTTATTCCCTAAATGTGCTACCCAAAAAGGCCTTAGACCGGTTGGATTGTGAGGGCCTGGAGCTGAAACCTAGCAACATCATCGTCAGAGCCTTTGACGGTTCTAAGAGGATGGTTCACGGAGAGGTAGACATTCCTATTCGTGTGGGTTCTCAAGTATTTGACTCTACTTTCTATGTGATGGATATCCGTCCATCGTATTCTTGTCTACTGGGTCGACCTTGGATCCACAAAGCTGGGGCAGTGACCTCTACCCTACACCAGAAGCTCAAGTACCCCGTCAGAGGGAAGATTGTCACTGTGCAGGGAGAGGAGGAGTATATGGTAAGCCATTTGAATTCCTTCAGGTATATTGAGATGGACGGGGAGTTTATTGAAACCCCCTTTCAGCATTTTGAAGAGGTACCTCCAACATTGGCAGCGGCAGAAACAGTGGTTGAAGAGGATGTTCCTTTGAAGATTGCTTCCTTGAAGGACGCCCGGGCGGTAATCAAGAAAGGTGAATGTGCTAACTGGGGCAGGCTCCTTGATTTTACACCTAAAACTGACAAGTTTGGACTGGGTTTTACTGCAGAGGGTCAGAAGGCTGTGCGCAAGGCAAAGACCAGAAGACCTCCTGTGCTCATTACCAACCCAGGAGTGAATGCTATTGGGGATGAAGATGAGGTGGAAGAATCAGAGTTCGATAGTTGGATCTACCCGACGACTGATGGTGGATTGACCAATTGGATTGCTAAAGATCATACTCCTGTTACTTTTGTTACGCAGTAATAAACTCCTTTGTTTTGTTATTTGTAATAAACAATGAATTCAAACTCTGGCCCGGTGTCTTACCCGGGACACCGTGGCTTCATTTGTGAGGGTATATTAATTGTCATTTCATATATCATGAATAAAGACCTTGGACGTTTTCTCGCATTTCAAATCTTATGCTCCTTTTCTTTCTTTCCTTTCTTTATATATTGCAAAAACAGTTGTATTTACACACACTCACTCATACAGGTTTCAATCCACTCTGGATCTCACTGGTAACGACTCTGCTACTGCCAGTTATGACTTCGAAAATCCGATCAACTTAGCCGAAGACGAAGGTGAAGATGATTGCGAAGTGCCTGGCGAGCTTGCAAGACTGTTACTTCAGGAAGAGAGGGCAATTCGACCACATGAAGAGCCGGTAGAAATAATAAATCTGGGTACTGACACAGATAGAAAAGAAGTCAAGATTGGTGCCAACCTAGAGCTCAGCATGAAGCAACGGTTGACTCAGATGTTACATGATTATGTGGAAATCTTTGCCTGGTCCTACAAAGACATGCCCGGGTTGGATACCGACATTGTGGTCCATCATCTGCCTACCAAGGAAGACTGCCCTCCGGTTAAGCAAAAGGTCCGTCGTATGCGTCCAGAGATGTCTGAGAAGATCAAAGCCGAGGTTATGAAACAGTTTGATGCCGGTTTCCTTGCAGTGACTTCTTACCCTCAGTGGGTTGCTAATGTGGTGCCAGTACCAAAGAAAGATGGAAAGGTCAGAATGTGCGTTGACTACAGGGATTTGAACAGGGCCAGCCCCAAAGATGACTTCCCCCTACCTCACATTGATGTCCTGGTTGACAATATGGCTCAGCATAAGGTGTTCTCTTTCATGGATGGCTTTTCAGGTTACAATCAGATCAAGATGGCTCCTGAAGACATGGAAAAGACTACCTTTGTCACTCAGTGGGGCACCTTCTGCTACAAGGTCATGCCATTCGGGTTGAAAAATGCTGGGGCAACCTACCAACATGCCATGGTCGCTTTATTTCATGACATGATCCATCATGAGATAGAAGTGTATGTTGACGACATGATTGCAAGGTCCCAAACTGAGGAAGAACACCTAGATCATCTGCAGAAATTGTTTGACCGTCTGAAGTTGTACAAGCTGAGGTTGAACCCGAACAAGTGCACCTTCGGGGTTAGATCCGGGAAATTGCTAGGCTTCGTTGTAAGTGATAAGGGTATTCAAGTGGACCCTGCCAAGGTTAAAGCTATTCAAGAGATGCCAGTTCCTAAGACAGAGAAAGAGGTCAGAGGCTTTTTAGGACGCCTGAATTACATCGCCCGGTTCATCTCACACCTAACTGCTACTTGTGAACCAATCTTCAAGCTGCTGAAGAAAGATTAGGTAGTACGTTGGAATGATGAATGTGAGGCCGCTTTTGACAGAATCAAGGAGTATCTCCAAGAACCACCCATCCTTATGCCACCGGTTGAAGGGAGACCTCTGATACTATACCTGACAGTACTTGACAACTCAATGGGGTGTGTGCTGGGTCAGCATGACGAGTCTGGCCGAAAAGAGCATGCCATTTATTACCTTAGCAAAAAGTTTACCGACTGTGAGACCCGATACTCGCTGCTCGAGAAAACTTGCTGCGCTTTGGTATGGGTTGCTCGCCGGCTGAGACAGTATATGCTGACTCACACTACCTTGTTGATCTCAAAGATGGATCCTATAAAGTACATATTTGAAAAACCTGCTCTGTCTGGGAGAATAGCAAGATGGCAAATGATCTTGACAGAATACGACATCCAGTACACAACTCAGAAAGCCATCAAAGAAAGTGTATTGGCAGACCACTTGGCACATCAGGCAGTAGACGACTATCAGTCAATGAACTTCGAGTTTCCAGACGAGAGTATCATGATAGTGACTGATTGTGAAGTACCTGGACCGGATGAAGGACCTGAGGAAGGATCCCGATTGTCTATGCACTTTGACGGAGCCTCCAATGCTTTGGGTAACGATATCGGCGCTGTGATAATATCCCCCCAAGGCACTCATACTCCACTCACTGCCCGTCTATGTTTCAACTGCACCAACAACATGGAGGAGTATGAGGCATGCATCATGGGTCTTCAAGCTGCGATCGACTTAAGGATCAAGTTTCTGAGTGTCTTCGGAGATTCCGCTCTCGTGATCAATCAGATCAAAGGCGAGTGGGATACGAAACATCCGAATCTTATTCCTTACAGAGAACGTGTGTTGACCTTGATCCCCCACTTCACAGAGATAACCTTTGAACATTTCCCAAGAGAGGAGAATCAGTTAGCGGACGCGTTAGCTACGATGTCTTCCATGTTCAAAGTCAAATGGGACAATGAGGCTCCCCGGATCATCATCTGGAAACTGGACGAACCGGCATACTGTTGTGATCTCGAGACTGAATTGGTGACTGAGAAGCCTTGGTACCATGAGGTGAAGAGATACTTGGAAGCTCAGGAATACCCTGAAGGTGCATCTGTCAACGATAAGAAGTTTCTGAGAAGGTTCACAGCGAAGTTCTTCCTTAACAACGACATCCTGTATAAGCGAAACCATGATTCGACCTTACTGCGTTGTGTGGATAAAACTGAAGCAGAAAGGATCATGGAAGAGCTACATGAAGGGACTTTCAGAACACATTCCAGTGGACACACTATGGCAAAGAAAATCCTTCGGGCAGGGTATTTCTGGTCCACTATGGAAGCCGACTGTTACCAACATTCTCGGACGTGTCATAAATGCCAGATTTATGCAGACAAGGTGCATGTTCCTCCAGTTCCTCTGAATGTCTTGACTGCACCTTGGACTTTTGCAATGTGGGGCATAGATATGATCGGTGAGATTAAACCTACGACATCCAACGGGCATCGCTTCATCCTGGTAGCGATTGATTACTTCACGAAGTGGGTTGAAGCAGCTTCCTACGCCACAGTAACCAAGAACGTTGTGGCACGGTTCATTCGGCACAACCTGATATGTCAATACGGCATCCCTGAAAGAATTATTATAGACAACGGTACCAATCTCAATAACAAGATGATCACTGAGCTCTGCGAGCAGTTTAAGATACAGCACCACAACTCTTCTCCTTACCGGCCGAAGATGAATGGGGCTGTAGAAGCGGCGAATAAGAACATTAAGAAAATTGTGCAGAAGATGACAGTGACTTATAAAGATTGGCACGAGATGTTACTGTTCGCTCTACATGGGTATCGTACCTCAGCCAGGACGTCAACCGGGGCAACTCCCTTCTCCTTGGTCTACGGTATGGAGGCAGTCTTACCGATCGAAGTGCAGATACCCTCTCTCCGGATAATGAAGGATGCAGATCTGAGTGAAGATGATTGGATCCAGACACGACTTGATCAGATAAACTTAATTGACGAAAAGAGACTCGCTGCTATTTGTCATGGTCAGACGTATCAAAAGCGGATGATCAGGGCATTTAACAAAAAGGTCAAACCACAAGAATATCAAATTGGGGATCTGGTAATCAAGCGTATCATCCTTCCTCAGAATGATCCAAGGGGAAAATGGACCCCTACGTACGAAGGGCCATTTGTGGTTAAACATGTGTTCTCAGGAGGAGCCATGATTCTAACCAATATGGATGGTGACGACCTTCCTCACCCCGCCAATGCAGACATGGTAAAAAGATACTACGCATGAAAAAAAGACCCGCTAGGTTGACATACCTAGGCAAAAATTAGGGCTTCCCGGTGAACCAAAAGGGTTCGGGCAAAATGAAGGGATGAAATATAAAAAAATCTGTACACCCGGCAAGTCGAAAACCTGAAAAGGCGGCTTGGGCAAAAATGGGTATCCCGGTGGACTGAAAACCCAAAAGGGCGGTCCAGGCAAAAGTTAGGGATAAAGCGTAATACTATGTCTCATTGGATCACCTTGCATCCAGAATCCGGTATCTACAGCAAGTTCAGACGGCATCGATCAATCAGCTTCATCTTCAACTAAGGTCATCAAGTGATGAGACGCTCGAAGATATAAGGGCGATAGTAGAGTTGGAACCCAGTGGGATCATTCATTTCACACAGCTGTTTTATTTTCCTTTGTACAAATTTATATAAACTCTTTTGTTCGGCGGCGTTCTCTTACTAGGACGTCAGCCTCTTATACATAAACGCCTATTTACAGGCAATCCAAAAATCAATATAAATTCACTTTTCAGACAAATTGCCTTTTGTCTTTTCCTTTTTCTGTTTTGTTTTGCGAAGAACGTCCAAGGTTCAATTTGTGATATATGCATTTGACATTAATTGCTAACTCATAAATATTTGCATACGAAACAAAGGATTAATTACAGGTAACATTAGAAACAGGGGCAATAAAGAGTTGTCTAAGCGATCTAATTGCTCTATCCACCAAGGTACCAAGGTAAGTTCGGCTGAAGAATATAACCAATACACCTTAACTCCCCAGAGAGTGAGCCAGCAGGTCAATGCACTCTCCCCAAGCAAAGCTGTTATCAGCCTTAAGGAAGTTGGGTACCCCCGCAGATCTCAACATTCCCCAGCACAATATACAGATATTCTTAGACAAGTATCCCCGGCAGTCTTGACCTAAAGATTGTCCCCCGGCGGTATATCAAACGTTCAATGGAGTCACTTCCCCGATACAGTTCAAAACTTCCCCAGGAGAGTCCAATCCAGTTTCCCCAGGAAAGTTGGAATCCATCTCCCCAAGCAGTAAGCTTATCCCCAGTAGATTCTGGAAGCTTATCCCCGTAGAGCACGAACGCGTCCCCCGGCTTTATTCAAAGGTTATTTCCCTACCAGGATATAACTAGGTTATCCTCAGCCAAAAGCCACGGAAAGATCGTCATCGGCAAAGTCTTCTTATCCCCAGCGGAGTCCATTAAAACTTCCAACATAACAACGGTATCCTCAGCGAAGTTATCATCAACATCCCAGCAAGTACCTCTCTCCCCACAGAGTATTGTTCTCCAACAAGGACGCTGAAGTAACTTTCTACCCGCAGAGTGATCCATTCGCCAAGTTTATTCCCCAACGGAGTCATCTTCTCCTACCAGTATTCTTGCAACTATCATTCCCAGCGGAAACAACAAAGCATTATTCTCCAACATCAGCCCAGGAGTTAACTTCCCGGCACCCGTCAAGGATTTATTTGCCTAGACAAAAACATACGTTCATAAACATCACATTTCCATACATTATAGCATGCATATACGCATCATATCTTATAAATCTCATTTATGTTGAGAACATCATTGCTTGATCCATATCATGCATTGCATATGACTGACCTTTACCTTTCAGGAAAGATCCAGTTAAGTTCTCAGCTATATTTCAAGACTTTGTCCGGTTCAGTTAAATCGACCCTAAGATTTTCCTGATTCTTATCCAGTCAAAGGCCTTCTCTGGTTCAGTCAGATTGACCCAAAGATCTCCCTGATTCTTATCCAGTTGAAGATTTCAAGACCTTGCCCGGTTCAGTTAAATCGACCCTAAGATTTTCCTGATTCTTATCCAGTCAAAGGCCTTCTCTGGTTCAGTCAGATCGACCCTAAGATCTCCCTGATTCTTATCCAGTTAAAGATATTCCAAGACCTAGCCTGGTTCAGTTAAATCGACCCTAAGATTTTCCTGATTTCTATCCAGTCAAAGGCCTTCTCTGGTTCAGTCAGATCGACCCTAAGATCTCCTTGATTCGTATCCAGTTGAAGATATTACAAGACCTTGTCTGGTTCAGTTAAATCGACCCTAAAATTTTCCTGATTCTTATCCAGTCAAAGGCCTTCTCTGGTTCAGTCAGATCGACCCTAAGATCTCCCTGATTCTTATCCAGTTGAAGATTCCAAGACCTTGTCCGGTTCAGTTAAATTGACCCTAAGATTTTCCTGATTCTTATCCAGTCAAAGGCCTTCTCTGGTTCAGTCAGATCGACCCTAAGATCTCCCTGATTCTTATCCCAGTAGAAGACATCCAAGGTTCTCTCATCGTCCTGTTGAGGTGGTAATCGCCCAAAGGTTCTCTCATCGTCCTGTTGAGGTAGTAATCGCCCCATATTCTCTCAGCGTTCCTGTTGAGGTAGTAATCATCCAAGGTTCTCTCACCGGCCCGTTGAGGTAGTAACCACCCCTGGTTCATTCATCACCTTTTGAAGCTCCAGACCCAATTCCTGTAACCAGTCAGGGCACATCTACATAAGATCTTGAAGACCAACTTCTGTAACAGGTCAAGTAATCATTTTCTTTTTCAGGTACACAAGTTCTCGCTAAGGAAACTCTTACGCGATCGACACCCAGATGGCATCTATAAGCCCATCCACTCATCCATCATCTCTTAGCATGGCATCTATAAGCCCATCATCCTACCCATCAATCTCCAAATGGCATCTGTAAGCCCATTCCCACCATCACACTACTATGTGAGCGCAAATTTCTGGGCACTCTAGTGTCCAATCATCTTCCACCTTCGGACTACGAAAGGCACGACAACCAATCTACATCCTCAGGTCTAAGAAGATTGAACAGGGGCAACTGTTGTACCCCAAAATTTGCCCTCCCATATCCTTCAAGATTTGCAAAGAGCATGCTTCAAAATCTCCCAAGGGTTGCACAGTTCAAGGGCCTCCTAATAGTCAAAGATTAGGGTTTTGGTTCTGGAAAAGAAATTGAAGTTTCCAAGGGTCCAATCAAGTCCCATATTCCTACAGACATGGTCAAGCATCCATATGCTAAGTTTCAAGACTTACAGCACAAAATTGCACAGTTAAAAACCCTAATTGCTCAACAGTCAACTGTAGGGGCAAAATGGTCATTTGACAGTCAAAAGTTCAAATTTTTGGTCAACATCTTATTTTGAAGCGACAAACATCATTTGATCAATTCTTGATCATGATTTTCAAGGCATGGCTCAAAAAGTCTCAAGATGCAAAAGTTTCCATATTTGGACAGTTGAAAAAGTCAACTGTAACTTGACCAAGGCATAACTTCCACATGGTTTATCAGAAAAATTCCATCCAAAGATAATTTTGAAGAGAAAGACATTTCCTACAACTCCTCTTCACACTTCAAGTCCAAGAAATGCTCTCACAAAAAGTTATCAATCTCAACATTATAGGTCATTTTCAAAAGTCAACAAAAAGGCACTTTAAGTCAAAGACCATAACTTGAGATTGGTAAATCAAAATTACATGGGACCAAAGGCATTGGTTAGAGTACTTCAAGACCTTTCCAAAATGTTCAAGAACATGATCAAAGCTTAAAAATTGAGCAAGATATGCCTTGTGGAAGTTGGGGAATTTTTGGGAATTTTGAAAAGTCAACTTTGCTTCAAATGCCTCAAAATTGCTAGTGGGCCACATTTTCTTCCAAGAATCATTATCCAAAGGCTATGCACGACCATTTGACCCAAAGGGGATTTATTTCATCATTTTTTATTATTTATTTGAATTTTTATCACCATTAATTCATTTAATTAAATAAAATATGACAAAAATACTAAACAAATGTTTTTGAACCCTTTTATGCAGCATATGCCCTCATTATTCACTCAAGATCTCGTGCACATCAAAAAAGGAAAGATTTTGTGCAAATTGGCATGTTCTTCATGAGGAAAAGATTGAAAAAGATACCATGAGAATCAAATCTCAAAAACATCAATGCAAAGGTTAATAGACTTGAATTCTTACCCTAATTCGTTCCATATACATACTCAAACACAACCCTAATGCTAAGGACCTGCAAGCTGCGCTCAGAAAAGAATATAGACTTTGCATTTTTTGTCAAAATTTTCAAAACTGATTTCACACATAGAGTGTGATTCAAAGCTTATAACCGATTCAAAAAGCTTGCTGAGGCCTTCCTGGACATAACTGCATTCTTTTCCAGTCCCCACGCATCAAGAAGTGGTAGAACAAAGTCCAATTTTCTCAAACTTTTCTCATATTCGTGCTTTGATTTATATGCCACATTCATACATTTTAATGATCGTTTTGTACTAATATGCACTCCCTGAAACTAATGGTGTATTTTAATTAAGTTTTTATAGCATGTATGCAAAGTTGCCATGGAAGCTCTCTAGGGTTTCAGAGGTCAAAAATTAGGGCTTCTTTCGTAGGGAAAAATTGAACCACAAGACCTATATCATTGAACTCAGGGCATCTGGACGATTCAATTCAATAGGTCGCGCCCTTTTTATATTTGAGTATGGCCTAATCGTTATTTTCCAGGTTTGAGTTAGTGGGGGTTTAAAACCCCCGCTATTTGATGTATTTTTTTCAGGCAAAACAAAGAACAAACAAAGAAGAAGGTGATTTGTCATCTTGTGGTTGGCTATTTTAAATCTTGGCGCGCATTTTGTTAAACTCCCACTAACCCACGTTTTCTCTCTCTTATTATTCATACTCCATTATATTGACAAAGAAAGCAAATAGCACAATTGGTAGCTGCGTTGTCACACAAGCATTGGGACCTGGGTTCGATTCCCAGTCCCCTCCCTTCTCAATATTATTTTTCTTTCCATATTTCTGTGCAGCATACCTTTCAGGGACTACCATACAACGCTACTTCTAGGCACGCCACATGTCTCAGGAGATGAATCCAAGGGCCAACACAAGATCTCTACCATGCACCTTGGTCAGCAGATCCACACGCGTCCTTGAAAAGACAACCAAGGGCTTGAATTCATTGGGCCTGATTGCTGATCATACCTCCAAAATTGGGGTCAACACCCCCCATTGGTTTGCACATTATTTTCCTTCTTTTCATTTTTTCTATTTATTTGTTTTATTTATTTTAGTTTAATTCATCAAAATTAATAATAATAAAAATACAAAAAAATCAGAAAAGACAAAAAAAATAAAAATATATTTTATTTAAATGTTTTTGTAAATAAATTTTATTAACTAATTTAGTTTTTAATTCTAGGTTTAATTTTAATGTTTTGTTTAATAAACTAAAAAATGTAGAATTAGGGTTTTAAATACTTTTATTCTTTTTCTTTTCTTTTACCATATTTAATTATTAATTATTTTGTAAATAAATTTATCATTAAATAATTAGGTTAAAACTAGGTATAACTTAAACATTTTTTTTATAAATTAAAAATAGTTTAGAATTAGGGTTTTTAATTCCATTAATTTTCTTAATTTCATAAAGTACAAAATATCAAAAAATAAGTCATTTTCCTTTATTTAACTTAATTAATTTCATAATTTCAATTTAATTTCTTTAAAAGGGTCCAACGCCCTCGCTTTCGATTACAATTTCGTTTCGCGCGCTTATTTAATTTCTTTTCTTATAAATTTCATGTAATTGCTCAAGCCATGTAATAGTAATTAGGAATTTATTTACTTTCCGCATTTTTTATTCAAACGGATCTTTGTTAATTTGGCGATGTATAGACCCGCGCCTTGTAATAGCGTAGGATTTTACTTTTCGCATTTAAATTTCCGCACTTTTAAATTATAATTGCATGAAAGAATGTATGGCCTAAATTAAAAACAAGCGTAGATCACCATGATACATGTACAAGATAAATGCTAAACTGAAAACAATACACAAATTCACACACCACTTCTAGGGTACGCCTCACTGTTGCCTTACCTTCGAAACGTGGTCGTCGAGTATAGGACGTTTTAGTAAGTCCTTATGTCCATGACATGATCCAGTTGCCTCGAAACGGTTGCCTCGGAATAAAAAAGGATCAATGGCATAAGGGTAGCTTCTAAGGTGTCCTACTGTTGCTCCGGTGACCACACTGTCCCTACAAACGAATTGACCCGAACACCTCCAATGGTGGTGCTACCTACCTCTCAATGGTGGGATGGCACTACCTTAAGGACATTTACACAACCTAATTCCTTAGGGTAGGTAGATGACTCATAGATACTTGCTCTAAAAACAAATCAAACTCTTTTCACACCGACACTTTTCAAAAAGCTTTCAAAAACAACTTTTCAAACACTCTTGAGGACTGATACAAGAGTCGATCTGAAATTTTAAACGGAACTTTTTCAAACCCACTCACTCTGAAAAGCAAACAAACATTTTGAAAACACAAATGAGCAAGTATCTAAGAGCCCATGGATAACCATGGATAGAAAGGGTGCTAACACCTTCCCTTTCTATAAATCTACCTCCCGAACCGAGAGATAATCTCATAAGGAATTTTGTTGTGCTTTTGTCCTGTCCATGTTGGAGAAAATAAAAGACGGTGGCGACTCTTGCTTCCGCGACATTTCGCGAACCAGCGTTAAACAGTCAGTTCCAGATCCACCGATCACACCATGGAATCAAATAAGAATGTACGGCCGCCAAAGAAATAAACTCCAAAGAAGAATCTGACATCAGCAATATGCCGGAACTAGTAAAATTACCCGAAGCGGTAGGATCTTTTCTCCATAAATTGCTCCCCTAAAAGCAGTTTCTGGACCCGTGATCATCCTTGTGGCTGCTCCAAAGATTACCTTTGTACCTATAATCATCTCTTCAAGTGCTCCTATTGACAAAGACGTTACAACCCCTGTTGTCATTCCTACCAACACTCATACTACTGAAACTCGAGGAAAGAGTATTCTGGTAGAGCCTGTCCGGGCGAAGGCTCGATCACTGACTATCCCTGAGACATCCAAGAAATAAATGGAGGAGATCCTAAAAATTATAAAGAAGAGCGACTACTATGTAGTTGAATAATTGGGGAAAACTCCCTCCAAAATCTCCATGCTGGCATTACTACTGTGTTCCGAGGCACATGCGAAAGCCTTGGTGAAGTTCTTAAAAACAGCCCATGTACCTCAAGAGATGTCTGTTGATCAATTCCAAGACTGTGTGGCCAGCTTGACAGCGGCTAACGGGCTAGGTTTCTCGGATGTTGATCTGACACCAAGGGGAAAAAAGCACAATGAGGCGTTGAACCTCTCAGTGGAGTGTAGGGGCACAACTCTGGCCCATGTCTTGGTGGACATTGGCTCATCTTTGAATGTATTACCGAAAAAAGCTTTGGATAGACTTGACTGCGAGGGACTGACGTTAAAGCCAAGAAACATAGTAGTAAGGGAATTTGATGGCTCGAAGAGGATGGTACACGGGGAAGTGGATATCCCCATAAAGGTTGGAACCCAAACTTTCAATTCCACCTTTTATGTAATGGACATCCGCCCTTCGTATTCATGTTTGTTAGGCCGGCCATGGATCCACAATGCTGGCGCTGTCACCTCTACATTGCACCAGATGCTGAAGTATCCGGTTCAAGGGAAGATTATCGTTGTCCATGGAGAGGAAGAATACATGATCAACTATCTCAATTCCTTCAGATATGTGGAATTGGACGGCGAATTCATTGAAACTCCATTTTAACACTTCGAAGAGGTCCCCTAAGAGGTGGCAGTGACCAAGACTGTGTCCCATATTCCCAAGATCACAAGACCACCAATCCGGATGTCATCACTAAAGGATGCCAAAGCAGTGGTAGAGGAAGGTGGATGCACCATCTGGGGGAAACTTCTAGATATCCCGTATAAGTCTGACAAGTTTGGCCTAGGTTTCACTTCAAGTGCTCAAAAGGTTGTAAGTCGTGCCCATGCTGGAGGGCCACCCTTAAAGATTAGCAACCGTGAGGTCAACGCGGTAGAAGATGGTGAAGATGATTGTAACCTGGAGGATTGGATCTTTCCGACTATCAATGGAGGGATCAGCAATTGGGAGGCTAGAGACTTTGTCCCGATCACTTTTATCCCACAGTAATTTATCTTTACATTTTGTTGGATCTATAATATTCAAAAAAAACAATTCGCACTCTTAAAACCTTGTGTCTTACCCGAGGCACAATGGTCCATTTGTAAGGGTTATTATTTCATCCTCATATGACATCAATGAATCATGGACGTTTTCGCATACAAACTTTTGTGCTCATTTTTTTTCTTTTACATTTTATTTTCTTTCAAAGATAGTTATACCCTTACACACACACATACTCACAATGCAAGTATTCATCCACTCTGGATCCCATGGGTAACGATACTGTTATGGCCTTTTGTGACTCTGAGAATCTAATCTACCAAGCCAAAGACGAAGGTGAGGAAGATTGTGAAGTACCAGAGGAACTTGCCAGACTTCTACAACAAGAGGAGAGAACCATTCAGCCTCACGAGGAACCCGTGGATACAATCAACCTGGGTACCAAAGAAGACAAAAAAGAGGTCAAGGTGGGTACCAATCTGGAACCCCGTGTTAAGGAGCGTCTGATTCAGTTGTTACACGATTATGTTGAAGTTTTTTCCTGGTCATATAAAGACATGCCAGGACTTGATACATGCATCGTGGTACATCATCTGCCTACAAGAGAAGATTGTCCGCCAGTAAAGCAAAAGGTTCGTCGCATGAGGCCTGATATGTCAGAAAAGATTAAAGCAGAGGTCATGAAACAATTCAATGCTGGATTTTTGGCTGTCACCTCCTACCCTCAATGGGTTGCCAACATTGTTCCCGTACCTAAAAAAGACAGTAAAGTACGAATGTGTGTGGACTACAGATATTTGAATAGAGCGAGCCCTAAGGATGAATTTTAACTCCCCCACATTGATATCCTAGTTGATAATACGTCAAAACACAAAGTGTTTTCCTTCACGGATGGATTCTCAGGTTATAACCAAATCAAGATGGCACCTGAGGACATGGAGAAAACAACATTTGTCACGCAGTTGGGCACATTCTGCTACAAGGTGATGCCATTCAGATTGAAGAATGTTGGGGCAACTTATCAGCGCGCCATGGTAGCTTTATTTCATGACATGATACATCATGAAATAGAGGTCTACATAGACGATATGATAGCTAGATCGCAAACAGAAGAAGAGCATCTTGATCACTTACAAAAGATGTTTGAGAGACTGAAGAAGTACAAGCTGAGGTTGAATCCAAACAAGTTCACATTTGGGGTACGGTCCAGTAAACTCTTAGGCTTTGTCGTCAGTAACAAAGGTATTTAGGTCGATCCTGCCAAAGTTAAAGAAATACAAGAGATGCCGGCTCCTCGTACTGAGAAAGAAGTCAGAGGATTCTTGGGACGTTTGAACTATATTGCCAGATTCATTTCTCACCTGACAGCTACTTGCGAGTCACTCTTCAAGCTATTAAAGAAAGATCAAGTAGTCAAATGGAATGACGAATGCAAAATTACTTTTGACAAAATCAAAGAATACTTACAAGAACCTCATGTGTTGATTCCACCAGTCGAGGGAAGACCGTTGATCATGTATCTGACTGTTTTAGAAAATTCAATGGGGTGTGTATTGGGCAGCATGACGAGTCTGGCCGAAAAGAGCACGTTATTTACTACCTGAGCAAAAAGTTTACCGACTGTGAAACCCGATATTCACTGCTCGAGAAAACTTACTGCGCTCTAGCATGGGCTGCTCGCCGGCTAAGACAGTATATGTTGACTCATACTACCTTGTTGATATCTAAAATGGATCTGATAAAATACATCTTCGAGAAGCCTGCTCTTTCTGGGAGAATAGCGAGATGGAAGATGATCCTGACAGAATATGACATACAGTATACTACCCAGAAAGCTATAAAGGGTAGTGTATTAGCTGATCACCTCGCTCACCAAGCTGTGGAAGACTACTAGTCCATGAAGTTTGAATTCCCGGATGAAGACATCATGACATTAGACAATTGTGAAGAAATTAGGCCATATGACGGACCTGAACAAGGATCCAGATGGACCCTGTTCTTTGATAGAGCATCCAATGCACTTGGTAATGGTATCGGTGTTATACTCATATCTCTAGAAGGGTGTCATACTCCCTTTACCGCAATACTCTGCTTCAATTGTACAAACAACATGGCAGAATACGAAGCATGCATCTTTGGTCTCAAAGCTACCATAAACTTGGGGATCAAATCCTTGGATGTATTTGGAGATTCAGCTTTGGTCATCAGTCAGATCAAAGGGGAATAGGACACCAAACACCCAAACCGTATCTCTTACAAAAAACATGTTTTGACATTGCTACCACATTTTGAGAAGATTACCTTCGAGCATTTCCCGTGAGAAGAAAATAAGCTAGCAGACACACTAGCCACAATGTCATTTATGTTTAAACTTAATTGGGATAACAAGGCTCCCCATATCACCATCGAACGAATGGATGAACCAGCACATTGTCACGAGATTAATACTGAAGAAGTAGTGGACCAGCCTTGGTTTCACGAAGTCAAGAGGTATCTCGAAGCTCAAGAATATCAAGAAGGAGCTTTAATCAGTGATAAGAAGTTCTTAAGGAGATTTTCTACTAAGTTCTTCCTTAGTAATGGCATCCGGTACAAACGCAATCATGACTCTGTGTTACTTTGGTGCATAGATAAGGTTGAAGCTGAAAAGATCATGGCTGAACTGCATGAAGGCACTTTTGGTACCCATTCCAGCGGGCATACGATGGCAAAGGAAATCCTACGGGCAGGCTATTACTGGTCTACCATGGAAGAATATTGCTATCAACACTCTCGAACCTGCCATAAGTGTCAGATTTATGCTGACAATGTGCACATACCTCTGGTTCCTCTGAATGTCTTGACGGCTCCTTGGCCCTTTGCTATGTGAGGGATTGATATGATTGGGGAAATTAAGCTGACAGCTTCCAATGGACACCGCTTCATCCTAGTGGCCATTGACTATTTTACAAAGTGGGTTGAAGCAGCCTCCTTCGCCTCCGTTACCAAGAATGTTGTTGCCCGTTTCATCAAGAAAAATCTCATTTACCGGTACGGTATCCCGAAAAGGATCATCACTGACAATGGTACAAATCTCAACAAAACTATGATTACCGCATTGTGCGAGCAATTCAAGATTCTGCATCATAATTCTTCTCCCTATCAGCCAAAGATGAATGGTATTGTCGAAGCTGCAAATAAAAACATTAAAAATATCATACAGAAAATGACAGTCACATACAAAGATTGGCACGAGATGCTACCATTCGCTCTCCACGGATATCGTACCACGGCTCGCACATCAACCGGGGCAACACCCTATTCTTTGGTATACGACATGGAAGTTGTCTTTCCTATCGAGGTTCAGATCCTCTCTCTGAGGATTATGAAAGATGCAGGGCTGAACAAAGACGATTGGATCCAGACTCGACTTGATCAACTGAGCTTGATTGATGAGAAGAGACTTACTGTTGTTTTCCATGGTCAAATGTATCAAAAATGGATGATCAAGGCTTTCAACAAGAAAGTCAGACACCAAGTGTATCAAGTTGTGGATCTAGTGATCAAACGCATCATCTTGCCACAAGGTGATCACAGGGGAAAATGGACTCCTACCTATGAAGGACCATTTGTAATCAAAAACATATTCTCCGGTGGGGAAATGATCTTGACCACCATGGATGGCGACGACCTGTCACACCCTGCGAACACGGACATAGTCAAAAGATACTATGCATAAGAGACCCTCTAGGTTGACACACCTAGGAAAAATAAGGGCATCCCGGAGAATCAAAATGTTCGAGAAAAAGTTAGGGATAAAACAAAAAAATTTGTACACCCGGCAAGTTGAAAACCCAAAAGGGTGACTTGGGCAAAAAAGGGTTTCCCCGTGGACTGAAAACCAGAAAGGGCGGTCCAGGAAAAAGTTAGGGAATAAAGGCGTACGACTATGTCCCATTGGATCACTTTATGGACAAGCTTTAGCTTCCATTGACAAACTCAGAGATTCTGATCAAATTCAATCATCTTCGGACAAGGCAATAAATAGACAAGATGCTCGGAGATACGAAGGCTATAGCAGGATGGAAACCCCATGGGATTATTACACATAGCTATCTTTTCTTTGTATCAAATTTCTCTTTTTTCACGACAACACTCTCTTACTAGAATGTTTGTCTCCTTGTACAAAAATACTTATTCAAAGTCAATACAAAATATTCCTTTGAAAGTGCAAAAACTATTTGTCTTTTCTTTAAGCTTGTTTTGTTTACAAAAACGTCCAATGATTCATTGTTGAGCATATGAATTTGAACATAATTACTGTTTACAAATAAAACAAAATAGGAAACACAATTACTGATAGGTTGAAAGGATAGAGAAATGTCTCTAGGCTATTCTATAAGTAACCCCCTGCAGTACGTCATTTAAATCCCCAGCGGAACAAAATTTCCAGTTATTGGCCCCCAGTAAAAGTCGTTAATTTATCAGGATTCCCCAACAGGATTCTACAAGCAGTACATGGCATTTCCCTTACAACAGAGTTTATTTCTCTCGACAAAAATTCATCGATACTTAGACTTCACTTACATATCCTTAACAATAGTCAGGGGTTTATTTTCCCCAATCCAACAGCAATGCAGCAAATTAGCTCACATACACATACATTGCATCCATATATCATAAATATTGATAAAGCAAATACATTACATCATACATTTCATACAACTTGACTTTGTATTTTAGCTAACATTTTACCATTTTCAGGATAAGATTAACAGCTACCGTTAACAATTATTCAATCTTGATATAGTACAGATATGCTCCAGACACGGATGCCATCCTGATACTCATTCAGATTCAACCTTTTGATACAATTCAGATATGCTCCAGACACGGATGCCACTCTGATACTCATTCAGATTCAACCTCCTGATACAGTTCAAACACACTCCAGACACGGATGCCATCCTGATACTCATTCAGATTCAACCTTTTGATACAGTTCAGATACGCTCCAGACACGGATTCCATTCTGATACTCATTCGAATACAGTCTTCAGATACATTTCAGATACGCTCCAAACACGGATGCCATTCTGATACTCATTCGAATAAAATCTTCAAATACAATTCAGATATGCTCCAAACACGGATGTCGTTCTGATACTCATTCAGATTCAACTTTCAGATACAACTCAGATATGCACCAGACACGGATGCCATTCTGATACTCATTCAGACTCAACTTTCAGATACAGTTCAGATACGCTCCAAACACGGATGCCATTCTGATACTCATTTAGAATCAACTTTCAGATACAGCTCAGATATGCACCAGACACGGATTCCATTCTGATACTCATTCAGACTCAACTTTTAGATACAGCTCAGATACACTCAAGACACGGGCGCCATTCTGATACTCATTCTTCCAGCTTACAAATTACAATTCAACAATCGCTTTTGGATGGCATCTTTGATCCCATATCCTAAAAATTTCTATCACCTCTCCAAATGGCATCTTTAAGTCCATTCCCTCTACCATCACATCACCGAGTGCAAATTTCTAGGCACTCCAGTGTCCAATTATCTTCCACCTTCAGATCACGAATGGCAAAACTCGCCAATCAAACTCTTCAGGTTTAAGAAGATTGAACAGTGGCAGCTGTTGTACCCCAAAATTTTCCCTCTCATTTCTCAATTAATATCTCACAAGATCTCCTTTGGATTCAAGACTGCACTAAGGTTGATCAGCTCAAGACATCTCCTCAAGCACTGATGACTGAAAATTAAGGTTTGAGTTTGCACAAGGACAAATGGACTTTTAATGCCCCATTTGACTTTCATGGATCATTTTGGACTCTCAAGATTGCTCATGTCAAGTTTCAGGTCTTGGATCGCATTTTTGCTCAGTCAATTGATCAGATGACCTAAAATCAGTCGTATTGGTGAAAAAGTCAAATGTAGCACCAAAAGTCGAATTTTGACTTTTTGGTCAACATTAAGTTTCAAATATCACAATTCATCAAGATATTCAAAAATATCAAGCTTGATTATCAAGAAGTTAAGAAAGTCAAAAGTCAACTTGAAAAGTCAAGATTTTCAAGACTTCGAAATTTTCTGTTTTTACACATGATAATTTCACCACTTCGTGCCAATTTTTTGCCATGATGCAAGATGATTCAAGGAAAACCTCCAACATAAAAGTTGTAGATCTCAATGAGATCTAAAACATTGTAGAGCAGGACTTTTTCTAGAAATGTTTGTATTTTGAGTTATAAATTCATGAAGTCATGGCATTTTTTAATAAACACTTAGAGAATTTTTCAGCTGGTTTGGACAGGTTTTTATCCTAACTTCTTGGTCAATTTCCATCAAGTTCCAGTTTGATTTAACAAAATTGGTCAACATGAAAGTTATAGAGGATGTTTCAAGCTTTCCAAAACATCCAAGAGCATTAATTTATCATACTTGAGCTAGGAGATTCAAGGGCATGAAGTTGGGCATCCACCATTGATTTGCAAGTCATTCTATTGAAGAACACACAATAAAACCCTTATGCTATGCTGCATAATCTTATGGTTCAGGCCTTCCTGCTTGCAAATCTATATATAATTTAATGTTTACACCCACTTTTGAGCTATTACCCAAGTGTTTAAGCCATTGTCCAAAGGATCTTTCCATTTATGGCATAAAGGCACCATTGTTATTCTTGAAAAGCAAGCCTTTTGTACAAAACTTGTCTTGAGCCCATACTTTTTTTGTTTCTAATTTTACTCCACCATAAAACATGGAAATCAACCCCTCTAAACCAACAACTTTGGTACTTCATCTTGGAACCATGGAGTACTTGACATAGTTTGATACTTACATCCCAACCAAACCATAACATGTTGTCTTGTAAACCTATTCAACCTTTGTTCACAAGTCCTTTGCCTATAAATAGAAGGAGAATTTGAAAAAAAAGGGGGGAGAGAAGAGGAAAAAGGGAGAAAGAAAAACAGAAGTTTTATTGATAAACTCTCAAAAAATCTCATAACTGAAAAAGGTCATAACAATCCACAAGGAAACACCTCAAGCTCAAAACATAAATTCTAGCTGCAAGGTAAGTCTCCTTAACTTTAAACTCTTCATTTCAATCATCATCATTTGATTCATTTTTTAGGCTAGAATGCAGTGACCTTTGAAGAAAAGGTTTGTAAAAAATCATGAACAATTGCCAAGATTGAGTGAAAAGTTGCCCATGAAATAGTATCATGAACAGGCAAGTGTAAGGCAGGTGTTTTTCGAAACCATACAGCAGGCAATCGATTGCACAACCATGCAAATCGATTGCACGGGGTTCCAGTAGCAAGATTTCCAAATATTTTGAGTGTGCAATCGATTGCACAACCATGCAAATTGATTGCACGGGGTTCTAGTAGCCAGATTCCCAATTATTTTGAGTGTGCAATCGATTGCATAACCATGCAAATCGATTGCACTGGAAGTCAGTAGCCAATGTTTTGAAAAAATGAAGCATGCAATTGATTGCACTAACATGCAAATCGATTGCACTCAAATAAAAATTGAATTTTTGCTTTGAAAAAAATTGAATAAAGAGTTGGACAATATAAAATGTTTCTTTTGACCATTGAGCATCTATATCTTAAGTTCGAGGTAAGTATTATCATTATACCTTGAAATTTGCTAAGGGTTTGAACCAAAGACTTCATCCAAAGAGACTTTTAGCTTGATCAATAATTTTTGTCTTCTTTATCAATCATGATTTGTCTTCATCAAAACAAAAGTGCATTCGAGAAGCTTGATGTTACGGCATGTGTCGACACATAATGATCCAAAATGTTTTCTTTTCCTTTCATTTTTCTTTATTTTTACATGCTTCATATATTTTCTTCATGGCTATTCAATATGGTTGTAATAGATAATTAGGACTTTAATTTCTTGCAATCCCCATTTGTAAATTTATACACCCCATCCCCAAATGATTGTAATATCGTAGGATATTTACTTTCCGCAATTTATCGCTTCATATATAACATGTTAATAATTAGGGTTTGTATGGCAAGATAAAACCAATCAAATAGAAAACCCTAATTCAAGACAAAATCAAGCATGAAAATGACACACTTGCACACAAACACCCCTAGGGTTACTCCGCTTGGTTGCCTTGAACAAAATGGCCATGTTACGCATGTAAGGTATCTTAGCAAAACAAACAAAAAAACAAGATCATAGTCCCTCGATGACGCTATTCAAAGTTTCCTTACAAAAATGATCTTAGTCCCTCAAAATGCTAAGATACTTTGCAACATTGCTAATCATGGTTATACGATGACCCACGCCCGTCCCGTTTACATCCAAAGATAGGGTTGCTTACCAAATCAATGGTAAGACAACAATATCAAAGGAAAAGAAAATGAACAAGAAAGACATTTGAGTAGGTAGATTACTTTTGGTTACTTGCTCCATTTCAAACAAATATCCTTGCTATTTTTAAAACAAACACACACATTTCAAAACATCTTACAAACTTAAAAACATTTTCAAAAAGACAAACATCTTTGTATACATTCTTACGAACGAGAATCATTACAAAGATTGCCTAAACAATGGCCTCTTTTCAAAATACTTTCAAAAACCACACAAAGCACAATTTCAAACAAAAGCAAGTGATCTAGCAAGTAACTAAGAGCCCGTGGAAAACCATGGATGAAAAGGGTGCTAATAACTTTCCTTTTCATAATCTACCCCCCGAACTCAAGAAACAATCTCAAAGGTCTTTCCTGTGCTTTTTTACCTTTCCTTTTGGATAAAAGAAAAGTCGGCGGCGACTCTTGCTAACCGTAACATTTGCGATAAAACGCAAAACAATCAAGTCAGTTCTCCCACCGTATCATAACAGGGGTCCTTCTCCCTTATATCTTCTTCTTGATTCTCCCCTTCTTTGGATGAAGAGGTCAGATCGACTTGCTGCTTTAACGGCCCCCTAAACCTTCTGCCCATATTCAGAATACTGGCAGCCTTCTTCTTTTTCTTTTTCTCCTTCAGGATAAGGGCTTTCAGATCCTCCTGCCCTTTTTCCAGATTTATGAACATCTGCTGGAACTGGGAGTTTTGTGCCTGAAGATCCTTGATGCTTTGTTCGTAAGACATTTCTGCTGAAATAAACAGTGAAGAAGATGAGAAACCTGTAATGATACATGTTCATGCAATGCTATGAATGGGATGCGTATGCCATGATTTCAAGGACTTTGGGAAATTTAAATTTGCGAACCAAAATGAAACAAAGATTTTATTAGTAGAATTCAAAGTTCAATTTCCTTTTAGGCATTATAATTAAAAACAATTCTATAAACTAGAAAAAAAATCAAAATCCCCATGGATGCTTCCTCTTTGTGCCGAGATAGACATTAAGTCCTCTTTCCTCATGGAGCTGCTTTGTGAGCTCTAAAACCTTCCCCTTCTGGGCATAGAACTGGTCCCTGTAAGTATCCCGCTCTTTCTTCAACTGAATCCAAGATCTCCGTAATTCTCCAAGATCAGTGGGCATACCAGGATGAAGAATCGTGTAAAGAATACCCCCCTCAGTAGTGGGTTCCACGATCACTGGCAGAACGGCCATATAGGGCATCATAAGTTTCTGGGCGCGAGCTCGTACCCATTCGAGATAAGGTTCCATAGGAATGGAAGCCTTTGGCCCTAAAGCCTTTGTGCCAGATCTATTTACCATGCTCCAAGCTCGTATGAACCTCTGGCGATACCCTTGAACATCATCCTCATAATTAAATACAATGCCTTTGATAAGTAACTCATGGGACCATCCCTTCGAGCGTAACCAAATTGTCGCAGAGCTAAACAAGGATTGTAGGTTATGGCCCCTCTGATGCCAAGTAATGGGACATTAGGGTACTCCCTATAGCGGTCAATAATAGCAGTGTCTCCCATAGCTCGGGAACACCAGAGAATATCCGTGTGAGCGAGTGACATTATCCTTTGCGACCAACCTAAACCTTTTTCATTCTTCAGTACAGACTTTGGGAGGTGAGAAATAAACCACCTCGACAGCAATGGCATGCAGCACATAAGAATCCCTCTTCTCTTCATGGTATGAGTATGGAGAGTGTGCAAGATATCTCCGAGCAAGGTAGGCACAGAGTTGCGAGAAAGGAAGATCTTGATAGCATTCATATCTATGAATAAGTCTGGATTAGGGAATAGTACTAACCCATAGATTAGAAGGGCCAAGACCTCCTCAAAATCCTGAAAATCCATATCATCACAAAACAGCTGGGCCTTGTCTATCAGGAACTTGGCTAGAAAACCCTTGACTCCGCTTCTTGTTTCCCAATTGGATACCACGTTGTCCCGTTTCAGATGTAAGGTTGAGGCAATGACTTCTGGCTTAGGAACTTCTTCCAGACCTGTGAAAGGCAACTGTTCAAGAATGGGTATATCCAATAACTGAGAGAACTCTTTCATGGTAGGCACCAACTGATAGTCTGGAAAGGTGAAGCAATGGTGCTTGGGATCAAAGAACTGAAAGAGTACACTCATCATCTTTTCATCAAAGTTTGAAGTAACCAGGCTGAGAAGTCTACCATGTCTCTTAGTGAATGCAGAAGTTTCAGGGACCTTTGATACTAGCTCCTTGAGTTGGGAAGGTATTTCCACAAGGCTGATTCGGATAGTGTTTCTACAAACGGAAGCCATGATCTGCAAAACAGAACAAAGATAAATTCCCTTGGTCCTTGAAATGGTTAGTGTAATAAGAATGGATTATATGTTATGATGCATGATGTCATGTTCAAACAGAATAAATCACATATAAGCAAAACACACAATAGACCTTAGGTTCAAAGGTTTGCATGAGGTTAAAGGTAAGTACCCTCTTGAAGTTTAGTTGGTTTCCAACCTATATTAGAAAAGTAACCGAGTTCTAAAGATTCTCAATATCATTGATCATCCTTTATCGGGCATTGTTTCAGCTCAAGCAATCTTTTCTTGCGGCCGAAATATCCCGAAAGTCTGATCTCAATGAGTGTAGCATCGAGTATCAACCAATCCTCATCTTTATACCGAGGCCGGCTATCTCACTACTTTCTAATGGCCAAGTTTGTTCAACTAAGGTTCTATGATCCGTTAGTGCTTCACAACACCATGCGGCGGCCCCGTATTCTCCTCGTTTCCACACGAAGGATACTGGTACCAACCAAAGTGTCACACCAACACAGCCATTGCTTAAACCAAATCAGTCTATGTCGTGCAGTCTCCACGATCTATTGTTGTTTACCTAAAAAGTGCCACAGATCCGGGTGTAGGATCTTTAACAATGCCCAAGCAAAACCCATTAAGAATAAAGCAGACAAAATGTGATACAGTGGCAGAACCGAATGTTAATACTGGTTTGCGTTTTTTGTTCGCAAAATGTCGCGGTAAGCAAGAGTCGCCACCGACTTTTATTTTATCCAATCAGGAAAAGGAAAAAGAACAGAAAAAACCTTTTTCGAGATGTTTCTGAGTACGGGGGGTAGATTATAGAAAGGGAAGGTGTTAGCACGCTTTCTATCTGTGGTTTTCCACGGGCTCTTAGGTACTTGCTCGCTTTGAAATTTCTTGTGTGTGCTTGTTTTGAAAAGTTTTATATTAATTCGTTTTAACCCTTGTTTCTGTCCTCAAGAGTGTTACGAAGTTGTTTTTGAAAACTGTTTTAAAAAGTGTTGGTGTGAAAAAGTTTTTATTTGTTTGAGCAAGTACCTAGGAACTAATATACCTACTCGAAAAAGGTCTGTTCGTTTTCCTTTTAGACAATGCTATCCCATTATTGAGAAATAGGTAGCATCGTCGTTGGAGTTTTTTAGGGACACTCGAAGGGACAAATACGATCACAAAAGCAACGTTAGGAAATGTTAGTAATCATCCTAAAGCCTTGAAGATCTTTTTCCGAGGCAACATCCGAATGGGTCATTTTAGATCTTTTGGGGCTATAGGACGACCACTAACAAACCCTATACTTCATGACCGTTTACCTAAGGCAACCGGAGTGGAGTAAACCCTAGGAGTGAGTATGTGCGAGTGTAATTTTCAGTTAATTTATCTTTGCATATTTAGGGTTTTCTACCGTATTAATTTTCAGTTTGTCTTTCCATACAATCCTGTTAATATCTAGGCAGTTTATAGTTTGCGGAAATTAAAATGCGGGAAAGTTTAAAGTCCTAGCTATTACAAGGCTTTTGCAGATACATAATTATTTTGGACTGAAAATAAAGATGCGGAATTTAAAATCCTAATTACTATTACAAACTCGGAGCAGTTACAATAATAATAAAAAGGAAATTAAAAAATGCGCGCGGTGAATTAAATACGAGAATAATTAGCAAACCTAAAAATCTAGTTGAAAAAGATTTAGGTTAGTTTTTTAAGAAAAATTAATTAGGTTATGTACAAATTAAACCCTAATTCAAATTATTTTTAATTATGAAAAAAAAAGATTAAATTTCCCTAAATAATTAAACTAATTAATTAAGGAAATAAAATATTTTTATGAAAAAAATGATTTTTGATGTTTTTTGTGATTTTTGATTTTATGATAAAAATGATTTTTTGGGTTATTTTATAAAAAAAAAAGAAAATAATTAATAAATAATAAAAATAAGAAAATAAAGAGAAAATAATTAAATTGGGCCTGTTTGGAATCTGAAAAAAGGGGTGCATTGTTGAATTTGTAAGGCCCAAAGAGCTAAGCCCAGTCCCACGTTTGATTCGGTGCTGGTCCTTGTTGATGGTGCACCGTGGTCATCCTTTGATGGGTGTTGGATCTAGCTAGGAAATGATCCATTGGATGGATGGTTGCAGTGCATGGAAGGCGCTTGGCTGTGTAAAGTACAAGATCTGTATTCAAATGTTAAGAAAATAATAAAATGTTGGGACCTGGGATCGAACCCAGGTTCTCTCCACTTTCCAACGCACGCTTTACCACTGGGATACATGTTTTAGTTGTTAATATAATAATAACAATGCATATTATATAAAAACAAAGTGTATAACTGAAAAAATAAAAAAATGCGCGTGATTCAAATCCACCATTCAGATATTGACACGCCTTCATCTTATTCCCTGTTTCGTCGTTTTAGACAATAGCCCTTTACCAACAGCAATTCCCGTCACTATAGGCTTTAGTGACGGTTTTTGTGTGTTTCTATAGACCTGCAATATCTCAAAATGCAAAGCAAGCAATATTAATCAGAACTAAAAACATAGACCCACTAAGAACCTTGTCTTGAGTTCATTGGTATCATTAATCAGTCCTAATTTTGCCTCTACGGAGAATCCCTAATTTGAAGCTTCCAAACCCTAGTAATGGCGTAAGCTTGTTCCGGCAGGTGGCAATGTAAGGCGTGATTTCTGAAGGTTTTAAGGTTTGAGGATGATTGGAATGGCTTTAGAAGATGTCCAGGAACTGATTGCTGGCCTTGGAATTGCTTGAAACGGCCTGTAGAATCGAAATTGACCTGCACTTTTTTGACAAAAAATTGAGACTTGTCCTCCTTCTTTCACGAACGCAATCCTCTTTTTTTGGCCTTGAGAATGTTATGTCCTTATATTGGAATGAATTAGGTCAATAAAAACTAATCATATATTTGAAAATTATGGAGATTTGATTTCATTCTTTGTCTTGTATGATTTGTTTCCAAAATAGACCAAATTAAGATCTTTTCCAATCAATTGGCTCTTGCATGAATTTTTTTATTTGCTAGCTGTCCATGGACTCATAATATGCTCATAAAATCAAAACTTTGATTTTATTTGATTATTCTACTATTTAAATTGATTTATTTTGCTTTAAGTTGATGTGGCACTTTGGTGTGTACCGGTAACCCTTGAGTTCAGTCAAGGAGAGTACGGGGCCTCCGCGTGGTGTCGTGAAGCATCAACAGACCTTAGGAACCTTAATTGAACTATCTTGGCCTCTTTAGGGTAGTGAGATAACTGACTTTGGTGCAGTCCGAGGTTGGTTGATACTCGATACTACACTCAATTGAGGGTTGCTTTCCTGGAATATTTCGGTCGCCAGTTCAGTGGCTAAATCGAAACGATGAACAATGAAAGCAATCCCGTGATATTGGGACCCTTAGAACCCGGTTACTTCTAATAGGACAGGTTGAACCCACCAACTTCAAGAGGGTAATACCCAGACCCCATGCTGGCCTAAACTCTAAGGGCTTCTCTTGTGTGACTTGGGTGCCTTCGTACTTGCCTAATTGCATGCATGTTATCTGACACATAAGCTACTTGCAGGTTTTGTTTATAGTCCTTAACTGGGACTCATAACAGGGTTTACTAGGTCTCTTGCAGGTTTTGTTTATAGTCCTTAATTGGGACTCATAACAAAGTATACTGAATTTCTTGCAGGGTTTGTTTATAGTCCTTAATTGGGACTCATAACAAAGTATACTAAGTTTCTTGCAGGGTTTGTTTATAGTCCTTAATTGGGGCTCATAACAGGGTCACTTACGTTATCCCATGCATAGCATGACATCATACCATTGCATACCATTGCATACATCCTAACCCATTTCAAGGATCTCAAGGGCTTGTGATGCAGGTCATGATAAATCAAACATCTAGCCAGGGGCAAAGAGGATTTATTTTCCTCTAGCCAGGGTTGTCAGGGGCTATGACCCACTGGATATGGTGAGCCTTTGACCCTTGACGAAGGACTCTCAACAATATGAAGTTCTTTCAATCAAGCTACCGAATCCAAATGCTAACAAATTTTTTGTCTACCCCGCGAGGTCCTTGAAATCATTGCATGCATATCATGCATATCATTGCATCACAAGTACCCTTTCTCTGCAGGTTGCTCACCCTTCTTCGCTGTTTATTTCAGCAGTCTCGTCATGAATCCTGAATCTTCAACCGAGCACACTATCAAGGCCCTCCAGGCTCAGAATGCCCAGTTCCAAGGGCTGATCATGAATTTGACCCAGGGGCAACAAGATCTGAAGGCTTTGCTCTTGAAGAAAGAAAAGAAGAAGAAGAGGACTGTTTTGTTCAGCCCTAGACGCAAATCTAGGAATACCCTGCAGGATCAAACTGAGAGGACAACTCCATCGGTGGGGAAAAGCAGTCATCAGGAGGAAAGGGTTCCCAGTCCAGTGGTCTCCGACAACGAGACAGATTTCAACGACGAACAATACCCTCCTGCCGAAGACAAGTACAAACAGTTGGAGGATAGGCTGAATGCTATGGAGATCCAACAGGCACCTGGGCTGGATTTTGGAGATCTGGGTTTGTCAACTGGTGTGATTATTCCTCGGAAGTTCAAAGCACCATCCTTTACCAAGTATGACGGGGCGTCTTGTCCCAAGTTACATCTCAGGTCCTATGTTCGGAAGATTCAACCATATACGGTGGACAAGAATTTGTGGATCCACTTCTTCCAGGAGAGTCTTTCAGGGACTCATCTCGAATGGTTCTATCAGCTAGATGGGACCAAGGTTCGTAACTGGGAGGAGTTGGCTACTGCTTTCTACAAACAGTATCAATATAATGCCGACCTTGCTCCTACGCGTACCCAACTCCAGGGTATGTCGTTAGGATCAAGTGAAGGTTTTAAAGAATATGCGCAGAAATGGAGGGATCTTGCTGGAAGGGTACAACCACCTCTGACTGATCGGGAACTCGTCGATATGTTCTTGGGGACCTTGTCTGGTCCGTTCTACAACCACCTAATTGGGAATTCGTCTGCCGGATTCACAGATCTTATCTTGACTGGAGAGCGAATAGAAGCTGGCATCCGGTCTGGGAAAATTCAAGAGGCTGCACCTTCTGATAAAAAGCCTCATCATGGAAAGAAAGAATACAATGCTGTGCACGGTAAAAAGAGCCATCATGAGGTAGGGGCAATTCAGATCTCCAATCCTGGACCTGCTCAACAAGGACAGGGGCAGCAGCGCAAGGAGAAACGACAGTACACCAAAATCAACATGTCGCTGGATCAAGCACTGCAACAAATGTTGAAGGCAGGGCTGATCACCTTAAGGGCTCCTCTTCGGAATCCGAACACTTCTGCTCCCAACTATCATCCCGATGATAGGTGCGCATATCATTCTGATAGCCCGGGGCATACTACGGACAACTGCTGGCCTCTCAAGAACAAGATTCAAGACATGATCGACACCGGGGAGATTCAGTTTGAAGTGCCTGAGACTCCGAACATAATCACTGCTCCGTTGCCCAATCATTGAAGCCTTTTGTTTATTTGAATTTTTGAGTTGTATTTTTGCTTATACAAACAATTAATGTCATAGCAAACTCTTTTATTCTATCAATGCATCGCATACGTCTGTTTTGGGAATTAATACAATTGTTTTCATTATGTTCAAATTTCTTTTCATATTTTTTCTGATGTCAACTCTGGATCTAAAATTCTAAGCCTCTTGAGGGAGAATGACGAAAACGATACCACGATCTTTACAGTATGCTTTTGAACAGACCCCGCTGATGAGGTACAGGCATTGTTTCAATCCCTAAACACTGGAGTTATAAGGAAGATAATCCCTCGTCAACCCCTCTGAGCCAAAGAAGTAGGAGTTTTTCTTTTCGAAAATTAAAACCCTTAATCATAACCTGGGGCAGGGTAGTTCTCTCAGTTGATCCAAGTGCATAACGAATGGAACCAAAGAGGTCCTTACAAAACAAAAGACAATGATGGTTCCGAACAATCATACAGACAGGTAGTCATTACTTCTCAAAATAAAAACCCAATAAGTCAAAACCTATGAAGGAGACTTACAAAACTGGGGCATCCCGCTGACTGTAATTCCAAAAAAGGAAACAGCTCAGGCAAAAAACAGGGATAAATAAAATCAAGAAAAAAGAAAGAGGTCATACAAACCCTCAAACAAAAAAAAGGAATGACTGCCTATTCAAAATGAGTTATCAACATCCGAATCATCACCGGAAAATCAGAGCAAAAAACCCAAACAAGGTCTAACGTATGATCAACTGAGTTAGGTTTGAAGAACATCACGAAGAGCGGGTGGGTACAAATAATTTGAGCCTTTATCCTTTGTTTCTTGAACCGTGAACCCGGCCACGTTATAACCCTTAAAAGTCCTAGCTGAAGCACGGGTTAGTTCGAAAGCATACTGTTACAAAAGGTATCCCGACTCCTTAAGGCCTGCGGTAAATACGGAGTTGACATCACGTTTTACAAACATTCACTTGTTTTATGAAAAAAGAATGCATTTTTAAAAATCTTCAAGACAAACATAAGCTTTGCATTTTTGATATAACATTGTTTGCATATGACTAGTTGTTTGAACAGCAGGGAAATTCGCATGATGAATGCCTAATGAACAAAAGTATCTCCAATCAAGGGGCAGACATGACCATGGTCCATCATCTGGGGCAGTCCAATCAAGATTCGGAGAATCTCTCAAAACGCCTAATAGCCTGGGGCAAACCTCCACCTGAGTCACTTGGGACATTGGACGATCAAACGAACATCTTCTGGTGGCATGACAAAACATTTCTAACAGGGGCATCTCCCTACATTCTGAGAACATGGACATAGTCGGAAAAAATACTACGCGTAATCAAAGACCCGCTAGGTTGACACACCTAGGAAAAAATAAGGGCTTCCCGGCGAACCAAAAGGGTTCGGGAAAATAAGGGATGAAATGAAAAAATATGTACACCCGGCAAGTCGAAAACCTGAAAAGGCGGCTTGGGCAAAAATGGGTATCCCGGTGGACTGAAAACCCGAAAGGGCGGTCCAGGCAAAAGTTAGGGATCAAAAGCGTACGACCATGTCCCAGCATCTTGTCACTCGCCTACCAAAAGAAGATTTGTCAATCGGCAATCACCAAGCACCTCCACAGGTAACATTGGAAACAGGGGCAATAAAGAGTTGTCTGAGCAATCTAATTGTTCTGTCCTCCAAGGTACCAAGGTAGATTCAGCTAAAGAATATGACCAGTACATCTTAATTCCCCAGAGAGTAAGTCAGCAGTCAGTGCACTCTTCTCCAAGCGAAGTTATCAAATCTCAAGGAAGTCGGGTATCCTCCAGCAGATCCCAACATTCCCCAGCAGTGTACATATATTCTTGGACAAGCATCCCCGGCAGTCTTGGTCTAAAGATTATTCCCCGGCGGCATATCAACATTCAAAGGAATCACTTTCCCCAGCATATCAAAACTTCCCCCAGGAAAGTCCAGTCCAGTTTCCCCAGGAAAATTGGAATTTATCTCCCCAAATAGTAAGCTTATCCCCAGTAAATCCTGGAAGCTTATCCTCGCAGAGCATGAACGCGTCGTCCGGCTTTATTCAAAGAGTTATTTCCTTAACAGGATATAACTGGGTTATCCTCAGCCAAAAGCCATGGAAAGAGCGTCCTCGACGAAGTTCTCTTGCCCCCAGCGAAGTCTATCAGCACTTCCAATACAACAAGGATATCCCTAGCAAGTTATCATCAACAACTCAGCAAAGTGTCTCTCTCCCCACAGAGTATCACTCCCCAGCATGGTCACTAGAGTATTTGTCTCCCCGCAGAGTAACCCATTCGCCAAGTTTATTCCCCAATAGAGTTATCTTCTCCTGTCGGAATTCTTGCAACTATCATCCCCGGCGGAAGCAAAACCTATTCTTCAACATCAGCCCAGGAGTGACTTCCCGGCACCCGTCAAGGATTTATTTTCTTAGACAAAAATACATTCATAAACATCACATCTACATACATTATAGCATGCATACGCATCATACTACACGAATCTCATTAATTTTGAAGACATACAGTTCATGCATCATGATTTTGCATACAATTATGTTTTGCCTTTTCAGGAAAAAGAGCAATACCAAAATGATTACTATCAACTATCGCAATTCTTTCTAGATATAGTTTCAGATATGACCCAGATATGGCGACGTTCTGATACTGCTTCCATATTTCCTTCTAGATATAGTTTCAGATGTAAACCAGATATGGTGACGTTCTGATACTGCTTCCAGATATCCTTTTAGATATAGTTTCAGATATGACCCAGATATGGCGACGTTCTGATACTGCTTCCAGATTTCCTTCTAGATATAGTTTCAGATATGACCCAGATATGGTGACGTTCTGATGCTGCTTCCAGATTTCCTTCTAGATATAGTTTCAGATGTAAACCAGATATGGTGACGTTCTGATACTGCTTCCAGATATCCTTCTAGATATAGTTTCAGATATGACCCAGATATGGCGACGTTCTGATACTGCTTCCAGATTTCCTTCTAGATATAGTTTCAGATATGACCCAGATATGGTGACGTTCTGATGCTGCTTCCAGATTTCCTTCTAGATATAGTTTCAGATATGACCCAGATATGGTGACGTTCTGATGCTGCTTCCAGAGTTCCTCCCAGATATAGTTTCAGATGTAAACCAGAGATGGTGACGTTCTGATACTGCTTCCAGATTTCCTTCCAGATATAGTCCAGATATGAACCAGATATGGCGACGTTCTGACACTTATTCCAGTTGAAGATTTCAAGACCTTGTCCGGTTCAGTTAAATCGACCCTAAGATTTTCCTGATTCTTATCCAGTCAAAGACCTTCTCTGGTTCAGTCAGATCGACCCTAAGATCTCCCTGATGCTTATCCAGTTGAAGATATTTCAAGACCTAGACCGGTTCAGTTAATCGACCCTAAGATTTTCCTGATTCTTATCCAGTCAAAGGCCTTCTCGGGTTCAGTCAGATCGACCCTAAGATCTCCCTGATGCTTATCCAGTTGAAGATATTTCAAGACCTCCTCTGGTTCAGTCAGATCGACCCTAAGATCTCCCTGATTTTTATCCCAGTAGAAGTCATCCCAGATGGTCCCCTCTCCGACGATGAGTGTGAGGTGGTAATCCCTTTTCAGATGTTTCCCTCTCCGACGGTGAGTGTGAGGTGATAATCTCCTATGGTCCCCTCTCCGACGATGAGTGTGAGGTGGTAATCCCTTTTCAGATGTTTCCCTCTCCGACGGTGAGTGTGAGGTGATAGTCTCCTATGGTTCCCTCTCCGGCGGCGAGTGAGGTGGTAAGTCCTTTTCAGATGTTTCCCTCTCCGACGGTGAGTGTGAGGTGATAATCTCCCATGGTTCCCTCTCCGACGGTGAGTGAGGTGACAATTCCTTTTCTTATGATTCCCTCTCCGACGGCGAGTGAGGTGACAATTCCTTTTCTTATGATTCCCTCTCCGACGGCGAGTGAGGTGATAATTCCCTTTCAGATTATAATTTCCTTTGGTTCTCTTCCCGATACTGCGAAGATGGTAATTCCCACCAAGATTTTCTCAACGAGCGTTGTTGAAGTTAAAGTCACCCAAGGTTCTCTTACCATTCATGCTAAGGTAGTAACCATCCCTGGTTCATTCATCACCGTTTGAAGCTCCAGACTCAGCTCCTGTAACCAATCAGGACATATCTATACCAAGCATCTAAAATCAGCTCCTGCAACGTGTCAGGTACTCATTTGTTCTTTTGCAGGTATGCAGGTTCTCGCCAAGGAACCTCTTACGCGATCAGCATCCAGATGGCATCTATAAGCCCATCATCCTACCCAGCAATCTCCAAATGGCATCTATAAGCCCATTCCCCCATCACACTGCTACTATGTGAGCGCAAATTTCTGGGCACTCTAGTGTCCAATCATCTTCTACCCTCGGATTACGAAAGGCACGTCAGCCAATCTGCATCCTCAGGTCTAAGAAGATTGAACAGGGGCAACTGTTGTACCCCAAAATTTGCCCTCCCATATTCTTCAAGAAATTGCCAAGTCAAGCTGCAAAATTCCCCAAGGGTTGCACAGTCAAAGATCTCCCATACAGTCAAAACTAGGGCTTGTGTTCTGATCAAGAAAATGAAGGTTTCAAAGGCCCAATCAAGTCTCACATGCCTACAAATATGTTCAAGCATCCTCATATCAAGTTTCAAGGCATTCAGCACAAAATTGCACAGTCAAAAACCCTAATTGCACTACAGTCAACTGTAGGGGCAAAATGGTCATTTGGCAGTCAAAAGTTCAAATTTTTGGTCAACATATCATTTTGAAGCCACAAACATCATTTGATCAATGCTTGATCATGATTCTCAAAATTTGGCTCAGAAATCATCAAGATGCAAAAAGTTTCCTTATTTGGACAGTTGAAAAAGTCAACTAAAATTGAC
This sequence comes from Vicia faba, assembly GCA_948472305.1. Classification (NCBI taxonomy): domain Eukaryota; kingdom Viridiplantae; phylum Streptophyta; class Magnoliopsida; order Fabales; family Fabaceae; genus Vicia; species Vicia faba. The sequence continues at coordinate 1,110,245,705 of OX451738.1, forward strand.
CAGGGCATAACGTTCACATGGATTATCAGAAAAATTCCATCCAAAGCTCATTTTGAAGAGAAAGACATTTCCTACAACTCATCTTCATACTTCAAGTCCAAGAAATTCTCTCACAAAAAGTTATCAATTTCAACATTATAGGTCATTTTCAAAAGTCAACAAAAAGGGACTTTAAGTCAAAGGCCATAACTTGAGATTGGTAAATCAAAATGACATGGGACCAAAGACATTGGTTAGAGGACTCAAAGACCTTTCCAAAATGTCCAAGAACATGAGAAAAGCTTAAACATTGAGCAAGTTATGCCTTGTGGAAGTTGGGAAATGTTTGGGTATTTTGAAAAGTCAACATTACTTCAAATGACCTAAAATTGCTAATGGGCCCATTTTTCTTCCATGATTCATCATCCTAAGCATGTGCACGACCACTTGGCCCAAAGGGAAGTTTTTATTCATTTTTATTTATTTATTTGGATTTTTATTAATAATAATTCATTTAAATTAAAATAAATACATGAAAAATACTAACCTAAGTTTTTTCAATCTTTTTGTGCACATTATATCATCAATATTTCGTGCATATGCAAATTAGGAAAGATTTGGATTGATTGGCATGATTGAGAACAAAGAACACATGGAAAAGATATGAAAAGATCCTTAAGAAAATCAAATTTCCAAAACAATGATTACAAGAGATTTGATTGAGTTTTTGTGACCTAATAGACTCCATACAAATACCTGATGATAACCCTAATCACAAGAGACACAAAGCTGCGCAGAAGAGCTAAGAACAAACTTGGAAATTTCTCTCAAAAAGTCAATTCTGAAAACAAGGTTAGAGAGCGATTCAAGACCTAATTTTCATTCCAATAGCTTCCTTGGAGACCATTGATCACATTCCAATCAAAAACAACAATCCAGACGCGAGGAATTGGTATACAGAATGCAAGATGTTTCGTGAAAAATTCATAATCATACTTTGAAATTTAGGCATTTTTATGGCATTTCAATTATTGATTCTTATTCCTTGAATGATTATGAAGTTAACCAAACTATTTGATTGTATTTTTATGCACCCTACGTGAATCCACCATTAGCGTTTTTTAGGGTTCAAGAAGCTTGAAATTAGGGCTTTTGAAACGAGGCAAAATTAGCCCTTGAGACCACCACCATCCAACTCATCGCATCTGGACGAAGAAGACGCAACTATCGCGCTCAATTTATGAACGTTTGAGAGCTAATCGCTATTTTTCAATAGCTGGCCTAAGGAAACGCGTTTAAAACCGTTGCTTTATATGCTTGTTTCAGAAAAATAAAAAAGGGCCACGAAGAAGATGATGTCGTGGCAGGAATCAGTTGGCCCGTTTAAATCTTGCGCGCGTTTCCAAGGCCACTAACCATTTTCTTTTATAATATTTAGTTGTTATATTAATATACAGATGAACAGCGTGCTTCAGTGGCAAACGTGTTGATTGGCAAGGTATGTGACCTGGGTTCGAGCCCCAGGTCTTACATATTTCAATATTATTTTTCCATAACAAATCCTATGCAGCGCTTACGTTGAAGACCATCATATTCCCTCATCATCAAGCCAGCCACGCGTCCTGGGAGATCAAATCAAGGGCATGGATTCAAAGAACACGCTACGCCCTAGTCAACGCACCACACGTGATTCAAAAAAGTCAATGGACCTGGAGCTTGTTGGGCCAAATTACTGGATCCATACCTCCTAATTTGGGACTGAACCCCCCCCCCCCCCCTCTGGTTTGCAAATTTTATATATTTTCCTTATATTTTATTACTGTTATTTTATTTTCTTTATTGTTTTAATTTAATTAATTATTTTTTTACAAAATACCAAAACCTCATAAAAATCAGAAAAGATAAAAAATACAATAAATATTTTATTTTAATATTTTCTTGTAAATAAATGTATATAATTGAATTTAATATAAATTAGGGTTTAATTTTAATACTTTTAATAAAAAATCTAAAAAAAAGAAGTAGAATTAGGTTTAATTAATGTTTTTATTCCTTTTTAATTTTTCTTTCTTATAATAATATTTATTTATTTTATTTATTTTTATAATCAAATTTGCATGAAAATAACTTAGGTTTAAATTAGGTCAAATTTCAATATTTCTTAATAAATTAAAAAAATAACTAAAATTAGGGTTTGCCTTTTATTTTAATTTTAATTAATTCTCTTTTTTCATTAAGTCCAAAAAAACACCAAAAATAAGTTCTTTCTTTTTAATTTTAATTTTAATTCCTCATTAATTTTAATATTTTTGCAAAAGGGTCCAACGCCCTCGTTTCGTTCTTAATTGTTTAATTTCGCATATTTATTTTATGTCGTTTAAATAATTATGTACCTCTCCCGAAGCCTTGTAAATAATTGCTCGCACCTTTAATTCTTTTAATTCTTTACTTTTCTGTCAAATCGGGTCCGGTTTAATTTGGCGATGTGGATCCGCGCCTTTGTAATAGTTTAGGAACTTTATATTTCTCGCAATTTTTAACTATTAATAATGACATGCAAGAATGAATGATAAAATAAAAACAAACGCATAGATCACTTTGACAAAAGACAAAAATAAATGAAAACGACACACAAATCACACACCACCCCTAGGGTACGCCTCACTGTTGCCTTGCCTCGAAAGGTGATCGTCGAGTAGAGGATGTCTTAGTAAGTCCTCATGATCCGGGAACCTGGCATGAGGGTAGCTTCTAAGGTGTCTTCCCATTGCTCTGGTGATCACCATGTCCCGAACCTCGAATTGACCCGAACACCTCCAACGATGGTGCTACCTACCTCTCAATGGTGGGATGGCACTACTTTAAAGGACATTTACACAGACGAATTCCTTAGGGTAGGTAGGTTCTCGTAGATACTTGCTCTAATTTCAAAACAAATAAAAAAAATACTTTTCATACCGACACCTTTTCAAAAAGCTTTCGAAAGCAATTTTTCAAACACTCTTGAGGACCGATACAAGAGTCGAACTGGAATTTTCAAAGAAACTTTTTTAAAACCCACAGTTGAAAAGCAAACAAACCATTTTTGAAAACACAAATGAGCAAGTATCTAAGAGCCCATGGATAACCATGGATAGAAAGGGTGCTAACACCTTCCCTTTCTATAACCTACCTCCCGAACCGAGAGCAATCTCTTTAAGGAATTTTCCTGTGCTTTTGTCCTTTCCGTTTGGAGAAAATAAAAGACGGTGGCGACTCTTGCTTCCGCGACATTTCGCGAACCAGCGTTAAACAGTCAGTTCCAGATCCACCGATCACAGAACTGGCGACTCTGCTGGGGACATTATAAGTGAGGTGTACCTTAGGGTTAGTTCATAACTGTGTTTTCAATTGCTTTCCTTGTTTGCTTTAAATTGTGGGACTGTCTTAGGAGTTCTATAGATCCTAACCCGGATCTGGGGATACCTTCTTAGAAAGTAGCAACAAGGCTGTGAGGGAACTATGCGGGGTATACCGACATGGTTGAAACAGTCTGCTACGTTGATGTGGCACTTTGGTGTGTACCGGTAACCCTTGAGTTCAGTCAAGGAGAGTACGGGGCCTCCGCGTGGTGTCGTGAAGCATCAACAGACCTTAGGAACCTTAATTAAACTATCTTGGCCTCTTTAGGGTAGTGAGATAACTGACTTTGGTGCAGTCCGGGGTTGGTTGATACTCGATACTACACTCAATTGAGGGTTGCTTTCCTGGAATATTTCGGTCGCCAGTTCAGTGGCTAAATCGAAACGATGAACAATGAAAGCAATCCCGTGATATTGGGACCCTTAGAACCTGGTTACTTCTAATAGGACAGGTTGAACCCACCAACTTCAAGAGGGTAATACCCAGACCCCATGCTGGCCTAAACTCTAAGGGCTTCTCTTGTGTGACTTGGGTGCCTTCGTACTTGCCTAATTGCATGCATGTTATCTGACACATAAGCTACTTGCAGGTTTTGTTTATAGTCCTTAACTGGGACTCATAACAGGGTTTACTAGGTCTCTTGCAGGTTTTGTTTATAGTCCTTAATTGGGACTCATAACAAAGTATACTGAATTTCTTGCAGGGTTTGTTTATAGTCCTTAATTGGGACTCATAACAAAGTATACTAAGTTTCTTGCAGGGTTTGTTTATAGTCCTTAATTGGGGCTCATAACAGGGTCACTTACGTTATCCCATGCATAGCATGACATCATACCATTGCATACCATTGCATACATCCTAACCCATTTCAAGGATCTCAAGGGCTTGTGATGCAGGTCATGATAAATCAAACATCTAGCCAGAGGCAAAGAGGATTTATTTTCCTCTAGCCAGGGTTGTCAGGGGCTATGACCCACTGGATATGGTGAGCCTTTGACCCTTGACGAAGGACTCTCAACAATATGAAGTTCTTTCAATCAAGCTACCGAATCCAAATGCTAACAAATTTTTTGTCTACCCCGCGAGGTCCTTGAAATCATTGCATGCATATCATGCATATCATTGCATCACAAGTACCCTTTCTCTGCAGGTTGCTCACCCTTCTTCGCTGTTTATTTCAGCAGTCTCGTCATGAATCCTAAATCTTCAACCGAGCACACTATCAAGGCCCTCCAGGCTCAGAATGCCCAGTTCCAAGGGCTGATCATGAATTTGACCCAGGGGCAACAAGATCTGAAGGCTTTGCTCTTGAAGAAAGAAAAGAAGAAGAAGAGGACTGTTTTGTTCAACCCTAGACGCAAATCTAGGAATACCCTGCAGGATCAAACTGAGAGGACAACTCCATCGGTGGGGAAAAGCAGTCATCAGGAGGAAAGGGTTCTCAGTCCAGTGGTCTCCGACAACGAGACAGATTTCAACGACGAACAATACCCTCCTGCCGAAGACAAGTACAAACAGTTGGAGGATAGGCTGAATGCTATGGAGATCCAACAAGCACCTGGGCTAGATTTTGGAGATCTGGGTTTGTCAACTGGTGTGATTATTCCTCGGAAGTTCAAAGCACCATCCTTTACCAAGTATGACGGGGCGTCTTGTCCCAAGTTACATCTCAGGTCCTATGTTCGGAAGATTCAACCATATACGGTGGACAAGAATTTGTGGATCCACTTCTTCCAGGAGAGTCTTTCAGGGACTCATCTCGAATGGTTCTATCAGCTAGATGGGACCAAGGTTCGTAACTGGGAGGAGTTGGCTACTGCTTTCTACAAGCAGTATCAATATAATGCCGACCTTGCTCCTACGCGTACCCAACTCCAGGGTATGTCGTTAGGATCAAGTGAAGGTTTTAAAGAATATGCGCAGAAATGGAGGGATCTTGCTGGAAGGGTACAACCACCTCTGACTGATCGGGAACTCGTCGATATATTTTTTGGGGACCTTGTCTGGTCCGTTCTACAACCACCTAATTGGGAATTCGTCTGCCGGATTCACAGATCTTATCTTGACTGGAGAGCGAATAGAAGCTGGCATCCGGTCTGGGAAAATTCAAGAGGCTGCACCTTCTGATAAAAAGCCTCATCATGGAAAGAAAGAATACAATGCTGTGCACGGTAAAAAGAGCCGTCATGAGGTAGGGGCAATTCAGATCTCCAATCCTGGACCTGCTCAACAAGGACAGGGGCAGCAGCGCAAGGAGAAACGACAGTACACCAAAATCAACATGTCGCTGGATCAAGCACTGCAACAAATGTTGAAGGCAGGGCTGATCACCTTAAGGGCTCCTCTTCGGAATCCGAACACTTCTGCTCCCAACTATCATCCCGATGATAGGTGCGCATATCATTCTGATAGCCCGGGGCATACTACGGACAACTGCTGGCCTCTCAAGAACAAGATTCAAGACATGATCGACGCCGGGGAGATTCAGTTTGAAGTGCCTGAGACTCCGAACATAATCACTGCTCCGTTGCCCAATCATTGAAGCCTTTTGTTTATTTGAATTTTTGAGTTGTATTTTTGCTTATACAAACAATTAATGTCATAGAAAACTCTTTTATTCTATCAATGCATCGCATACGTCTGTTTTGGGAATTAATACAATTGTTTTCATTATGTTCAAATTTCTTTTCATATTTTTTCTGATGTCAACTCTGGATCTAAAATTCTAAGCCTCTTGAGGGAGAATGACGAAACGATACCACGATCTTTATAGTATGCTTTTGAACAGACCCCGCTGATGAGGTACAGGCATTGTTTCAATCCCTAAACACTGGAGTTATAAGGAAGATAATCCCTCGTCAACCCCTCTGAGCCAAAGAAGTAGGAGTTTTTCTTTTCGAAAATTAAAACCCTTAATCATAACCTGGGGCAGGGTAGTTCTCTCTGTTGATCCAAGTGCATAACGAATGGCACCAAAGAGGTCCTTACAAAACAAAAGACAGTGATGGTTCCGAACAATCATACAGACAGGTAGTCATTACTTCTCAAAATAAAAACCCAATAAGTCAAAACCTATGAAGGAGACTTACAAAACTGGGGCATCCCGCTGACTGTAATTCCAAAAAAGGAAACAGCTCAGGCAAAAAACAGGGATAAATAAAATCAAGAAAAAAGAAAGAGGTCATACAAACCCTCAAACAAAAAAAAGGAATGACTGCCTATTCAAAATGAGTTATCAACATCTGAATCATCACCGGAAAATCAGAGCAAAAAACCCAAACAAGGTCTAACGTATGATCAACTGAGTTAGGTTTGAAGAACATCACGAAGAGCGGGTGGGTACAAATAATTTGAGCCTTTATCCTTTGTTTCTTGAACCGTGAACCCGGCCACGTTATAACCCTTAAAAGTCCTAGCTGAAGCACGGGTTAGTTCGAAAGCATACTGTTACAAAAGGTATCCCGACTCCTTAAGGCCTACGGTAAATACGGAGTTGACATCACGTTTTACAAACATTCACTTGTTTTATGAAAAAAGAATGCATTTTTAAAAATCTTCAAGACAAACATAAGCTTTGCATTTTTGATATAACATTGTTTGCATATGACTAGTTGTTTGAACAGCAGGGAAATTCGCATGATGAATGCCTAATGAACAAAAGTATCTCCAATCAAGGGGCAGACATGACCATGGTCCATCATCTGGGGCAGTCCAATCAAGATTCGGAGAATCTCTCAAAACGCCTAATAGCCTGGGGCAAACCTCCACCTGAGTCACTTGGGACATTGGACGATCAAACGAACATCTTCTGGTGGCATGATAAAACATTTCTAACAGGGGCATCTCCCTACATTCTGAGAACATGGACATAGTCGGAAAAAATACTACGCGTAATCAAAGACCCGCTAGGTTGACACACCTAGGAAAAAATAAGGGCTTCCCGGCGAACCAAAAGGGTTCGGGAAAATAAGGGATGAAATGAAAAAATATGTACACCCGGCAAGTCGAAAACCTGAAAAGGCGGCTTGGGCAAAAATGGGTATCCCGGTGGACTGAAAACCCGAAAGGGCGGTCCAGGCAAAAGTTAGGGATCAAAAGCGTACGACCATGTCCCAGCATCTTGTCACTCGCCTACCAAAAGAAGATTTGTCAATCGGCAATCACCAAGCACCTCCACAGGTAACATTGGAAACAGGGGCAATAAAGAGTTGTCTGAGCAATCTAATTGTTCTGTCCTCCAAGGTACCAAGGTAGATTCAGCTAAAGAATATGACCAGTACATCTTAATTCCCCAGAGAGTAAGTCAGCAGTCAGTGCACTCTTCTCAAAGCGAAGTTATCAAATCTCAAGGAAGTCGGGTATCCTCCAGCAGATCCCAACATTCCCCAGCAGTGTACATATATTCTTGGACAAGCATCCCCGGCAGTCTTGGTCTAAAGATTGTTCCCCGGCGGCATATCAACATTCAAAGGAATCACTTTCCCTAGCATATCAAAACTTCCCCCAGGAAAGTCCAATCCAGTTTCCCCAGGAAAATTGGAATTTATCTCCCCAAATAGTAAGCTTATCCTCGCAGAGCACGAACGCGTCGTCCGGCTTTATTCAAAGAGTTATTTCCTTAACAGGATATAACTGGGTTATCCTCAGCCAAAAGCCATGGAAAGAGCGTCCTCGACGAAGTTCTCTTGCCCCCAGCGAAGTCTATCAGCACTTCCAATACAACAAGGATATCCCCAGCAAGTTATCATCAACAACTCAGCAAAGTGTCTCTCTCCCCACAGAGTATCACTCCCCAGCATGGTCACTAGAGTATTTGTCTCCCCGCAGAGTAACCCATTCGCCAAGTTTATTCCCCAATAGAGTTATCTTCTCCTGTCGGAATTCTTGCAACTATCATCCCCGGCAGAAGCAAAACCTATTCTTCAACATCAGCCCAGGAGTGACTTCCCGGCACCCGTCAAGGATTTATTTTCTTAGACAAAAATACATTCATAAACATCACATCTACATACATTATAGCATGCATACGCATCATACTACACGAATCTCATTAATTTTGAAGACATACAGTTCATGCATCATGATTTTGCATACAATTATGTTTTGCCTTTTCAGGAAAAAGAGCAATACCAAAATGATTACTATCAACTATCGCAATTCTTTCTAGATATAGTTTCAGATATGACCCAGATATGGCGACGTTCTGATACTGCTTCCATATTTCCTTCTAGATATAGTTTCAGATGTAAACCAGATATGGTGACGTTCTGATACTGCTTCCAGATATCCTTCTAGATATAGTTTCAGATATGACCCAGATATGGCGACGTTCTGATACTGCTTCCAGATTTCCTTCTAGATATAGTTTCAGATATGACCCAGATATGGTGACGTTCTGATGCTGCTTCCAGATTTCCTTCTAGATATAGTTTCAGATATGACCCAGATATGGTGACGTTCTGATGCTGCTTCCAGAGTTCCTCCCAGATATAGTTTCAGATGTAAACCAGAGATGGTGACATTCTGATACTGCTTCCAGATTTCCTTCCAGATATAGTCCAGATATGAACCAAATATGGCGACGTTCTGACACTTATTCCAGTTGAAGATTTCAAGACCTTGTCCGGTTCAGTTAAATCGACCCTAAGATTTTCCTGATTCTTATCCAGTCAAAGACCTTCTCTGGTTCAGTCAGATCGACCCTAAGATCTCCCTGATGCTTATCCAGTTGAAGATATTTCAAGACCTAGACCGGTTCAGTTAATCGACCCTAAGATTTTCCTGATTCTTATCCAGTCAAAGGCCTTCTCTGGTTCAGTCAGATCGACCCTAAGATCTCCCTGATGCTTATCCAGTTGAAGATATTTCAAGACCTCCTCTGGTTCAGTCAGATCGACCCTAAGATCTCCCTGATTCTTATCCCAGTAGAAGTCATCCCAGATGGTCCCCTCTCCGACGATGAGTGTGAGGTGGTAATCCCTTTTCAGATGTTTCCCTCTCCGACGGTGAGTGTGAGGTGATAATCTCCTATGGTCCCCTCTCCGACGATGAGTGTGAGGTGGTAATCCCTTTTCAGATGTTTCCCTCTCCGAAGGTGAGTGTGAGGTGATAGTCTCCTATGGTTCCCTCTCCGACGGCGAGTGAGGTGGTAAGTCCTTTTCAGATGTTTCCCTCTCCGACGGTGAGTGTGAGGTGATAATCTCCCATGGTTCCCTCTCCGACGGTGAGTGAGGTGACAATTCCTTTTCTTATGATTCCCTCTCCGACGGCGAGTGAGGTAACAATTCCTTTTCTTATGATTCCCTCTCCGACGGCGAGTGAGGTGATAATTCCCTTTCAGATTATAATTTCCTTTGGTTCTCTTCCCGATACTGCGAAGATGGTAATTCCCACCAAGATTTTCTCAACGAGCGTTGTTGAAGTTAAAGTCACCCAAGGTTCTCTTACCATTCATGCTAAGGTAGTAACCATCCCTGGTTCATTCATCACCGTTTGAAGCTCCAGACTCAGCTCCTGTAACCAGTCAGGACATATCTATACCAAGCATCTAAAATCAGCTCCTGCAACGTGTCAGGTACTCATTTGTTCTTTTGCAGGTATGCAGGTTCTCGCCAAGGAACCTCTTACGCGATCAGCATCCAGATGGCATCTATAAGCCCATCATCCTACCCAGCAATCTCCAAATGGCATCTATAAGCCCATTCCCCCATCACACTGCTACTATGTGAGCGCAAATTTCTGGGCACTCTAGTGTCCAATCATCTTCTACCCTCAGATTACGAAAGGCACGTCAGCCAATCTGCATCCTCAGGTCTAATAAGATTGAACAGGGGCAACTGTTGTACCCCAAAATTTGCCCTCCCATATTCTTCAAGAAATTGCCAAGTCAAGCTGCAAAATTCCCCAAGGGTTGCACAGTCAAAGATCTCCCATACAGTCAAAACTAGGGCTTGTGTTCTGATCAAGAAAATGAAGGTTTCAAAGGCCCAATCAAGTCTCACATGCCTACAAATATGGTCAAGCATCCTCATATCAAGTTTCAAGGCATTCAGCACAAAATTGCACAGTCAAAAACCCTAATTGCACTACAGTCAACTGTAGGGGCAAAATGGTCATTTGGCAGTCAAAAGTTCAAATTTTTGGTCAACATATCATTTTGAAGCCACAAACATCATTTGATCAATGCTTGATCATGATTCTCAAAATTTGGCTCAGAAATCATCAAGATGCAAAAAGTTTCCTTATTTGGACAGTTGAAAAAGTCAACTGAAATTGACCAGGGCATAACTTTCACATGGATTATCAGAAAAATTCCATCCAAAGCTCATTTTGAATAGAAAGACATTTCCTACAACTCATCTTCATACTTCAAGTCCAAGAAATGCTCTCACAAAAAGTTATCAATTTCAACATTATAGGTCATTTTCAAAAGTCAACAAAAAGGGACTTTAAGTCAAAGGCCATAACTTGAGATTGGTAAATCAAAATGACATGGGACCAAAGACATTGGTTAGAGGACTCAAAGACCTTTCCAAAATGTCCAAGAACATGAGAAAAGCTTAAACATTGAGCAAGTTATGCCTTGTGGAAGTTGGGAAATATTTGGGTATTTTGAAAAGTCAACATTACTTCAAATGACCTAAAATTGCTAATGGGCCCATTTTTCTTCCATGATTCATCATCCTAAGCATGTGCACGACCACTTGGCCCAAAGGGAAGTTTTTATTCATTTTTATTTATTTATTTGGATTTTTATTAATAATAATTCATTTAAATTAAAATAAATACATGAAAAATACTAACCTAAGTTTTTTCAATCTTTTTGTGCACATTATATCATCAATATTTCGTGCATATGCAAATTAGGAAAGATTTGGATTGATTGGCATGATTGAGAACAAAGAACACATGGAAAAGATATGAAAAGATCCTTAAGAAAATCAAATTTCCAAAACAATGATTACAAGAGATTTGATTGAGTTTTTGTGACCTAATAGACTCCATACAAATACCTGATGATAACCCTAATCACAAGAGACACAAAGCTGCGCAGAAGAGCTAAGAACAAACTTGGAAATTTCTCTCAAAAAGTCAATTCTGAAAACAAGGTTAGAGAGCGATTCAAGACCTAATTTTCATTCCAATAGCTTCCTTGGAGACCATTGATCACATTCCAATCAAAAACAACAATCCAGACGCGAGGAATTGGTATACAGAATGCAAGATGTTTCGTGAAAAATTCATAATCATACTTTGAAATTTAGGCATTTTTATGGCATTTCAATTATTGATTCTTATTCCTTGAATGATTATGAAGCTAACCAAACTATTTGATTGTATTTTTATGCACCCTACGTGAATCCACCATTAGCGTTTTTTAGGGTTCAAGAAGCTTGAAATTAGGGCTTTTGAAACGAGGCAAAATTAGCCCTTGAGACCACCACCATCCAACTCATCGCATCTGGACGAAGAAGACGCAACTATCGCGCTCAATTTATGAACGTTTGAGAGCTAATCGCTATTTTTCAATAGCTGGCCTAAGGAAATGCGTTTAAAACCGTTGCTTTATATGCTTGTTTTAGAAAAATAAAAAAGGGCCACGAAGAAGATGATGTCGTGGCAGGAATCAGTTGGCCCGTTTAAATCTCGCGCGCGTTTCCAAGGCCACTAACCATTTTCTTTTATAATATTTAGTTGTTATATTAATATACAGATGAACAGCGTGCTTCAGTGGCAAACGTGTTCATTGGCAAGGTATGTGACCTGGGTTCGAGCCCCAGGTCTTACATATTTCAATATTATTTTTCCATAACAAATCCTATGCAGCGCTTACGTTGAAGACCATCATATTCCCTCATCATCAAGCCGGCCACGCGTCCTGGGAGATCAAATCAAGGGCATGGATTCAAAGAACACGCTACGCCCTAGTCAACGCACCACACGTGATTCAAAAAAGTCAATGGACCTGGAGCTTGTTGGGCCAAATTACTGGATCCATACCTCCTAATTTGGGACTGAACCCCCCCCTGGTTTGCAAATTTTATATATTTTCCTTATATTTTATTATTGTTATTTTATTTTCTTTATTGTTTTAATTTAATTAATTATTTTTTTACAAAATACCAAAACCTCATAAAAATCAGAAAAGATAAAAAATACAATAAATATTTTATTTTAATATTTTCTTGTAAATAAATGTATATAATTGAATTTAATATAAATTAGGGTTTAATTTTAATACTTTTAATAAAAAATCTAAAAAAAAGAAGTAGAATTAGGTTTAATTAATGTTTTTATTCCTTTTTAATTTTTCTTTCTTATAATAATATTTATTTATTTTATTTATTTTTATAATCAAATTTGCATGAAAATAACTTAGGTTTAAATTAGGTCAAATTTCAATATTTCTTAATAAATTAAAAAAATAACTAAAATTAGGGTTTGCCTTTTATTTTAATTTTAATTAATTCTCTTTTTTCATTAAGTCCAAAAAAACACCAAAAATAAGTTCTTTCTTTTTAATTTTAATTTTAATTCCTCATTAATTTTAATATTTTTGCAAAAGGGTCCAACGCCCTCGTTTCGTTCTTAATTGTTTAATTTCGCATATTTATTTTATGTCGTTTAAATAATTATGTACCTCTCCCGAAGCCTTGTAAATAATTGCTCGCACCTTTAATTCTTTTAATTCTTTACTTTTCTGTCAAATCGGGTCCGGTTTAATTTGGCGATGTGGATCCGCGCCTTTGTAATAGTTTAGGAACTTTATATTTCTTGCAATTTTTAACTATTAATAATGACATGCAAGAATGAATGATAAAATAAAAACAAACGCATAGATCACTTTGACAAAAGACAAAAATAAATGAAAACGACACACAAATCACACACCACCCCTAGGGTACGCCTCACTGTTGCCTTGCCTCGAAAGGTGATCGTCGAGTAGAGGATGTCTTAGTAAGTCCTCATGATCCGGGAACCTGGCATGAGGGTAGCTTCTAAGGTGTCTTCCCATTGCTCTGGTGATCACCATGTCCCGAACCTCGAATTGACCCGAACACCTCCAACGATGGTGCTACCTACCTCTCAATGGTGGGATGGCACTACTTTAAAGGACATTTACACAGACGAATTCCTTAGGGTAGGTAGGTTCTCGTAGATACTTGCTCTAATTTCAAAACAAATCAAAAAAATACTTTTCATACCGACACCTTTTCAAAAAGCTTTCGAAAGCAATTTTTCAAACACTCTTGAGGACCGATACAAGAGTCGAACTGGAATTTTCAAAGAAACTTTTTTAAAACTCACAGTTGAAAAGCAAACAAACCATTTTTGAAAACACAAATGAGCAAGTATCTAAGAGCCCATGGATAACCATGGATAGAAAGGGTGATAACACCTTCCCTTTCTATAACCTACCTCCCGAACCGAGAGCAATCTCTTTAAGGAATTTTTCTGTGCTTTTGTCCTTTCCGTTTGGAGAAAATAAAAGACGGTGGCGACTCTTGCTTCCGCGACATTTCGCAAACCAGCGTTAAACAGTCAGTTCCAGATCCACCGATCACAGAAGGCAACAAGTAGGGATACCTTAGCATTTCAAAGAGACTATCGTCATAAGATCAATTCATAGGCAACTCGAGGGACAAGTAGGGACTATGATCTTTATGATGACTTTGAATCGTGGGTCATTGTTAAGGTATCCATACATTCGAGGGACGTGACCATTATTTCCGAGGAAACCGAGTGAAGTAAACCCTAGGAGTGAACATGTGCAAGTGTATTTTTTCAGTTAATTATCTTTGCACAATTAGGGTTTTCTACTGTTTCAATTTCATTTATCTTTTGCATGCAATCCTATTGTCCATACATCTAACAGTTAAATAGTTGCGGAAACTAAAGTGCGAGAAATTAGAGTCCTAACTATTACATGGCTTTGGGCAGATACATAATGATTTTGACTGAAAATAAAATGCGGAACCTAATTACTATTACAAACTCAGAGCAGTTACAAATAATGAAAAAGGAAAATTAAAAGCGCGCGGCAAATTAAATGCGAGAAATAATTAGACGACCTAAAAATATAAATTGAGAAAATATTTATGTTATTTTTAAGGAAAAAATTAGGTTAAGTATAAAATTAAACCCTAAATCTAATTATTTTGAATTATAATAAAGAGACATTAAATTACCCTAATTTAATTAAACTAATTAATTAAAAATATTTTTTTATGAAAAAAATATTTTTGATGTTTTTTTGGCGATTTTTAATTAAATGAAAAAAATAATTTTTGGTGTTATTAAAAAAATATAATTAATAGATGAAAGAAAAAGAATTAAAAATAAAATAAAAAAAGAGTAAGAAATTGGGCCTGTCTAAGCACCCAGGGGGGGTGTTTTAGAATTTTGTCCAGGCCCACTATACTGAGCCCAAACATGCGCCAGATCCTGTGCTGGCACGCTTGGAAGGTGCACCATGGTCTTTACTGGATTGGAATGCTGGATCTGTAATGGCAACGATCCAGTTGCTGGATCAATAGGGCGCACGATGGACGTTTACTCATGAGTTGTATTGGATCTGCGTTCAAATGGTTAGAAAATAGGAAAATGTTTGGACCTGGGATCGAACCCAGGTCTCGGGCTTCACATGTTACCACCCCTGCCATCTGTGTTGCGTGAGTTATTTGTTATGATAATAGAATATAATCATAATGTATCAAACAAGTGACTAGGCTGAGGAAAAAAACGCGTGTACGTTCAAACGGACCAATGGAATGGTGATGAGTCATCGTCTTCTTCCCTGTCCTCGTCTTAGGTATCAAGTTTATACCTACGGACAGAGCTCCATAGCTATAACCTTGCAATCCTCCAAAATACACACAACGCATGATAAATTAATTCCAAAGACAAAAATCAACTCGTCTTGATCTCACGAGTATCATGGCATCATTTTGTTGGCCTAATTTCACCTGTACAAAAAAGCCCCAAAATAGCTTCTCAAACCCTAGCCATGTCAATTGTCAGTATATTCATCAAAACATCAATTAAACTATTCAAACAGGTTGCAAATACACTAACAATCACATATGTATCATTCAAACATGCTTAAGATGCAAGAACTAACGTAATCGATTTCAAAAAAAGAAGAAAACAGCATGAGTGTTGTGGGGTGATTCTGGGCGTTTTGACACTTGCAATTGATTGTGTTAGCTCCAAGAGAGGTCCAGGAAGCGATTAGAAAGTTCAGCACACCTTGAATTGGTCGGTGGAAGAAGATCCGTCTCACACTTTTTGAACAAAATTTGAACTTTGTTTCTCTGTTTTCACGACTACCAAACATTTTCCCTTGCCTTGTTTTTGTTCACTATATGTAGCATGATGAATTAGGGTAACAAATTTGGATCCAATCTTGATAATTGATGAAAAAATATTTGATCTTTAAACCATATTCTTTCATTCCAAACTTGACCAAATCATTCCTTTTTTGCCTTAATTCGATTTAGCTTGATTAGGCCAGCTCAAATAGATTTGATCTTCATCAAAATCAGATCATCAAAACAAATCTTTGATATTTTTGTTATTTATTTGATTTAATGTGATTTATAATAAATAAATATCAAAATAAAATAAATAAATCGATAAAATAAGGTATGGTTGTTGATTTAAGTCTTGGATCATGTTGGAAGTGAGGTTCAAGCCTAAAAAGTTAGGCCCATTTGGCAAAAAAAATGCATTTGTGAGCACATTTGACTTTTGGCAATTTTCCAAAAATGGTCAACTTTGACAATGCATAACTCTTCCAATTTTAACCCTAGAGAGGTGTTATTGGACTTTTAGAAAGCTTAATATGTCCCCTAAACAACCATTTTGGTCTAATAAAAATTGGGTCTTCCATGTTCATTTAAGAAGCTTTAACCCAAAAGGTGTTTTTGTTGACTTTTCAAAAGGACCTATAATGTAGAAATTCATATCTTTTTATGGGTGCCTTTTTTGTACTTGAGGGCTGAATATGAGTTGTAGGAAATTGGATTCCCTTAAAAATGAGCCTTGGATGAGAAATTTCTGATAAAGTATGAGGAAGTTATGCTTGGTCAAAGTTTGGTTGACTTTTCCTAAGAAACCCTAATTTAGCAACTTTTGAATTTTGATGAATTAGGATAATTCCTTAGGGAATCATGATCAACCCTTGATAAAATAATTAATGTCACTTAAAAATGTTGGTGTTGACCAAAAATCTTGAATTTTGACTGTATGTGGGCCACAGTTGACTTTTAACCTAATATAGTCGATTCTCAAGCATCTGAGTAGTTGACTGAGCAAACTTCTTGTGCAAGGCTTGAAATTTGACATGGGGGGTCTTAAGAACATATTAGGACCATTGAAATCATATTAGACCTTTAGAGTTCACCCATCTTAATGAGAATGGGAACCCTAATTGGAGGTTCATTGCTTTAGGAGGGAGTTTGTCTGGTCAACTCTTGGGCATCTTTGAGCAAGTTGGGTATCTCAATGAACATATGTTGAGTAAAATGAGAGGGAAAATTTTGGGGTACAACACTTTCCATACTAGATCATTGACAGCAAATATTTTATCCTTTACCTTTTTGTTGTAAGGTCTGGCGACTCTTTCTTTCTGTCTTATTAACGAATCAAGGGCCAACATCCTTTCCTCATCTATGTCGACAAGCTCGTCTGACATCATATTCCAGTAATCCTCAGATGGTATTTCATGTTGTCTTTAGATTCTAATCGATTGGACATGTACCTCCACTGTTAATATTGCATCATGCCCATATGCAAGTCGAAATGGAGTAGTTCTTGTTGCTTCCTTAGGGGAAGTTCTACACGCCCATAAGGCTTGATCCAATGTTTTATGCCAATTCCTTGGCTTCTTTCCTACATGCTTCTTAATTAGACTAATCATCACGTTATTGGCAGCTTTGACTTGGCCATTTGCTTGAGCATAGTATGGGGTAGAAGTTAACAACTTAATTCCAACTTCTTGTGCAAATTCTTACATTTTTCGTCCGGTAAACATTGATCCTTGGTTGGTCGTAATTGTTTCTAGAATTCCAAACTGACAGATGATGTGATTTTGTATAAAATTAATAACAGCTTCTTGGTCGATGTTAGTTAAAGCTACTGCCTCGACCCATTTTGTAAAGTAATCAATACCAATTAATATATATCTTTGTTGTTTTGATGATGCTGGTTTTATTTCTCCAATCACATCTAAAGCCCATCCTCCGAATGGCCATGGCTTTATAACTTCATGTAATTCACTTGCGGGTACATGTTGTATGCCCTCATGCATCTGGCATTCTTGGAAACCTTTAGCAAATTTAATGCAATCTTTTGGCATTGAAGGCCAATAGACGCCTGAATGCACCAAAAGCAATTTCATTTTATGTCCTGCTTGATGTGCACCACATGCTCCACTATGTGCACTTGACACTACCACGTATGCCTCACTTTCTCCAAGGCATTTTAACAAAACTCCTTCAGCAGTTTTCTTAAATAATTTGTTCTCTATCAAAACATAACTGGGAGCATGATACTTGATCTTACGATATGTCAACCCCATGGGAATACGCAGATAGTCAACCAATGGATTTCGCCAATCATTCTCTTGTCCATCATCAATGTTTAAAATTTGATAATTTTCAGCGTCTATACCCCCTAACTTCGTGATCGACAAATCTGAAGGGGATAACAGAGTTGCTCTAACTTTCTCTCTCAATTGGGTAAGTTCTTCATTTTGATCTCTCTTGTATCCTGAGGCTTCTTGTGCTAAGTCATTAGCCTTTTCGTTCTCTCTTCGAGGTATGTGTCGAATACTCACTTGATCGAATTGTTTTAGTAATCTAATAGTAATCACAAAATACATGATTAAATTTTCTTTAACACATTTGTACTCCTTCGATACTTGTTTAATCACTAATTCAGAGTCTCACATAATTTTGACGTTCCTTGCCCCCAAATCCAGTAGTAGTTCAACTCCTGTTAATAAGGACTCGTATTCTGCTTCATTATTTGTGCACATACCGTCAATTTTATACTTGAACTCTACTGGAATTCCACTAAGAGAAATTATAGTTCCTACTATTCCAACTTCATTCTTATGGCTAGAACCATCAAAGCATAGTTTCCATGGCACTAAATCTACATAATTTTGAGGTATACCAACCATTGAATGGTCGACCAAAAAATCTGCCACTACTTGTCCTTTCATGGCTTTTAAGGGCATGTAAGTCAGAGAATACTCTGTTAATGCTAAAGCCTATTTACCAATTCGACTATGTAAAATTGGTTTGGATAACATGTGCTTAATAATATTGAAATGAGAAGTTACATACACATCAACAGGCTTTATATATTGCTTTAGTTTAATACAAGATAAGTACAAGCAAAGGCATAGTTTTTCTATATCACTATACCTAGTCTCAGGATTATTTAGCACTCGACTAAGATAATACACAGGTATCTCGACACCTTTTTCATCTTATTGGACTAACATACTACCTATAGTCGCATCTGAGGCTGCAATATATAACCTCGTAGGCCTATGTCTAACAGGAGGTGCCAATATTGGAGGCTTTACTAAGTAGTCTTTGATTTTGTCGAAAACCTCTTGATGCTTCTCTTGCCAAACGAAATCTTCATTTTTAGTCGAAGTAGTGGCGAAAATACTTTGGTTTTTCCACTTAAGTTGGATAGGAACTGCCTTATGAAATTTATCTTGCCCAACAAAGATTGAAGTTCCTTTTTGGTCGACAGTGGTCTGACATCCATGATGGCTTTGGTCTTACTTTGATTTACTTCTATGCCTTTTTTATGCACCACAAAGCCAAGAAAGTCACCTTCCTGCACACAAAAAGCACATTTTAATGGATTCATTTTTAATCCATGTTTTCTCATCCTTTCGATGGTGTTGCAGATGAGTTGGTTTATTGTTCGAATTTATTACAATATCATCAATGTAAATTTGCATGAAATCTTCAATAAAATCATGAAACATAGAATTCATTACCCTTTGATATATCGCTCCGGCATTTTTTAAGCCGAATGGCATGACAACCCATTCATAGGTTCCCAGTGCCCCAGGGCAGCGAAACACCGTCTTCGACACATCTTCATCTGCAATAAAAATTTGGTTATAACCAGAATAACCATTAAGCATACTTAGATATTCAAATCCAGCGGCCGAATCGACCAACATTTCTGCCACAGGCATGACATACTCATCTTTTGAGGTAGCAGCATTTATATTTCTAAAATCTATGCACACCCTTAATTTTCCATTTTTCTTAATTACTGGAACAATGTTTGCCAACCTGTCAACATATCTTGCAGTTCTTATGAATATACTTTTGAGGAGTCTTTCTACTCCTCTTTGATTTTCGACATTATGGCTGGAGCGAAACGTTTGGGCGTCTGCTTTATTAGTTTCTTTCCAGCTTTTATTGGTAATTTTAGTTCTACTAATTCCCTGCTTAAACCTGGCATTTCATTATAGTCCCAAGAAAAACAGTCGTTAAGTTCTTTTAATAAAGATATTACCTCAGATTTCAACTTTGGGTCGATGTTGACGCTGATATAAGTTGGTCTTTTATCCCCCTTTTTTCCAATATCTATTTCTTCTAAAGGGTCTTGTGGCTACATCTTTTCGGGTGCCATTGGATCCTTTTCGAAGCCTAAAGGTTCTTCGTCATATATTCAGTCCAGATGCTGCTTATCAACGTTTTCTTCGACCATCTCTAGTATATCTGGTATCTTTGGTTCCATAGCCAAAGTAGTTCCTTCATGTAGAACTTGTGTTTTATTGGCTTTGACAACCATATTTTCTTCAGCTTCTAGTGCCGAATTTATTTTGCTTTCAGCGATATACGCCAAAATCCTATTTAGAGCATCTAGCTCAGACATCATCACTGATGTCTCCCCAGCCTGTCGACCGGTTAACACAGTATGGATCCTCGAGAGGTTCCACATCCCATATAAAACCATGGGTTTCATGTAACTTCAATGACACAAATTCTTCATCAAGGTTGGCATAAGCTTCTTCAGTATGTTGGCATGAGGAAGTATTCGCCAATTTCCTGTTGAATTGTTTATTTGCGACATTGTTCACATCTGCCATAAAGTACCCTTGATCAGCTTCAATATTCTCGACTATTCCATCATCCCTCCGGATCACCAAATGTTGATGCATAGAGGATGACACAGCCCCTACTCCGTGAAGCCATTCTCTCCCTACTAGGAGATTGTAACTTGGCTTTCCTTGAATCACCATGAAAATAGTCGGCCTGTTAACTGAGTCGACAGTGATGTTCACTTGGATTACACCCATAGTGTTCCTAGTTCTTCCTTCGTAGTCTGATAAGACTACGTTATATGATCTGACATTGGTGTCATATTTACCGATTTTCCGTAACATATGGTGTGGCATAATGTTTACCGTAGCGCCACAATCTACCAACACTTTGTTGATAGCGACCCATTCGACTCTAGCCCTTATTAAAAGGGGCTTTAAATGGCTTCTCGTTGCCATATCTGGTTTCTCAAAGAAAGCATCCTGGTTCTCAATGGAACCATTGTTCATGACAAAATAGCACGTTGGCTTGTGTAAAGCCATCTCCTCAGCATCCCTGTCTGTGGAATCCTCTACTTCTGTCAAGCAATCGTATTCTGATGGAAGAATTGATACCGCATTGACTAAAATATTCAAACTCTCTTCAGAGTCAGAATCAATATTGTCACTGGCTTCTTCAGAACATTTGGCAGCTGGTCGATTCACGAATTCTTTGATTCACTCTTTCACGGAGGAATCGACTTTCACCCGGTACTGCCTCTGATTTCCACCTTTGTTCGCAGCAAAATGGCCAGCAGCTGCTTGCCTCTCAGCTTGCTTTCGATGCTGGAAGCGTCTCCATTGGGTTCTAGTGATGGGATTCTTCCCCATGTAGTTTTCATAGATGTGGCTTTTCTTCTCTGACTTGAATCCATGTCGGTAGTCAATCGTCGACTTCCCCCTGTTTGGTGCCCCCTCAATTGGTACGCCTTTTCTCCCTTGGGGTTTAATCCAGGTCCCGTTAGGAGCTTTCGCTGAGGGAATATAACTCCTAGGATTAACATGCAAGTTTCCCATAGCTTTCCTTGGGTCCCTAGTTATAGGGAACCTTTGATTGTGTGGCTTGGTCCTGTTCTTCTCTAACTGTAACTTCTAGAAATTTTCAGCAGCTATCTTGTCGGTCAAAGCGCCACATTTAGGACACAAGCAAGCTTGTGAACCTTTATTCTTACAGCGGTAAAGGAAGTCCAACAAATCTTCCTCAGTACTTGGGTACACATCTGCTATGCCGACATCAGGACTCTCTCTAGTGCCCTCTTCGACCATATTTTCTTCAGGGAATTCAGTGATTTCTACCATATTGATGCTCACTGGGTCAAGAAATAAAGCCTCTTCTTGTCTGAGAGGATCCGTATCAATCTTCATCTTTCTTGCAACAAACTTCAGCCTGCCCTCTTGCAGCGACTTTTGCACGAGATCCCTGAAAAGATAACATTGAGAGGTTGTATGACCAAGATAATTATGAAATTTACAAAAACCTCTTTGTTGTCGTTGTTCTAATGGTGGTAATTTAGCACCTGGGGGTACTAAGATTTGACCATCTTTAACTAGTAAATCAAAAATTTCTTCACACTTAGTGATATCAAACGTATAAATTTTTGCTGGGAATTTTGGGTTATTTTCGACCATATTCTTTCCCTTAGCAGGAAATAATGATTTACATTCATAGGCTGGCCCTGGCTTCATTTTAGCCAAGTCGACCTCTGCCTCTGTTGGTGAGGTATAGTCGGCCTCACAAATGGGATATGTGTCATCATAATCTATGAAGGCTACTTTTTCTTTTCTAGTCTTAGCCTTAGTATGTCTAACTTTTTCTAGTCGCAGACGCTCTAGATGTCGAACTCTATCAGCTAGTTGTGACATACTTTTCACGAAGCTTGGATCTATCTTCTTCCTAATGGAATAATCTAAACCTCCAGCAGCCATTTGAACAAGCTCATGTTCTGGAACTTGAGTAAAGCATCTTGCTTTTAAAGACCTAAATTTTTTTAGATAATCATTAATGGTTTCAGCAAACCTTCTTTTAATGTTTGATAATTCGACCAAACTAATTTTCGAATGACCCTCATAAAATTGTTCATGGAAAAGTTTTTCCAACTTCGTCCATGAGTCAATCGGATTTGGGGTTAAAGTGGTAAACCACGTAAAAGCCGCCTTAGTAAGGGAAGAAGGAAAGTGATTTACCCTTAAGTTTTCATTATTCGATATATCCCCAGATTCAGTTAGATATCTGGCAATATGTTCCACCGTCGACTCTCCAGATTCTCCCCCAAATTTCGTATACTTAGGGATTTTCCAACTCTAGGGTTTTCAGTCTGTAAAATATATTCAGATAAAGGGGAGGAATATGTTGGCCTTTGAAGTGAGGTATTCATGCCATTTATGGCCATAATTCTTTTGACAATGGTGGTTAAATTATTTTCAACGGCTAAGTTTTCTTGTCGCATTTGCTCGACAATTTGGCTAGCCTCTTGATGTCGATCTACTAATACCCTGGGTGGATCGACCATCAAATTCCTTGGAGGCACTACCATTTGTCCCTGATGGACAGTTTCATCCTGTATTTCCCCCATGTCTATTTGACCAGGGGCATCTAGTCGAACAGGTGGTTCTTGTCGCATAGGCGTTGGGGGAGCACCTAAAAAGTTACACAAACGTGTTAATTGGGAAATCACCTGTCGATTTGTTTCAGCGGACTGCTTATTAGTCTCATCCGACTCTTGTACTATGGGATTAAATACATTACCCATCTGGTTAGTTAACATATTAACCAACTCATGGTTACTATCATCCATTTGTTGCCTTAATACTGATACTGGAGTATTAGTAAGAGGCGGTACTAAGGGTTGAGAAGGCGCTACCCTATTTTGTTTGCCTCTATTATTTCCTCCTGGTGAAGATCCTTGTAAAGGAGAGTTCAAATTTTGAACATTATCTGACGCCACTGTTGTATTCGATGTCGATTGATATCCTGGCATCATGGAATACGGCATTCCATAAGCAAGATTTACATTACCAAAATGAGGCACGTTAGGTATGGCAGTCGTCGTCATTACTAGTCTTGGGCTTCCTGGTGGAGCCTGAGACATTTGTACAGAAACTATAGCAGTCTACCCTACTGGAGGAAAAAGTGCTACTTATGAAACTACTGGATTGATAGTGGTTAAAGTTCGTGACGGTATTTCGTATACGTTTGGATTATCAGAACTTGTCATTCTTGATATTTTCTTCCTAGATAATGGTTTATTATACTCTTTGGTTAACTTCCCATTTCTAAGTTGCATTCACTTATAAATACTCAAGACCAATTCTTAGCATTGTGTCCCATCAGGTGTGTCAATTTGTTTACTGTGGAAAATGGTAAATAACCGCTAGTCCTCCCAGAGTCCTAAAATTGAGGGTAACTTGCGAGATCGACCAGTTGATCTCAAGACACATGCTAAGATTTTTTTGTTATCACACCTATTTCGTCGAAATATCAGTCAAGGGAAACGGCTTTCTTTTGAATGGAGAAACGGGTGAAATGGTTTTCTACACTATGGTTTAATCGACTTCCTATTAACTCGTGACCGACAGGAGATATTCGTACAAAAAGCGATACTCACTAAACTAAATGACAGGTGACCCACATAGTGTCGAATTGTTCATGCAAAATAGAAGATAATGTATAGATCTTGCTCAACAGCAAAAAGAAAACATATAAAAGACTCAAGAGATATAACTGAAAAATAAAATATTTGCATTGAAATAAAGATGGTGACTCACGTACATCAAGCACTATTCACTCTTGATTTCCTGACGCTTAGAATGAGAGAGTTTGACAAGTGATTTGAGAGTTCAAGTGAACACACCTAAACTACACAAAATCTGCCTATTTATAGTGTTTACAAAGTAACTACCAAGATAAAATCTACGTCTAATATTAACATCTTGAGGTAACTGCTTCACTAGATGCTGCCACCTCTTTGGTGCTCAAACACGTCGTGTATTGCCAGTAACTGCTTATAATTTTGAAGTTCCACTTATTTTGCGCTTGAACACGTCGTGGGTTGCTGGTAACTGCCCACATTTCCTCTAAGCTTCTTGAGCGTAAACCGCCTCTTCCTTGCTTCGACGCTTTCTTTCTGGCAAATAATAATCACACTTTCTCTAAGTCCAAGATACCCTTCTTTGTCGACTAATACCATCTTCGACCAAGTCCTTCTCTTTTACCCTTTTGGTCGAATAAACCAATTCAATCCTCCTGACATATTCTATTATTTCTTCCTAGTCGACGTGATCCAATTTTTGATAGTTTCAACATGGCTCCTTCCTAGCATTAACTCTGACTTAATAAAAACCAACTTTTCACACATTGGCTCCTGTTTCCTAAAAAACCCTTATTTTGGAGGGTGCCTCTTAACTTATGAGAGTATTTTCATTTATCACATGCACTTGAATTCCTTAGGATTTTCCAAGGTAACACACGGGATCAAGGTTAGTACATGTTCTTTGTAAGGGATAAGATTTGGATGTTTTGTATCCCACTCTCCTTTAACTTGACTGGTCACTAAAGCTGAGTCTCCATATACACTTAAGAATTTGATTCTTAGGTCAATAGCAGCTTTAAGACCCAAGATGCACGCCTCATACTCATCCATATTGTTGATACAGTCAAAGCAAATCCTAGCAGTGAAAGGCATATGGCAACCTTCGGGGGAAATGATCACAGCACCAACTCTTTTTGCCAGTGCGTTGGAAGCTCCATCAAAAACCATAATCCATCAGAATCCTTGTTCAGGTCCTTCATACGGTCCAGGTTTTTTACCATCTGTTATTAGCATGATGTTCTCATCCGGGAATACAAAGTTCATAGATTGGTAGTCATCCACAACTTGATGCGGAAAATGATCTGCCAGCACACTTCCTTTGATTACTTTTTGTGTAGTGTACTGGATATCGTATTCAGTTAAAATCATTTTCCATCGAGCTATTTTTCCAGAGAGAGCTAGCTTCTCAATTATGTACTTGATGGGATCCATCTTAGAGATCAATAGAGTAGTATGAGTCAACATATATTGTCTTAGTCGGAGAGCAGCCCATGCCAAAGCGCAACAAGTTTTCTCAAGAAGTGAATATATTGTTTCACAGTCGGTAAACTTTTTGCTAAGGTAGTATATTGCATGCTCTTTTCGACCAGACTCATTATGTTTCCCCAGCACACACCCCATTGAATTCTCTAACACGGTTAAGTACATGATCAGAGGTCTTCCTTCAACTGGTGCCATCAGAATTGGAGGTTCTTGCAAGTACTTTTTGTTAGTGTTTGTTGGCAACAATTTTGGTAAAACACTGCTTTGGTAATGTTTTGCTTACTGTCTTGACTTTGAAGTAAAACATCTCTACTGTTTTTGAATGATGTCAAAGAAGATGTCATGACATCTGCCTACTGATCTGAACATGTTTTCAAATTTTCTGTTTCCTGTTTTTAAGCGTGGCTTATTCAGGTTTTATGGTCTATAGCTTGCGGAAAATATGGAGGCATCTTTAAGCCCATCTCCGACAAGATTCTGTCACATCTCCAGATGGCATATTTAAGCCCATCTCCGAAGAGATTCTGTCACATCTCCAAATGGCATCTTTAAGCCCATTCCCTCAACTATGCTTTGACAAGTGCAAATTTTTGGGCACTCTAGTGTCCAATCATCTTTTACCTTCAAGTCGCGAAAGGCAAACTCGCCAATCTGACTCTTCAGGTTCAAGAAGATTGAACAGGGGAAACTGTTATACCCCAAAATTTGCCCTCCCCTTTTTTACAAGAAATCACAACCCCAGGGTTTTCTCTGATTTTCGAGATTGGCTCAAGAATCGGTCAAACAGACTTTTCTTTGTCAGTTAATCCAGAATTAGGTTTTTTTCATTCGCATTTTTCAGAAAGAATTGAATCCTCAGATATTCAGTTAATTGTTACATTATTGTCATGCTTGTTCAAGATTGCTGGTTGTTTCTCAAAGAACCTAAATATTTGGGATAGGAGTTGAGGCTTTGTTTGAAACTTTGAGGTATTTGTGGAGTGAAAAGTGTATGGAACACTTGTTTGATTAACTGTAAAAAGCATGGTTAATTGGAATGCCAGATGTCTGATGATTAATGCAGGATTGCGAGACGGCAAAAGTTTATTGATTATTTATTTCATCTGGATTAAAGTTATTGGGATACATTCTCAGTTATTTTAATTTAAGAGACTTAAATAATTAAATAGACAGTGCAAAATAAAGAATGAAATATTTGACAAAGACTTTTATTTATTTATTTCAAATATTGTTACAAATGTTATTCGAATATTGTAAATTTATAATTTACAGTGTTTACAATAATATTTTTTACAATAAATGAAAAGAAAATAAATCTAAAGCCTAAATCTTGAAATCTTTGATCTTCTACTATTTCTTCCATTTATTCAACTGGTACCTACCTGGAAAAAAAAAAGAGAAAGAAAGTCAGTACAAGATTATTTTAAATGAAAAGAAGGAAAAAACAATCATTAAAATTGGCCGTCTAGAATCAGATTGCCTATTTTTCATCACGCTTTATTTTTCTCTCTGCAAATCACAAGAAGATCACTCTTCTCGGTTCACAGAGAGAAAAATAAAATATAAATGCAAGCATGTCAAACTCAATGCAAAAACATGGTTGAATCACAAAAAGTTCCAAGCTGCAAACTGAGTTACAAAATTCCAAGTTACATTAACCAAGCAAAATGTGTTACAAAGTTCAAAGAGGCAAACAGGCGCCAAAACTGCCAGGGTGAGTCAAAACAAAGGCATAAACTCAGCAGCAAATAAAGTCCCACATTCAGCTACAGTACAAAATTGCTACAAGACAGATTTGATAAAAATGGTAATGAAGCATAAAAACAGCAATACAGCAGATAAAAGGCAAGACAGCAGGAAGCAGTTTATTTGACAAGTAAAAACTTGTCAAAGATGCTTTTTTCATCATTTCCTAGACAGCCAAATTTTTCAGAAATCAAAAGATAAATAAGAAATTAAAAATGCTTAAGGAGAGAGAGGAATGAGAGAACCTAGTGAATAGGTTTTGCAGTTTGCAGTTTTGGCAGGCTGTAAAGGAGAGATGAGAGGAACCAAAGAAACAATATAACAGCAGAAAAACACAAGAGAAAGGACAGATTACATAACCTCCAAACTCACAAGCCTTCAAGCCCTTTTTTCTCAACACAACAGAAACCTGCAAAACTGCAAGCTTTAGCTTACCAAGCCTGCCTTACAAACATAATCCTGCCTAAACTTACTAAGAACCTACTTCCAACAAACAAACTACATAAGCCTACATAACCACAAGCAAACACAAGCCTGCCTGAAGCCTCACAAACCATTCAAACCTGTCCAAAAACCCAAGCCTAGTTTCCCAAAGGCTAAAGCAACAAACTTGTAAAACAAAAAGACAACCAATTACAAAAAACCTGCCTCCAAACACCAGAAGCAAAGGCCTCCAAACCTCCAACCTATTCAAAAGTCAACCATCCAGGCCTACCTTACCAAAACAGGCCTCACAAAATAGCAAACCTGCAGAAGCAAGCTTGCTTCCAAACCTACAAAAAACTCAAACCAAGACAGCCTACTTTCAAAACCTTCAAACTGCTAAACCTGTTCAAACACAAGCCTTCAAACCTGTTAGACTGCATAACCTGCCTAAAACCATTCAAACAGGCCTCACAAAAAATAGAAAACCTGCAAAAGCAAGACAGCTTGCCTTACCAAAACACCAAACATGTGGCCTGCATAACTGTAAGTTATCAAACTTGCAAAACTGCCTAAAATCAAACCTATTCAAACCTGCAAAACTGCAAATTTAAGAACAACCAAAACAGGCCTCACAAAAAATAGCAAGCCTTCCAAAACTCAAGCTTGCCTTCCAAAACACTAGCCTGCCTTCAAAAGGTCAAAACTGCCTAAACTAACAAATACGATCTCAAAACAAAATCATCAAGCTAGTGTTGTTTCAACATCCAGATCAAGAACAACAAATAGCCCTTTTTCAGTTCAAGTTCATTATCACAAAAGATCCAAACACCAAAACAACAATAGCAACATCTCAGAAGAATTCATCATCATAGCTAAGAGAAGAGGAAGGAAAGATTCAAAAGCAAAACAACCAAGAAGTCTCAGAACATGAGTTTCATCATCAACAGTCAGTAGCCAATAACCAAAAAACAAATAGAGTTCATCATTAAGATTCAAATCACCAAGCCAACATAGAAAAACATATCAAAAGCAATGTTTCAGACTTGATCATCACTAACATAGCAAAGGAGAAGAAGAGAAGATTCAGAAGCAGATTGATATAGAGTTTTCAGAGTATACATCATCATCAAACGATTCAAAGAGAAAGATACAGAGATACTGGAAAGGCGAGCTAGCAACTGATATCATCACGCTCCTCCCTCCGCCTTGGCCACCTGAGAGCACCACCAATCCCGTGTTCCTCTCCCTCCATTGTCTTACAGAACAAATCGCCAAAGGTATGATCTATTCTCTCAAACTATCATTGCATCACCATGTCATAAACATCAAAGGTTAAAGTTTTGTAAAACGATAAACATGCACGAACTTAAACTGTAAAGAAAACGCGTACCCTTTAGAATCGCCGCCTTATATAGTCGCGGAGAGAGGAAGATGGAGGTAATATTCTGGTAGCCTAAGACGAGGGGAGAGGACATCAGTTACTCTTGGGGTTAGAGAGAGGCGAAGAAGACGAGAGAAAGGAGTGGCGCCGCTGTTTAAAGCAAACCCTAATTCTGAATGTACAAACAAAAACCCTACAAAAAACTTGTGCGTTTCATTTGGGCTTTTGCCCCAACAACAAAACCAAAGCCCAATATTTCTGGCGCCACACCCCCCTTTCCTTCTTATTTCTGACTTTCTTCTTGGGCTTTTGCCCCAACAACATTTCTAAGGCCCATCTTTCTCTTTAATTCCATTTTTGCTTTAAAACTATTTTTTTTTACCACTTTATTTTCATTTTTATAATCTAATTATTTTTTTTTCTCTTTTGTTAAATAAAAGAATATATTAATTTTTTGTATAAATTTTTCTTAATAGTTTTCATTACCTTTAATAACACAAAAATACATAAATAATAGAATTTTTAACTTAAATAATTCTTTCTTTTTCTTTAAAACCCTTTGTTTATATATAACTAACAAAAACACAAAAATAATAAATACTTAAGTCTTTAATTAGGTTAATTTTTATTTGAACATTTGTAAATAAATATACACATCTCGTATCTCTTTAACTTTCACCATATTATATCTTGTTATATTTTTACATTGAGAATGCGTCAATTCGATTTGGTTGTAACCCATAATATTTGGGACATTATTCTGATAAGACTCATCCCCATTTGTAAATAATTTGTACCCCCATCCCCGGATACTCTTTTGTAATAGCTTAGAATTTAATTCTCGCACTTTATGCTTTTTAAATATGCCATGATTAGAGATTAGGGTTTGTATGTGAAAATTCAAAACCAATCGCTAGTTGACCTAATACAAAGACAAATGCATGATAATCAATACAAAATCCACACTTGCACCTCTAGGGTAACCTCACTCGTTGCCTCAGAAAATGCAATCATGTCCCTCGAGTACGAGACACTCTAGCAAATGTCCCTTCGATAAACAAAGATCGTAGTCCCTCGATGACCCTCGATGTTGCCTTCGATAAAACGATCTCGTCCCTTACAAAATTGCTAGAGCGTCTCACAAGTTGCCTTCAATGATTGTATACGATGACCCGCGCCTGTCCCGTTTAACATCCTAACGCAAGGTTGTTCATCAAACACAATGGTGAAACAACACTGTTAAAAGGGTTAAAAACATAAGAAAGATCTTTGAGTAAAATAGGGTAGACAAACTCTTAGTTACTTGATCAAACATCTTGCAAAACATCCTTTCCATTTTTCAAAACACACTTCACAACACAACTTTAAAGCAACCTCAAAACAACTTTCAAAACATTGAATTATCTTTTCAAAAAGACACACACCTTTGTATATATTCAGACAAGAATCATTACAAAGGTTGCCTAGACAAGGCATCTTTTTCAAAGCATTTTCAAAACCACACACACCAAGCACCATTTTGAACAAGTGAAAAGCAAAGGCAAGTGATCTAAAACAAGTAACTAAGAGCCCATGGATAACCATGAATGAAAAGGGTTCTAGCACCTTCCCTTTTCATAATCCACCCCCCGAACCCAAGAAAACATCTCAAAGGTCTTTCCTGTGCTTTTTGACCTTTCCTTTGGATAAAATAAAAAGTCGGTGGCGACTCTTGCTAAACCGAACAAGTGCGAAAACAAACGCAAAATCCCAAGTCAGTTCTCCCACCGTATCACACATGTCATGAAATAAAGCCACCATAGCCCGTTGATAATTTGCGCCTGCGTTTTTCAGCTCAAAAGGCATGACCTTATAACAGAAGGTGCCCCACTATGTGACAAAGGTAGTTTTCTCCATGTCTTCAGGCGCCATTTTGATTTGGTTATAACCCGAGAAGCCATCCATGAAGGAGAATACCTTGTGTTGAACAGTGTTGTCAACCAAGACATCAATATGTGGTAGTGGGAAGTCATCTTTGAGGCTCTCCCTATTCAAATCCATGTAGTCTACACACATATGGACCTTATCGTCTTTCTTCGGCACTGGAACGACATTTTCAGCCCATTGGGGATACGACGTCACTGCCAAGAAACCTACATTAAACTGTTTCATTACCTCAACCTTGATCTTCTCTGACATGTCATGACGCATGCAACGAACCTTTTGATTTATCGGAGAACAACCCTCTTTCATTGGCAGACGATGAACCACGATATCAGTATCGAGCCCTGGCATATCTTCGTATAACCAAGCGAATACCTCAACATAGTCGTGTAATATCTGGACCAATATTCTCTTGACACTGCCTTCCAAGTTGGCGTCAATCTTGACTTCTTTCTTATCTGCCTCAGTACCTAAATTTATCACCTCGACCGGCTCTTCGTGCGGTTGGATAGCCTTTTCCTCTTGTATCAGGAGTCTGGAGAGTTCTCCAGGTATCTCACAATCTTCTTCACCTTCGTCTTCGGCTTGATAGATTAGATTTTCAAATTCATAGACAGCAATAGTAGAATTATTATCAATGAGATCCAGAGTGGATGTGGATCTGCAAATGTGTGTGTGTGTGCATGTAAGATCACATGGCTATTTGAAAATGTAGTAAAGTAAAAGAAAGACAAGGAGCGTAAAATTTGAATGCAAAATCATCCAATGTTTTCAATAAATGAGCATATGATATATGAAATGACAACCCTTAACAAATGGACCATTGTTCCTCGGGAAAGGCACATAGTTTAAAGTCGTTGTTTTTAAAGAAATTATACAGACAAACTTCTTAAAGCAATAAAAACGGGAAATAGCAATTACTCTTGGCTAAAGGAGATTAAGATGAATTCTTTGGCCTTCCAATTGTTGAGTCCACCATCAACAGTAGGGAATATCCATTCGTCCAAGTCACCATCACTATCAGTGTCTTCTAGAGCATTGACTTCATTGTTGCTAATACGGAGAGGTGGCCCCCCAGCACGAACACGTCGAACCTCTTTCTGAGCCTTTGAAGTAAAACCCAACCCAAATTTTTCATATTTGTAGGGGATATCTAAAAGTTGTCCCCAGATAGTGTACCCCTCATCTTCTACAACAGCCCTAGCATCCTTCAGAGAAGCAATTCTTGGTGTGTCCTTAGAGATTTCAGGAGTAGCAGGAGTAGTAACAGCAATCATTGGAGGGATTACCTCAAATGTCTTGAAGGCGGTTTCAATGAATTCTCCATCCATTTTAACATATTTGAAAGGATTCAAATGAATGACCATATATTATTTCTCTCCGCAAACTGTGACAATCTTCCCTTTCACTGAATATTTCAACTTTTAATGAAATATAGAGGTAACTGCACCTGCCCCATGAATCCATGGGCATCCTAGAAAGCAAGAATAGGTCGGGCGGATATCCATTACATAAAATGTTGAATTGAAAACTTGAGATCCCACCTTGATCAGAAGATCAACTTCTCCATGGACCATTCTCTTGGAACCATCAAAGGCTTTTACCACAATATCACTAGGTTTCAGCACCAGCCCATCACAATCCAGCCTATCCAAAGCACCCTTGGATAAAACATTCATGGAGGAACCTGTATCAACTAACACATGCGCCAAAGTAGTGCCTTTGCATTAAATAGAGATGTGCAGAGCTTTGTTATGATTATTCTCTGCCGAAGTTAAATCTGCGTCAGAAAATCCTAAAACATTGTTAGCGGTTAGGCTTGCTACACAATTCTCAAATTGATCAGTAGTGGTCTCTTGTGGTACATGGGAATTCTTCAGAAATTTCAATAAAGCGTGGTCATGTGCTTCGGAGCATAACAACAAGGACATCATGGATATTTTTTAGGGTGTCTTCCCCAGTTGTTCAACTATTTTGTAGTCACTTTTTTGGATGATCTTTAGAATTTCTCCCATCTCTTGTCTTGAAGGGTCTTCAATTGTAACACCTTTGGATGGTGCCTCCGTCTGGGCAGGCTCTGTCACTTTCTATTTACCTCAGGTATCAGCAGTTGGCCTAGCAACAGGAATATGAACAGGTGTTATAGTAGTTGTTGGAGGAGAGATCTCCATAGAGAAGATCCTTCATGTCCAAGTGACCTTACTAGTTCCGACAATGTTTGTATTTTCAGGCTCTTCATTTTCAGTAATCCATGGTTCTTTCTTGACACTATGATAATAAACTTCTGCCCCATAATTCCAGGGAATAGCTTTGTCAGAGGAATAGGGGACTGACCCCGGTGTAGTAATGATCAGGGGAGCCACTCTTGGCTCAGCAGGAATTTTTATAGGGCCTCTAGAGGTGATCCTTATAGGAGTATTGGAAATGGTGATTATGGAAACAACTTCAAGTCTTAGTTCTTGGAAAATATTTTTGGGAAAACTCTTCACGAACAAATTTTTCTCGAACAAAATTTCATGGCTATCAATCAGGCGTTGGATACCTTTCTTCGGCCACATACAACCATTAGTTTGGGAATCACAATGGGAACAATTCTCAAGTCAGCCTAGAAATAAACTGGATCTTAACATATTATTCTTAACGGTCATCAAGGGAGTAGTCAAATCACTTATGGAAGAGACATAGGAAACATCGTTAACAATATTAACACCTTTACCATGAATGGGCATGGGTGCAGTAATCACATTAGGGGTTTATTGAGGGTCAAACTCAATCAATTTGTTGTCGATCAAATCTTGTATTTTGATTTTTAGGGCCCAACAATCATTGGTGTCGTACCCGGGACTATTGGAATGATATGCATACCTTGCATTTGGGTTATACTTCGGGGATGATGTGTTGGGATTTTGAGGAGGATTCCGTAGTGTTATCAGTTGTGCTTTCAACAAATGTTTTAAAGCTTGAGACAATGGCATGTTGATCCTAGTGAACTTCCTTCTTGGGGCATGCGACCTTTGCTGATTGTTTTGTCATTGTGATCGTTGAGTTGGGGTTGGGTTAGAAATTAATACTGCTCCTACGGATTGATGACGATCATTCTTGATACGGCTCCTTCGTCCATAAACAACATTAGTTTCTTTCTTACCAATGAATGGTTTTTTCACAACATTAGAAGTTGAGGCCATTGGGATCTTCCCACTTTTGATTCCACTTTCAACTCATTCGCCATTCAAAATCAGCTCAGTAAACCCTAACGAAGAACTCTCGATCAGCAAATTAAAGAATGGACCAGTCAAGGTGCCCATGAACATGTCCACTAATTCTTTGTCAGTCAAAGGGGGTTGCACCCTTCCAGCCAGGTCCATCCACTTTTGAGCATACTCCTTAAAGCCTTCATTTGAACCCATAGTCATACTTTGTAATTGCACTCGAGTTGGTGCAAGCTCAGCATTATATTGGTATTGTCTGTAGACAGTAGCAGCCAAATCCTCCCATGTGTGGATATTAGTCCCCTCTAGTTGATAGAACCATTCCAATTGTGTTCCAGATAGACTTTCTTGGAAGAAATGAACCCATAACTTCCTATCGACGGTGTGTGGTTGAATCATGCGGACATAATACCTAAGATGCATCTTGGGACAGGAGACCCCATCATACTTGGCGAAGATAGGGACCTTGAATTTGTGTGGGATGACCACCCCAGGGACTAAACCTAAATCTCAAAAGTCCAAACCAGACACTATTTGGATCTCTACAGTCTTAAGTCGATCTTCTAGCTGTTTGTATTTGTCATCCGCCGGTGGGTACTGCTCATTAGAGTAGTTTTCATCCTCATAAATCTAGTTATTTCCACCCCAGCCCCGATGGTTATAACATCCTCATCTTGATTCTCTTCTTATTCAAAAGAAGCCTCTTCTATTTGAGCCAATCGGGTGGGACCTTTGAACCTTCTTCCCGTGTTAAGGATAACAACTTGTTTCTTAGTCTTCTTCTTGGTGACAAGAAGCGCCATCATTTCTTGTTGTCCTTTAGCTAAGTTGAGGAGAGTATCTTAGAACTGTGCATGTTGAGTTTGCAGATCTCTGACAGGTTATTCTAGAGCCATCTTATACTGAACTAAATAGTAAAAAGATGAGGAAACCTGTATCGAAAAACCTGCTTATGAAATGATGCATGATATATGGATGCAATGTTTTCAAGGACCTTTAAGAGATTTAAATTTGCTAGCCAAAAAGGAAACAAAAACAAAAATTGCATTAATAAGTTCAAAAGTTACATTTTCCCCTTGGGCTTACAATAAAGAGACAATAAAAACTCCTAAAACCTAAGACTCGGGTATCCTAAGGACGCTTCCTCTTCGTCTCGACATAGGCATCCAGTCTTTGCTCCTCGTGAAGTTGCTTGGTGATCTCTAACACTTTTTTTCTCGCTTGCATAAAATCAAGCTTAAAATGTGCCTTATTCTCCCTTGAGTTGAACCCAGGACTTCTGCAATTCCTTGAGGTCAGTAGGCATGTCAGGATGGAGAATGGTATAAGGAATGTCCTCCTCAGCAACAGGCTCCATAACTATTGGTAAGATAGCTTGATATGGCATTATGAGTTTTTGAGCGCGAGCTCGGACCCATTTGAGATAAGGCTCCAAAGGAATAGAGTTCTTATGTCCCAAAGTCTTGCTATCAACCTTGTTTACCATGCCCCAAGCACGTACAAACCTTTGACGATAACTTTAGACATTGTTCTCATAGTCAAATACAATACCATGGATAAGCGCATCATGAGGACCATCTCTTCGAGCATAACCAAATTGTCGTAGAGCTAGAGAAGGGTTATAAGTAATACCTCCCCTAATGCCAAGGAGTGGAACATTAGGGAATTTCCCATAGCGGTTAATGATAGTAACATCCTCCAGAGATCTAGAACACCAATAAATATCCGAATGAGAGAGAGACATCATCCTTTGAGACCACTTCAAGCCTTGTTCATTCTTCAATACCGACCAGGGAAGGTGCAAAGTAAACCACTTATATAGCAACGGTATACAACACATAAGAGCCCCTCTCCTCCTCATGGTACGAGTTTGAAGAGTATGTAAAATGTCTCTGAGCAATGTAGGCACAGGGTTACTAGAAAGGAAAATTTTGACAGCATTCACATCTATGAGTTAGTCTGGATTAGGGAATAGTACTAACCTATAGATTAGAAGAGCCAAGACTTCTTCAAAAGCTTGAAAATCCATAGCCTCCTAAAATAGACGAGCCTTCTCTAACATAAACTTAGCTAGAAAACCCTTGACTCCACTCCTCGTTTCCCAATTAGCTACAATGTCATACCACTTCAAATGGAAGGCTGATGCAATCTCTTCAGGTTATGGATCTTTCTCTAAACCGGTGAAGGGTATTTGATCAAGAACATGTATTCCCAATATTTTAGAGAAGTCTTCCATTGTGGGAACCAATTGATAATCGAGAAAAGTGAAATAATGATGTACAGGGTCAAAGAACTGAAAGAGCACATACATCATGTCTTCTTTAAAGCTTGAGGTAACCAGATTGAGAAGTCGACCATATCTTTTGGTGAGCGGAGAATCTTCAGGAACCCTTGATGCTAACTCTTTGAGTTAAGGAGGCACCCTTACAAAGCTAATTCGAATTCTATTTCTGCGAGCGGAAGCCATAACCTACAAAAGAGAACAAAGATAAATCTCTAGGTCCTTGAAATGGTTAGTGAAAATGTTATGGCATGATGTTATGATTTTATGAACAAATAATCATACACAAACACACAAGGCCTTAGGTTTAGGCTTGCGTGGGGGTTATAGGTAAGTACCCTCTTGATGTTTTAGTTGGTTCAACCTGTCCTAAAAGAAGTAATCGGGTTCTAAGGAATCTCAATATCATTAATCTTTCTTCATTGGGCATTGTTTCAGCACAAGCTTCTGTTTTAAGGACTGAAATATCCCGAAAGTCCGATCTCAATGAGTGTAATATCGAGTATCAACCAACTTTAGTCTACACCAAATCCATCTATCTCACTACTTTTTAATGTCCAAGTTGTTCAACTAAGGTTTTATGTTCAGTTAGGGCTTCATGACACCACACAACGGCCCCGTATTCTCCTTGATTTAGCTCAAGGGACACTGGTTCCAATAAATGTGTCACACTAACATAGACATCGCTTCAACCATATCGGTCTATGTCGTACAGTTTCTACGATCTATTGCTACTTACCTAATATGCCCCAGATCTGGGTATAGGATATTTTCAAGAAATAAACCCAAGCATAACCCAAAATATAAAGCAAACAAGGAAAACAAGTAAAGCAATAAATGTGATCTAGCTCTTAAGGTAACCCTACTTTTAATTCTCCTCAGCAGAGTCGTCAGTTCTATAATACAGTGGTAGAACTGACTTGGGTGTTTTGCGTTTGATCGCAAATGTTGCGGATAGCAAGATTCGCCACTGACTTTTCTTTTATCCAATAAAGGAAAATGTGAAAAGAACAGGAAATACCTTTTGAGAATTTTCTTGAGTTCGGGGGGTAGGTTATGAAAAGGGAAGGTGTTAGCACCTGTTGTACCCCAAAATTTTCCCTCCCATATTTCTCAATACATTTCAAGTGAGATCCTCAAATTGCTCAAAGAAGTCCAAGGGTTGACCAGACTAACCCTCTCCTAAGGCGGACTACCTCAAATTAGGGTTTCATGTTGCACGAAGATAATTGAGTCCAATGGATCCCAAAGTCTCACCATTGTCCTAATATGTTCTCAAGATCATCCATGTCAACTTTCAAGCCCTACAGAGAAAATTTGCTCAGTCAATTGCTCAAAGGCCTAAAAATTGACTGTGTTAGGGCAAAAGTCAACTGTGGCCCACATACAGTCAAACTTCAAGATTTTTGGTAAACATCCTCATTTTGAAGTATTATTCATCATTTGATCAAAGGTTGATCATGATTCCTCAAGGGTTGCTCACAATTCATCAAAACCCAAAAGTTGCTAAATTAGGGTTTTGTAGGAAAAGTCAACTCAACTTTGACCAAGCATAACTTTCTCATACTTTATTATAAATGACCCATCCAAATCTAATTTTTAATAGGATTCAATTCCCTACAATTCATCTTCATATCCCAAGTTTAAAATATGCACTCACAAGAAGTTATGAATTTGGACATTATAGGTCACTTTGAAAAGTCAACAAAAACACCTTTTTTGTCAAAGCTTCATACATGAACATGGAAGACTCAATTGATATGAGACCAAAAGGTTTGCTTATAGGACATCTCAAGCTTTCTAAAAAGTCCAATAACACCTTCATAGAGTCAAAATTGAAAAAGTTATGCATTGGTGAAGTTGACCCTTTTTGCAAAATTGTCAAATGTCAAAAGTGCCTCAAATTACAATTTTTGTCAAATGGGCCAACCTTTTTGTACTTGTTTTGAGTTTGTAACATGGTCCACGACCCATGATCCTTCGCACTTTCCTTTTTTTTATTTTTGCAATTTATTTTGATTTTTATTTCAATTAAAACAAATCAAATCAAAATAAAATCATGGAAATATTAAAACCATTTAAGTCTTAAGATTTTGTGCATATTTCAGCTCTCTTATACAGCTAGCAACAAAATCAAATCGTGCAAGGAATGTTGTACACAAAAAGATTAGTTTTTGGCTTATTTTGGAAAGATCTTCATGGGAATTAAATCATTATCAAAGACCATAATTGAAAAAGATTGGATGCATATTTGCAAACCTAATTCAATCATTGATATATATTGGACAAATGCAGACCAAAAGAACAAGGTTTGGAGGCGTGTAAGAGGGATAACAACTTGCAAAAAAATAAAGAAAAAATGCAAGTTGTTTCCACAGTTCCAGGCACTTTCAATCCTTGCCAAGCGTTCCTTCTGTTTCCTGGGCATTCAGGGAGTCCATAGCAATCAAAAGCAAGCCTTTTCGTGCACTAAAACTCGTTGTAAGAGATTCACGGCCTTGACATATTCTTGAAATCGAATATCATTATTTAAGCATTTGTAGCATGAATCATGTATATATTTTGAACCCTAGAAGCATTTGCAAGCTATTGGTAACAGTTAATTGCGTTTTTGCTAACCCTATAGAGATATGCCATTGTTAGGGTTTCTTGTTGCGTTTTGGGATTTTCTTGTACAGGTAAAATTGGCCCAAAAGAAAGGGACCATGATGTTCACAAGGCCAAGACGAATTGGTCTGTGGCGTTAGATTTCATTTATCATGCTTGTAGGTGATTTTTGAAAATTGCAGGGTATGTACCTACGCTTCTTGTCCGTAGGTAAAAGTCATCAGACTTTTAGCAACGGAGAAAGGTTAGAGATGATGGCGTGGCATGCCCTGGTTTGCTCATTCAAACGTTCGCGCACGGAAGATTAACAAGTTGTGTTTTTTTAATATAATATTTGTTTGTTTCTCTTTGTACAACAAGACGTGCCAGCTCAGTTGGTCAGTGGGAGAGAGAAAAGGCTATAGGACCTGGGTTCGATTCCCAGGTCCCCTTGTTTCTTCAATATATTTTTTCTATGCGTATTCCTATACGCAGGTTTCCATGACACCCACCATATGCCATCAGCTTGCAGCCACTGAATCTAAAGCAGATTAAATCCAAAGGCCATCATTTGAGAGTCCATGATGCACCCCGCTCAATGTGTAGCATGGAAATCTGAAAGTCAACATGGGCCAATGGATCTTGGGCCCAGAAGCTGCTATGGAGACCCCCCCCCCCCCCAATTGCTGATCACAAGGCCCATTTTCTTTCTTTTCTTATATTTTCTCTTTTAATTACTTTATTTAATTTATTTTTACTAACACAAAAATTAATTCTTTTTTATAAAAAATCCATAAAATCAATTTCACCAAATTAGATTTAGGTTTTATTCTTTATCAAAAAATTAATTTAATTAGTGTAATTTAATTTTAGGTTAACTTGAATTTGTTTTGTAAATAAATTAAAACAAACTAGAAATTAGGGTTTTGTTTAATTTAATCTTTATTTTCTTTTCTTCAAAATAACCAAAATACAAAAATAGGTCAAAAATTAATTACTTTCCTTAATTTAATTTAATTAGTAATTAAGTTTGTATTTATTTAATTTAAAAGACCTTATTTTCTTAAAATAATCAAAAACAACAAAAAATGATTTTTCTTTTAATTAGGTTAGACGGGATCAAAACCCTAATTTTTCTCGTCCTCGATTCATCGCGCGCGCTTATTTATTTTTACAATATTGATGTAATTGCTCATGGGATGTAATAGTTTAATTAGGCTTTTTCTTTCATTTATCGTTTCACAGGTTTTTGGCTATGTAATTAATCCCTGAAGCCTTGTAATAGCGTAACTTTATTTTCCGTATTTTAATTTCCGCAAATATTAACTGTTAGATGTATGATAATAGGGTTGCATGACAAGAATGTATGTTAATTTTAAAACGATTAGCAAACCCTAAATGTGCAAAGATAATAACTTGAAATTGAATCACTCGCACATGCGCACTTCTAGAGTATACTCCCACTTCGGTTGCCTTCGGTAAACGATCATTAAGTATAGGGTGTTTTAGTGGTCGCTCTCTTGTCTAAATAAAGATCAAATGTCCCGCTCCGAAAAGTTGCCTCGGAAATGTTGCCTCGAATATGATCTTAAGACATCAGGGTTATTACTAAGACGTTCTAACATTGCTTTAGTGATCGTACGTCCCTTTTGAATTGACCGTTACAACTCTAATGATGGTGCTACTTACTCCTTAATAGTAGGATAGTGTTGTCTAAAGGAAACGAGAATAGAAACAATCCTTTTTCGAGTAGGTAGATGCTAGTAGGTACTTGCTCAAAATCAAACTTTCACACTTACACTTTTTTTTCAAACAAAGTTTTCAAAAACACTTCGTAACACTCTTGAAGACAGAAGTAAGGGTTAAAACGAAGTAAAAAAAACTTTTCAAAACAAACACACACAAGCAATTTTAAAAGGATGAGCAAGTACCTAAGGAGCTCGTAGAAAACTACGGATAGAAAGGGTGCTAATACCTTCCCTTTCTATAATCTACCCCCCGTACTCAAAATCTCGAAAAAGGAATTTTTCTGTGCTTTTTTCCTTTCCGATTGGATAAAATAAAAGTCGGTGGTAACTCTTGCTTACCGCGACATTTTGCAAACACAAACGCAAAATGCAAACCAGCATTTTCCTAAAACAGTCTGGTTTTGCCACCGTATCACAGAACTGGCGACTCTGCTGGGGAGAAATAAGTGGGGTATACCTTAGGATTAGTTCATCATAAATTGCTTCTCTTGTTTGATTTGATTGCTTTACTTTTGAGGGTTTTTTATTGGGAGTTACTATAGATCCTAACCCGGATCTGGGGACACCTTTTAGGTAAGTAGCAATAAATTGTGAGGGAACTGTACGGCATAGACCGATACAGTTGAAGTAGTAACTACATTGATGTGGCACATTGGTTGGTACCGGTATCCCTTATGGAGAAAAGAGGAGAATACGGGGCCGCTACGTGTGTCGTTAAGAATCAACTGACCTTAGAACCCTTAATAGACCAACTTGGCCATTAGGAAGTAGTGAGATAGCCGGTCTCGGTGTAAAGCTGGGAACTGGTTGATACTCGATGCTACACTCATTGAGACCATATTCTCGAGATAGTTTCGGCCGTCAGAAAAGATTGCGTAAGCTGAAACCATGATCGATGGAGGATGGTCAGCGATATTGAGAACCTCTAGAACCCGGTTACTATTATTAGGAAAGGTTGAAACCAACTGAACTTCAAGAGGGTAGTACCTAGACTCCATGCAAGCCTGAAACTTAAGGGTTATTGTGTGACTTGTTTGCCTTTACCATGTCTGTTATCTGCTATACTTGTTGTGTGCTTTATCATGACATCATGCGTCATAACATAGCATGCATGCCTCATTATGCTAACTATTTCAAAGACTGAGGGGATTTATCTTTGTTCTGTTTTGCAGATTATAGCTTCCTTGCGCAGAAACACCATTCGAGTCAAATTTGTGCAAATACCTGCTCAACTCAAGGATTTAGCCTTGAGAGTTTCTGATACTTCCTCATTCATTAGAATACATGGTCAGCTTCTTAGCTTGGTTACCTCAAAGTTTGATGAGCAGATGATGAGTGTGCTTTTCCAGTTCTTCAATCTGGTGCATCACTGCTTCACTTTCCCGGATTATCAGCTAGTTCCCACTATGGAAGAGTTTTCTCACTTATTGGGCATATCCATCCTTGAGCATATGCCTTTTACAGGTTTTGAAGAGACTCATATACCAGAGGACATTGCTTCAGCTTTACATTTGAAAAGGGTTGATGTAGTATCTAATTGGGAAACACGAAGCGGGGTTGAAGGTTTCTTAGCCAAGTTTCTGGTAGATCAAGCTCAACTATTATGGGATAATTTGGACTTTCAAGCTTTTGAAGACATATTGGCTATCCTTATATACGGTTTGGTTCTTTTCCCGAATCCAGATTCCTTCATAGATGTGAATGCGGTTAAGATCTTCCTGTCTCGTAATCCTGTACCTACTCTTCTGGGTGATATCTTACATGCCCTCTACACTCGTACTGTGCATAGAAGAGGGACCCTCATGTGTTGCATGCCTTTGCTGGCGAGGTAGTTTATTTCGCACCTCACCAAGTCCATATTGAAGAATGAGGAAGGTTTAGGATGGTCTTACAGGATAATGTCCCTTGCCCATACAGACATTCTTTAGAGTTCTAAGGATATGG
Source organism: Vicia faba (assembly GCA_948472305.1). NCBI lineage: Eukaryota > Viridiplantae > Streptophyta > Magnoliopsida > Fabales > Fabaceae > Vicia > Vicia faba. Next base: position 1,110,288,527 of record OX451738.1, read on the forward strand.
AAAGTGTCGCTGTCATTGATCGATGTGGGGAATACCCTAATGTCCCGTTGCTTGGAATTAGAGGGGGAATAACCTACAGTCCTTGTTTGGCTTTATGACGGTTTGGTCGCGCTCGGAGAGACGGTCCTCATGAGCTACTTCTTACAGATATTGCCTTTGACTACAAGGGAGATATTGATGAGCATCGTCGCAGGTTTACACGAGCTTGGGGCATGGTGAATAGGTCTGACCCTCAAGAGCTAGGACCAAAGACTTATCTCTCTATGCAACCTTACCTCTAGTGGGTCCGAGCTCGGACTCAGAAGCTTGGGATGCCTTATGAAGCTGTGTTGCCAGTTGTGATACGGTGGGAGAACTGACTTGAGGTTTCGCGTTTGTATTCGCACTTGTTCGGTTTAGCAAGATTCGCCACCGACTTTTTATTTTATCCTAAAGGAAAGGTTAAAAAGCACAGGAAAAACCTTTTGAGATGTTTCGTGGGTTCGGGGGGTAGATTATAGAAGGGGAAGGTATTAGCACCCTTTCTATCCATGGTTATCCATGGGCTCTTAGTTACTTGTTTTAGATCACTTGTCTTTGATTTTCAATTGCTTGAAATGGTGGTGTGTGTGTGTGTGTTTTGAAAATGTTTTGAAAAAGATGCCTTGTCTAGGCAACCGTTGTAACAATTCTTTACTCGAATGTTTTACAAAGGTGTTTGTCTTTTTGAAAAGATGTTTCAATGTTTTTTTGAAAGTTGTTTTTGGAAGTTTTGTTGTGGAGTGTGTTTTGAAAGTAGGCAAGTGTGTTTTGCAAATTGATCAAGTAACTAAGAGTCGTCTACCCCTAAATTTACTCAAAGATTTTTCTCATGTTTTAACCCTTTTAACAGTATTGTTTCACCATTGTATTTGGTGAACAATCTTGTGTTAGGATGTTAACGGGACGGGCGCGGGTCATCGTTTAGACCATGAATGCAATAGTGTCAAGTGTCTTTGGCAATTTGCTTGAAGGGACTATGATCATTTTTTAGGCAACTTCGAAAGCGTCATCGAGGGACTATGATCATTTGAATTGTTTTGCCAAAGAAACTCAACATGCAAGCATGGCCCATTTTGGAAGGCAACAAGTGGGATTACCCTAGGGGTGCAAGTGTGAATTGTGTATTTGATTGTCATGCATTTGTCTTGTATTAGGTTATCTAGCGGTTAATTTTGAATCTTCGCATACAAACCCTAATTACTATACAGTAAATAGAAAGCGATAAATTGCGGGAATTTAAAGTCTAAGCTATTACAAATAAGTATCCGGGAATGAGGGTACAAATATTTACAAATGGGGATGAGACTTATTAGGAGAGTAGTGTCCAAATATATTTACAACCAAATCGAATCGCATTCTCAAATGTAATATGTATCAATGTACAAGAATAAAAGCAAATGTATCAGAAGTATTGTAAAATGTGTATATGATTATTTACAAGTGAGAAAAGTATGTTAACTTAATGTATTATTAAGCATTTATTTATTCTTTTTGTATTTTTGTTAATGTTTTATAAACAAAAGTTTTAATTAAAAGAAAAAATGTTTTAAGTTTAATTATCCTATTGTCTAGGTATTTAGTTAATGTACAAAGGTTTATTAAACAAAGATTATAAAAAAAAGAAAATTATTTAATTTAGAAAAATCCCATTTTTATATACTCTTAAATGTGATAAAAAAAGTATTAATAAACATTTCGCAAAGAAAAAAAAGAATTTAATGTATCATTTTTTATTTAAACAAAAATATTAGTATAAGTTTAAAAAAAGGGAAAATAAAAGGGATAAGTAAAAAAGATATTGGTTTTCAAAAATATAAAAAAAAGGTTAAGAGAATTTAATGGGCTTAAGGGGGAAAGTTGGGCCCAAAAATGACAAAATAGAAACAAAAATGAGAAGAGAAACAGGGGGTGCATGCTGGAATCAGTTGGGCTTAGGTAGTTTTTGTGGGGCAAGGCCCAGCGCGTTTGAAAAATTGTTTGTAAGGGTTTCATTTGGTTTGTCTCGTTTTGGAATTAGGGTTACTGAGTTATAGGCTTAGAGCGGCGCCGCTTCCACCTTTGTCCTCTTCGTTCTCCTTGAGCCATGGATTCGTAACAAGCTTCCTCTCTGCCTATGGCCACCAAGCGCCGCCTCTACATCCTCCTCTCCATGGTCACGCAGGCGGTAGTTTATACAAGGTAATGATTCTGTCTTAGCGCATTTTAGGGTTTCAGTTCATGCATGCTTTTAACTTTTTCATGTATTGATTTTTATTATTTGGTGTTATTTGTTTCTGTTTGAGGTGCGTGAGAAGGAAGAGGACGATACCTTTTTTTTGAGATGGAGGAATGGACTGGAGGCGCCTAGGGTGGCCGGAGACGGAGGGATAAGTGATGCTAGCTTGCTCTGGTATTCCTGGTACTCGTATTTGCTTTTTGTTAGGTTTTGTGATGAACGTCTAAAAACCCTAGCTTCTAGTTCTCTCTTCTGCTTATTTGCTTGATTGCTTTCAATGATGATTATCTGAGATGCTTGTTTGCTTCTTTTCCTCTTCTTCTGTTTATTTTCTTGCTTGCTTTCAATGATGATTATCTGAGATGCCTGTTTGCTTCGTTTCCTCTTCTTTTGTTTGCCTCTGAATCTGAGAAATGTTGATGTTATGGTTGGCCCAATGATGAGGTTGCTCTGAGGGCTTTGTTGGTTATTGCTTAATGATGAACATGATTCTGAATATGGATTTGTTTGCTTTGTCCTGAGTTTGATGATGAGTTCTGGATTGAAGGTAGTTTGGCTATTTTGGTTTTGATTTGTGGGGGTTGTTCTGATGATTGTATGCTTGTTTCACTTCTGATTTATTTTCTCTCTTTGGATCTCAATGATGAATTGTTTAAATCTGAGATCTTTGTGGGACATTGTTATTTAGCCTATGATGAATATATTCTGAGGCATTTCTGTTGTTTGGACATTTTGCTATTTGGATTGGCTTAGTGGTTGGGATTGGTGCTTTTGAATGTTGAGTTTGAAACAAGCTTCAGGCTTGAAGTTTTAGGCAGGAGGTCAAGGCTTCAGGCTTGTTTATGCAGGATGGCTTGTGTAGTTTGATAGGCTTATCAGTATAGGCAGGCTTCAGGCTTGTGTAGGGGTTTGTTTCAGTTTGTTTGGATTTTTTTGGTTTGATGTGTTGGTTGAAACAGGTCTGGCTTGGGCTTGTGTTTATAACTTATGTAGGTTAAGGCTTGGTGTTCTGAGTTGAAATAGGTTAGAAGGTTTTGGCTTGTGTTTACTGAGTTGAAATAGGTTAGTAGGTTTTGGCTTGGTGTTCTAAGTTGAAACAGGTTAGCAGGTTTTTGCTTTTGTTTGTTACAGGTGTTGAGGTGTTTGAATGTTTAAGGCAGGTTTGAGAGTTTACAAACTTTGAACACCAGTTTGAGGCTTATGAGCTTTGTGTTATTTTTTGTTATGTGGTTCTGCCTCCTTTGCTTGTTCTATTACAGTTTGTTTTATATCCTTTTTCCCAAGCCTGTAAGCCTCTCTACTTCTATTCTCTCTCTCTCTACAGATTAAAAAGCATTTTTATATTGCTTAAAACTGTCTTTGCTCTGAAAAAGTATTGGCCTTGAAAATGATGATTTTGAATATTGCTTGCATTGTTAGTTTTCCTCTGTGTACTTTCTTCTTTTTTCAAGATTTTCTGCATATCTTTGTGTACTTTGTTGACAGCTTTATATCTTTGACAGTTTGGTTAGTTTGAAACTGTGACTTGGTTTGGCATGTGTTGAAGTTACAGCTTTGTTGACATTTCTTGGTAACTTAGTTTTCCATGTGCAGTTTGCAATTTGTTGACAGCTTTGCTTGTTCAATTTTCCTCTTTGGTTGACAATTTGGATTTATGCAGTATTGTAGCTTTGTGCACTTCATATTTTTTGCAAGCACATTTCTATCCCTCTTTGTGAACCAAGAATTTCTTGTGATTTGCAGAGAGGGTGAATAAACTGATTCCGGCCAGTTACTTTTAATGATGAGCTTTTTAAATTAACTGTCTGCTTTTGTTTTTATTTCATCTGCATTTGACTTCTTTCTTTTTCTTTTTGCAGGTAAAAATCAGTTGAGCCAAGGAGCATCAGTAGAAGATGAAGACTTAGGAAATTTTAAGATGTAGCTTTATTTCATTTTAATTATTTGTAATAACATTATTTGTAAATACTGTAAATGTATTCAAATAACATTTGTACTTAATAATTAAAAGTAAATAAAAGCTCTTTTGTCAATTAATCCTTTTTAATTCTTCTTCAATTGTTTATTTAATTATTTATAATTCTTAAATTATAATAAATGGAAATAAATCCCAACTATTCTAACTTAGAATAAATAATTAATTAATAAACATTGTAGTCTCGCCACTTAGCATTAATCAATAATAAACCCGGCGCTCCAATTAACCATAGCAATGCACAGTTAATCAAACAAACGTCCACATGTCTTTTCTTTTACTGATCATACCAAACACTGCAAGTTCTCAATTCAAATGCCTCAATCCAAATCTCAGAGTAAATTGAAAAGAACTGTAGAATTAATTCTTTCTGAGAATGCGCGCACAAAACCCTAATTCTTGATTTAATGTCGAAGAAGCGCCTGTCTGATCAAACCCTGAGCCAAACTCAACCAAACCCTAATAATCTGCTTGAACTGTTCCAGAGCCATGAAAACCCTAATTTTATCTGCCTGGCGAGAAAAGTCTGTTTTGACCGATTCTTAGGCCAATCTGAAAAATCAGGAGAAGCCCGAAGCTGTGATTTCTTGTGAAAAAGAGGAGGGCAAATTTTGGGGTACAACAGTTGCCCATGTTCAATCTTCTTGAACCTGAAGAGTTAGATTGGCAAGCTTGCCTTTCGCGACTCGAGGGTAAAAGGAGATTGGACACTAGAGTGCCCAAACAATTTGCACTCGGTGATGTGATGGTAGAGGGAATGGGCTTAAAGATTCCATTTGGTGATGGGCTTAGAGATGCCATCTGGTGATGGGCTTAGAGATGCCATCTAGGGATGTGACAGAATCTTGTCAGGGGATGGGCTTAGAGATGCCATCTGGAAGTTGCTGGTAGGAGGATGGGCTTAAAGATGCCATCTGGAATGTTTGTTGAACTGTATGTGAAAGACATGAGTATCAGAAAAGTGTCCATGTTTTGGAACATCTCTGAACTGGGGGTCTGAATAAGCAATAGATTGACATCCGTATCTGGAAGCATCCGTAAACTGTTTTCAAAAGTTGGAGTTGAATAAGCAATAGAACAGCATCCGTTGTTGGGAAGCGTCCGTAAACTGTTTTCAAAAGTTGAGAAGAATCTGAACAAGCGATAGGTTAACATCTGTTACTGGAGAACCCGTGAACTGTTTTCAGAAGTCTTGAAGTTGAATAAGCAATAGAGCAGCATCCGTTGTTGGGAAGCATCCATAAACTGTTTTCAAAAGTTGAGTCTGAACAAGCGATAGATTAACCTCCGTGTTTGGAGAATCTGTAAATTGTTTTCAGAAGTTGAAGAATCTGAACAAGCGATAGGTTAACATCTGTTACTGGAGAACCCGTGAACTGTTTTCAGAAGTCTTGGAATCTGAACAAGCGATAGGTTAACATCCGTTACTGGAGAACTCGTGAACTGTTTTCAGAAGTCTTGGAATCTGAATAAGCGATAGGTTAACATCCGTTACTGGAAAACCCGTGAACTGTTTTCAGAAGTCTTGGAATCTGAACAAGCGATAGGTTAACATCCGTTACTGGAGAACCCGTGAACTGTTTTCAGAAGTTGAAGTGGAGAAGGAACCGGTGTAGGGTTTCCTGATGATGTGTCCGTGTAAAACTGCATCTGGATGAATCATGAATAAGTGTCAGAATGTCACCATGTCAGGGTCACATCTGAACTTTTTCTAGAAAGAATATCGGAAGATGATGATCTTTGTCTGTTGACTGATCTTTCCTGAAAAGATAAAGAGTTAGTTATATGCAATGTCATGATGCATGATGCAATGTATGTTATATCAATGTTTATGATATGAATATGATGAATGCGCATGTAAGCTGATGAGTTGTCTTGCTGAGGATAGATGAATCCTGGATGGCTGGAGATAGTAGAATCTTGACTACTGTCGGGGAAAGTGAATCCTTGACTGCTGCAGGGGATTGCAAGAATCTTTGATTGTTGAAGATGAGACATCCTTGTTGACTACTGCTGGAGAATCAGGAGCTTGGGTTGTATGCCAATCTACTGGGGATTCCTGTCTTGAGGAGATCTTCACTGGGGAATATCTGAATATCCTGTGAGGAACTGAGAATGAGAGTCTTCATTCTGCTTGGGGATTGATAGTTGGAAGTTTTAGCTCCGCTGGGGATTGCAAGAATCTTTTGATCGCTGCAGGTATTGATCTGGGATCCTGTGTAAGGTTTTTTGATGATGAGTCCGTGTAAAACTGCATCCGAGGTGAGATCTGTATGAGTAGCAGAATGACTTCCTTGTTTGGAGTGTATCTGAAACTGTAACTAGGATCTGAATGAGTGACAGAATGGCTACCGTGTCTGGAGCGTATTTGAAACTGTATCTTGGAGTTGAGATTTGTATGAGTAGCAGAATGACTTCCGTGTCTGGAGTGTATCTGAAACTGTAACTAGGATCTGAATGAGTGACAAAATGGCTACCGTGTCTGGAGCGTATCTGAAACTGTATCTTGGAGGTGAGATCTGTATGAGTAGCAGAATGACTTCCGTGTCTGGAGTGTATCTGAAATTGTAACTAGGATCTGAATGAGTGACAGAATGGATACCGTGTCTGGAGCGTATCTGAAACTGTATCTTGGAGTTGAGATCTGTATGAGTAGCAGAATGACTTCCGTGTCTGGAGTGTATCTGAAACTGTAACTAGGATCTGAATGAGTGACAGAATGGCTACCGTGTCTGGAGCGTATCTGAAACTATATCTTGGAGTTGAGATCTGTATGAGTAGCAGAATGACTTCCGTGTCTGGAGTGTATCTGAAACTGTAACTAGGATCTGAATGAGTGATAGAATGGCTACCGTGTCTGGAGCGTATCTGAAACTGTATCTTGGAGTTGAGATTTGTATGAGTAGCAGAATGACTTCCGTGTCTGGAGTGTATCTGAAACTGTAACTAGGATCTGAATGAGTGACAGAATGGCTACCGTTTCTGGAGCGTATCTGAAACTGTATCTTCCAACAGGTGGTGAAGGAATTGTTGAACACTTTTGACATTCGAATGCCCCAAGTGATGATGAAGGAGACTTGCCCCAAGTTCACTGAACTTTTGAGAGATTTGTTGAAATCTTGACTGGACTGCCCCAGGTTAAATGAACTTTGAAAGATCTGTTGAGACCCTGACTGGACTGCCCCAGGTTAATTGGATGGTGACATGTCATGTCCCCTTGTCGATAGGAGATTTGTCAAATGGAAGTGTCATCCTTTTTGAAGTGATTTTGTTCACTGAGAGAGTTTTCGTTCCTCCGAACATTCGTTGTATGAATTTCTTTGCTGTCAAAATAACGATATTCAAATAATGCAAAGTTTATGCTGGTCTCAAAGTTTTGAAAAATGCGTTTTTTGGCAGAAAACTTTTTGTAAGACAAATTCAACACAAGATTTAGGACAAAGCCTTACAGGAGTCAGGATACCTTTTGTAACAGTATGCTTTCGAACTAACCCATGCTTCAATTAGGACTTTTGAAGGGTTGTAACGTGGCTTGGTTCACGGTTTAAGAAACAAAGGATAAAGGCTCAAAGTAAATTTGTACCCACCCGCTCTTCGTGATGTTCTTCAACCCTAAACTCAGTTAATTGTGCATCTAACTCTATTCGAGTTTGGAACGACCTTTTTGGGTGATGGTTCACCAGTTGAATTTTGGAAGACAGTCATCATCTCCTTTTTCTTTTGCAACATTTTTTCATGTTGTTGAGGATTTGTAATGACCTCTTTCTTTTGATTTGTTATCCCTAACTTTTGCCTGACTGTTCCTGTTTTCGAGATTACAGTCAGCGGGATGCCCCAGCTTCTTTAAGCTTCCTTTGTAGGTTTTAGCTTAGTGGGATTTTCTCTTTTGAGAGATAACGACTGCCTATGAGATAGGGAACCATCACTGTCTTTTGATTCCAAAGGAATGTCTTTCTTTTTTTGATGTCGTTCGTTGTATTACGAACTGAGAGTTTGCGACTTCAGATGCGCATCTTTTTTGAATTAACTGAGAGACTACCCTGTCTCAGGTTTAAATCAACGGTTTTAATTTGTTTATAACAGAAAACTCCTACTTCTTTGGCTCGAAGGGGTTGACTAGGGATTATCTTCCTTATAACTCCAGTGTTTGGGAATTGAAAGAAATGCTTGTACATGATCAGCAAAGTCTGTTCAAAAGCATACTGTATGAGATTATGGTATTGTTTCGTCATCCTCCCTCTAAAGGCTTGCAGCTTTTTATCAAGAGTTAAAATATCATAAGGAAAGCATAAGAGTAGTGAAAACGAATGGATGAATTCAAGACAAACATATGCAATGCATTAATGAAACAGAGTTTGACATTAAAAGATAATTGTTTGAATAACAAAAGAAATTACAACTTTGAAAATTCAAATAGAACAAAAGTCTCTCAGTTTGAGCTTTGTCAATTCAGGTGGAGAAACCCTTAACGGAAGATTTTCATCTCACCATCTGGCATGAACCTCAGCACTCCAATGTCAATCAGATCTTGAATCTTGTTCTTCAAGTCCCAACAGTCGTCGGTGTCATGTCCCGGGCTATAGGAGTAGTATACACAAAATGCGTCGGGATGATAGTTAGGAGCGGAGGTATTGGGCTTCCGAATAGGATCCCTCAAAGCAGTCAGATTGACCTCCAACAAGCGCTCCAGTATTAGATATGACGGTATGTCAGTCTTAGTGAACTGTCTTCCTGATGTATTTTTCTTACACCAATTACCCCGTTGATGCTGGCGAGGTTGTTGGTGGGCTTGTGACCCTGAAGCAAGTAGAGGAGCCTTCCCCCTGTCTTCTTGAGTAGTGAATTTCTCTTCAACCTCAGATGTTTGTCCAACTTGGTTATCTCGAAGCTGTTGGTTGACGAGAACTTTGAGCTCCTCCTGTCTTTGAGACAAGTCCTGGATGAGAGCCATCTGGGCCACCAGTTGCCCCATCATTTGGATCCTCATTGTAGTCAGCTCAGACTGCAGCGCCTCCAACTGATCACTCCTGGCATTGCTTGAATTCCCCTGGACCAAGCCCCTTGTGAGGAGAGCCTTCACTTCTTCTTGCCCCAAGGACGGGTTCAAGAACATTTCCTGAAGTTGAGCATTTTGGTCCTGAATATCCTTGACAGTCCTCTCTAGAGCCATCTCTTACTGAAATAAATAGTAGGAGAGTAAGGAAACCTGAAAAGGAAAAATTGTTATGATGCAATGCATGATATGTGGATGCATGTTTTCAAGGATCTCTTGGGGTAAACACAAGAGAATGTTAGAGGTTGAACTTCGATCTTTGATTGGAGAACTTTGCACCTGTGGATGTCTTTCTACGAGAATCAAGCTCACCATGTCGAGTGGGTCATAGCCCCTGATTCAAGTTGTTGCACTTGATCTTTGATGACATTTGTTTAGAGGAGAAACCTCTTGCCCCTTGGTAGACGTCTGGTTCAACGTGACCCTGCATCAAAAGACCCTCAAGATCCTTGAAATGGTTAGTGAAAAAATGCTATGGTATGATGTCATGATGTTATGTACATGTATGCAGAAGCAAGTAAGTGTATATGCAGGTAATCATATTCACACAAAGCAAACCAGTCCTTAGGTTTAGGCTCGCATGGGGTTGTAGGTAAGTATCCTCTTGAAGTTAGTTGGCTCATCCTGTCCTAAAATAGAAACCGGGTTCTAAGGAGCTCGATATCATTGGATTGTTTTCCATGTACATTGTTTTGGTTTAGCCACTTAACTGGCGACCAAAATATTCCAAGAAAACAACCCTCAATGAGTGTAGTATCGAGTATCTACCAACTTCGGACTGCACCAAAGTCGGTCATCTCACTACCCCTAAAAAGGCTAAGATGGTCAATTAAGGTTCTAAGAGTTCGTTAGTGCTTCACGATATCACTCAGCGGCCATGTACTCTCCTTGATTGAACTCAAGGGTTACCGGTACTCACAAATATGTCGCACTAACATAGCTTACTGCTTCAACCATGTCGGTATACCCCGCACAGTTCCCTCACAGTTTTATTGCTATTTACCTAAGAAGGTGCCCCAAATCCGGGTGTAGGATTTACAACAAACCCAAACAAGGACCCAAAAAGTAAAGCAATCAAAGCAATCAAAGCAAGTATGTAAAGGTGATCTAAACCCTAAGGTAACCCCACTTTTAAATTTGTCCCCAGCAGAGTCGCCAGTTCTGTGATACGGTGGGAGAACTGACTTGAGGTTTCGCGTTTGTATTCGCACTTGTTCGGTTTAGAAAGAGTCGCCACCGACTTTTTATTTTATCCTAAAGGAAAGGTTAAAAAGCACAGGAAAAACCTTTTGAGATGTTTTGTGGGTTCGGGGGGTAGATTATAGAAGGGGAAGGTATTAGCACCCTTTCTATCCATGGTTATCCATGGGCTCTTAGTTACTTGTTTTAGATCACTTGTCTTTGATTTTCAATTGCTTGAAATGGTGGTGTGTGTGTGTGTGTGTGTGTTTTGAAAATGTTTTGAAAAAGATGCCTTGTCTAGGCAACCGTTGTAACAATTCTTTACTCGAATGTTTTACAAAGGTGTTTGTCTTTTTGAAAAGATGTTTCAATGTTTTTTTTAAAGTTGTTTTTGGAAGTTGTGTTGTGGAGTGTGTTTTGAAAGTAGGCAAGTGTGTTTTGCAAATTGATCAAGTAACTAAGAGTCGTCTACCCCTAAATTTACTCAAAGATTTTTCTCATGTTTTAACCCTTTTAACAGTATTGTTTCACCATTGTATTTGGTGAACAATCTTGTGTTAGGATGTTAACGGGACGGGCGCGGGTCATCGTTTAGACCATGAATGCAATAGTGTCAAGTGTCTTTGGCAATTTGCTTGAAGGGACTATGATCATTTTTTAGGCAACTTCGAAAGCGTCATCGAGGGACTATGATCATTTGAATTGTTTTGCCAAAGAAACTCAACATGCAAGCATGGCCCATTTTGGAAGGCAACAAGTGGGATTACCCTAGGGGTGCAAGTGTGAATTGTGTATTTGATTTTCATGCATTTGTCTTGTATTAGGTTATCTAGCGGTTGATTTTGAATCTTCGCATACAAACCCTAATTACTATACAGTATATAGAAAGCGATAAATTGCGGGAATTTAAAGTCTAAGCTATTACAAATAAGTATCCGGGAATGGGGGTACAAATATTTACAAATGGGGATGAGACTTATTAGGAGAGTAGTGTCCAAATATATTTACAACCAAATCGAATCGCATTCTCAAATGTAATATGTATCAATGTACAAGAATAAAAGCAAATGTATCAGAAGTATTGTAAAATGTGTATATGATTATTTACAAGTGAGAAAAGTATGTTAACTTAATGTATTATTAAGCATTTATTTATTCTTTTTGTATTTTTGTTAATGTTTTATAAACAAAAGTTTTAATTAAAAGAAAAAATGTTTTAAGTTTAATTATCCTATTGTCTAGGTATTTAGTTAATGTACAAAGGTTTATTAAACAAAGATTCTAAAAAAAAGAAAATTATTTAATTTAGAAAAATCCCATTTTTATATACTCTTAAATGTGATAAAAAAAGTATTAATAAATATTTCGCAAAGAAAAAAAAGAATTTAATGGATCATTTTTTATTTAAACAAAAACATTAGTATAAGTTTAAAAAAAGGGAAAATAAAAGGGATAAGTAAAAAAGATATTGGTTTTCAAAAATATAAAAAAAAGGTTAAGAGAATTTAATGGGCTTAAGGGGGAAAGCTGGGCCCAAAAATGACAAAATAGAAACAAAATGAGAAGAGAAACAGGGGGTGCACGCTGGAATCAATTGGGCTTAGGTAGTTTTTGTGGGGCAAGGCCCAGCGCGTTTGAACAATTGTTTGTAAGGGTTTCATTTGGTTTGTCTCGTTTTGGAATTAGGGTTACTGAGTTACAGGCTTAGAGCGGCGCCGCTTCCACCTTTGTCCTCTTCGTTCTCCTTGAGCCATGGATTCTGAACAAGCTTCCTCTCTGCCTATGGCCACCAGGCGCCGCCTCTACTTCCTCCTCTCCATGGTCACGCAGGCGGTGGTTTATACAAGGTAATGATTCTGTCTTAGCGCATTTTAGGGTTTCAGTTCATGCATGCTTTTAACTTTTTCATGTATTGATTTTTATTATTTGGTGTTATTTGTTTCTGTTTGAGGTGCGTGAGAAGGAAGAGGACGATACCTTTTTTTTGAGATGGAGGAATGGACTGGAGGCGCCTAGGGTGGCCGGAGAAGGACGGAGCAGTGATGCTAGCTTGCTCTGGTATTCCTGGTACTCGTATTTTCTTTTTGTTAGGTTTTGTGATGAACGTCTGAAAACCCTAGCTTCTAGTTCTCTCTTTTGCTTATTTGCTTGCTTGCTTTCAATGATGATTATCTGAGATGCCTGTTTGCTTCTTTTCCTCTTCTTCTGTTTATTTGCTTGCTTGCTTTCAATGATGATTATCTGATATGCCTGTTTGCTTCTTTTCCTCTTCTTCTGTTTGCCTCTGAATCTGAGAAATGTTGATTTTATGGTTGGCCCAATGATGAGGTTGCTCTGAGGGCTTTGTTGGTTATTGCTTAATGATGAACATGATTCTGAATATGGATTTGTTTGCTTTGTCCTGAGTTTGATGATGAGTTCTGGATTGAAGATAGTTTGGCTATTTTGGTTTTGATTTGTGGGGGTTGTTCTGATGATTGTATGCTTGTTTCACTTCTGATTTCTTTTCTCTCTTTGGATCTCAATGATGAATTGTTTGAATCTGAGATCTTTGTGGGACATTTTTATTTAGCCTATGATGAAGATATTCTGAGGCATTTCTGTTGTTTGGACATTTTGCTATTTGGATTGGCTTAGTGGTTGGGATTAGTGCTTTTGAATGCTGAGTTTGAAACAAGCTTCATGCTTGAAGTTTTAGGCAGGAGGTCAAGGCTTCAGGCTTGTTTATGCAGGATGGCTTGTGTAGTTTGACAGGCTTATCAGTATAGGCAGGCTTCAGGCTTGTGTAGGGGTTTGTTTCAGTTTGTTTGGCTTTTTCTGGTTTGATGTGTTGGTTGAAACAGGTCTGGCTTGGGCTTGTGTTTATAACTTATGTAGGTTAAGGCTTGGTGTTCTGAGTTGAAACAGGTTAGCAGGTTTTGGCTTGTGTTTACTGAGTTGAAACAGGTTAGCAGTTTTTGGCTTGGTGTTCTGAGTTGAAACAGGTTAGCAGGTTTTTGCTTTTGTTTGTTACAGGTTTTAAGGTGTTTGAATGTTTAAGGCAGGTTTGAGAGTTTACAAACTTTGAACACCAGTTTGAGGCTTATGAGCTTTGTGTTATTTTTTGTTCTGTGGTTCTGCCTCCTTTGCTTGTTCTATAACAGTTTGTTTTATATCCTTTTGCCTAAGCCTGTAAGCCTCTCCACTTCTATTCTCTCTCTCTCTACAGATTAAAAAGCATTTTTATATTTCTTAAAATTGTCTTTGCTCTGAAAAAGTACTGGCCTTGAAAATGATGATTTTGAATATTGCTTGCATTGTTAGTTTTCCTCTGTGTACTTTCTTCTTTTTTCAAGATTTTCTGCATATCTTTGTGTACTTTGTTGACAGCTTTATATCTTTGACAGTTTGGTTAGTTTGAAACTGTGACTTGGTTTGGCATGTGTTGAAGTTACAGCTTTGTTGACATTTCTTGGTAACTTAGTTTGCCATGTGCATTTTGCAATTTGTTGATAGCTTTGCTTGTTCAATTTGCCTCTTTGGTTGACAATTTTGATTTATGCAGTATTGTAGCTTTGTGCACTTCATATTTTTTGCAAGCACATTTCTATCCCTCTTTGTGAACCAAGAATTTCTTGTGATTTGCAGAGAGGGTGAATAAACTGATTCCAGCCAGTTACTTTTAATGATGAGCTTTTTAAATTAATTGTCTGCTTTTGTTTTTATTTCATCTGCATTTGACTTCTTTCTTTTTCTTTTTGCAGGTAAAAATCAGTTGAGCCAAGGAGCATCAGTAGAAGATGAAGACTTAGGAAATTTTAAGATGTAGCTTTATTTCATTTTAATTATTTGTAATAACATTATTTGTAAATACTGTAAATGTATTCAAATAACATATGTACTTAATAATTAAAAGTAAATAAAATCTCTTTTGTCAATTAATCCTTTTTAATTCTTCTTCAATTGTTTATTTAATTATTTATAATTCTTAAATTATAATAAATGGAAATAAATCCCAACTATTCTAACTTAGAATAAATAATTAATTAATAAACACTGTAGTCTCGCCACTTAGCATTAATCAATAATAAACCCGGCGCTCCAATTAACCATAGCAATGCACAGTTAATCAAACAAACGTCCACATGTCTTTTCTTTTACTGATCATACCAAACACTTCAAGTTCTCAATTCAAATGCCTTAATCCAAATCTCAGAGTAAATTGAAAAGAACTGTAGAATTAATTCTTTTTGAGAATGCACGCACAAAACCCTGATTCTTGATTTAATGTCGAAGAAGCGCCTGCCTGATCAAACCCTGAGCCAAACTCAACCAAACCCTAATAATCTGCTTGAACTGTTCCAGAGCCATGAAAACCCTAATTTTGTCTGCCTAGCGAGAAAAGTCTGTTTTGACTGATTCTTAGGCCAATCTGAAAAATCAGGAGAAGCCCGAAGCTGTGATTTCTTGTGAAAAAGAGGAGGGCAAATTTTGGGGTACAACACCAGTGATTATGGAGCATACTGATGAAGAAGGTGTTCCTTATACTCCTTTATCCCTACATGCCTACTGATCTGGGGGCATTGAAGAGATCCTGGATTCAGTTAAAAGAGGAGAGCGATACTTACCGGGAGAAGTATCATGAGCAAGAGAGGAAGATCTTGAAGCTCATGAGGTAACTTGAGAATTAAAGGACGATCAATGACTACATCAGCACGAAGGGGAAGCGTCCATGGGATTTCTGATTTTTTTTGCTTTAGATTTGTTTTCAGTCTATTTCTTTTGTAACGCCTTAAAGGCATTGTTAAACATTTTATAAGTTTAATCTAATAAAGTTTGTTTATTTCTTGGTTTGCAAATTTAAATCTCCCAAAAGTCTTTGAAATCATTTCATACGCACTCCATTATCATACACCTCATTACAGGTATCATTACAGGTTTCTCATCTTCTTCGTTGTTTATTTCAGCATAGAATGTCTTCTGAAATACCTACCGATCAAGCCATCAAAGCTCTTCAAGCACAGAATGCCCAATTCCAAGAGATGTTCTTGAACTTGGCTAAAGGGCGGGAGGATTTGAAGACTCTCATCCTGAAGGAGAAGAAAAAGAAGAAGAAGAAGGTGGTTCTTCTGAATATGGGTCACAGATTTGGGAATAGGTTGCGGCAGGAAGCTGATCTGTCTCATTCATCCAAAGGAAGAGAGAATCAAGAGGAAGAAAAGGGTCCTAGTCCTATAGTCTCTGATAATGAAACTGATTTTGATGAAGAATAGTATCCTCCTGCTGAGGATAGGTACAAACATCTTGAAGACCGTCTGAGTGCTATGGAGATTCAGAAGATCCCTGGGTTGGACTTCGGAGATCTGGGATTAGCATATGGGGTGGTGATCCCTCATAAATTCAAAGCTCCTGTTTTTGATAAGTACGATGGAGTATCCTGTCCAAAGCTCCATCTCCGCTTGTATATCAGAAAAATCCAACCTTACACTGCTGATAGAAATCTATGGGTGCATTTCTTTCAAGATAGTCTGTCAGGGACTCAGCTTGAATGGTTTTATCAATTGGAAGGAGCTAATGTCCGCAACTGGGAGGACCTTGCTGCTGCTTTTTACAAGCAGTATCAGTATAACGCCGACCTTTCTCCTACTCGTACTCAGCTTCACGGTATGTCTATGGGTGCAAGTGAAGGCTTTAAGGATTATGCCCAGAAGTGGAGAGATTTGGCTGGAAGAGTCCAACCCCCTTTGTCTGACAGGGAGTTGGTTGACATGTTTCTAGGGACGTTGTCTGGTCCATTTTTCAATCATATGATCGGCAGTTCGTCATCTGGGTTTACTGAATTGATTTTGACTGGGGAGAGAGTAGAAGCTGGTATCCGGAGTGGCAAGATACAGAAGGATACATCGTCAACTGCAGTAAAGAAGCCTTTCACTAGTAAGAAAGAAGCTAGTGCAGTTTACAGCTTGAGGAGCCAAAACCGACCTGAACGCCGTCAAACAGTGAATGCGGTATTAATATCAAGACCCACTGTTGCCCCACAACGCAACAATCATCAAAGAATAGAGAGACCGCAAAGACAGTACACTCGGCTCAGTATGACCTTGTCTCAAATTCTACCACAATTGTTGAAGACCAACTTGGTAACTCTGAGGGAAGCCCCGAAGAATCCCAGCACCACATCTCCGCTATATAATCCGAACTCCCGCTGTGCCTATCACTCTGATAGCCCATGGCATGATACAAACAACTGTTGGGCCTTGAGGAATAAGGTGCAAGATTTGATTGAAGCTAAAGAAATTAAGTTTGACGCACTGGAGAAGCCCAACGTCATGATTGCTCCTATGCCCAAGCATGGTCATTGAGTAAATGTTGTGGACGATGATTCATTTGTGACCTCTGTGGAAGAAATTTCTACTCTGTTGATGACAGTTAAGAAGAACCTATTGTTGTCCGGTTTATTTCCGGGTTGTGGCGAAGGTTGCCACCTATGTTAAATCCTGCCTACTGGTTGCCATTTATTGAAATCCGGTGTTCAGTGCCTGATGGATAACAAAGAGATCCTGTTCAAGAAGACTTTAATTCTGTTAATTCCTGTTGAAGATGTTTCCATCATAACCATTTCCGCCAATCCTTCCAAGGCTTCCTCGAGAAAGCCTGTTAGGATTACATCCGTTCCAAGAGTTGCTCCATTAATCATTACTATTCCTGGTCATATCCCATACACTTAGGATAAGGCTGTCCCTTGGCACTATGGGGCCGATGTGTATTATCATGGGGTCAAACAAGATTTGAAGGTTGAAGAAGTTGATGCTGATGTCAGCAATATTTTTGGGGCTAGCAAGGTCACTGTTGTACCCCAAAATTTTCCCTCCCATATTCTTCAAGATTTGCAAAGAGCATGCTTCAAAATCTCCCAAGGGTTGCACAGTTCAAGGGCCTCCTAACAGTCAAAAACTAGGGTTTTGGTTCTGACAAAGAAGTTGAAGTTTTCAGGTGTCCAATCAAGTCCCACATGCCTACAAACATGGTCAAGCATCCACATGCCAAGTTTCAAGACTTACAGCACAAAATTGCACAGTCAAAAACCCTAAATTGCTCAACAGTCAACTGTAGGGGCAAAATGGTCATTTGACAGTCAAAAGTTCAAATTTTTGGTCAACATCTTATTTTGAAGCCACAAACATCATTTGATCAATTCTTGATCATGATTTTCAAGGCATGGCTCAAAAAGTCTCAAGATGCAAAAGTTTCCATATTTGGACAGTTGAAAAAGTCAATTGTAGCTTGACCAGGGCATAACTTCCACATGGTTCATCAGAAAAATTCCATCCAAAGCTCATTTTTAAGATAAAGACATTTCCTACAACTCCTCTTCATACTTCAATTCCAATAAATGCTCTCACAAAAAGTTATCAATCTCAACATTATAGGTCTTTTCAAAAGTCAACAAAAAGGCACTTTAAGTCAAAGACCATAACTTGAGATTGGTAAATCAAAATGACATGGGACCAAAGGCATTGGTTATAGGACTTCAAGACCTTTCCAAAATGTCCAAGAACATGATCAAAGCTTAAAAATTGAGCAAGATATGCCTTGTGGAAGTTGGGAAATTTTTGGGAATTTTAAAAAGTCAACTTTGCTTCAAATGCCTCAAAATTGCTAATGGGCCACAATTTCTTCCAAGAATCATTATCCAAAAGTTATGCACGACCCATTGACCCAAAGGGGAGTTATTTCATCATTTTTTATTATTTATTTGAATTTTTATCACCATTAATTCATTTAATTAAATAAAATATGACAAAAATACTCAAGCATACATTTTAAATCTTTTTATGCAGCTAATAGGTCTATCATAACTCCAAGATTTCGTGCACACTCAATATGGAAAGATTTGGCCATGATTGGTATCAAAAGGGCATGGAAAAGATTGAAAAAGATTCATTGAAAATCAAATATTGGATTCATCAATGCAAAGGTTTATGGACTCAAATTTCTACCATAATTCGTCCCATATACATACACAATGCAAACCTAATCAAAGAGGACCTGGAAGCTGCGCTCAGAAGAACATACAAACTTTGCATTTTTTGTCAAAAAGTTCAAAACTGAAAACACACATAGAGCGTGATTCAAAGCCTATAATCAATTCCAAAAGTTTTCTGAGGCCTTCCTGAACATCATTCAATCCTTTTCCAGTCCCCACGCATAAAGAAGTGGTAGAACAAAGTCCAATTTTCTCAAACTTTTCTCATATTCGTGTTTTGATTTATATGCCATATTCATACATTCTAATGCTTGTTTTACACTAATATGGACTCACTGAAACTGATGGTACCATTAAATTGGATTAATATCGCTTGTATAGAAAGATGCCATTAACGTTTTCTAGGTTTTCAGAGGTTTAAATTTGGGGCTTTCTTCTTCTGGAAAAATTGGACAGCGAGACCAACGCCATTGGATTCGTGGCCTTCATACGAACCTATTCATCACCTCGCGCCTAATTTATCATGGCTCATGGCGTAATCGCTATTTTTCCTGATCTGAGTTAGTGGGGGTTCAAAACCCCCGCTATTTAATTTTCGTTGCAGGTATAACATGGAGAAGAAGCATGCGTGTCCTGAGACTATTGGGCTATTCAAAATTGGCGCGTATATTTTTGGTTCAGACCATTAGCTTTTATCTTTTCTTATAATATTCACATTCCATTAATCTTACAAATGAACGCACTTGGATGGTTGGTTGATGCGTTGTCTTTCCAGCATTGGGACCTGGGTTCGATCCCCAGGTCCCCCATATTTCCTTCTATTTTTTCTCATAACGTGATTAGGTACCCAGCATGTCCAGAAGTCCACCAAACATCCAGCGCTGGTGCTTGCCACATGGCCACTGAGATCAATCCAAAAGCCAAGATATGAGTTCCATTGTGCACCTCAGTCCAGGGGTCTACACATGACCATCAAAAGTCAACCAGGCCAAGCCTCCATTGGGCCTAATTGCTTGCTACAAACCTCCATAATTGGGTCTACCACCCCTTTTGTTTGTATTTCTCTCCTTCATTCTTTGTTCTATTTTTTTTTATTTGCTTTAATTTAATTGCTTTCTTTTTTAAATTCCACAAATTAATTGTAAATAATAAAAATACAAAAATCAGAAAAGACAAAAAATAAAAATAAATTTTATTTAATAGTTTTTGTAAATAAATTTTGTTAATTAACTTAGTTTTAATTTTAGGTTTAATTCTAATTTTTTTTTCAAATAAACTAAAAATGTAGAAATTAGGGTTTTTATATTTTTATTCTTTTTTTTCTTTTTACCATTATTAAGTATTAATTATTTTTATAAATAAATATGCCATGTAAATAATTAATGTAAATTAGGTCAAACTTGAATTTATTTCTTCAATAATTAAAAAATGTTTAGAATTAGGGTTTAATTAATTTTTAATTCCATTTAATTTTCTCATTAAACTCCATAAATACAAAAAACTCCAAAAAAAATTCTTTCTTTTATTTAAACTTAATTAATTTATTAATTGTAATGTAATTTCTTTAAAAGGGTCCAACGCCCTCGCATTCTCGGTTTTATTCCTTTTCACACATTTACCTTTATTTCTTTTTATAAATTTCATGTATTTATCCCAAAGCCTTGTAATAGATTAATTAGGATATTTATCTTTCCGCATTTTTTATTTATTTCAAATCGGGTCTTGGATTAATTTGGCGATGTAGACCCGCGCCTTTGTAATAGCGTAGGACTTTTACCTTCTCACATCTTTTAACTGTTAATAGCTTGCATGAAAGAATGAATGCCAAAAATAAAAACAAGGCGTAGATCACCAATGCATGAACAAGACAAAGATAACTGAAAATGACACACAATTCACACACCACCCCTAGGGTACGTCTCACTGTTGCCTTGCCCCTCGAAAAGTGGTCGTCGAGTAGAGGACGTTTTAGTAAGTCCTCATGTACATGAACATGGCATGAGGGTAGCTTCTAAGGTGTCTTCCTATTGCTCTGGTGACCACAATGTCCCTTAACTCGAATTGACCCGAACACCTCCAACGGTGGTGCTACCTACCTCTCAATGGTGGGATGGCACTATCTTAAGGACATTTACACAGACGAATTCCTTAGGGTAGGTAGACGACTCATAGATACTTGCTCTAACTCAAAACAAATCAAAACTTCTTTTCACACTGACATTTTCAAAAAGCTTTCAAAACAATTTTTCAAACACTCTTAAGGACTGATACAAGAGTCGAACTGAAATTTTCAAAGAAACTTTTTCAAACCCACTCACCTTGAAAAGCAAACAAACAATTTTGAAAACACAAATGAGCAAGTATCTAAGAGCCCATGGATAACCATGGATAGAAAGGGTGCTAACACCTTCCCTTTCTATAAATCTACCTCCCGAACCGAGAGCTAATCTCAATAAGGAATTTTTCTATGCTTTTGTCCTTTCCATTTGGAGAAAATAAAAGACGGTGGCGACTCTTGCTTCCGCGACATTTCGCGAACCAGCGTTAAACAGTCAGTTCCAGATCCATCGATCACAGTCACCAGAAGTGGAAGACTCATCTCTCTTGAGATTTCCCCTCTGACTATTCAAAAGCCTGTCGCCATTCCATCTGCCAGTACATCAGCTACCGTTCCAGTTCATATTCCAGTTATCACCCCTGTCGCCGAGCCATCCGACACTCGGGGCAAAGAAATCACAGGTGAGCCTGCCCGGATGGAGGCACCTAAGAAGATCATTGTAGAAACCTCTAGGTAGGAGATAGAGGAAATTCTGAAGATTATCAAGAAGAGCGACTACAACGTAGTCGAGCAGCTGGGGCAAACCCCGTCGAAAATCTCCATGTTATCCTTGTTGTTGTGTTCGGAAGCCCATGCAAAGGCTTTAATCGCTTTCCTCAAAACTGCGCATGTGCCGCAGGAAACTTCTGCTGATCAATTCAAAGACTGTGTAGCTAGTTTGACTGCCGATAATGGGTTGGGTTTCTCAGACGCAGATCTGACTGCTAAGGGAAGAAATCATAATGACGCTCTGCACGTCTCGATCGAGTGCAGGGGCACTACTTTGGCCCATGTACTGGTGGATACCGGGTCCTCTTTGAATGTTTTACCAAAGAAAGCATTAGGTCGCCTGGACTGTGAAGGTTTGGTTTTGAAGCCGAGTAATATTGTGGTTAGGGCCTTTGACAGATCAAAAAGGATGGTGTACGGGGAGGTGGACGTCCCTGTTAAAAATGGCTCTCAGACTTTTGCATCTACGTTCTATGTGATGGATATTCGACCATCTTATTCTTGCTTGCTGGGTCACCCATGGATTCATAAGGCTGGGGCAGTGACTTCTACGCTCCATCAGATGTTGAAATATCCAGTGAAAGGGGAGATTGTTACGGTACAAGGTGAAGAGGAGTACATGGTGAGTCATCTTAATTCTTTTTGCTATGTGGAGATGGATGGGGAGTTCATCGAAACCCTGTGTCAGAACTTTGAAGAGGTCCCCCAGACTCTGGCGTCGACTGAAGTTGCTACTAACAAACCTCCGATGAAGATGGCTTCCCTCAAGGATGCCAGGGATGTAATTTAAAAAGAGGCTCAAAGGGCTATTCGGCACGCACGGATTAGAAGACCTCCTCTGCACATCAGTAATCAAGGAGTTAATGCAATTGAGGATGATGAAGAAGAGTCAGATATCGACAGCTGGATTTACCCGACTACTGACGGCGGATTGAATAACTGGACGGCGAAAGACTTCGTGCCCGTTTCTTTTATTACACAGTAATAGACTTTTGTTTTGAGATTTGTAATAAACAGTTTAAAACTTTACGGCCCGGTGCCTTTCCCGAGGCATTTTGGCTTTGTTTGTGAGGGCTTATTATTTGTCATTTTCATATACCATCAATAAAGCATTGGAAGTTTCTTGCATTACAAATTTTACGCTCCTTGTTTTTTCTTTTCTATCTTGCACTTTATCAAAACAGCTATTGTCTTACACACACTCACATATCATAATGCAGATCCACATCCACTCTGGATCCCATTGATAACGACTCTGCTACTGTCAGTTATGACTTCGAAAATCCGATCAACCAAGCCGAGGACGAAGGTGAGGATGATTGTGAAGTGCCTAGGGAACTTGCTAGACTGTTACTACAGGAAGAGAGGGCCATACAACCTCATGAAGAGCCAGTGGAATCAGTGAATTTGGGTACAGAAGAGGACAAGAAAGAGGTCAAGATAGGTGCAAATCTGGAGCCTAGAGTCAAGCAACGGTTGATACAGATGCTACGCGATTATGTTGAGATTTTCGCTTGGTCTTATGAAGATATGCCTGGGTTGGATACTTATATTGTGGTACACCGCTTGCCAACTAAAGAAGACTTTCCTCCGGTAAAGCAGAAAGTTCACCGTATGTGCCCAGAGATGTCTGAAAAAATCAAAGCTGAGTTCATGAAACAGTTTGATGCCAGTTTTCTAGCTGTTACTTCTTACCCGCAGTGGGTCGCCAATGTAGTTCCAGTACCCAAGAAAGACGATAAAGTTTGGATGTGTGTGGACTATAGAGATCTGAACAGGGCGGTCCCCAAAGATGATTTCCCACTGTCTCACATTGATGTTCTGGTCGACAACACCACACAGCATAAGATATTCTTCTTTATGGATGGTTTTTCTGGTTACAATCAGATTAAGATGGCTCCCAAAGACATGGAGAAGACAACTTTCGTTACACAGTGGGGCACCTTCTGTTACAAGGTAATGCCTTTCGGGTTGAAGAATGTTGGGGCAACTTATCAGCGTGCTATGGTTGCTTTGTTCCAAGACATGATTCACCATGAGATTGAGGTGTACGTTGATGACATGATTGCAAGGTCCCAGACTGAAGAAGAACACCTTGACCATCTCCAGAAACTATTCGATGGGTTGAAGATATACAAGCTAAGGTTAAACCCGAACAAGTGCACCTTCGGGGTAAGGTCTGGTAAGCTGTTGGGTTTAATTGTTAATGATAAAGGTATTCAAGTGGATCCTGTAAAGGTGAAGGCCATACAGGAAACGCCAGCTACCCGAACACAAAAAGAAGTCAGAGGCTTTTTGGGACGTCTAAACTACATTTCCCGATTCATTTCACATCTGACTGCTACTTGTGAGCCAATCTTCAAGCTACTGAAGAAAGATCAAGTGGTAAAATGGAATGATGAATGTCAGGCCGCTTTCAAAAGGATCAAAGAATATCTCCAAGAGCCACCTATTCTGATGCCTCCAGTTGAAGGAAGACCTTTGATCTTATACTTGACAGTACTCGACAATTCAATGGGGTGCGTGTTGGGGCAACATGACGAGTTTGGCCGAAAAGAGCATGTTATTTACTACCTTAGCAAAAAGTTTACCGACTGTGAGACTCGATACTCACTGCTTGAGAAAACTTGTTGCGCTTTGGCATGGGATGCTCGCCAGCTGAGACAGTATATGCTGACTCACACTACCCTATTGATATCAAAGATGAATCCAATCAAGTATATCTTCGAGAAACATGCCTTGTCCGTAAGAATAGCAAGATGGAAGATGATCTTGACAGAGTATGACATCCAATACACAACCCAAAAAGCAATCAAGGGGAGTGTGTTGGCAGATCATTTGGCGCATCAGGCCGTGGATGATTACCAATCCATGAATTTCGAATTCCCGGATGAGAACATCATGTTGGTGACCGATTGTGAGGAACCTGGACCGGATGAAGGACCTGAGAAGGATCCTGATGGTCTATGTATTTTGACGGAGCCTCAAACGCATTGGGTAATGGAATTGTCACTGTGATCATATCTCCTGAAGGCTGTTGTGATCGGTGGATCTGGAACTGACTGTTTAACGCTGGTTCGCGAAATGTCGCGGAAGCAAGAGTCGCCACCGTCTTTTATTTTCTCCAAATGGAAAGGACAAAAGCACAGAAAAATTCCTTATAGAGATTGCTCTCGGTTCGGGAGGTAGATTATAGAAAGGGAAGGTGTTAGCACCCTTTCTATCCATGGTTATCCATGGGCTCTTAGATACTTGCTCACTTGTGTTTTCAAAAATGGTTTGTTTGCTTTTCAACTGTGGGTTTTAAAAAGTTTCTTTGAAAATTTCAGTTCGACTCTTGTATCGGTCCTCAAGAGTGTTTGAAAAATTGCTTTCGAAAGCTTTTTGAAAAGGTGTCGGTGTGAAAAGTATTTTTTATTTGTTTTAAAATTAGAGCAAGTATCTAGAGTCGTCTACCTACCCTAAGGAATTCGTCTGTGTAAATGTCCTTTAAAGTAGTGCCATCCCACCATTGAGAGGTAGGTAGCACCACCGTTGGAGGTGTTCGGGTCAATTCGAGGTTCGGGACATGGTGATCACCGGAGCAATAGGAAGACACCTTAGAAGCTACCCTCATGCCAGGTTCCCGGATCATGAGGACTTACTAAGACATCCTCTACTCGACGATCACCTTTCGAGGCAAGGCAACAGTGAGGCGTACCCTAGGGGTGGTGTGTGCGATTTGTGTGTCGCTTTCATTTATTTTGTCTTATTCATGTCATGGGTGATCTACGCGTTATTTTTATTTAGACATTCATTCTTGCATGCGATTTAATTAACAGTTAAAAAGATGCGGAAATTAAAAGTTCTAAACTATTACAAAGGCGCGGGTCCACATCGCTAAAATTAAACCAGGACCCGATTTGACAGAAAATAAATAAAGAAATAAAGTAAAGTGCGAGAAATAAAATGTCCGAGTTTACAAGGCTTTGGGAGAATTACATTAATATTAAACGAAATAAAATAAATATGCGAATAAGGATTAAAAACGAGGGCGTTGGACCCTTTTTGCAAAATTAAATTAAATGATGGAATTGATTAATTAAGAGAGAAAAGAAATTGTTTTTTTTTTTTGATATTTTTTAGTATTTTATGTTTTTAATGGAAAAAGAATTAATTGAAATTAAATGCTAACCCTAATTCTATTTGTTTTTTAGTTTATTAAGAAAACATGTTAAAATTAAACCTAAATTAACCTAATTAATTACATGGTAATTTAATTACAAAAATAATATTTAATAATTAATTATTGTGAAAGAAAAGAAAAAAAAGGATAAAAATTGATTAAAACCTAATTCTACCAATTTTAAGTTTATTAAGAAAAATGTTTGAATTAAACCTAATTTTACAAAGCTAAAATTAATTAGTGATATTTATTTACAAAGAATATTAATTAAATAAATATATTTTGATTTTTATGACTTTTCTGTTTTTTACTATTTTTTATATTTTATGAAAATAAGTTAAATTAAAGGAATTAATTAAAAAAAGAAATAATTGAAATAAATAAAATAAGGAAAAGAAAGAAAATACAATACCTTGGGGGGCTTCTGTCCCCTTTTTGGAGGTGAATTGGAGTGGTTTGGCCATTTGTGTTCTGGCCTCATCATACATAAGTTGTTCTACTTTGGCCATTTGGCTTTTGGCTTTTGGCCATTTGTGTTCTGGCTTCAACGTTCCCTTAATGTCTGGCTTAATGTCTGCCTCGCCATGTATTGGTGTCATGCATAAAATGTTCTGTTTTGGCCATTTGGCTTTTGGCCTTTTGGCCTCAACGTTCCTTAATGAACCTGCATGGGATCCTGTCTAAATCTGCGTGTTGAACCTCATGAACACATTAAATAAAATCATAAAAATTCAAATAAAACCAACATATGAAGAAATTTAATGTTTAGGCACAATATGGCATGTATGAATGATTATACCCTTTTGATCATGGAGATCAAATCAACCTTACCCTTACTGGAAAAGTAGTGACATGAATGTTTTTATGCCCTTTGGATCATGGAGATCAAGCCAGCATTACCCTTACTGAAGAAGTAGTGAGGTGTTGGTTTGTAACTGTGATGGCTTGTTTGTAGTGAGAGAGGGATTTGTAATAAGGATTTCAAGGTTTTAGGGTTCTTGAAAGAGTTTGATATTCTAACAGTATTGTGGCCAAGTTTTTTCTCTCTTTTTCTCTCCTTGGTTTGTGTGAAAAGAAAGTGATTATATAATGGAACTTAGGGTAAAGCAAATGGGCTTTGAATGTGCAATTAGGCCTCCAATATTCACTTGAATTCGTCACTTTTCAGGCTAAATCGCAGGGACTTAAGTGCATTTTTTGAAGTTGAAATGTGAAAACAAAATGTAGCTGGCATCGAGAACTAACTCCTGTCCGAAAATCGACTCAATCGGATAAACGGTGAATTAGTTATGAATTTTTGAAGTTTCAGCTCAGACAAACTTATTTTGGGCTCCAGTGTCGACTCTGACACGTTCTTCAATAAAAAACTGGTATTGATCGGTGCATAATTTGGTCTCGACTTTTGAAGCAAAGTTGTAGATCTATGAGTCAGTGACCTTGTGTAAAAATATGAGTCCAATCCGATAAAAATTGACCGAGTTATGAATTTTCGAAGTTTCGGCTCAGATGAAATAATATTCAGCATTCAGGATTTTCAGCGTGTCACGCACTCTGAGCAAAAAACGAAGGCCTTTTGAATACCGTTTGAACTCAATACCTTCTGTGAAAATGTAGCCAACTCAATTTGTGAAATCTTGGCACCGGAACCAGCTCGATACGATGAAAATCGACCATGTTATGATTTTTTGAACATGACGCAAATAAACTTCTGTCACAAATTTTCTGCACAAAAATACTTGATAAATCCACATTTTTGAAGACCTTCTGATCGAAATTGGCTTCCAGCCGTGAGAGATGAAAACGTAGATAATGTCAAGACGGAATTTTGGCCACCGGAACGGGTTCAAAACGAGTCACGATCTTCAAGTTATGAATTTTTTAGCGCGTAAAAACTGCACTTTCAGCACACTTTTTCACTATATCTCTTCAAGAAAACTCACACATTCGGATACCTTCTTTAAAGAATTGACTCTTGAGCCGAACCTGAATTTGAGAATATGTTATCAGAGATATCTTGGCGAAAGAATACCTGAATATGACGCGCCAGGTTGGACTTGTGAATTTTTCTTGAAATGTTTTTTGAGAAATATGGGAGGGCAAATTTTGGGGTACAACAGTTGCCCCTGTTCAATCTTCTTAAACCTGAGGATGCAGATTGGCTGACGTGCCTTTCGTAATCCGAGGGTGGAAGATGATTGAACACTAGAGTGCCCAGAAATTTGTGCTCACATAGTAGCAGTGCGATGATGGAATGGGCTTATAGATGCCATTTAGAGGTTGCTGGATAGGATGATGGGCTTATAGATGTCATCTGGATGTTGATCGCGTAAGAGATTCCTTAGCGAGAACCTGCATACCTGCAAAAGAAAAAAGAGTACCTGACACGTTGCAAGAACTGGTTTTAGATGCTTGGCATAGATATGTCCTGACTGGTTACAGGAGCTGAGTCTGGAGCTTCAAAAGATGATGAATGAACCAGGGATGGTTACTACCTTAGCATGAATGGTAAGAGAACCTTGGGTGACTTTAACTTCAACAACGCTCGTTGAGAAAATCTTGGTGGGAATTACCATCTTCACAGTGTCGGGAAGAGAACCAATTGGCAATTATAATCTGAAAGCAAACCCTAAAATGGAAATCTCATGCACCGTCGGAGAGAGAACCAATAGGAAATTATGATTTTTAAAGAAAAACCTAAAAATGGAAGTCTCATGCACCGTCGGAGAGAAAACCAATAGGAAATTATAATCTGAAAGGAATTATCACCTCACTCACCGTCGGAGAGGGAACCATAGGAAAAGGAATTATCACCTCACTCACCGTCGGAGAGGGAACCATCTGAAAAGGAATTATCACCTCACTCACCGTCGGAGAGGGAACCATCTGAAAAGGAATTATCACCTCACTCACCGTCGGAGAGGGAACCATCTGAAAAGGAATTATCACCTCACTCACCGTCGGAGAGGGAACCATCTGAAAAGGAATTATCACCTCACTCACCGTCGGAGAGGGAACCATCTGAAAAGGAATTATCACCTCACTCACCGTCGGAGAGGGAACCATCTGAAAAGGAATTATCACCTCACTCACCGTCAGAGAGGGAACCATCTGAAAAGGAATTATCACCTCACTCACCGTCGGAGAGGGAACCATCTGAAAAGGAATTATCACCTCACTCACCGTCGGAGAGGGAACCATAGGAGACTATCACCTCACTCACCGTCGGAGAGGGAAACATCTGAAAAGGACTTACCACCTCACTCACCGTCGGAGAGGGAACCATAGGAGACTATCACCTCACTCACCGTCGGAGAGGGAAACATCTGAAAAGGACTTACCACCTCACTCACCGTCGGAGAGGGAACCATAGGAGACTATCACCTCACTCACCGTCGGAGAGGGAAACATCTGAAAAGGACTTACCACCTCACTCACCGTCGGAGAGGGAACCATAGGAGACTATCACCTCACTCACCGTCGGAGAGGGAAACATCTGAAAAGGACTTACCACCTCACTCACCGTCGGAGAGGGAACCATAGGAGACTATCACCTCACTCACTGTCGGAGAGGGAAACATCTGAAAAGGACTTACCACCTCACTCACCGTCGGAGAGGGAACCATAGGAGACTATCACCTCACTCACCGTCGGAGAGGGAAACATCTGAAAAGGACTTACCACCTCACTCACTGTCGGAGAGGGAACCATAGGAGACTATCACCTCACTCACCGTCAGAGAGGGAAACATCTGAAAAGGACTTACCACCTCACTCACCGTCGGAGAGGGAACCATAGGAGACTATCACCTCACTCACCGTCGGAGAGGGAAACATCTGAAAAGGACTTACCACCTCACTCACCGTCGGAGAGGGAACCATAGGAGACTATCACCTCACTCACCGTCGGAGAGGGAAACATCTGAAAAGGACTTACCACCTCACTCACCGTCGGAGAGGGAACCATAGGAGACTATCACCTCACTCACCGTCGGAGAGGGAAACATCTGAAAAGGACTTACCACCTCACTCACCGTCGGAGAGGGAACCATAGGAGACTATCACCTCACTCACCGTCGGAGAGGGAAACATCTGAAAAGGACATACCACCTCACTCACCGTCGGAGAGGGGACCATAGGAGACTATCACCTCACTCACCGTCGGAGAGGGAAACATCTGAAAAGGACTTACCACCTCACTCGCCGTCGGAGAGGGAACCATTAGGAAATTATAACCTGGGATAACTTCTACTGAGTCTTTATCAGCAAATCTGTTGGGAGTCGATTTAGCTGGACTAGAGAAGGCCTGGGACTGGATAAGGAGTCTTCGAAGTCGATTAAATGAACCGGTCTAGGTCTTGAAATATGATTGAGAATTTCAACTGCATCTTTCCTGAAAGGTAAAGGTCAGTCATATGCAATGCATGATATGGATCGAGCAATGATGTTCTCAACATAAGTGAGATTTGTATAATGCGTCTATGCATGTTATAATGATGTATGTGATGTTTTATGAATGTATGTTTTCGTCTAGGAAAGTAAATCCTTGACGGGTGTCGGGAAGTCATATCCTGGGCTGATGTTGAAGAATAGATTTGCTTCCGCTGGGGATAATAACTGCAAGAATACCGATAGGAGAAGATGACTCCGTTGCGGAATAAACTTGGCAAATGGAAGATTCTGCGGGGAGAAAAGATACTTTAGCGACCATGCTGGGAAGCAATTCTCTGTGGGAAGAGGGATGCCTTGCTGAGTGTTAATAATAATTTGCTGAGGATACTCTTGTTGCGTTGGAAGTGTTGATGGACTTCGCTTGGGTAAGAAGACTTTGTCGAGAACGCTCTTTCCGTGGCTTTTGGCTGAGGATAACCCAGTTATATCCTGTTATGGAAATGACTCTTTGAATAAAGCCGGACGACGCGTTCGTGCTTTCGGGAGGATAAGCTTCCAGAATCTACTGGAGATAAGCTTACTACTTGGGGAGATGGATTCCAACTTTCCTGGGGAATTAGATTGGACTCTCTTGGGGAAGTTTTATGCTGCTGGGGAATGTTGCTATCTGCTAGAGGATTCCCAACTTCCTTAAGATTTGACAACTCTGCTTGGGGAAGAATGTACTAGCTGCTGATTCACTCTCTGGGGAATTGGGATGTACTGGTTATGTTCTTTAGCTGAACCCACTTTGACACCTTGGAGGATAGAACAATTAGATTGCTTAGACAACTCTTGATTGCCCCTGTTTCTAAGGTGGGAGATGAAGACCTAAGAGGTGCTGATAGCTTGTTGATGGACAGACCTTCTTCTGGTAGGCAGGTGATAAGATGACAGGACATAGTCGTACGCTTTGATTCCTAACTTTTGCCTGGACCGCCCTTTCGGGTTTTCGGTCCACCGGGATACCCATTTTTGCCCAAGCCGCCTTTTCAGGTTTTCGACTTTCCGGGTGTACAGATTTTTTTCATTTCATCCCTTATTTTGCCCGAACCCTTTTGGTTCGCCGGGAAGCCCTTATTTTTGCCTAGGTATGTCAACCTAGCGGGTCTTTGATTGTGCGTAGTATTTTTTCGACTATGTCCGTGCTTTCAGAATGTAGGGAGTTGCCCCTGTTAGCAGTGTTTTGTCATGCCACCGGAAGGTATTTGATCAGGCAAGATTCGTTGTTGGAATTCCCCAAGTGACTCAGGCGGAGACTTGCCCCAGGCTATTTGGCCTTTGAGAGATTCTCCGAATCTTGATTGGACTGCCCCAGATGATGGACCATAGTCATACCTGCCCCTTGATTGGAGGTACTTCTGTTCATTAGGCATTCGTCGTGCGAATTTTCATGCTGTTCAAACAAAAGTCATATGCAAACAAAGTTATGTTAAAAATGCAAAGCTTATGTCTGTCTTGAAGATTTTGAAAATGCATTCTTTTTCATAAAACAAGTGAATGTTTGTAAAACGTGATGTCAACTCCGTATTTACCGTAAGCTTTAAGGAGTCAGGATACCTTTTCGTAACAGTATGCTTTCGAACTAACCCATGCTTCAGCTAGAACTTTTAAGGGTTATAACGTGGCTTGGTTCACGGTTTAAGAAACAAAGGATAAAGGCTCAAATTATTTGTACCCACCCGCTCTTCATGGTGTTCTCCAAACCTAAACTCAGTTGATCATACGTTAGACCTTGTTTGAGTCTTTGCTCTGATGTTCCAATGATGATTCAGATATTGACAGTATATTTTGATTAGGCAGTCATTTCCTTTTTGTTGAGGGTTTATAAGACCTCTTTCCTTTTGATTTTGTTATCCCTTTCTTTTTTGCCTGAACTATTTCCTTTTTTGGAATTATAGTCAGCGGGATGCCCCAGTTTCGTAAGTCCCCTTTATAGGTTTTGACTTTTTGGGCTTTTCATTTATGAACCTTTTTTTTTTATAATGACTGCCTGTCTTCACGATTGTTCGGAACCATCACTGTCTTTTGTTTTTGGAAAAACTCATTTGGTGCCATTCATTGTGCACTTGGATCAACTGAGAAGACTACCCTGCCCCGGGTTATGATTAAGGGTTTCAATTTTCGAAAATAAAAACTCCTACTTCTTTGGCTCAGAGGGGTTGACGAGGGATTATCTTCCTTATAACTCCAGTGTTTAGGATTTGAAACAATGTCTGTACCTCATCAGCGGGGTCTGTTCAAAAGCATACTGTAAGGATCGTGGTATCGTTTTCGTCATCCTCCCTCAAGAGGCTTAGAATTTTAGATAAAGAGTTGACATCATAAAAAATATGAAAATAATTTGCATTTAGTGAATACGAATATATTGTTTCAGAACAGACATATGCGATGCATTAATAAAATAACAACGTTTGATATGAATGGAATGCTTAAACAATCAAAAGAAAATTACAACTTGAAAGATTCTAATGAACAAAAATTTCTCAATCCTAGCCATGTTTTGACAAGGGAGCAATGATCACATTGGGAGTCTCGGCGGGCTCGAACTCAATCTCTTTAGCATCGATCATATTCTGAATCTTGTACTTCAATGCCCAACAGTCCTCAGTATCGTGCCCCGGGCTACCAGAATGGTAAGCGCACCTTGCTTCTGGGTTGTAATTTGGAGAGGAAGTCTTTGGATTTGCAGGAGGATTGATCACCGCAATCAGGTTCATCCTTGACATGTGCTGCAAAGCTTGTGACCATGACATGTTGATGTAGGTGAATTGTCTCTTAGGCTCGTCCGACCTGTTCTAATCAACCCGCTGTTCTTGGCGCGGTCGTTGTTGGACCTGAGCAGTAGTAGCAACTCGGAGAGGTCTATTCATTGGACCCGACCTTTGCCTTCTTGGAAGCTGTTCTATGACCTGGTCCCTAATTTGGGCTGGTTGCTTCATGCCTTGAGGAAGTTGGCTGATCATGGCTCTCAGCTCTCCTTGCTCCTGAGCTAAACCTTGAATGAGCGCCCTTTGCCCCAGCATCTGGGTTTTCAATGTGTCTACCTCAGCTTGTAGACGTTTCAGTTGTTCGTCCTCTGCACTGTTCTTGACAAAGGTCCCCATGAGAAGTGTCCTTAGCTCCTCCTGCCCCTTGGATAGATTCAGGAGGATATCCTCGAATCGAGTCTCTTGAGCAAGAAGATCCTGGTTATGTGGTTGGAAGGCCATTGCTGAAATAAACAGCGAGAAAGGTAAGTGACCTGCAACAAAGATACCTGTTATGTAATGATGTGTATGACATGCATGCAATGTTTTCAAGGGTCTCGCGGGATAAACAAGAAATTGGTTAGAGCTGGGATCCGGTAGCTTGATTGAAGGAACCTCATATTTGTTGAGAGTCCTTTTTCAAGGGTCAAAGGCTCACCATATCCAGTGGGTCATAGCCCCTGACTACCTTGGCTAGAGGAAAATAAATCCTCTTTGCCCCTTGCTAGACAGTTTGATTCATCATGACCTGCATCACAAGCCCTTGAGATCCTTGAAATGGGTTAGGATGTATGCAATGATATGATGTTATGGTATGCATGGGGTAATGTGAGTAGCCCTGTTATGAGCCCTTATTAAGGACTGCACACCAAAACCTGCAAGAAACTCGAGTAAAACCTGTCATGAGTCCCAGTTAAGGACTAAAACAAAACCTGCAAGAAACTCGGTAAACCCTGTTAGGAGTCCTAATTAAGGACTGCAAACCAAAACCTATAAGAAACTTAGGTACCCTGTTATGAGTCCCTATTAAGGACTATAAACAAAACCTGCAAGTAGTTCATGTGTCAGATAACAAGCATGCAAGTAGTCAAGTTGGAAGGCACACAAGTCACACAAGAGAACCCTTAGAGTTTAGGCCAGCATGAAGTTTGGGGTACTACCCTCTTGAAGTTGGTGGGCTCAACCTGTCCTATTAGAAGTAACCGGGTTCTAAGGGTCCCAACATCACGGGATTGCTTTCATTGTTCATCGTTTCGATTTAGCCACTGAACTGGCGACCGAAATATTCCAGGAAAGCAACCCTCAATTGAGTGTAGTATCGAGTATCAACCAACCTCGGACTGCACCAAAGTCAGTTATCTCACTACCCTAAAGAGGCCAAGATAGTTCAATTAAGGTTCCTACGGTCTGTTGATGCTTCACGACACCACGCGGAGGCCCCGTACTCTCCTTGACTGAACTCAAGGGTTACCGGTACACACCAAAGTGCCACATCAACGTAGCAGACTGTTTCAACCATGTCGGTATACCCCGCACAGTTCCCTCACAGCCTTGTTGCTACTTTCTAAGAAGGTATCCCCAGATCCGGGTTAGGATCTATAGAACTCCCAAGACAGTCCCACAATAATAAAGCAAGCAAGTCAATACAATTTGAAAACACAGTTATGAACTACCCTAAGGTACACCTCACTTTAAAAATATTCCCCAGCAGAGTCGCCAGTTCTGTGATCGGTGGATCTGGAACTGACTGTTTAACGCTGGTTCGTGAAATGTCGCGGAAGCAAGAGTCGCCACCGTCTTTTATTTTCTCCAAATGGAAAGGACAAAAGCACAGAAAAATTCCTTATAGAGATTGCTCTCGGTTCGGGAGGTAGATTATAGAAAGGGAAGGTGTTAGCACCCTTTCTATCCATGGTTATCCATGGGCTCTTAGATACTTGCTCACTTGTGTTTTCAAAAATGGTTTGTTTGCTTTTCAACTGTGGGTTTTAAAAAGTTTCTTTGAAAATTTCAGTTCGACTCTTGTATCGGTCCTCAAGAGTGTTTGAAAAATTGCTTTCGAAAGCTTTTTGAAAAGGTGTCGGTGTGAAAAGTATTTTTTATTTGTTTTAAAATTAGAGCAAGTATCTAGAGTCGTCTACCTACCCTAAGGAATTCGTCTGTGTAAATGTCCTTTAAAGTAGTGCCATCCCACCATTGAGAGGTAGGTAGCACCACCGTTGGAGGTGTTCGGGTCAATTCGAGGTTCGGGACATGGTGATCACCGGAGCAATAGGAAGACACCTTAGAAGCTACCCTCATGCCAGGTTTCCGGATCATGAGGACTTACTAAGACATCCTCTACTCGACGATCACCTTTCGAGGCAAGGCAACAGTGAGGCGTACCCTAGGGGTGGTGTGTGCGATTTGTGTGTCGCTTTCATTTATTTTGTCTTATTCATGTCATGGGTGATCTACGCGTTATTTTTATTTAGACATTCATTCTTGCATGCGATTTAATTAACAGTTAAAAAGATGCGGAAATTAAAAGTTCTAAACTATTACAAAGGCGCGGGTCCACATCGCCAAAATTAAACCAGGACCCGATTTGACAGAAAATAAATAAAGAAATAAAGTAAAGTGCGAGAAATAAAATGTCCGAGTTTACAAGGCTTTGGGAGAATTACATTAATATTAAACGAAATAAAATAAATATGCGAATAAGGATTAAAAACGAGGGCGTTGGACCATTTTTGCAAAATTAAATTAAATGATGGAATTGATTAATTAAGAGAGAAAAGAAATTGTTTTTTTTTTATATATTTTTTAGTATTTTATGTTTTTAATGGAAAAAGAATTAATTGAAATTAAATGCTAACCCTAATTCTATTTGTTTTTTAGTTTATTAAGAAAACATGTTAAAATTAAACCTAAATTAACCTAATTAATTACATGGTAATTTAATTACAAAAATAATATTTAATAATTAATTATTGTGAAAGAAAAGAAAAAAAAGGATAAAAATTGATTAAAACCTAATTCTACCAATTTTAAGTTTATTAAGAAAAATGTTTGAATTAAACCTAATTTTACAAAGCTAAAATTAATTAGTGATATTTATTTACAAAGAATATTAATTAAATAAATATATTTTGATTTTTATGACTTTTCTGTTTTTTACTATTTTTTATATTTTATGAAAATAAGTTAAATTAAAGGAATTAATTAAAAAAAGAAATAATTGAAATAAATA
Organism: Vicia faba; assembly: GCA_948472305.1. Lineage (NCBI taxonomy): Eukaryota > Viridiplantae > Streptophyta > Magnoliopsida > Fabales > Fabaceae > Vicia > Vicia faba. Next base: position 1,110,324,340 of record OX451738.1, read on the forward strand.
AAATAAGGAAAAGAAAGAAAATACAATACCTTGGGGGACTTCTGTCCCCTTTTTGGAGGTGAATTGGAGTGGTTTGGCCATTTGTGTTCTGGCCTCATCATACATAAGTTGTTCTACTTTGGCCATTTGGCTTTTGGCTTTTGGCCATTTGTGTTCTGGCTTCAACGTTCCCTTAATGTCTGGCTTAATGTCTGCCTCGCCATGTATTGGTGTCATGCATAAAATGTTCTGTTTTGGCCATTTGGCTTTTGGCCTTTTGGCCTCAACGTTCCTTAATGAACCTGCATGGGATCCTGTCTAAATCTGCAGTGTTGAACCTCATGAACACATTAAATAAAATCATAAAAATTCAAATAAAACCAACATATGAAGAAATTTAATGTTTAGGCACAATATGGCATGTATGAATGATTATACCCTTTTGATCATGGAGATCAAATCAACCTTACCCTTACTGGAAAAGTAGTGACATGAATGCTTTTATGCCCTTTGGATCATGGAGATCAAGCCAGCCTTACCCTTACTGAAGAAGTAGTGAGGTGTTGGTTTGTAACTGTGATGGCTTGTTTGTAGTGAGAGAGGGATTTGTAATAAGGATTTCAAGGTTTTAGGGTTCTTGAAAGAGTTTGATATTCTAACAGTATTGTGGCCAAGTTTTTTCTCTCTTTTTCTCTCCTTGGTTTGTGTGAAAAGAAAGTGATTATATAATGAAACTTAGGGTAAAGCAAATGGGCTTTGAATGTGCAATTAGGCCTCCAATATTCACTTGAATTCGTCACTTTTCAGGCTAAATCGCAGGGACTTAAGTGCATTTTTTGAAGTTGAAATGTGAAAACAAAATGTAGCCGGCATCGAGAACTAACTCCTGTCCGAAAATCGACTCAATCGGATAAACGGTGAATTAGTTATGAATTTTTGAAGTTTCAGCTCAGACAAACTTATTTTGGGCTCCAGTGTCGACTCTGACACGTTCTTCAATAAAAAACTGGTATTGATCGGTGCATAATTTGGTCTCGACTTTTGAAGCAAAGTTGTAGATCTATGAGTCAGTGACCTTGTGTAAAAATATGAGTCCAATCCGATAAAAATTGACCGAGTTATGAATTTTCGAAGTTTCGGCTCAGATGAAATAATATTCAGCATTCAGGATTTTCAGCGTGTCACGCACTCTGAGCAAAAAACGAAGGCCTTTTGAATACCGTTTGAACTTAATACCTTCTGTGAAAATGTAGCCAACTCAATTTGTGAAATCTTGGCACCGGAACCAGCTCGATACGATGAAAATCGACCAAGTTATGATTTTTTGAACATGACGCAAATAAACTTTTGTCACAAATTTTCTGCACGAAAATACTTGATAAATCCATATTTTTGAAGACCTTCTGATCGAAATTGGCTTCCAGCCGTGAGAGATGAAAACGTAGATAATGTCAAGACGGAATTTTGGCCACCGGAACGGGTTCAAAACGAGTCACTATCTTCAAGTTATGAATTTTTTAGCGCGTAAAAACTGCACTTTCAGCACACTTTTTCACTATATCTCTTCAAGAAAACTCACACATTCGGATACCTTCTTTAAAGAATTGACTCTTGAGCCGAACCTGAATTTGAGAATACGTTATCAGAGATATCTTGGCGAAAGAATACCTGAATATGACGCGCCAGGTTGGACTTGTGAATTTTTCTTGAAATGTTTTTTGAGAAATATGGGAGGGCAAATTTTGGGGTACAACAGCTGTCATACTCTGTTTACCTCCCGATTATGTTTTAACTGCACCAATAATATGGCAGAGTATGAAGCGTGCATCATGGGCCTTCGAGCAGCTATTGACTTAAAGATTAAGTTCTTGAGTGTATTCGGAGATTCCGCTCTAGTGATTAGTCATATCAAAGGCGAGTGGGATACGAAGCACCAAAATCTTATTCCTTACAAGGAGTATATACTGACATTTCTCCCACACTTCGAGGAGATAACCTTTGAACACTTCCCAAGAGAAGAGAACCAGTTAGCGGACGCGCTAGCTACCACGTCTTCTATGTTCAAGGTCAGGTGGGACAACGAGGCCCCCCAGATTACCATTGAGAGGTTGGAAGAACCCGCACATTGCTGTGACATTGAGACTGAAGAGGTAACAGATAAACCCTGGTTCCACGAGGTAAAAAGGTATCTTAAGGCTCAAGAGTACCCCGAGGGTGCACCTATTAATGATAAGAAGTTTTTGAGGAGATTTGCTGCGAAGTTCTTTATTAGCAATAGGATCCTTTACAAGCGTAACCATGATTCGACCTTACTGTGATGTGTGGATAAGAACGAGGCAGAAAGAATCATGGCGGAATTACATGAAGGTACTTTCGGAACCCATTCCAGTGGACATACCATGGCAAAGAAAATCCTATGGGCAGGATATTATTGGTCTACTATGGAAGCCGGCTGCTATCAGCATTCTCGGACCTGTCATAAGTGCCAAGTCTATACTGATAAGGTGCATGTACCTCCAGTTCCTCTGAATGTTTTGACGGCACCTTGGCCTTTCGTAATGAGGGGCATCGATATGATTGGCGAAATCAGACCTATTGTGTCCAACGGGCATTGTTTCATTCTGGTAGCAATTGATTACTTTACAAAGTGGGTTGAGGCAGCTTCTTTTGCTACAGTAACTAAGAACGTCGTGGTGCGGTTCATCCGACACAATCTGATCTGTCGATACGGTGTACCAGAGAGGATCATCACTGGCAATGGTACAAATCTCAACAATACAATGATCACCGAGCTCTGTAAACAGTTTAAGATACAGCATCACAACTCTTCTCCTTACCGGCCGAAGATGAATGGGGCTGTTGAAGCGGAAAATAAGAACATCAAGAAGATTGTGCAGAAGATGACGGTGACATACAAAGAATGGCATGAGATGTTACCATTCGCTCTTCATGGGTATCGCACCTCAGCGCGGACATCAACAGGGGCAACACCCTACTCTTTGGTGTATGGCATGGAGGCAGTCCTGCCCATTGAAGTCCAGATACCTTCTCTCCGGATTATGAAGGATGCAGGTTTGAGTGAAGACGATTGGATTCAGACCCAGCTTGATCAATTAAACTTAATCGACGAAAAGAGACTTACTGTTATTTGTCATGGTCAGACGTATCAAAAGCGAATGATCAAGGCATTTAACAAGAAAGTTAGACGACAAGAGTATTAAGTTGGGGATCTGGTGATCAAACACATCATATTGCCGAAAGGGGATCCCAGGGGCAAATGTACCCCTACGTACGAAGGGCCATTTGTGGTTAAGAACATTTTCTCGGGTGGAGCTATGATTATAACCACCATGGATGGTGACGACCTTCCTCACCCCGTCAATGCAGACATAGTGAAAAAATACTACGCATAATCAAAGACCCGCTAGGTCGACTGGCCTAGGAAAAAATAAGGGCTTCCCGACGAACCAAAAGGGTTCGGGCAAAAAATAAGGGATGAAAATAAAAAAAACTATACACCCGGCAAGTCGAAAACCTGAAAAGGAGGCTTGGGCAAAAAAGGGTATCCCGGTGGACCAAAAACCCGAAAGGGCGGTTCAGACAAAAATTAGGGATTAAAGCGTAACATTATGTCTCATTGGATCATCTCGCAACCAGACATCAGCATTGACTATCAAGCTCGGATGGCGCTGATTAATCTGATCTACCTTCAACCAAGTAGCAAAGTGATGAGACGCTCGAAGATATAAGGGTAATAGCAGAGTTGGAACCCAGTGGGATTGTTTCACATGGCTGTTTTTCTTTGTTTTTCATAAATTGTATAATTTCTATCTTTCGGCGGCGTTCTCTTACTAGGACGTCAGCCTCTTGTACAAAACGCCTATTACAGGCCAACTTCAAAATCAATACAATTCATTTTCACAAAGAAACTTCAAAATTGTTTTTCTTTTCTTGTTTTGTTTTGCAAGAACATCCAATGTTTCATTTTGATATATGCATTTGACAGTAATTGTTGCTAATAAATATTTACATGCGAAACAAAAGACAATTACTCGTAATTCCAGGAACAGGGGCAAACAAGAAGTGTCTGAACCTTACAGTTGCTCTACCCACCAGGTATAGGAATAGACCCAGCTTGAGAATATGACTAAAAAATGCATACACTCCCCGCAGAGTAGGAAGTGTCGAAAGCAACGGTGTTAATTCTCCCCAAGCAGAGTTTATCTATCACCAACAATGGAAGACCATCCCTAGTGGAGTTTATTTCTTCCACAAGTAGAAACTCAATCCCCAACAGGGTTCATTATTGCCAGCAATGATAATTCATCCCTAGCCGAGGTTATTTCTCCAAATCAACAGATCTTCTAGCAGAATCTCTCTTCCCCACAGAGTCATTCCCTCGCTAGTTTATTCTCCAGCAGAGTTATTCTCCCGCTAACTTATTCTCAAATCATCTTCATTCACTATCCCCAGCGGAAACGAAGAATTCAACTTCTTGCACTCTCCAGCAGCAGTCCGAGATTTATTTTCCCTAGCTAGAGAATATCATAAAAACATTGCATATCCATACAGCATGGCATGTGCATACGCATCATACAGCACAATCTCATTTATTCTGAGAACATCATTGCTCAATACATTGCATACATCATAACATTACATGCGACTAACTCTTTACCTTTTAGGGAAAGGTACAATCAAAATTCTCACAAGTTTTCTCTGGTTCAGTCAAATCAATGCTAAAGATTTCTATTCTAGTTCAAGTTATGAAGCCCGGATTCGACCGGATGATATCTTGATTTCTACATCATATTGTGAAGCCCGAAGAACGACCGGATAACAGTATCAAACACTGCGAAGCCTGGAATCGACCAAATAGTGGTTCATCTTTAAGCTATGAAGCCCGGATTCGACCGGATAATAGTTTAATCCCCAGCAAGTTATTGTGAAGCCTGGATTACGACCAGATAGCAATACAAGTTACTGTGAAGCCTGGATTACGACCAGATAGCAGTGCAAGACACCATGAAGCCTGGATTTGACCAGATAGTGGTATGTCATAAACACAAGCCGTGAAGCCCGGATTACGATCGGATAACAGCTCAGCAAGTTATTGTGAATCCTGGATTACGACCAGATAGCAATACAAGACACCATGAAGCCTGGATTCGACCAAATAGTGGTATATCTTTAATACAAGTTATGAAGCCCGGGTTCAACCAGATAGTATCTTGATTTCTCCAAACACCGTGAAGCCTGGATTCGACCAGATAATGGTATGAGACATCGTGAAGCCTGGATTACAACCAGATAGCGGTAAAAGACACTGAAGCCTGGATTACAACCAGATAACAGTAAGGGACACTGTGAAGCTTGGATTTCGACCAAATAACAGTCTACCCGGCTAATTACTTTGAAACCCGGATTCGACCGGATATTAGTAGGCCTAAAAATCAAAGGGAAGCCCAGAGGAGACCGGATAACCACTTGATTTCTTCTGAAGCCTGGATTATGACCAGATAAGAAGTAAGGTATTGTGAAGCTTGGATTACGACCAGATAGTAGTACAGGACACCATGAAGCCTGGATTCGATCAGATAATGGTATAAAACATCGTGAAGCCTAGATTAAGACCAGATAGCGGTAAAAGGACTTAAGCCTGGATTAGGACCAGATAACAGTACAAGACACTGCGAAGCTTGGGTTTCAACCAAATATAAGTTTACCTAGACAATTACTAAGAAGCCCGGAGTCGACCTGATATTAGTGTGCCCTAAATTCAAGTTGAATCCCGGATGCGACCGGATAACAACTTAATTCCTTCTGAAGCCTGGATTACGACCAGATAAGAATTGAGAAATTGCGAAGCCTGAATTACGACTGGATAGCAAGTTTAATCTCATCTCCCCAGTAAGTCACTACAAAGCCTGGAGCACGACCAGATAGCAGTCGATATTATCACTATGAAGCCTGGATCACGACCAGATAGTAGTTCTTTTTCACCTCTTCAACCAAGAGACAATTTCCCAGTAGAATAACAGACAACTGAAGCTCCTAAAATTCTATTTCTCTCAAGACAGAGACCATCATTCCCCAGCAGAATCCTCCTCAACAACAAGTATACGAGCTCTCGCAAAGGAATCTCTTATGCGATCGACACTTCTCCTGATGGCATCTTTAAGACCATCGTCCGACAACAACCTCCAAATGGCATCTATAAGCCCATTCCCGACATCGCAATACGGATACCACTTCATGTGAGTGCAAATTTCTGGGCACTCTAGTGTTCGATCATCTTCCACCCTCGGATCACGAAAGGCAGACAAGCCAATCTACATCCTCATGTTTAAGAAGATTAAACAGGGGCAGATGTTGTACCCCAAAATTTGCCCTCCCATGTATCTAAATACATTTCAAGTGAGATCCTCAAATTGCTCAAAGTAGTCAAAGGGTTGACCAGACAAACCCTCTCCTAAGGCAGACTAACTCAAATTAGGGTTTCTTGTTGCATCAAGATACTTGAGTCCAAGTGATACCAAAGGCTCACCATTGTCCTAGTATGTTCTCAAGATCATCCATGTCAAGTTTCAAGCCCTACAGAGAAAATTTGCTCAGTCAATTGCTCAAAGGCCTGAAAATCGATTGTGTTAGGGCAAAAGTCAACTGTGGCCCACATACAGTCAAACTTCAAGATTTTTGGTCAACATCCTCATTTTGAAGTATTATTCATCATTTGATCAAAGTTTGATTATGATTCCTCAAGGGTTTCTCACAATTCATCAAAACCCAAAAGTTGCTAAATTAGGGTTTTGTAGGAAAAGTCAACTCAACTTTGACCAAGCATAACTTTCTTATACTTTATTAGAAATGACCCATCCAAAGTTAATTTTGAATAGGATGCACTTCCCTACAATTCATCTTCGTCTCACAAGTTTAAAATATGAACTCACAAGAAGTTATGAATTTGGACATTATAGGTCACTTTGAAAAGTCAACAAAAACACCTTTTTTGTCAAAGCTTCATACATGAACATGGAATACTCAATTGATATGAGACCAAAAAGGTTGCTTAGAGGACATCTCAATATTTCTAAAAAGTCCAAGAAAACCTTCATATAATCAAAATTGAAGAAGTTATGCATTGGTGAAGTTGACCCTTTTTGCAAAATTGCCAAAAGTCAAAAGTGCCTCAAATTGCAATTTTTGTCAAATGGGCCCAACTTTTTGTACTTGTTTTGAGTTTTTAACATGGTCCACGACCCATGATCCTTCCCACTTGCCTTTGTTTTATTTTTTCCATTTATTTTGATTTTTATTTCAATTAAAACAAATTAAATCAAAATAAAATCATGGAAATATTAAAACCATTTAAATCTTAAGATTTTGTGCATATTTCAGGTCTCTTATACAGCTAGCAACAAAATCAAATCGTGCAAGGCAAAAGATTAGTTTTTGGCTTATTTTGGAAAGATCTTCATGGGAATCAAATCATGATCAAAGACCATAATTGAAAAAGATTGGATGCACATTTGCAAACCTAATTCAATCATTGATATATATTGGACAAATACAGACCAAAAGAAAAAGGTTTGGAGGCGTGTAAGAGGGATAACAACTTGCAAAAAAATCAAGAAAAAGTGCAAGTTGTTTACACAGTTTCAGGCACTTTCAAGCCTTGTCAAGCGTTCCTTCTGTTTCCTGGGCATTCAGGGAGTCCATAGCAATCAAAAGCAAGCGTTTTCGTGCACTAAAACTCGCTGTAAGAGATTCACGGCCTTGACATATTCTTGAAATCGAATATCATTATTTAAACATTTGTAGCATGAATCATGTATATATTCTGAACCCTGGAAGCATTTGCAAGCTATTGGTAACAGTTAATTGCGTTTTTGCTAACCCTATAGAGATATACCATTGTTAGGGTTTCTTGTTGCGTTTTGGGATTTTCTTGTACAGGTAAAATTGGCCCAAAAGAAAGGGACCATGATGTTCACAAGGCCAAGACAAATTGGTCTGTGGCATTAGAATTCATTTATCATGCTTGTAGGTGATTTTGGAAAATTGCAGGGTCTGTACCTACGCTTCTTGTCCGTAGGTAAAAGTCATCAGAATTTTAGCAACGGAGAGAGGTTTGAGATGATGGCATGGCGTGTCCTGGTTTGCTCATTCAAACGTTCGTGCGCGGAAGATTAACATGTTGTGTTTTTTTTAATATAATATTTGTTTGTTTCTCTTTGTACAATAAGACATGCCAGCTCAGTTGGTCAGTGGAAGAGAGAAAAGGCTATAGGACATGGGTTCGATTCCCAGGTCCCCTTGTTTCTTCAATATATTTGTTCTATGCATATTCCTATACGCAGGTTTCCATGACACCCACCATATGCCATCAGCTTGCAGCCACTGGATCTAAAGCAGATTAAATCCAAAGGCCATCATTTGAGAGTACATGATGCACCCCGCTCAATGTGTAGCATGGAAATCTGAAAGTCAACATGGGCCAATGGATCTAGGGCCTAGAAGCTGCTATGGAGACCCCCTCAATTGCTGATCACAAGGCCCATTTTCTTTCTTTTCTTATATTTTCTCTTTTAATTACTTTATTTAATTTATTTTTACTAACACAAAAATTAATTCTTTTTTATAAAAAATCCATAAAATCAATTTCACCAAATTAGATTTAGGTTTTATTCTTTATCAAAAAAATAATTTAATTAGTGTAATTTAATTTTAGGTTAACTTAAATTTGTTTTGTAAATAAATTAAAACAAACTAGAAATTAGGGTTTTGTTTAATTTAATCTGTATTTTCTTTTCTTCAAAATAACCAAAATACAAAAATAGGTAAAAAATTAATTACTTTCCTTAATTTAATTTAATTAGTAATTAAGTTTGTATTTATTTAATTTAAAAAACCTTATTTTCTTAAAATAATCAAAAACAACAAAAAATGATTTTTCTTTTAATTAGGTTAGACGGGGTCAAAACCCTAATTTTGCTCATCCTCGATTCATCGCGCGTGCTTATTTATTTTTACAATATTGATGTAATTGCTCATGGGATGTAATAGTTTAATTAGGCTTTTTCTTTCATTTATCGTTTCACGGGTTTTTGGCTATGTAATTAATCCCCGAAGCCTTGTAATAGCGTAGCTTTATTTTCCGCATTTTAATTTCCACAAATATTAGCTGTTAGATGTATGATAATAGGGTTGCATGACAAGAATGTATGTTAATTTTAAAACGATTAGCAAACCCTAAATGTGCAAAGATAATAACTTGAAATTGAATCACTCGCACATGCGCACTTCTAGGGTATACTCCCACTTAGGTTGCCTTCGGTAAACGATCATTAAGTATAGGGTATTTTAGTGGTCGCTCTCTTGTCTAAATAAAGATCAAATGTCCCGCTCAGAAAAGTTGCCTCGGAAATGTTGCCTCGAATATGATCTTAAGGCATTAGGGTTATTACTAAGACGTTCTAACATTGCTTTAGTGATCGTATGTCCCTTTCGAATTGACCCTTACAACTCCAACGATGGTGCTACTTACTCCTTAATAGTAGGATAGTGCTGTCTAAAGGAAACGAGAATAGAAACAATCCTTTTTCGAGTAGGTACTTGCTCAAAATCAAACTTTCACACTTACACTTTTTTTCAAACAAAGTTTTCAAAAACACTTCGTAACACTCTTGAAGACAGAAGCAGGGGTTAAAACGAAGTAAAACAAAACTTTTCAAAACAAACACACACAAGCAATTTTAAAAGGATGAGCAAGTACCTAAGAGCCCGTAGAAAACTACGGATAGAAAGGGTGCTAATACCTTCCCTTTCTATAATCTACCCCCCGTACTCAAAATCTCGAAAAAGGAATTTTTCTGTGCTTTTTTCCTTTCCGGTTGGATAAAATAAAAGTCGGTGGCGACTCTTGCTTACCGCGACATTTTGCAAACACAAACGCAAAACACAAACCAGCATTTTCCAAGAACAGTCCGGTTCTGCCACCGTATCACAGCACCCTTTCCATTCGTAGTTATATACGGGCTCTTAATTGCTAGCTCACTTTGAAATGCTTTGTATTTTGTGTAAGTTTGAAAATATTTTGAAAACGCCTTTGTTCGACAAACTTTGCAATGATTCTCGTATCGTTGAGAGTGTATACAAAGTGTTGGTTTTGAAAATATTTGTTGAAAGGGAGTGTTTGGAAAGATGTTTTGAAGATGCCAACGTAAGGCATTTGTGCAATGATTCTCGTATCGTTGAGAATGTATACAAAATATTTGTTTTAAAAAGTGTTTGAAAGTGTGAAGTGTGGAAATGGTTTTGTTAGTGAGCAAGAAATTACGAGCAATCTACCTACTAAAAAAGTCTTTGTTTTTTCCCTCCTCCTTTAGATAGTGATACTTCACCATTGGTTGGTAGAGAGCCATATCATTGGATATGAGGGACGGGCGTGGGTCATCGTACAGTCATAGAAGGCAACTTGTAAGATGCTTTAGCAATTATTGTAAGGGACTAAGATTGTTTACCGAAGGCAACATTGAAGGGTCATCGAGGGACTATAATCCTTTAATCGAGGGTCTTTGCTAAAGCATCTCACGTTTGAGGGACATGATTGTTTTTTATTCGAGGCAACAAGTGTGGGTTACCCTAGAGGTGCATGTGTGCGAAGTGTGTTTGATTCCATTATTTGTCTTGGATTAGGGTGTTTGCTATGGTTGATTTTAATCTTGTCATGCAAACTTTAGTTACTAACAATAATAAGGAAAGCGATAAATTGCGGAATTTAAATGTCCTACGCTATTATAACGCCTTGGGAATTGGGGGTACAAGTTTGTGAATAAGGGGGGAGAAATCAATAAAGCCTAGTTATCTATAACAAACCATTGAATATGAATAAAATGTACAAAATGTAAAGAGGAAGAAAGAAATTGTTTTTTAGGGTTTTTTATGGGGAAAAGATTTGATAATTAACCCTAACTAAACTAATTAATTTTAATTTACAAGAGAAGCTAATTAATATTTAACAAAACCTAAAATCTAAGTTAATTTAATTTAAGAAGAAAATAAAACCTAAGTCTAAATAATTTATTTAGAAAATAATTTGAATGTTAATGTTAATTTGGAAAGAAAATGTTTTTATAATGTAAAAAAGAGTAATAAAATACAATTTAATTAAAAAATGAAATAAAATGTTTAAATTAAAATATTTTTAATTTAATATATTTAAGAAAATATATTTTTGTATTTTTTGATTAAATTAAAATTAATAAGAAAATTAAAAAAAGGAAATATGAAGAATGTAAAAATATTGGACCTGGGTGTTAAAAAGTAAAAAGGGTGTTAAAAATTAGCAAAAAGGCCCAAATATAAATTTGTTTGAAATAAAATATGAAAGAAAAAAAAAAGGAAAATTGGCCCGTGTTGTTTTAGTAAAAGGGGGGGTGAGAAATCAAAAACAAAAAAAGAATGAGGCCCAAGTTAAGGAGTCAAGCGCCTGTTTTGGGATTCCATGTGGCTGACTTTTTGGAGGTGTATCATGTACATTTATTCTGGGACGCTTGATCTGATTGTCTAATGATCAGATGGTGTGGATGAGAGACGCATGGTGAATTCATATGCTTGGCTTGTATTGAATCTGTAGAGGAAATGTTAGAAAATAAAAATGTCTCACGCCTGGATCGAACCCAGGACAGGGCAGAGGAATGACTTATACGCACGCGCTCTGCCACTAGGGTGGCTGTTACATCCGGTCATAACACATCTTGCAATAAATTTAAAATAAACTCGTTTCTTAACATACTTCATCTTCTTCCTCGCGTCAGCATCTTCAACACCATTTTTGAATTTTCAAACTTGCTCATTTCTCAACCATTTTCAAAAGTGTAAACATGAAACTTGCTCCATTTTTCATCACGAATTCAACCATGTAAATAACTAAAGCTAACATTCAAAGATAAACATGAATTTTTGTTGGTACCAAAATAAACCCTAATTTTTCAGAAAGTTCAACTTCAAAATTCGCATCACTCGGGCAACATAAATGAAAACTAAAGGCATGGTTAGCTTCAGGGTAATGATGTCTACATTTTTCATTCACAAAGTATCCATTAATGATGCTTGTATAAGGAGTTCAAAGTTGAGAAAAATTACCTCAAAACTGGAAATCGTGTTGGTTTTTTAGCACTCATGGAGGTGTTGTGATGATCTGGATAGCTTCACTGAACTCCTAGGAAGCTAATGTAATGCTTACTTTGGATTGAGAGTGACTGAATCTTTCTGGAGAAGTCAAGTTGCAGGTGGCTGTTTTTGAAAATGGAGGATGGTGAAAATGGTGTTACATTGATGGAATAAGGTCTTGGATAGGTTCTAAATGAGGTATGGAAGCTTTGTGATTGATTTAGAGTGAAAATGCACGAGTGGATTGTGAGTTTGATGTTCAAGGTCAGAATTGGCAAGCAATGGAGTTTTGGATGCAAATTCTGAGTTCAGGGTGTTTGAGGGGTTATAGGGCTCTTGGATTCGTGTATTAGATTGTAAACAACCTTTATATTTATAGAGAAAATATTGTAAAGGCTGAGAAGACTTGGTTCACAAAGTCACGTGTTATGGCTAGGTTACTTAATTTTGAAGCAACATTGAAGAACATGGTTCCAATGCTTGTATTATGCCTTCTAAAGTGGTTAAACACTTTAAACATGCTTCTTCTGATCTTGTAGGTTAAGTGTATGCAGAAGCAAACAATTGAGAGACTCAAGGAGTTGGCAATTGTGATAAAGCTTGCTTTTCAAGAATGGCAATGGTGTCTTTCTTCCAAAAAATGGAAAATTGCTTTGGATAATGGCTTAATCACTTGGATCATACCTCAATCAATTGTGTAAATAATTAATTATGGAGTGATTTACAAGCTATAAGCCTGCAAAGCAAGATTTATGCAGCATGGCTTGACATTTGATCATAGTGTTCTTCGTAAAAATGCCTTGTAATTTAAGAATGAATGCTCAACTTTATCTCTTTGAATATCTTAGCTCAAGCATGATCTCTTCAAGTTATTGGAAATTTTGGAAAGATTGAAACATTATCTACAACCTTCATGTTTACCACTTTGGATAAATCAACTTGGAACTTGTTGAAAAATTGCCAAGAAGGTGGGACAAAAATCTGACCAAATTTGCTAAAATTTTCACTAAGTGTTTTGTAAAAATGTCATGACTTCATGAGCCTATATCTTCAAATCTAGGCATTTTTTGGACATCAACCCTTATGGACAAAGTTGTAGAATTCATCAAGATCTACAACTTTTATTTTGAAAGTTTTCTTTGAATCATCTTGCATCTTGGTGAAAAATGGTTATGAAGTAGTGAAATTATCAAGGTAAAAAACACTTCGAATTTTTCTAAGTATTGGAAACTTTGACTTTTTGTAGACTTTTCTTGACTTTCTTGATTCTTGATGATCAAGTTTGATATTTTTGAATATTTTGATGAATCTTTATCTTTGAAATTCAATGTTGACCAAAAGTCAAAGTTTGACTTTTTATGTATCAGTTGACTTTTCATCAGTTGATCCAAATTTCAACTATCAATCCTTTGATCTTGAGAAATAATTTGAGCCATAAAATTAGGTAAATATGATGTGTTTGAGTCCTTGAGTTCATGCTTCAAGCCATTAGGTCATGTACTAGGTCAAAAGTCAATGATCAGTCATTCTCAGTCAAAACCCTAATTTTGACAATTTTGCCCCTTTGATGATTTGAATGATTTCATTGAGGAATTATCATAAACCCTTGATCAATTGATGAATATGACTTTAAAATGTTGATGTTGGTAAAAAATCATGAAGTTTGACTGTATGTTGACCATAGTTGACTTTTGGCCCAATATAGTTGATTTCTAATCATCTGAGCAATTGATTGAGCAAATTTATGGTGCAAGACTTGAAACTTCGTATAAGAATTATTGGAGACCCATGATGAACCATTAAAGTCACTTGAGGCATCAAAAGTCCAATTTTCCTTGAGAAAACCAAAACCCTAATTTGTGAACTCAGTGCTTAGGAGGTGAGCTTGTCTGATCAACCCTTGAGAATCCTTGAGCATTTGAGATCTTTGGTGAGAAATGTCTGGAGAAAAGAGAGGGAAAATTTTGGGGTACAATAGGTCCACATTAGGATATGTAGAGACTGGAATTGTGTGTGGGGCATGTGGGTGTATTGGTATTGCGATTGAGATTGGGGTTGGGTGTGGGGCATATGGGGGTATTGGTATTGAGGTGGTGATTGTGGTTGGGTGTGGGGCATATGGGTGTATTCATATTAAGGTGGTGATTAGGGTTGGGTGGTTGTGGATATGTATCTTCGGGGTGGTTGGTGGGAGGTTGATGTGTGTTGGGTTTGTTGTTGTGGATTTGAGGTTTGTGCCCATTATGTTCGTGGATCAACCAAATACCTCAGATGAGACACGTGCATTTCTGGGTTACTAACCGATATGTACCAATCAAAATATTGATTTGTGTGTCACATATTATTCTGGTTGAGGAAAATAAGGAATTGAAAAACATGTTGGTGACGCCTATGCCACATCTTACACCATTATGGAGTAAAATCTTTCCAATTAGTAAGACCCCATTGGGCATCGACCCTTTTGAGATGCTAGGGAGACAAACAAGTTGGATCGCATGATATCTCTTGATGCATTTTGAACTGCATCTTGACACGATATTTGTGGTGCATCTCCATAATGTTGAATCGTATGATTGCAGTCTTTACAGTCCAAATTGCTGCATCCTCGGGGTTTGGTTCATGGTCCAAACCCAAATATAGTCTCCAGATAAACTGTGGATAAAATTAAATCAGCATAATGAAAACGTAAAAAATAAATAATTTAAAAGTAGAAAAGTTCAAAGGTACCACGTACATCATCCGGGCCAAGATGATCCAATAGATTACGATATAGAGCGACATTGAATCTTGGATTCTTGCTGTAATCCATACCTGTCACGCAGTACCTATAGGAATTTTAAAATAGTTTATTTTAAACATATATTTGGCAAAAGGATGAATAATAAATGATTTAAGTTCTTGACTTACTTTGTTGCGTATGAGAAAATGAATACGTTGTTGTTGATTGGGTTTATGGACTCCATTCTCCACCAACCCCAGGCTTGGAATAAGAAAGCGCGTCCATAAAAAGTATATTTGTCCTTTATTTCATTTTTACACAAAGAACTGTATAGATGGGCTAAAATAGCAGAATCCCAACTATACTTTCTTGTTTTTTCAAAGTTCCTAAGCAAACTGAAATAGATAAAATTTACAGTATTCATTGTAATTTTGGAAAATAACAAGCTTCTAAATAGTATCATCATATAATTTCTAGATTTTATTACTCTTGCTAGCTCAGACGAATTTTCATTCAACTCAAGAGTCGCATAATATTTTTTGAGTTCAGTTAGTAATATACCTTGGCCTCTAGCACCACTACCTTCTACCATATCTTTTCCCAACAATTCCTCGCATAGAGAATTGGGTTGTTGAACCGACCCATTAACCGCCTTACCATCGATATGGAGACCCAATAACATGTACACGTCCTCTAGTGTGACGATACATTCATCTATTGGTAGATGAAATGTGTGTGTCTCGGGTCTCCACCTTTCCAGCATTACAGTATAAACATGGAATCAATCGTGCAGTTTGAGATTTTTATAACATTTCCAAAACCCGCATATTCGAGATAGGGCACGATCAACGGGTCGGAAGCAATGTAGTTGTGTGAGCAAATTCTAAATCTTTTAGTATCCTAAATTCAAAATGTAAAAAGTGTAAGAGTCCATAAGATGACTAAATCAATAATAATTTTATAAAAAACATATTAATATACAAGAATATTTGAGAATTTATAAAAACTTACAAATGCCGCAATGTTGTCCTTTGTGTCTCTGAGAATCGCCTATTGTGAGAAGAGTCATATTTGAAATTATATAAGAAAATGAAAGAGTTTGTATCAGAGAGTGAGATGATTGTTGATGCAAAACAAGTATATCAGGCATTGTATTTATAGGCGAAATTGTATGAGAAAGTGAATAAATGAGGTGGTTGGTGGTTGCATACATGCATGATGCATGTCACTCATGCGCCAAGTCAAATGGCGCCTACATGCAATTTAGAGAGCACGCGCCATTCAACTTGGCGTGGGGCAGGCCTAGTTGTAGCATAGGTGGCAGGCTAGGGGGAGGCTAGGGGCAGGCTATGGGCAGACTAGGCGTAGGCTTTTCTGTATGCATGTAAGATGATTGGACATGTAGGGAGGCACCATTTGACTTGGCAAATGAGTACAAAATTGAAAGATGTTGCCATCTCAATTGGCGAATTAGTGGTGGCTTACTTTTGTATTGTTCAAATTCAATGCAGCCTATTTAATCCTACATGTATCTAAAGGCCTCTACACTCAACCACTCAAACACTCAAACATTCAGACATTCAAACAATCAGACACTCAAACACTCAAACACTCAAACACTCAAACACTCAAACCTTCAAACATTCAAACACAATTGCCTTTACACCACCATACGTTATCAGTGCACATTTCAACGGTGAGACGTACATTTGTCCCACCTCTGGGTTTTTGTTTAGAGACACGGAGAACATCTGATTTTGTTTAAACAGGAAAGCCAATTTCTTTTATTTCAAAAAATGATTGGAGGTCAAACTTGGACGAGGTCCTGTGACACAAATCTTCTATCAAAATCCATTTTTTGTGAGAACCAAATAAGATATTATAAGGTAGAGGTTCAAGATAATGAGGACCTTCAGAATATGTTTTCCAGTCATGAGTATTTTGGGTATGACTCAATTGAGTTGTACATTATGCTACGGGAGCCTCATTTGTCACGACCAACTCAGTCACAAGTGTTGATCCTTTCGAAGACGAACAAGCAGAAGTAGATGTCGTTGACGAAGAAGAGGAAAATGAAGAGTTAGAGTTTGATGACATAGTCAACGATGATTCTGAAGACGATGGAATACCTGGAATACCTCTGAATGAGATCTACACACCACCTCCATGCATGACGAACTTCAACATGGGCGGAGATGAATCGTCCTCTGATGTTTTTTTCAATCCGTATATGCAGTCCGATGAAAATTTAAAAGAGAAAGACAAATTTTGTAATAGAGAAGATTGTATCCGAGCCATAAAAAAGTTTCACATGCTAAACTTTGTCGATTTTAAAGTAGATCGGGTAAATCCAGAAAGTACAAGCTCATGTTTGTTCATCCAGATTGTATGTTCAGGCTCACTGCATCATACAGGTTAAGAGGTGATTGTTGGGTGATAGGTTCTATGTCCACCCACACGTGCGTCAATTCTACTCAATCACAGGATCATCGTAAACTAAATTATGATCTCATATGTCAAGAAATCCTACCTCTCGTCAGCAATGATCTGTCTTTGAAGGTGAAAATCATAATCTCTCATATCACTATGGTATACAACTATACTTTGTCATATCGAAAGGCGTGGTTAGCAAAGACCAAGGCGATTGAAAAGGTATATGGAAACTGGGAGGAGTCATACAAAGAATTTTTGCGCTACCTACATGCACTTCAGACGTATTCTCCAGGAACTGTTTATATTATGGAAACATTGTCGGCGTACGCCCCAGATGGTACTCATGTCACCGAAATGGAATATTCAGTCGAGTGTTCTGGGATTTTCAACCTTGCATCACAGGGTTTACGTCATGCAAACCTATTATTCAAATTGATGGAACGTGGTTATACGAGAAATACAAAGGCACGCTACTGATGGCAGTTGCACAAGATGGCAACAACAACATTTTCCCAATTGCCTTTGATCTAGTCGAGGGAGATATTGGTGATGCTTGGAGTTTCTTTCTCAGGAATCTCCGAACACACGTGGCTCCTCAACCCGATCTCTATTTGATCTCCGACCGACATACATCTATTAAGAGTGCATACAATAATCCTGTAAACGGTTGGCATAACCCTCCTTCTACGTATGTCTACTGCATTAGACATATCGTACGAAATTTCACGAGGGAGATCAAAGACAAGGCTCTTAGGAAAACAGTTATGAATGCGGGGTATACATTAACACAACCTACGTTCAAACACTATCACAACGAGATCAGATTGTCAAATCCGGACGCATGTAGGTGGATCGATAATATTCCGATGGAGAAATGGACAAGGTCATACGATAATGGACAATGATGGGGCCACATGACAACAAATCTTATTGAATCCACGAACAGTGTATTCAAAGGCATATGAAACCTCCCTGTAACCGCTTTGGTCAAATGAACATATTTTAGGATGGCTTCGTTGTTTTCCAAAAGAAGTGAAATGTGGAATGCGGTCTTACAATCGGGACAATTATGGAGTGAAAGCTGCATGAAGTATATTAAGGCAGAAAGTACCAAAGCCAACACCCATCTGGTTATAAGGTTAGACCGACACAGCCACAACTTCATTGTCAAAGAGATAATCGACCACAACGAGGGGATGTCAAGACAAGAGTATAGGGTTATACTACCATCTCGTTGGTGCGATTGTGATAAGTTTCAAGCCTTTCGTATGCCTTGCTCTCATGTCATTGCGGCATGTGCGTCTACTCATCAAGATGCATTACAACTTCTATCTTCCATTTATAAGTCTGAAACCTTGCTCGACTTATACAACAATGGCTTCCCATTGGTAGCAAAACCTGATTATCGGCCTGCATACGACGGGGAAATAATATGGCACAACGATCAAATGCGAAGGAATAAAAAGGGTCATCCCAAAAGCAAGTGTATCACAACTGAAATGGACTCCCTTGACAAGCTAGAAAGAAAGTGTGGTTTATGTCATTAGGTCGGACACAATCGAAAAAATTGTCTCACTCAGGCTACAAGCTCGACAACATAAAAACTGTATGCAAACCATCTGCACTTTTTTAAGTTCTAAACATTATTGTTTTCATTAAGAGCATTTGTTACAATAAACCATACACAAACAGCAAATAAAAACACGATAAAACGTCTAAGAAATTACAACCGTCAAAACAATTTCATCTGAGCCATGCATCATCACCATTACGTCTCTGTTTGTTCTGACTTCCTCCAACCAAAAATTAGGTCTTCCAGTTGCAAGTGAGGTGGTTTTTCTTCTTATCTGAATCCTTCTAATTTAATCCCCAGCCTCGATGTCTCCCTCTAGCCATCGCATCAACTCTCTCTTCAGACGCTTCATGGGGTAAATGTGTCAAAATTTCATTTTCATCGGAGGTTTGGTGATCGAGAAAATAACGTATCCATCTCTAGTGAAAATCATGGGAGATGTCATGACGCAAATAACAGAGAAAAAATAAGAAGACGGTGCGAGAAAGTGTGAAGAACAATGGAGAAATGGATGATTTATTTATAAAAAAAAACACAATTGCACGTAGTAGCCAAGTGAGATGGCGCTTCCTCTCCTTTTTATAGTGCATGCGTCATCTCACTTGACTAAAACAAAGTACATGCGCCAAGTGAGATGGCGCCAAGACAAAAAGGTGACTGTATGCGTCATCTCACTTGACTCCTCCATTATGGAATTTTCTGAAACATAATTATTACGTAATTTTCTCCGAAACATAATTATTTATATTATTTTTTTAATACTTGATTATTACTATAAAAAAAATTCACCATTTATTATTTGAGATAGCAGCTCACAATATACTTTAATAATATTTTTCTCAATATCATAGTTGTTCCGAGCTTGCCAGTTTTTTTTTTCTTCACATTTATAAATTATTTAATAGTCATATAAATCATCTTTGGCTGTTCATTCGTCTCAATATTTAAGGGGGGATTCGTATTACAAAATATTAGCAACCTTTTTCATTGTTAAAAAAAGCACTATATATATATATATATATATATATATATATATATATATATATATATATATATATATATATATATATATTGCCAAATTATTTTATGACTTGTCTATACTAATAAATATATCACTCAGAATATATAATGTAGTTCAAATATACCAAATATGAAGTCTCCGAATACAAGTGGAACAAAGAGCAAAATCTAACAAGAAAAAAAGCCTTCTTTCAAGCTCACTTTATTCAAACTCATTTGTTAGGAAAAACAAAATAGAACAAAAACTCTCCTTAAAATTCACTGCTACTGAGAAATGCTAAACAAATCAACCAAGGACAACTTCTAGTAGGTATAGCCCTTGACGAACATTCCCGCCTTGGCTTCTTCATTTTCACCTTCGGCCGAGTATCTTCCAAGCTGAGCCAAGGAGTTAGCTTTGGCACGGACCAAAAGAGACTTCTGAGCTGCTTCCACATTCTCAGGGCGACCTTGCCATGTCTTAAGCACACTGTTCTGCAGTGCTCGTGCATATGAGAAAGACACGTGCCATGGGTTGGGACTTTGGTTCATTGCATTAAGGTTTAGTGTTGCTTCAACTTCTGATTGTCCACCTGACAAAAACTGCAAATAGAAACAAACACGGCTAGTTTAATAATCCAGCGGTTCTCAATTTCAATAATAATTTCAAATTTTCACATTGACAGCATATCACAATTAAACTCGTCAATTCATATGAAGAGGAAACAATAGGTTAAGTGCGGTAACTGTACCATGATTCCTGGAACTGCAGGAGGAACTCTTCTTTTAAGCATGGTTAGAGTATATTTGGCAATGGTTTCTGGAGAAGCCTTTTCCTTGTGCTCGGCGCCGGGTGTAACCATGCTAGGTTTGAGCAAAATTCCCTCAAAAAGGACATTGTTTTGGGCCAGATAGAAGAAGACTTCCGACCATACCTTCTCGGCAACTTCAAGTGTTCTCTCAATCGGATGATCCCCATCAAGAAGAATTTCAGGTTCAACTATTGGAACAAGACCATTGTCCTGCAATGGATTACAAGTTTACAACAAGAAGGACCGTTAAGTATGTCCGTAACTCTAACGATAGACTAATTACAATAAACAAACATTCATTGAAGGTAGGAATACCTGTGAGATAGCAGCGTATCGTGCAAGTCCCCATGCTGCTTCCTTAATAGCTAAAGCAGAAGGACCAGATGGGATGCTAACAACTGTTCTCCTGCATAATTCAAAGCACACAACCATTTAAACTCGATTTTTCAATGCATCCTATAAACAACAAAGTTTCATAAACAAGTCACAAAGAATAGCTTACCACTTAGCAAATCGAGCACCTTGCTTGTAGTATTCAGCAGATCTAGAAGCCAATCCATCTAACCCTTGGCACCAAGATTCATTGTTTGACCCTGGTAGAGGAACCAAACCCTACAAAACCAAATTGTGATCAATCAATCACTGAGACAAACGAAAAAAAACTGACGTAAACAACTTATGGCAAGTATATAAGTTGTTTTTAGCACTTAATCAAATTGCTTATTCAATTAGAACCCAAATCCAATATTACTCACAAACAATCACAAGCAACATACCTTATCAACTTTGATGCCAGGAACAATGTTTCCCTCACGAAGAACATCAACAAACTTCTTCCCATCAGTTGTTGACTGATAAAGAGTTTCCTCAAAAAGAATCGAGCCGGAAACATATTCGCCGAGACCCGGTGTTGTCAACAGAAGTTGCCTATAAGCCTGACGATTAGCCTCAGTATTATCCAATCCAATAGACGCCAAACGCTTCCCAGCAGTTGCATTAGACTCATCAATCGCAAGAATTCCACGACCACGAGACGCAACCGTTTTCTACACACAACAATAACAATAACTCAAAAAACCTCCAAACCAAAACCTAGAAAAAAAAACTACAGTACTATTCAAAAGTCAAACAAATGAAAACAATAAACAAAAATCCAATCGAAAAACTGAATATGAAAATCATGAAAGGAGAAGAGAAGTGGATACTTACGGCGGTTAGAACGAGTTCATCGGAGTAAGAAGAAGCGCGGATCGGAAGAGAGAGATTACGAGTGGAGGAAACAGAAGATCCACGGCGAGAAGAGAATGGATTATTGGCGATCCATTGGGAAGAGAGAGAGTTGAGTTTTGCAGAAGCCATGGATGAATCAGAACAAGAACAACAATGTGAGAGAGTGATGTACGATGTTGTTTATTTCTTGTGTTTGTTATAACGAGAAAGAGAGGGTTTCGTTTTGTTTTGTGTTGTTTTGTTTGGTTTCTCGTTCACTCCGTCAAAACGTTAGGTGATAGAGAAAGAAACAGACTCAAGCGGTAATACCAAACTCTGTTAACTTCACCTACCCACCATTTTATAGAAGGAAAAAAAATATAATTTGTTTTTTTAGCTCCGTTTTTTATGTGGTTTTTAAATTTAAATTGCTTCATAACTTATCTTTATGGTTACTTATCTTTTGAGATTGGTTAGTTTTAGGATGTTATCTTATTTTCAAAAATCGGGAATTTTGTACGTTCGTACGGGTACCGATATATATTATATTTATTTTAAAATTATTGTCAAATATATTTAAATCAATAATAAAGTTGTTTTATTATTATTCAATATTTTGATCAATAAATTTATGTTTCTGTTATTATTTAATATTTTGATGAATAATTTCATGTTTATGTTATTATTAAATATTTTAATTATTAATTTTAGATTTCTGTTAACTTAATATTTTCGTTAATATTCAATATTTTGATCAGTAACTTCGTATTCTCGTTAATATTCAATATTTTTATTAGTAACTTCATGTTCCCGTTAATATTTAATATTTTGATTAGTAATTTAATAATTATGTTAATATATAATATTTTGTTCAGTAATTTAACATTTTCCGTTAATATTTAATATTTTGATCAATAACTTCATGTTCTCGTTAATATTCAATCATTTAATCAATAACTTCATGTTGTCGTTAATATTCAATATTTTAATTAGTAATTTTATGTTCCACGTTAATATTCAATAGTTTTATCAATAACTTCATGTTCTCGTTAACATTAAATATTTTAATCAGTAACTTCATATTTTCGTTAGTATTCAATATTTTGACAGTTACAGCATGTTCTCGTTAATATTCAAAATTTTGATCAGTATCTTCACGTTCTCATTAATATTCAATATTTTAATCATTAACTTCATTTTCCGTTAATATTCAATATTATTATCAGTAATTTCATGTTCTTATTAATATTCAATATTTTGATCAGTAACTTCATGTTCCCTGTAATATTCAATATTTTGATCAATAACTTCATGTTCACGTTAATATTAAATATTTTGATCATTAACTTCATGTTCCCGTTAATATTCAATATTTTGATTAATAACTTCATGTTTCCCTAAATATTCAATATTTTTATCAGTAACTTCATGAATTTTAGGAAAAAAAATATAGTAATTGATTTAGTTGAACAAATGTGATTGATTTAGTAAAAAAATGTGGTTTCTCATTCTCTGTCTCTTTTGTAAGTATATAATCCACAATGGCACTATGTTTTTTTTTCTTCTTTTTTTTCCTAATTTCTTGTTCTCAATTGTAAAATGAAAAATGTTTTCTATTGTCAGCATTTGATTGGGTTCTTCCTGTTCCTGGCATTGACTATATACACTGCCATGAAAGTTCTGCGGGTTTGTTGGCTGAAAATTTTGATGATATTATTAGAAGCGAAGCAAATTGGACGTTTCGATTGGAATAAAGCAAGATGTCATGTTTCGAAATGGTAGAAGCAGTGTTTCGAATGGGCATATCAAAGCTTGGAGCTTCGAGTGACAGTTATGAGGATATATTCAAAGAAGTCTCGAAATGTTAACAAGGTTATGTCCAAGAAATGCGTTCGAAGCAAAGAAGTGCCAAAACATTTGAAATTCAAATGCAAGCGGGATGTTCGAAATTTGAAATATATGCGCTGGAGCATTTGAAGACGCGTGGAAGCTAGGGAGAGGCATTGCTCTGCATGTTCTGAACGTGGCAGAATCTTATAGCAAGACCGTTATGGTCGAAGTAGTATAAATAGAAGTCTTAGCATTAGGATTTCGTGTGTCATATCTATTGTACAAAAAACTCAGTAAACATTCAAAATACCACATGGCTAGGGAAACGAATGCACGAGCAATGTGCGTATGATAACACCAAGTGTTTATAATTTAATAAAAACTCTTTATCATTTCCAGTATTTTCCTTTGTCTTCATGTCAATACCATTCAAAAGCTTTTGCATTAAAATGTTTTCATTCGAAGTCTTTCTACTGATGCCTTACATTTAAATGCTTTCTTTCCATTTCAAATACTTTACATTTCAGAAACTGTCGTACATTTCATGCCTTTATCTTCAAGCTTTTATCATTCGAACACCTTTTTTTTACTTAAAGTCATTTTACTGCTTTCTTGCATTTGAACGCTTTCTTCATATTTCGAATCTTTTACATTCCAGAGAATCTTTTACATTACATGTTTTTATGCTTCAAAGTCATTTACTTGTCTTTTATGCAGTTTTACATGTCTTTACAATTGAACTTTATTCATGCAATTTAGTTTCGCGCACATTTACTTGATCATGCCTTTAAATCTTTAATAGAGTAATCGAAGTAAGTTAAACACCTACACAACATTCTAAATACCAACCATGAATACCAGTTCTATAATGAGAGTTATCCTAATGACCAATACATCCTAGGATCAATCTAGTCGATTCTGCGAGTTACCAGAGAGATTGAATAACAGTCAGTAAGATTATTCGATAGTTTGGAGGACTAGCGGTTGTTTACCAGAAATCACTGTAAACAAATTGGTACACCTGGTGGGACAAGTCATTGGCCATTACGGAATTTAGAACAGAGTAAAAGATTGTTAAGACATAACCATTGTAAAAATACTCTCTGAGCGATAAGTTTGTTGTTTTATGAACCTTAGAAGTGGTAGAATAACCAATAGCAACCAACCCTTATCCAGAAGAAAACGTTTGAACAAGATGTCTAATTCTGACAATCAACAAGGGGAACAAAATATCCCACATGCAACAGGCACTAATATGTCAGATTCAATGGGAATATCTAATGTGACCCCTTCGAATGCACAGTCTGTTGCTTCCTCCACCAGTAATATAGCCACCAATGGAATAAGTGGCATATCAACTAACAGTTCGATCCTAGGAAATACTGGAACCATTGGTTATCCTGGGGGATTCGTCCCACCATCAGGGACACAAACCCATTTCGCCACCCCACTAACTAGACCACCCGGTTTCGATGGTAATAGAACCAGAAATTCCTCTTATGGAATGCCAACGTCTTTTATGGCAGGCTTACACAATTCCACATCGAATTCATCACTACAATTAGGGTCTGGGTCTGGGGCAAATCAATTTATGACAAATAACCAAGGGTCAGTGGGTTATAGTGCAATGCCTATTTTAACCACAGAAAATCAGTTGGCTTTTAGGCAATTAATGGATGACAGTAACCATAATATGATAGGGGTATTAGCACAAACTATGCAGGAAATATTTGCCCCAATAGTACAAAATGTGACTGTGACAAACAGAGAAAACGCAGATAACATGAGTCGAATAGCAGATTTCTTTGCTCCCCCAGAGAGGCGTAGGCAGAATCAGGCGGGAGTTCGAGCGAACGTACCTATTATAGAACAAGTTGCTAACAACCCAACCTATAGACCAGCCAGAGAGGAGGTTAACTTGGGGGCAAGGGCACAAAGGCTAGAAGCCCCAATGATCCAAGGCCCACAAAGGGAAATTATGGAACTAGGGGCAAGGGTCGAAAGGCTGGAAGTCCCAGAGTTTCGAGAAGAACAACCTAGAGGGGTTGTCATGGTGGGTCGAAATCAAGATGTTGATGCAGTCGTTCATAGAATTCGAAACGATAACATCTTGGCAAAAAATAATTTAACCACCATGATAGAGAGAATCATGGCCCAGAATGGCCTCAACACAGGAATTAGAAGGCCAAATTATGCCTCCCCTATATTAGATTACATAATGCACACTGATTTACCAAGGGGATATAAAGTCCCTAAATTTACAAAGTTTGCTGGGGATACCAATGAGTCAACAGTCGAACATATAGCCAGGTATCTAACCGAAGCGGGAGATATAGCCAATAATGAAGACCTCAGGATCAAATATTTCCCAAGTTCCCTGACTAAGAACGCTTTCACATGGTTCACCACTTTGCCTCCTGGGTCCATTGATACTTGGGCTCTTTTGGAGAGATTATTCCATGAGCAGTTCTACATGGGACAATCAAAAATAAGTCTGAAGGAACTAGCCAGTGTCAAGAGAAAGTTCACTGAACCCATAGATGATTATCTGAATAGATTCAGGCTTTTGAAATCTAGATGTTTCACAGTAGTGCCTGAACATGAGTTAGTCGAAATGGCCGCTGGCGGCTTGGATTACTCTATTCGAAAGAAACTAGACACTCAATATTTAAGGGATATGGCTCAATTAGCCGATAGGGTTCGACAGATCGAAAGGCTAAAGGCCGAAAAGGCCAGAGTCTTTAAAAATAACAAGAAGGAAAGGATCTCCTATGTTGGAACTGAGGAAGCAGAAGATTATCCTGAATTCGAATTCGAAGAGGTCGAAATTGACCTCGCTGAATTAAAACAGGCACCACCTTACTCCTGCAAATTATTAGTTCCCACAAAAGGGAAAGAAATTGTTGAAAATGAGAAAAGTGACAAATTCCCAAAGAAGGTTTATACCTTCGATGTCACTAAATGTGACGAGTATTTTGATTTACTTGTCAAAGATGGCCAACTCATTGTGCCATCAAATGTCAAAATACCTCCTTTAGATCAAAGAAAGAAAAGAGGATTTTGCAAATATCATAGTTTCCTAGGCCACAAAACCTCATAGTGTTTTCTTTTCAGGGACCTAATTCAGAATGCAATTAAAGATGGCAGACTGAAGTTTGCTGATAAGGCAAAAATGAAAGTGGACGAAGACCCTTTGGACGTCGCAAACACCAATTACTCCGAACCTGCATGCATTGGAGAAATTAACATGGTGGAAGCTGACCAAAGTGACGCTCCAGTGGGAGAGAAAGGTACTGAAAATGAAGGTTGGGTGATAGTCGATGTCAATAAGGGGGTCACTGAAGACGTCCACAAGCAACCAGGGACTTCGATTGAAGCAGCACCTCTAGCTGTTGCAGAAGAAATCCAGGCTACTGAAGGCCAGGAAAACCAAAACCAAGAATTGACACAGGTTACTGAAGGCCTGAGGCTGGAATTGGAGAAAGTCCAAATCACGAAGCCAACCTCCCCTCAGAAAGAAATATGGGACACTTTAGGGGAACCCAGTGGAAAATTTGACTATTTGGTCAAATATTCTGCCCCAGAGAGTTCAAAGGTCCACATTGAAGATATAAAACCCACAGGATGGGGAGATGATGACGCTAAGGGGGAGGATGTTGAGGTAAACATGATGGATATGGAGAGACCTCGCTCTGAGATGGAGGAGGTAGAGAGATACTTAGAAAAAGAGAAGTATAAAATGGAGGATAATCATGCTGGAGATGCTAGTCTCAAGGATTACCTCATGATGTGCCATAAGGGAGATACAGGAATGATACTATGCCCTAGGTGCAGCATCCTCTGCAATCAGAGAATCGCTGCGAACTTCGAGAGGGTACAGAGGGCGCGAACTGGCAACAACTGGCGCCAGGATAACCAACTATTCAGGTGTTATCCTAAGGCTGGAGAAAGTTTGCTGGAATTTGTGTTTCGCTGCTACAAAGGGGCAACCAGATGCTTGATATGCCCAAGGTGTTCTGCTGTGTATGATCAAAGCATGGCCAGAGCCTTTGAAACAGTCCCCTTCGCCCCTTGCTGGAACCATCAAGAAACTGTTCAGATGGGCCCATGTTTCGATAGCAAATACAAACAACGAAGGCCTGATAGTCCTCATCCCAAGGGTGCTCGAAGAGTGACGTTCAAACTCCCTGCTGAAGTGCCAACAGACAGATGGATGCAAGTCAGAAATGACAAAGGCAAAGACAAATGGAGAAACACTGAACGAAACGCATGCCATGATATGACATACAGAAGGCAATTCAACATAGCAAAGAGGGAAGATGTGAGATTAGAGAACTACAAAGGAAGAAACCCCATGTCAAGATCCCAGTGGCGAAGGAAACGGAGGATTCGAAAGGCTGAAAGGGAAGCTGTGGCAAATAAAGGGACAACTTCAACAAAGAACCAAGGTGAATCTAGCACCAATAAACCCATACCAAAAAATCAAACTGAAGACAAACCCCCAGTTAATAGGAGGCTCTTTTCTGAAGTACAACTAGATGAACCAAAGGAATACACTCCAGGTCCAGAAGAAGACGAAGATATGATAACGGACAACTTCGAATCAGAGGGGGAGTCTTCGTTCAACCTCAATTGCAACGTGGTATCTGTGCTTCCCTGTGAGTTTGGACAGGAAACTGAAATTGATGAATATGAGGAAGAAGATACCATAGACCTGATGAAGCATAAGCCTGTGTGCTACTATGTGATGGATAATGGGGCTGTCGAGGAGCAGAATGCGTTCTTCGAACGCCCAGAACCAGCTATGAAGAACCATCTTAAGCCACTATTTATTCGGGCAAAGGTTGGTGTCCATGGCATGAATAAGGTTCTAGTGGATAGGGGTTCTGCAGTCAACTTAATACCTCACTTCATGCTGAAAAGGTTAGAAATACGCGAAGGAGACATCAAGCCCCACAATATGGTTATATCCAATTATGAAGGGAAAGTAGGCAAAACACTGGGGGTGGTTCAATTGGACTTGACAATAGGCTCAAGCTGTAGGCCCACCATGTTCATGGTGATCGAAGCCAAGGCCAACTACAACTTGTTGCTGGGAAGGGAGTGGATCCATGGCGTAGGGGCAGTTCCTTCGTCAATGCACCAGCGATTAGTTTTATGGAGAGAAGATGGGATCGTGGAAAACATTGAAGCAGACCAGAGTTACTTCATGTCAACAGTCAACTTAGTTGACAAGAGGAATTATGACAAACATCTGGCAAAGATTGCTCCATATGTCCCAAATGATGAAATCAACGAAACCAGAAACGCCCACTACTATATGACCCTTCGCCATGATGGCCTATACTGGGATAGAAGAATAATCAGTGAAGACAAAGGAGTCGAAAGTACTATACAAAGACGGCCAGCAGGCTGGGAATTCGACAACCTTACTCATGACTGAGTCCTCCTTTTTCGAAAGGATTTTGGCCTATATGGCTGAAAACGAATCAAAGGCAGCCTTAGAGGCTGAAATGAATAAACTGGCTGTAAAGATGAACGAATTAAATGGGGATAGCTCGAAAGGCTCACCCTTTAAAGAACTTGAGATAGATCAAAGGCTGGACGCCATCTATGATAAAGAACCCTTAGGCTTCGAAAGGGACCCCATAGACTCAGGTGCCAAAATGTTGGCGCAGGATCCACTCGAAGAAGTGAACTTAGGGGATGAAAACACGAAAAGAATAACCTACATAAGTGCAAAACTTAGCCCAGGCCTCAAGCAGGAAGTGATCGAAGTCCTCAAGAAAAACAAAGATTGCTTCGCATGGGATTATGACGAAATGCCTGGTTTAAAGAGGGAGTTAGTCGAACACAGACTTCCAATCAAAGATGGCAAGAAGCCCATCAAGCAAACTCCTAGAAGATTCACGCCAGCGGTTCTCACAAAGATTAAAGTTGAGATCGAAAGGTTGCTACGTTGCAGATTCATCAGAACCACAAGGTATGTCAAATGGTTAGCAAATATAGTACCTGTTATTAAGAAAAATGGTTCTTTGAGAATCTGCATAGATTTTAGGGATTTAAACACTGCAACCCCTAAGGATGAGTACTCCATGCCTGTGGCAGAAATGCTAGTAGACTCTGCTGCAGGATTCGAATATTTGAGTATGTTAGATGGATACTCTGGGTATTATCAAATTTTTATTACTGAAGAAGATGTTTCCAAGACAGCATTTCGTTGCCCAGGAGCCTTAGGCACCTACGAATGGGTGGTGATGCCTTTTGGTTTAAAAAACGCTGGGGCAACTTATCAAAGGGCAATGAATTCGATTTTCCATGATTTCATTGAAACCTTTATGCAGGTGTATATTGATGATATAGTCATCAAATCTATATCTGCAGAAACCCATTTGCATCATTTGAGCCAATCATTCGAACAAATGAGAAAACATGGCTTAAAGATGAATCCCCTTAAATGTGCATTTTTTGTGCAGGCTGGAGATTTCCTTGGCTTTATGGTTCACAAGAAAGGAATTGAGATCAACCAAAACAAAACCAAAGCCATAATGGAGACGAAAGCACGTACGTCAAAAAGGGAGCTGCAATCTTTGCTAGGGAAGATTAACTTTCTCAGAAGGTTCATTTCGAATCTGAGTGGAAGAACCCAAGTTTTCTCTCCGTTGCTTCGTTTAAAGCAAGGCCAAGCCTTCAAATGGAACGAAGCCCATCAGGAGGCATTTGACAAGATAAAAAGATATCTCTCTCAGCCTCTCATCTTGTCTCCACCTTCATGGGGAAAGCCCATGAGATTGTACATATTTGCCTCTGAAGTTAGTATAGGTAGTATGTTAGCACAAGAAGATAGCAATGGCACCGAAAGAGCCATATACTATTTAAGTAGAGTATTGAATGATACAGAGACCAGATATAGCAATTTAGAAAAGCTATGTCTCTGTTTGTACTTCTCTTGTATGAAACTCAAGTATTATATAAAGTCTGTTGATGTTTATGTTTCATCTCATTTCGATGTCATTAAACACATGCTTTCGAAACCAATAATGCATAGCAGAGTTGGTAAATGGGCTTTAGCCTTAACATAATATTCTTTGACTTTCATGCCTTTAAAAGCTATGAAAGGCCAAGTGATTTCTGATTTCATTGTGGACCATTCATTGGTTGAGCAGACTGTCATGAGTTACGTCGAAATGCAACCATGGAAATTATACTTTGATGGTTCGACCCACAGGAATGGAAGTGGTGTTGGAGTCCTTATAATTTCTCCTGAAGGAATTCCAACAAAATTCAAGTATAAATTAGATGGTCCTCGTTGCTCGAACAACGAAGCTGAGTATGAAGCGCTCATCGTTGGACTTGAAGCTTTGTTGGAATTGGGGGCAACTAGAGTCGAAATTAAAGGAGACTCAAAATTAGTGGTCAAGCAAATAACAAAGGAGTATAAATGCATAAAGGAAAACCTGATGATATACTTCGTCATAGTTAACAGGCTACTTAGGAAATTTGAATACATGGATATTCAACATATACCAAGAATAGAAAACCAAGAAGCAAATGACTTAGCACAGTTGGCTTCAGGTTATAAAGTTTCTGCCAGAAACTTTGAGGATTTAGTTGAATTAAGGGGTAGAGTTATGGCTACTAGATTCACACCATCAGATCTAGAGAGTATGAAATTGGGTTATGTTGAGAAACAGGGATTCGAAATATTAGCCATAAACACTTTATCAGATGCAGATTGGCGAAGTCCACTTGTGAGTTATTTAACAAACCCAACTCTGAATGTTGATAGGAAGACAAAATATAGAGCATTGTCATATGTCCTCATGGGAAACGAATTGTTCAAAAAAACCCAAGAAGGCGTATTACTGAAGTGCCTAGGAGAAAGTGAGGCATACTTAGCATTGTCAGAAGTCCACAATGGGGCATGTGGGGCACATCAAGCAGGTCATAAAATGAAATGGCTGTTATTTCGATATGGCATGTATTGGCCCAGCATGCTCAAAGATTGTATAGACTTTGCTAAAGGTTGTGAAGAATGTCAGAAACATGCAGGGATTCAACGTGCCCCTGCAAGTGAGTTACATTCAATCATTAAACCATGGCCATGTAGAGGATGGGCATTGGATCTAATAGGAGAAATAAATCCTGCTTCGTCTAAAGGACAGAAATATATCTTGGTAGGAATAGATTATTTTACCAAGTGGATCGAAGCAATACCATTAATAGTTGCTGATCAAGAGGCTGTTATTGAGTTTATACAGAAACAAATTATCTATAGGTTCGGATTGCCAGAGAGCATAACCACAGACCAAGGCTCTGTGTTTACTG
Source organism: Vicia faba (assembly GCA_948472305.1). Taxonomy (NCBI): domain Eukaryota; kingdom Viridiplantae; phylum Streptophyta; class Magnoliopsida; order Fabales; family Fabaceae; genus Vicia; species Vicia faba. The sequence goes on from OX451738.1 coordinate 1,110,356,396, forward strand.
GTAGAGAGATGCAAGAATTTGCTCAAGAAATGGGGTTTAGATTACTAACATCAACACCATATTATGCTCAAGCAAATGGTAAGGTCGAAGCAGCTAATAAAGTAATAATAGGGTTAATTAAGAAACACATTGGTAAAAAGCCAAGGAACTGGCACAAAACTTTGGACTAAATACTATGGGCCTGTAGAACATCTCCTAAAGAAGCTACTAACACCACGCCTTTCCAACTCACATTTGGTCATGATGCAGTTCTGCCAGTAGAAATTCATCTACAATCAGTTCGAATTCAAAGACAAAACGAAATTCCAGCTGCATTATATTGGGAGATGATGATGAATGAGTTAGTTGAGTTGGATGAAGTTAGATTACATGCATTGGAAATCTTGATGAGACAAAAAGAAAGAGTGGCCAGTACATATAACAAAAGAGTGAAAAGAAAAGCATTCACTATTAATGACTTAGTCTGGAAAGTCATATTGCCCATGGACAAGAAAAATAAAACGTTAGGTAAATGGTCACCTCATTGGGAAGGGCCCTTTCGAATAATAAAGGTATTCTCAAACAATGCATATGAAATCGAAGAGCTGATGGATGATAAACGTATCCTAAAGGTTAATGGGAAATATTTAAAGAAATATAAGCCACGCCTGCAGGAGATTCGAATAATAACAACGTAATTAGAATATCATAAAAATGCCAAAATGGCAATATGGGGTTGCCAAAATGGGGTTGTTCAAATGATTACATACAAAAAGTGATATTTTAACCAAATCAACACTAAGATTTAGAAATAGGAATTATTCTTCAATCTGTTGAAGGTACTTCGAAAAGACTCAAGCCTTTGTTGAGCAAAACGTCTTGCTCCCTCTAAGGTAGCCACTTCTCCTTTGAGTTGTTCTGCAGTTTCCATTTCTGCAAGCCCCTTGTTGAGGAGCTCTTCGAATTGGTTACCAGCAGTATTGGTTTCGTAGGCTAATTGTTGTTCTTGAGCCTCTTTAACCTTCTGTTGAAGTTCCTGAATTTGCCTTTCCCAGAGAAGGATGGACTCAGCTCGAGCCTCATAATCAGTTTTTGCTTGCTTTAGATGCATGGCTTGATCCTCAGCTTCTTGAGAGAGTTTCGAAGCATGCTCATAAGCAGCATCCATTGCAGTTCGTTTTTCTTGAACCTTTTTGGCAGCAAATTCATCTTGGAGAAGGTACCCAGTCACGTTGTCCAGCAAATATTGAAGATCGAACAAGATAGTACTAACTGGCAAGGAGCAGGTAGCAAGGTTGACTTTTGTAAGCAACTCCTTCATAGTGTAGCAAGCTGTGCTATCCTGTTTGAGCACTTCGAACAAATCCACATCAAGAATTGTTCTCCTGATCCTGTTAAGAAGTACAATTCTGTCATCTGTGGGCAACGGATGGCTAGTCGAACTTGTACCAGCCCTAGCAGGTGGAATATCCCTTTGAGCCAGCTTCGCCTTCATGTACCCAATAGGGTCATTTCGTCTCAGGAAAGCAAGCTCCTCTTCAGTCATTCGGGACAAAGACAGTTGAGGGAGTTCCACGCGCAGGGGAGTCACATCCATTTCGACTTCCATGGGTTTATTGGTCGCGTCACCGTCACCTTCATTCGTTTCGTGCTCATTATCTTCTTCATTGTCATCCAAGTCCACCACTTCGATATCTTCGTTCTCGCTGCTATTTGCATCTGACTCAGTCCCAGCAGTCGAACCATCGCTGGCATCTCCTTCCTCAGACCCTTCCTCTGCAGATTCTTCGTTTCTTTGATCAGAATCAGCTTTCTCTCCTTCAACGTGAATGTCCTTTGGGTCCTCTTGAAGGGTTTCAAGAGGGGACTTTTGAAGAGAAGTTCTTTGTAAAGTCTCTGCAGATTCATGAAGCGTTGCTTCATTTGTTTCTTTTAGAGGAGGAGAAGTACTCTGATCATCTTGCTGCTTAGAAGCCCCAGCCAAAACTGCCATATTGGAGGAACCTTTGTTCTGTACAAGATTGCTGGAATCCCCTTGAGGAGAAGAATTGAGCGGAGCAGCAGTTTTCGATGGTGAAGTCGAAGTGGTAAGAGGTGGATTCAAAATGTCCTGCAGAGGCAAGAGAATATTAAAAGCATGCACCAAGGTACTGAATAATTATTTTGTCAAAGATTTAAAGTTCAATCTACCTGTGGACTCTTAGAAGAGAGGTTGCTAGCTATGCGTTCCAACATTACGTTGGAGGTCGAAGATGGAATTTTGGATTTAGGTGAGGGAGCAGCATCCCTGGAATCGAGTCCAGAGACACTAGTTGGTACAACACTTTTGGAAATTTCCTTCTTCTGCTTCTTCTTCAAAGCAGTTGGTAAATTCCCTCCAGCCTTGGGGTCTTCCCCAGTAGTGTTTGTTTTTCGCTTCTTTGGAGTGGTTGGCGGAAGTTTGTTGGTCTGAAAGGATTTAACAATAAGTTAGATGCAAATCATGAAACATTAGTGTATTCGAAACATCAAGGCTAAGTGATTACTTGTGGAGTTGGAGCACTGGTTATTACTGGTGTTGTTGTTGTTGTTGCAGCAATTGTTGTTGGGTTGGATAGGGTCACATTATCAATGGTTTCGACAGAGGCCTGAGAGGCGCTCCCTTCTTTTGACTTTGAAGCAGCAGTCTTTATCCTGATGGCTGAAAATCGAAACAATTAAGGCAAAAGTTAAAAATATAGAAAATGAGAAACATTTGGGATTTTCCCAAGCATTCGCACCTGTGCCTTGATCAGATTTAATCGACATGGCAGAAAGGTCATAGAGAAGATGTCCTGGGAAATCGTGGAGCCAATGTCGAGCCCATGTCACAGTCTCAGATGGCTTTGGTTTCTTTTGAAGATATTTGAACATTTCTTTGCAAGTGAACCACCAAGGGTATGGAGGAAACCAAGCCAGAGCCAGTTCTGGGGTAGGTAATCTAGGAAATTTAGGTGGATGCATTTCGAATGCCAACCTATACCTATCCTCAGGTGACAACCCTGAAGGAAGTTTTAACTTAGAAACTTTTTCTTTGAATTTTTCCTTCAAGGTCTCAACCGCTTGATGCACAGTGGATTCCAAGTGTGTGGGATCATAAGTAGTTTCGAAATAATTTTGAAAAGCCTTAATCTCTTTGGCATGAGTGAACATACCTTTCTTGGATTGTACCTACACATCGAATGCATCAGTTAGTTTCTGCTGAATAGTAAGAGTATCGAACATATAAGTCTGATAGAACTTTGTCCACCATTCTAGAAACCCCTTTGCTGTAAAGTGTGTAGGTTCGAAAGTTATTAGTTCAAAATGGGCGAAGCCTTGGTATTGTTCCTGCTGTAGTTTGGCTTCTCTTGCCTTGAAGGTTCGCCCAGAGGTGATGGCATTTTCCGTTTGGAATAAGGGTTCAGGGATTAGTTGGCACAAGCCAAATTGTCTCGAAACGAAGTTGGGTTGATAAGCAAAAAGGAAAATTTGATTCTTAGCAGGAGTAATTCGTGAAGATATTAGTCTGGGTAGCAAAAAGGCTCTCCATACATCTTGAATTTCTTTGCTTTTGACAGCTTCTGAGAGAGCCATGGTGAACCATGAGGGTCCATGAGCCCTTGAAGCAAAAGGCGCCATGGTCTCTTAGAATTTATGCCTCTTGGATAATATCATGATATATTTTAAGAAGAGAACTTTGAAGTCATCCTTATCATCGTTTGGGGTAAGTCTTCGCAGCCTAGTGCCTTCGATGATTCTATCCGCTATTTCTGGGTCTTGTTCAACAATAGTGTTGGCAGTTGATAGTGAAGGTTCGAACGTGGCATTGAGCCATAACTGGAGTAACCAGAAAGGGCCAGCTAGCAGGATGTTCTTGGAGGTGTGAGATTTCAGACTCGAAACAGCTGACCTTAGACTTTTGTAAAGATCAACTAATAGCAGTTCGCTTAAACACACCCTCCGATTCTCATGCAAATCTCTAGCTAGAGGAATAAACCTACTGGCTACCTGTAGGGATCTGCTGCAAAAGACATACCTTGACAACCATAAGGTAAGGAAAGCAATGTGTTCCACATCCGACACACTGTCTCCTTCAGTGTGATAGTGGCTGATAAACTTTGAAAAGCTAGCTAGCTTGACTTCGAAGTCAATAATACTCGAATGCTCTTCATTGTCAGGAATATAGGTTTCTCCTATTGGTGATAACCCAGTAATGGCTGCTATGTCAAAAAAGGTGGGTGTAATCATTCCACCAGGGAGGTGGAAAGTATTGTAAGTATTGTCCCAGAAATATAGGGACGCGAATAACAATGGGTGGCTATAAGTAAAACCTGGTTTCGATAGTTTAATCAAGTTGTAAATGCCTAATTCTTCCCATTGCTGGGATTTCTTAGCTTCTACTTTATTAAACCAATTGTGATAAGCTGTGTCGGAGGTGGGGCAAGATCGAAATGGTTTGAAGTTACTCTTTACATAATCTAACACAAAAGGGTCCTTAGGGGGAATGATTGGATTTTCCATGGTGGTTGAATCAGAAGACTCTATTGTCTTAGGGGCATCCATTTTATTAAACAGAGGTTTGAAATTATAACAAACAGGGAAAATTTTTCTGGTGTCTTTTAAGATTTCAAAGACTGTAAGAGGGCCCATTAAAGCTAACCTCTTGTCAGCGGCGTTAGTAGGAATTAGTACCTGGGATGCATAAAGCATTTCCTTCTCTTTTGAGATCATCTGGGGAACAAGAACAGATTGACCTTGGTAGGTGCCAACCTTGCTTTCCATTATGGTTCCTGTGGTCTTTCCTTTCTTTTTGGAAGTCTTTTTCAGTTGAGATGAAGTTGAAGAAGACATTGTTGGAAGAATGTTGGAAGTTTAGGGTTTTAGTGAGAAAAGAGGAAGAAAAGATTCAGAATGTGGGAAGAAAAGAAAAGACTAAGTTGATGGGTTTTTATAGTGTGGAAGTTTAAGCATCCACTGAGTAAGATTGTGATACGTGGTAGTCGTGGGTTGGTTTGATGAGGAGGTGGCGTAAAGTTAATATTGGTAATAGGCGTGATTAAATATAATCATTGTTTTGTAACTGCACCATGTTGTGAAATGGTTCAAGGCGGTTAAGGAATCTGAAAAGCATTGTGATTGACGTGACTGGAGTCATATGCAATAAATGTTGCGATGATTCGGAGGTCGCATCAAAATCTTGTGTATATGTTTAAAATAAGTATTTCTCAAAGGAATCGAAATACATATTTTAAAGGGGCATTTTGTTGGCTGAAGATTTTGATGATATTATTAGAAGCGAAGCAAATTGGACGTTTCGATTGGAATAAAGCAAGATGTCATGTTTCGAAATGGTAGAAGCAGTGCTTCGAATGGGCATATCAAAGCTTGGAGCTTCGAGTGACAGTTATGAGGATATATTCAAAGAAGTCTCGAAATGTTAACAAGGCTGTGTCCAAGAAATGCGTTCGAAGCAAAGAAGTGCCAAAACATTTGAAATTCAAATGCAAGCGGGATGTTCGAAATTTGAAATATATGCGCTGGAGCATTTGAAGACGCGTGGAAGCTAGGGAGAGGCATTTCTCTGCATGTTCTGAACGTGGCAGAATCTTATAGCAAGACCGTTATGGTCGAAGTAGTATAAATAGAAGTCTTAGCATTAGGATTTCGTGTGTCATATCTATTGTACAAAAAACTCAGTAAACATTCAAAATACCACATGGCTAGGGAAACGAATGCACGAGCAATGTACGTATGATAACACCAAGTGTTTATGATTTAATAAAAACTCTTTATCATTTCCAGTATTTTCCTTTATCTTCATGTCAATACCATTCAAAAGCTTTTGCATTAAAATGTTTTCATTCGAAGTCTTTCTACTGATGCCTTACATTTAAATGCTTTCTTTCCATTTCAAATACTTTACATTTCAGAAACTGTCGTACATTTCATGCCTTTATCTTCAAGCTTTTATCATTCGAACACCTTTTTTTTACTTAAAGTCATTTTACTGTTTTCTTGCATTTGAACGCTTTCTTCATATTTCGAATCTTTTACATTCCAGAGAATCTTTTACATTACATGTTTTTATGCTTCGAAGTCATTTACTTGCCTTTTATGCAGTTTTACATGTCTTTACAATTGAACTTTATTCATGCAATTTAGTTTCGCACACATTTACTTGATCATGCCTTTAAATCTTTAATAGAGTAATCGAAGTAAGTTAAACACCTACACAACATTCTAAATACCAACCATGAATACCAGTTCTATAATGAGAGTTATCCTAATGACCAATACATCCTAGGATCAATCTAGTCGATCCTGCGAGTTACCAGAGAGATTGAATAACAGTCAGTAAGATTATTCGATAGTTTGGAGGACTAGCGGTTGTTTACCAGAAATCACTGTAAACAGGGTTGTAGATCTTTATTCATTTCAGCATTTTCCTGACATCCTCAAGAATTCTGACCTGCATAAACTACAATCAGAACTTTTGACGTGCCTACCTTCCATGCCTGATTTGCAAAGACTCAAGGATGAAATCTCAAGCTGGCATATTAAAGAACTTTTGTATAATTGTTTGCATGTAAGATTTTCCAGTAGCAAACATACTGATTTTTGTGTTATGGTAATTACTTTACATCTGACTGCTAGTTATAATCTTGTTTTCCCTTTTGTGATTCGAGGAGTGGTGAGGTGTTACTTAGTCTAGCTCACTGATTGATTGTTGATGTATCAGCATGTGTTATTTTCTCTGTATCTTCACTTGTGGATAGATCCTTATAGGTATCCCCCAACTGGGAAAATCTTAGTATCAGGGATCAAACCTTAGCATCATGGTTTGAGGAACCATTCTCTGGCTAATTTTGGGTTTGCTTTCTAAGAAGAAGTATTTTGAGTCTTAAGTGTAACTCCTAACCTGTAACATAAATAGTACTTTCATTCCAATCAAAATTAATAACTCTACCAACACTTTACCAATGAAGACAATAAGCCATGCACATAATAACCCTCATTCTTGCACTTCAAACATGATGTTCAACGTCCTTAACTGAAAAACAAAGAGACATACAAAATGTGAATCATCATAGTGAACAGAAATCATCATATATCAATATGCAACTACATTCAAGTTAGCCTAAAGGATAATCAAATAAGGAAATTAGAAATGAATCCCAATAAAATTGTGTGGTTAAAAGCATGTATTAACTGTTTGTACATAATTGAGTTTCCAACTTTTGTGACTAATAATACATGAACCGTTAGCTTACAGGAAGAATACAAAAAAGGGGAAAACAAAAGAATTTCAAATGAGATTTGCTATAAAAAATACTCTGAAACTAATTGCATGTAAAGCCCTAACCAACCTGGCGAAAGTTTTTAAGCTATGATCGAAGAAAAACTCAAATTCTAATAATCAAATTTATTACGTGTATCCTAACATTTATATCTCCATTACCATAGAGGGAGCCAAGCACATCATCAGAGAAGGAATCAATACCATATTTGCTTCGGTGTTTGTTGACATCTCACCACACAATCAACCAACTCTATAGGGTGTAGCTTCCTGTTTAACGCTCGATGCAACTATAGAAATTTTTGTTTTGAATCAATCTTTATCCTAAATAGAACCCCTCATCTACTCTTCCCTATATCAAAGAATCAATCTTTATCCTAAGCGAAACTCTTGTCCACTTTTCCCCATACCATGAATATTCATCTCTAACAGTGTAGTACTTACGAATCACCGACAAAAAGACCAAGATGATTAGAATTTGAATTCCTATTGACATTTCTAGTGTTTGCACATCAGCACTCAAGTGCTATAAAGCACTAATACACACCCAATTAGTTCCTTCATGTCTGCAAATTCCAATCCTACATTAGACTCAACTCAAACAAAAAGAACCACATTATCAAAAAGACCAAAATCGAACATACGGTAGGCTGAGACGTTCGTGTTCAATAAGGTTCCTGGTGTTTGTTGACGACAGATTAGGAGGTATCAGGGATGTCGGAAGTGGCATACTCTCCTCTATATAACTTATGTTGGAACTTGCTTATAGTAACATTATTGTTATTGTTGTCAAAGTCGAAACATGTGCCTGCAATCTTGAGAATCCAGTAACTTTGGCAATCCGATTCTATTACTCTTTCGTGATTTTGGAATCTGCATTCCTTCGCATAACCCTTGTCGTGTATGATCCTTTACTCATCCATCTTTCTCCATATAAAGTTTTATATATTATTGCACCATGATCTGAGTTCAGTCTTGCATATATTGGCCAACATATCCAAGATCCCTCTATTACAGTTACGTGATGATCATGTGACAACTCTAGTATTCACAAGATATCTCTTTGGCATGGAAATCCGTAAACTTGGTATAAACTGTCGAAGTGCACCAAGGCCATAATGTAGGAAGTAATATGGTGTTTCTCCATTGTTTCAGTATGTAAATTCATTGGTTCAGTTGGTAAATTTATCAGCATCTTTAAACAATACTATAATATGTCTTATCATCATATCAATCGGATCCAACATATAGAATAAATAGAAATATAGTTAATACAATGCATTCTTGTTTACCAAGTCACTTTTGGAGAAGATTATTCATAGTAAGTAACTGTCACAAAATTCGCCTGCTGCAAGTCCTGCGCAATATCAAAATATTTATATTCAATATAATACATCAAGTATGCGTTTTTTCGTGATCAATGTTATCGATTCAAGATGGCAGACCCTGACTGAAGCAAAAAAAAGGCGACTTAAAAAAAGGAACTTACCCTTAGAAATGGTTGTAGAAGACTTGGAATCAAAACCAATGATCAAAGCACATCAATGGTTAATAACAAAACCTAAAAGTTCAATCCTTGTAAGAGGGATGAAAATTGACTTTAATCCACAAATATCCACTTGCAATGATAGAGTACTATTTCAAAATCATATAATGAATCTGAATTGTAAAATATATTTTTACTGACATGCAGTGTGCCTCAACAATTGGATAGACATTCATACAATTACTATATTATCTTGAGAAGATTGTCAAGAAGTTTTCGAAACACAGTTTGATTATAGTCCACAATTACTAATACTTAATGGGCTTCATCCAGAATTAAGTTAACATTGTAAGAATATAGCATACTTATGTTAAGTATGGCAAATTTAGGAGTAAGACTTCACAACAACATTGCACCTGATCGATATAGGTATTCGTAATGAGCTTTTCAGTGTTGTGCAATCTCCGGTTAATGTTCAGTACAACATTTGACTTGTTTCTCTTCAATCGTAAGGAACAACTAGCGGGTATCTGTTTCATATTTCGTGTATGTTAGTGTTGTACCCCAAAATTTGTCCTCTCATTTCTCAAGACATTTCTCACAAGGATTCTCAAAAAATCAAGCTTGCACAAGTACAATTGAATTTTCCAACATCAAGTTAAAGAGGAAATTGTTAAAAAAGGGCAAAGTAGATAAAAACAATTTTTTGACAAAATTGGAGAAAAAACAAGTTTACTTCGATTCACAAGGCTTCGATTGGACTTTGATCTCCTTAATGCCTCCTTCGTTCCATAAGGCAACTCCTTCCTTCTGCATGCTTCGATCCACAAGGAAAAAGGTTTCCTTCGAAGCAACTAGCTTCGATCTAGGGCAGGCAACGCTTATCTTTATACAAGCCTCGTTTGGGAATTTAGGCTTCCTGCATACATCCTTCGATTGCACCCTTTGCATCTGTTGTACCCCAAAATTTTCCCTCTCATTTATCAAGTATTTTCTCACAAGATCTCTTTGGTTCAAGATTGCACAAAGGTTGATCAGCTCTAGGCACCTCCTTAAGCACTGATGATTGAAATTAGGGTTTGAGATTGCACAAGGATAATTGAAATTTTAATGCCTCATATGACTTTCATGGATCATTATGGACCCTCAAGATTTCTCATGTCAAGTTTCAAGTCTTGGATCACATTTTTGCTCAGTCAATTGATCAGTTGACCTAAAAATCAGTTGTATTGGGAAAAAAGTCAACTGTGGTCAATTTACAGTCAAGCTTCATAATTTTTTATCCATATCAACATTGTGAACTCCTATATGTAATTTGATCAAGTTTGGACCACAATTCCTCAAGAAATTTAATCAGATCATCAAAAGGGCAAAATGGTCAAAATTAGGGTTTTGACTGAGAAAGGGCAATTTCTGATTTTTGACCTAGCAAGTGGTTGATTGGTTGGAAAAATGATCTCAAGGATTCAATTGCATCATTTTTACCTAATGACATGACTCAAAACATTGCTCAAGGTCTTTCTTTTGATATTTGAGTTTCAGTCAACTAATCAAAAGTCAATTGTATACTGAAAAGTCAAACTTTGACTTTTTAGTCAAAATCAAGTGTCAAATATCACAATTCATCAAAACATGCCAAAATATGAAACTTGTTCATCAAGAAATCTAAAAGTCAATATTTCATTTTGAAAAGTCAAAATTTTCAAACTTAGAAATTTTTCTAAGTGTTGAAAACTTCATATTTTTTCACAACTTTGAGCCAATTTTTCACCATGATGCATGATGATTCAAAGGAAACTTTCAACATGAAAGTTATAGATCTCAATGAGATCTAAAATATTGCTTTACACAACTTCTCCTAGAAATTCATGTATTTCAAGTTATGATTTTATGAATACATGTTCATGAAACTTGGAAACTTAATGAAATTTTGCCCTAGTTTAGGCAGGATTTTGACCTAACTTCATGGCATTTTTTCACATAGTTCCAAGGGGAATTTTCAAAAGTGATTAAAAGAGGGGTTGTAGATCACATTACAAGATTTATAAAATATCCAAGAACTCATTGAGATCATGTTTGAGCAAGGAGAATTGAAGGCATGAAGTTGGCATTTCATTCTTGAATTATAGGTCATTTCCATGATGAACAAGAATGCAAATCCATGCTAGGCTGCACAATCTTTGCTTTTCAGGCCTCAAACTTGTTTGGAACTCCATAATTAATGTTTGAATAGCTATTTGAGGCTTCAACTCAAGCATTCAATGCATTGCCCATGCTTAATGCCATTTTAGGAAGAAAGTGCACATTGCCATTTTTAAAAAGTAGCTTTATGCACAAAAGTAGTTCTTGAGCTTTGCACTTGTTTTCTTATGATCATACACAATAAATAACCCAAAAGAAACTTTTCTAAAGCCTCTAAACAACTCAGCCCATGCTTGTACTTTGCCTTGAAACCATATTCCCACTTTTCTTCAAAATCAAGTAACATAGCAATCAGTCTATATCTTGTACTTTTGACCCTCTCAAGTACTCTAACCTTCTCCTTACTTATGCATAAGTTGTTTGCATAAAAGTACATGATTTCAAACACCCTCAAAACCTCCCAAGCACCTTGTTGCACAGAACTGCCCAAACTTGACAGTTTTGAGCCAAAACTCTCCATCTCCATTTCCACTTATGCGTTTTGATTCTTAACCATCCAGACACTTTACTTACATCATATACAAGTGATCCAAGCCCCTGTTTCAAGACTGTAACTCCTCCATCACTATCCACCATTTCCAAAACTAAAGCTTGCAACTTGACTTGAGTTTGGAGTTTGAGCCATCCTCAAAGCAAAGTAGGAGTTAGAACATATTCAAGGAGGTCCAGGCAAGCTACAGAAATCATCAGACTATCTCAAAGGTTGCTCAAACTCCATAGACGACTCCAACTGCAAGAGGTAAGTTTTCAAACTTCTATCTCTTCATACAAGCATCATTTGATTCTGATTTATGAAGATAAAATGTAGATACTATTGCCACGAAGCTGAACATATCCATAGTTTGCATTTATATGGCCTAAGCTTATAGAATTTTAGAGTTGAAGTTTCTGAAATTTTTAGGTTTAAAATAAGGGCCAGAAAAATTTGCACTCATCTTGGATTTATAGTTTTAGTTATTTATATGGTTGAATTCGTGGAAAGAAATACCATAACTTTCATGTTTGTACTTTCCATTTTTGTTGAGAGATGAAGAAGTTACAGGTACTCTTCCTGGGCGTGAGGTTGAAGATGAAGTTCAGGCCATGGACTTGATTTGTAATATATATTTTTGGTTTGACATAAGTAAACGGATGTATAGCCACCCCAGTGGTAAGGCAACACGCTGATAACCAAGAGGGCGTGGGTTCAACACCCAGCTGTAGCGGTAGAAATGTTCAATACTAAGCCATTGGATTGACTAGACTTTATACAAATCAAAGTAAAAATCGCCACCGTGCTTTATTGTTTCCAAAGGAATGGGAAAAGAGCGAATAACCCAAAAAGAGGGGGAACGATTCATGGTAAGGGGGTTGGTTATGCAAAGGGAAGGTATTAGCACCCTAAACATCTACGGTACTCCACAGAAACCTCTTTGTAAAATCTGTATATTTTGGCTATAAAAATGTGTTATATATAAAATGGATGGAGGAGGTGAGAAAAGAAATATATTTTTTATGATTTTTGCATCCGCCGCGGTTGTAAACCTTTAGTGCCTACGTACCACATTCCGTGCAATAGGGGATCAGGGTACACGTAGTTCCTCTTTTAAAAGTTTGAAACACAAGTGTGTTAGCTAATTTTAAGAGATAAGACATCATCGTCATTGCCCGTGTGGAAAACATACTTACTACCCACAATCATGAGAAAGGAGAATTTGCATCATCTTAAAGTGGAGGATATGGCTTGGATTTTAAAATCAACAATACCTCACTCAACACCCAAGTGGAAAATATCTCTCTTCACTATATATTGTAGAAGTATAGTTGTTTGCATCACTACAAGGATTGAAAAGAGTCTAACCTTTTGAGAAAAGTTTAAAGATAAAAACCAAAGTGGCAAAATGGTTTGAAATGAGATTAATTGACTTTTATTCTTCTCATAAAAATGTCAAGGTATTATTAAATTGATTGGAGTTCATTTATGAAAATATTTTGAAAATGCATAGACCTAAGTCCAAGTCTATTATGAAAGTGGTTTAAGTTTCAAAACAAGAAGAGTTTTCAAAAGGAGGGAGAATATTTTTGAAATTAAAGAAGATGGGAGGAGGAGAAGAGGCTATCCTAAAGCATAAGGTAAAAGCTAAGGATAAGAACCATCTAACCAACAAGAAGCCAGAACTTGACATTATGAGCCAAGATAGAATTCCCATTCTTTGGATTGAAATCAAGTAAGAAAAGATACTAGACCTCTTCAAATGTATTAAGTCTTCGCTAAAATTGGGCAGAGTAACGGTTATATACGGGTGAATTCCAGATTACAAACAAAGGATGTAATCACAAAAACCTGCACACAAAAACAAATAAGCAACCCAATATCTTGAGGTAAATCTCAAGAGATCCAGACAAAATAATCAGATAAGATCACAAGGTCTCCAAGATAGGCCAAAGTTTCTAATCCTAAGTCCAAGAAAAACTCTTATGCTCCATAATGCCAAGGATAGTAACCAAATAGTCCAAGTACCATTAAGAGTTTTTTAGGGTTTATGTTGATTATTAAGTATCTTATGAAAATAAAAATAAAAGCTCAAGTGAGCAAAATAAAAATGGCAAGAAGATAAATGCTCAAATGAGCAAAGATGAGAATGACATGAAATGAAAAATGCTAAAAAAAATAAATAGTACATAAAGCATAAAAAGAATAAAAGCATAAGATAAAACAAGTCAATAATTAGTGGTTAGTTGGATGACCATCTTGAAACTTGCATTTGGAACTCATTAGAGGATTGGTAGAACCAAAGCCTCCATACAACAAGTTGCATTTACTTTTTGTCAAGTATATCATCCATTTGGAATTCTCATAAGTACCATTTAATGATCAACGATATTTAAGTGATCCGCGTTGACCAAAGGTGTTGTAGATCAATTAAAGGATTGGTAGAACCAAAGCCTCCACACAATGAATCTCAAGGTTATTGGATCAAAGAGATCAAATTAACATACTTGGGCTTGCAATCATAAGTTTAGGTCACGAATGATCATTTATTCGAATCGGAACAAAATTTAGCGCTATGTTAAGCAATCGTAAGTGGACTTATATAGAAGTCACACCTATTTTGAGGCCGGTCAATAACAATCTATGCACCATTTATTTTGAAACATGATATAGAGATCATGCTCCGACAACATTTAGTGCAATGAGAAGGGGATGAGATGAAGAGGATTAGGGCAAAAGATAAATAAACCACTTTTGAATTAAAAATTTAATCAAACTATTATTAAAATCATTCATCCATTTTTGTGGAGTTAAACTCAACACCATGGATCCAATGATGTTAATAAAGCCATGGTAAAAAAAAATCAACCCGAGACAGCCAGAAAATAATCACAAAATAATAATATAATTAATATATACATTAAAAGGTTTAAAAATGTTTTAAAAATGGAAAATAATGAGGAAAATATCAATTATATTCAAATTAATCAAGAAATGAAAAATAAAACCATAGAAAAATCAGAAAAGAGGCCAAGTAATTTTATAAAAAAATTTGGTAATTTTTAAAAGTCAGAAACTATTTTTAAAAATTAAAATAAATGGGTAAAATAAACAAAAATAGTAAAAAAATAGTAAAGTCAGAAACAAAAATAAAATAAGGTCACTGTTATACCCCAAAATTTGCCCTCCCATATTCCTCAAGAAATTGCCAAGCCAAGCTACAAAATTCCCCAAGGGTTGTGCAGTGCAACAGTCTCCCATACAGTCAAAATTAGGGTTTGTGTTCTGATCAAAGAAAGGAAGTTTTCAAAGGTCCAATCAAGTCTCATATGCTTACAAACATGGTCAAGCATCCTCATATCAAGTTTCAAGGCATTCAGCTCAAAATTGCACAGTCAAAACCCTAAATTGCACTACAGTCAACTGTAGGGGCAAAATGGTCATTTGGCAGTCAAAAGTTCAAATTTTTGGTCAATATATCATTTTGAAGCCACAAACATCATTTGATCAATGCTTGATCATGATTCTCAAAGTTTGGCTCAGAAATCATCAAAGATGCAAAAGTTGCTATATTTGGACAGCTGAAAAAGTCAACTGAAATTGACCAGGGCATAACTTTCACATGGATTATCAGAAAAATTCCATCCAAAGCTCATTTTGAAGAGAAAGACATTTCCTACCATTCATCTTCATGTTTCAAGTCCAAGAAATGCTCTCACAAAAAGTTATTAATTTCAACATTACAGGTCATTTTCAAAAGTCAACAAAAAGGGACTTTAAGTCAAAGGCCATAACTTGAGATTGGTAAATCAAAATGACATGGGACCAAAGACATTGGTTAAAGGACTCAAAGACCTTTCCAAAATGTCCAAGAACATGTGAAAAGCTTAAAAATTGAGCAAGTTATGCCTTGTAGAAGTTGGGAAATTTTTGTGAAATGGCAAAAGTCAACTATCATTGAAAATCCAATTTTGACAAAAGGGCCCCATTTTTCTCACTTTGTCCATCCTTGTCATGCCACACACGTGGCCCATGGTTGATTTCAAGACCAAATGTTGACTTTTTTATTTTATTTAATTTTTGATGATTTAATTCATTTTAATTCATTGAAAATTCAAATAAAATTTAAAAATCAATGAAATGGTGTCAAATGAATTTGGACAAGTTCTATGTATCATGAACCAATTCAAAAATCAGGCCAAGGTTCATTTACACACTAGGTCTAGGTTTTGGCTAGAAATTAGGAAAAAATGGTTAATGAACAAACCCTAAAGCCAATTCCTTCTCAAGCATGGATTAAGGTCAAATAGCAAGCCTATTCAATTGCATAATGATCATTCAGTCCAACCCTAACTGGAACATAGCACAAAACTCGTTCAAAGACCATTTGGCAATTTGAAAAATGGACCATAAAATGCAAATCTGATTTCAGGGCTAGGGATCTTCTCAAGCCAAAATTTTTATACCATTAGCATCCTTAAGCAACTCTGAACACGTTCCAATCAATCTCAAGCACAAAAGCTTCAGGAATTGACGCCTAGGACTCAGACTGCATTGCAAAAAATTCACAATCGTATAGCATTCTTTAAGCACTTTTACAACATTCTATGCATTGCATCATGTTTGTTTTGAGCTTCTGAAACTAACCCTTATGCTTGATTGAAGTTTTGCACATTGTACACAAAGATGCCATGGCTGAGTATTAGGGTTCGTGAGATTCAAAATTAGGGATTCCTAAAACAAGAAAAATTAGGGCTCAGCAGTATTACCATTGCATCCAGCACACCAAGACGAAGGGATTGGCATACTCGCGAACAATTTATGATGCCCAGGGTTCTATTCGCTATTTTCTTGAAAACCCCCTAAAGCAACATTTCAAAACCGTTGCCTTCTTTGTTTATGTTTCAGGAAATTGGAAGGGACGATGGCGTGGCACCAGTGGATTGGCTGAGCTTGAATTCGCGCGCGTTTTAAATAAGCACTAACCATTTTCTTTTATATATTTTAGTGACTATTATATGTTAAATGAAATCAACATAGCACAGCTGGCCAAGACACGCGCATGTAATCTCAATGACCTGGGTTCAAGTCCCAGGTCCTGCAAAAATTCAATATCATTTTTCCTTTCCAGGTTCCATGCAACGCTCATATTGATGCTCACCATACACTTCAGCATCAGCCTATCCACGTGTCCCAGGAAACTTATCAAAGGGTCCAGAACAAGGGCATATGGTGGAGGCCAGTCAAAGCATCACACTGGATCCAGAAAGTCAACAAATTCTCACAAAAATGGGCCAGGCCTTTCTAATTAACACCCTCCAAATTGGGGTTCCCTCACCCTGGTTTGCATACTTTGATTATTTTTTTTTATTTTTTATCTTTTTATTTATTATTTCAATTGTCATGTTTTATTGTTTTATTTAATTAATTCTTACAAAAATATAAAAAACACTAAAAATACAGAAAAGGACAAAAAATATATGATTAATTTTGATTCTTTTTTTAATAAATTAAAATGTAATTCATTTAGTTTAATTAGGTTTTAATGTTAATTTTAATTCTTTTTTTCATAATAAAAAATCCAAAAAAAGGTAGAATTAGGTTGATTATTAATTTTTTACATCTTTTTTAATTTTCTCCTTTTTTCTCACAATATTATTATTTATTATTTATTTTCTATAAATCAAAAATTGTACATAAATTGGTTTAGAATTTAATTAGGTTAGAAATTAAATCTTTTTCATAATAAACTTAAAAAATGATAGAACTAGGATTTTAATTTTAATTAACTTTTCTCTTTTTTCTTTTAAACCTAAAAAACACAAAAACATTATTTTTCATTTAATTTTTAATTTTAAAATTCCTTGATTATTTTAATTATCTGTTAAAGGGTCCAATGCCCTAATTTTGTTTAAACTCTTTATTTCGCGCATTTATTTTATATTGTTTAAATACCTCTGTATATGCCCCAAAGCCTTGTAATAAGTTTAGATAAAAACTCTCGGACTTTTTATTTATTCGCTTTATTTTATTTTCAGTCAAATCGGGTTCGGTTTTTTTTGGCGATGTGGACCCGCGCCAGTTGTAATAGTTAGATTTATTTTCTCGCAAATATAACTGTTAATAAATATGCATGAAAGAATGAATGCCCGAAAAATAAAATTGAATCGTTAGATCACCAATGCATGACAAGACAAACAATGAACTGAAAATGACACACAATTCGCACACACCACCCCTAGGGTACGCCTCACCTGTTGCCTTTCGAAAGGTGGTCGTCGAGTAGAGGACATCTTAGTAAGTCCTCATGATCCGGGAACCTGGCATGAGGGTAGCTTCTAAGGTGTCTTCCCATTGCTCCGGTGACCACCACGTCCCTAAAACTCGAATTGACCCGAACACCTCCTACGGTGGTGCTACCTACCTCTCAATGGTGGGAGGGCACTACCTTAAAGGACATTTACACAGACAAATTCCTTAAGGGTAGGTAGGTTCTCCAAGGTACTTGCTCTAATTTCAAACCAAACAAAAACTCTTTTCACCAACACCTTTCAAAAACTTTCAAAACAAACTTTTCAAAACACTCTGACGCACGAGTTGAACGGAAACTTTTCAAAGAATATTTTTGAAACCCACAATGGAAAAGCAAGCACACATTTTGAAAACACATTGAGCAAGTACCTAAGAGCCCATGGATAACCATGGATAAAAAGGATGCTAATACCTTCCCTTTCTATAACCTACCTCCCGAACCGAGAGCAATCTCTATAAAGGAATTTTTCTGTGCTTTTGTCCTTTCCATTTGGAGAAAATAAAAGACGGTGGCGACTCTTGCTTCCGCGACATTTCACGAACCAGCTTTAAAACAGTCAGTTCCAGATCCACCGATCACAGAACTGGCGACTCTGCTGGGGATAAACTTAAAGTGAGGTGTACCTTAGGACTAAGATCACTGTGTTTTCAATTGCTTTCCTTGTATGCTTTAAAATTGTGGGTTGCTTGGGAGTTCTATAGATCCTAACCCGGATCTGGGGGATACCTTTTTAGAAAGTAGCAACAAGGCTGTGAGGGAACTGTGCGGGGTATACCGACATGGTTGAAGCAGTCTGCTACGTTGATGTGGCATTTTGGTGTGTACCGGTAACCCTTGAGTCAGTCAAGGAGAGTACGGGGCCTCCATGTGGTGTCATGAAGCATCAACAGACCTTAGGAACCTTAATTGAACCATCTTGGCCTCTTTAGGGTAGTGAGATAACTGACTTTGGTGCAGTCCGAGGTTGGTTGATACTCGATACTACACTCAATTGAGGGTTGCTTTCCTGGAATATTTCGGTCGCCAGTTCAGTGGCTAAATCGAAACGATGAACAATGAAAGCAATCCCGTGATATTGGGAACCTTAGAACCCGGTTACTTTGATTAGGACAGGATGAACCCACCAACTTCAAGAGGGTACTACCCAGACCCCATGCTGGCCTTAAACCTTAAGGGCCTGTCTTGTGTGCCTTGTGTGCCCTACATGTTTGTCTTTGTAAATATCTGTGTAATCATAGCATCATGACATCATCCAGCATCATATGCATCGACTAACCATTTCAGGGGTTCGAATTTTCATCTTTGTTCTTGTTTTGTAGGACATGGAAACTGTTCGTAGAAAGACAATTCCAATCAGTCTTGTAAGGATCTCTCCTCAGCTTAAGGAGCTTATATCCAGGATTCCTGAGAACTCTTCATTCAGTGAAAGGCATGGAAGCCTCATCAGCTTGGTCAACACCAACATTGAGGAAGATATGATAAAAGTCCTGTTCCAATTCTTTGACCCTCTGCATCACTGTTTCACCTTTTTGGACTATCAGTTGGTACCTACATTGGAGGAGTTCTCCCGACTCCTGAAGATCCCTATTCTTGATCAGCTACCCTTCAACGGTACAGAAAAGGAACCTAAGCTTGAAGAGATTGCTAAAACCTTGCACCTACAGTCATCTGACCTCAAGGGACATTGGGAAGTTAGAAGTGGTATCAAAGGGTTTTTAGCCAGGTTTCTGTTTGAAAAGGCCTATGATTGCTGGAATTCCCTTGACTTGCAAGCTTTTGAAGAGGTTGTGGCCCTCCTTGTTTATGGTTTGGTGTTGTTCCCTAACCCAGATCATCTCATTGATATCAGTGCTGTCCAGATCTTTATGTCCAGGAATCCTATACCTACGTTGCTAGGGGACCTCCTTCACTCATGTTACACTCGAACCATGAGAAAAAGAGGTGTCCTTATGTGTTGCACTCCTCTCCTGGGAAAGTGGTTTATTTCGCACCTTCCACAATCAGTCCTGAAGAACGAGCGGGGTTTGAGATGGTCACAACGGCTGATGACTCTTACACATGCAGATATACATTGGTGCCCTAGGTCCAGAGAAGATGTCACTATCATTGATCGTTGCGGGGAGTATCCTAATGTTCCTTTACTTGGAATCAGAGGGGGTATTACTTATAGTCCATGTCTGGCTTGGAGACAATTTGGTTATGCTCGGAGGGATGGTCCTCATGACATGTTGATTCCTGACATAGTTTTTGACTTCGACAACGATACTCAAGGACTTCGCCAGAGATTTATCAGAGCTTGGAGGATGCCTAGTAGGATAGACAGCAAGACACTGGGGCACAGGAACTCCATTCCTTTGGAGCCTTACCTCAAGTGGGTACGAGCCCGTTCTCAGAAGCTAGTAATGCCTTATCCTCACATGCTTCCAGTAATCAAAGAACCTGCCTTGGAAGGAGAGGTGTCTCATGTTATCCAGCACCCTGATATGCCCACATCCTGGGAAGAGATGCAGAAGAGTTGGATCCAGCTTAAAGAAGAACGGAATTCTCTTGAGACTAGTTTGCATGCCAGTGAAAAGAAGGTCTTGGAGCTCACCCGCCTGTTGCATGAGGAAAGGAGTCTCAACACTTACATAGCTCCAAAGAAGATGCGCAACATATTTTGGATGTAACTTGATCTTTTTGTATTTTTGCCCATGAGGCTTTGATGTATTAAAACAATGATTTTCTTAATAATAAAGTGTGTTCCTTTTGGTCTACAACAAATTTGAATTTTCGAACTCTTGAATGCATTGCATAAACACATATCATTCATCATGTGCATCATAAATACTCTTCTTTTCAGGTTGTTTACCGTTCTTCGCTGTTTATTTCAGCATCATGAACCCTCCTGAATCATCAACCGATGCGGCTATCAAGGCTCTTCAGGCGCAGAACGCCCAGTTTCAGGCGCAAAACGCCCAATTTCAGGAGCTGATCAAGGGCTTGTCTCAGGGTCAACAAGAGTTAAAGACCATGCTGTTGAAGAAGACTAAGAAGAAGAGGAGGACTGTGCTATTTAGCACTGGGCGCAGACTCGGGAACACCTTGCAAATTGAAGCTGAAAGGACTCCTCCATTTGTGACAGAAGGTAGTCACCATGAAAGGGAGGTCACTACTCCTGTGGGCTCTGATACTGAAACAGACTTCAATGACGACCAGTACCCTCCTGCTGAAGACCGGTACAAACAGCTGGAAGACAGATTAAAGGCTGTGGAAGTTCAACGGGTACCTGGATTGGATTTCGGAGACTTGGGGTTATCTACTGGGGTGGTGATCCCACACAAGTTCAAAACACCTGCCTTCGTGAAGTATGATGGGGCTTCCTGTCCCAAGATGCACCTCCGTTCTTATGTAAGGAAGATCCAGCCTTACACAGCAGACAAGAACCTTTGGATCCACTTCTTCCAGGAGAGTCTTTCAGGGACTCACCTCGATTGGTTCTATCAGCTAGATGGAATCAGCATTCGTAACTGGGAGGATCTGGCCACTGCTTTTTACAAGCAGTATCAGTATAATGCCGACCTCGCTCCTACGCGTACCCAGCTCCAGGGTATGTCGCTAGGGTCGGGTGAAGGTTTTAAGGAGTATGCTCAGAAATGGAGAGACCTGGCTGGCAGGGTGCAGCCGCCGTTGACGGATCGGGAGCTGGTAGATATGTTCTTGGGGACCCTGTCTGGTCCATTTTTCAACCATCTCATTGGTAATTCCTCTGCTGGGTTTACCGATCTAATCCTGACTGGTGAGAGGATCGAGGCTGGTATAAAATCAGGGAAGATACAGAAAGTTGCCTCCTCCAGCACTGAGAAGAAACCCTTCAAAAAGGAGGCTAGTGCTGTATATAACTCCCGGAGAACAGAGCGACCTGAACACCGCCAATCTGTCAGTGCGGTAATGATTGCCAAACCTGCTGCCGCTCCTCGGCCAACTAATCCTCAAAAGTTTGAAAGACCCCGGAGAGAGTTTACCCGGTTAAGCATGACCTTATCACAAATCCTTCCACAGTTGCTATCCACCAATTTAGTGACTGTCAAGGAGGCTCCAAAGTTTCCCAACACTGCATCTCCCAAGTTCAATCCAAATGCTCGCTGTGCTTATCACTCTGATAGCCCGGGGCATAACACAGATGACTGTTGGGCCCTAAGGAACAAAGTTCAAGACCTCATTGATGCCAAGGAGATACAGTTTGAGGCGCCCGAGGGGCCAAATGTTGTAAATGCTCCCTTGCCCCAGCATGGAGTGAATGCTGTTGAGGAAAATTTGTATGTAGCTTCGGTGGATGATGTTGCTACTCCGTTGCTGATGGTTAAGAGGAATCTGTTGCTAGCCGGTTTATTTCCGGGATGTAGCGAAAGTTGCCCTCTATGTGTTGCTTCCCCTGTTGGTTGTTCTCTGTTGAAGTCAGGCATCCAAAACCTGATAGACAATAGAGAGATTTTGTTTGAAAAGACTGTTGTTCCTGCTGCTCCTGTTGAAGAAGTGTCGATCGTTACCATCTTCAACAACTATTCCGAGGCTCCTTCAAAGAAGCCTATACAAGTTTTGTCAGTTCACAAGAATGTTCCCATCACCATTACTGTTCCGGGGCCTATACCCTACAAATCTGATAAGGCTGTCCCATGGCACTATGGGGCGGATGTTTATGTTCTGGGTGTGAAACAAGAATGCAACATTGATACTGGTGTCTCCAACATCACCGGGCCTGCTAAGGTCACTCGTAGTGGAAGACTGTTCTCGCCAGACATTGCTCCTCCAGCAATTCATAGGCCTTTGATCTTCACACCTGCCAGAGTGCCTGTTTCTCCTTCTGACCAAGTATCCACCCCTGCTGCTGAGTCATCTGATACTCGGGGCAAGGGAGTTGCTGCTGATGTGCCTGCCAGGACGGAGGCACCAAAGACCATTGTTGAGGCTTCCAAGCAGGAAATGGAAGAAATTCTCAAGATAATAAAGAAAAGTGATTTCAATGTTGTGGAACAGCTGGGGCACACCCCCTCTAAAATCTCCATGTTGTCACTGCTGCTGTGTTCAGAGGCCCATGCAAAGGCTCTGATTGCTTTCTTAAAGACTGCCCATGTACCCCAAGATACGACTGCTGACCAGTTCACCGATTGTGTGGCCAACCTAACTGCTGATAATGGCCTGGGTTTCTCTGATGCCGATCTGACAGCAAAGGGGAAGAACCATAATGATGCCCTGCATGTCTCCATTGAATGCAGGGGCACTACTCTTGCTCATGTGCTGGTTGATACAGGTTCCTCATTAAATGTGCTGCCCAAGAAGGCTCTGGATAGGCTGGATTGTGAAGGTCTAGAGCTCAAACCAAGTAGCATTGTTGTCCGGGCCTTTGACGGGTCCAAAAGAATGGTGCATGGTGAAGTGGACATCCCAATCAGGGTTGGGTCACAGGTATTCGATTCAAAGTTCTACGTGATGGATATCCATCCGTCCTATTCTTGTTTGCTGGGTCGCCCATGGATCCACAAAGCTGGAGCTGTGACTTCTACATTGCATCAGAAGCTCAAATACCCGGCCAGGGGGAAGATCGTAACAATGCAAGGGGAGGAGGAATACATGGTCAGCCACCTCAACTCTTTCAGATACGTGGAAATGGATGGGGAGTTCATTGAAACCCCCTTTCAACATTTTGAGGAGGTACCACCAACCTTGGCAACAGCAGAAGATGAAGAGGTTTCTCCTATGAAGATGGCCTCCTTAAAGGACGCCCGGGCTGTGATCGAAAAAGGCGAATGTGCAAACTGGGGCAAGCTCCCTGATCTTACTCCTAAGACTAACAAGTTTGGGCTGGGTTTCACCACGGAAGCTCAGAAAGCGGTGCGCAAGGCAAGAATTGGAAGACCTCCATTGCTCATCACTCAGCATGGAGTGAATGCTATTGGAGAGGAAGATGAAGTGGGAGAGTCAGAGTTCGATAGCTGGATCTACCCAACGGCCGACGGTGGATTGACCAATTGGACTGCTAAAGATTTTACTCCAATAACTTTTGTCTCCCAGTAATGAGTTTCTTTGTTTTTGATTTGTAATAAACAATAATTTGAGACTATATGGCCCGGTGTCTTACCCGGGGCACCGTGGTTTTATTTATGAGGGCTTTTGTTTGTCACCATCATATATCATGAATAAAAGCATTGGACGTTTTTCACATTTCAAATTTTGCGCTCCTTTTCTTTCCTTTCTTTACATATTGCAAAACAGCTGTATTTACACACACACTCACTCGTACAGGTTTCAATCCACTCTGGATCTCACTGGTAACGACTCTGCTACTGCCAGTTATGACTTCGAAAATCCGATCAACTTAGCCGCCGACGAAGGTGAAGATGATTGCGAAGTGCCTGGTGAACTTGCAAGACTGTTACAACAGGAAGAGAGGGCAATTCAACCCCATGAAGAGCCAGTGGAAATAATAAACTTGGGTACGGAGGAAGACAAGAAAGAGGTGAAGATTGGTGCCAACCTAGAACTCAGCGTGAAGCAACGGTTGACTCAGATGCTGCGGGATTATAAAGAAATCTTTGCCTGGTCCTACGAAGATATGCCCGGATTAGATACCGACATTGTGGTCCATCATTTACCAACTAAAGAAGATTTCCCTCCGGTTAAGCAAAAGGTTCGTCGGATGCGTCCAGAGATGTCTGAGAAGATTAAAGCCGAAGTTATGAAGCAGTTTGATGCCGGGTTTCTTGCAGTGACTTCTTACCCTCAGTGGGTTGCTAATGTGGTGCCGGTACCTAAGAAGGATGGCAAGGTCAGGATGTGTGTCGACTACAGGGATCTGAACAGGGCTAGCCCCAAGGATGACTTCCCTCTACCCCACATTGATGTCCTTGTTGATAATACAGCTCAGCATAAAGTGTTCTCTTTCATGGATGGTTTTTCAGGCTACAATCAGATCAAGATGGCACCTGAAGACATGGAAAAGACTACCTTTGTTACTCAGTGGGGCACCTTCTGTTACAAGGTCATGCCGTTCGGGTTAAAGAATGCTGGGGCAACCTACCAACGTGCCATGGTTACCTTATTTCATGATATGATCCACCATGAGATAGAAGTGTATGTGGACGACATGATCGCTAGGTCCCAGACTGAGGAAGAACACCTTGATCATCTGCAGAAACTGTTTGACCGGTTGAAATTGTACAAGCTGAGGTTGAACCCGAACAAGTGCACCTTCGGGGTAAGATCGGGAAAGTTGCTAGGCTTTGTGGTCAGTGATAAAGGAATTCAAGTGGACCCTGCTAAGGTCAAAGCCATTCAAGAGATGCCAGTTCCTAAGACAGAGAAGGAAGTCAGAGGTTTTCTAGGACGTCTGAATTACATTGCTCGGTTCATCTCACATTTAACTGCTACTTGTGAACCAATCTTCAAGCTGCTGAAGAAAGATCAGGTAGTACGTTGGAATGATGAATGCCAGGCTGCTTTTGACCGAATCAAAGAATATCTCCAAGAACCACCCATCCTTATGCCACCAGTTGAAGGGAGACCTTTGATACTTTACCTGACAGTGCTTGACAACGCGATGGGGTGTGTGCTGGGGCAGCATGACGAGTCTGGCCGAAAAGAGCATGCCATTTATTACCTTAGCAAAAAGTTTACCGACTGTGAGACCCGATACTCACTGCTTGAGAAAACTTGCTGCGCTTTGGTATGGGCTGCTCGCCGGCTGAGACAGTATATGCTGACTCATACTACCTTGTTGATTTCAAAAATGGATCCTATAAAGTACATATTCGAAAAGCCTGCTCTGTCTGGGAGAATTGCAAGATGGAAGATGATCTTGACAGAATACGACATTCAGTACACGACCCAAAAAGCCATCAAGGGAAGTGTATTGGCAGACCACCTAGCACATCAAGCTGTGGATGACTACCAATCAATGAACTTCGAGTTTCCAGATGAAAGCATTATGATAGTAACTGACTGTGAGATACCTGGACCGGATGAAGGACCTGAACCAGGATCCCGATGGTCTATGCACTTTGACGGAGCCTCCAATGCTTTGGGAAATGGTATCGGCGCCATAATCGTATCTCCACAAGGTACTCATACTCCACTTACCGCCCGGCTGTGTTTCAACTGTACCAATAACATGGCGGAGTATGAAGCGTGTATCATGGGTCTTCAAGCTGCGATCGACCTGAGGATCAAATTTCTGAGTGTCTTCGGAGATTCCGCTCTTGTGATCAATCAGATCAAAGGAGAGTGGGATACGAAACACCCAAACTTGATTCCTTACAGAGAATGCGTGTTGGCCCTGATCCCCCACTTCACAGAGATAACATTTGAGCACTTTCCAAGAGAAGAGAATCAGCTGGCGGACGCGTTAGCTACAATGTCTTCAATGTTCAAGGTTAAATGGGATAATGAAGCTCCCCGGATCATCATCTGGAAACTGGACGAACCGGCATACTGTTGTGATCTCGAAACTGAATTGGTGACTGAAAAGCCTTGGTACCACGAAGTGAAGAGATATCTGGAAGCTCAGGAATACCCTGAAGGTGCTTCTGTCAATGATAAGAAGTTCCTGAGGAGGTTTGCAGCCAAGTTCTTTCTTAGCAATGGCATCTTGTACAAGCGAAACCAGGATTCAACCCTACTGCGTTGTGTAGATAAGACTGAAGCGGAAAGAATCATGGAAGAGCTACATGATGGGACCTTTGGTACACACTCCAGTGGACATACCATGGCAAAGAAGATTCTACGGGCAGGGTATTACTGGTCCACCATGGAAGCTGATTGCTACCAACATTCTAGGACATGCCATAAATGCCAGGTCTACGCAGATAAAGTGCATGTTCCTCCGGTTCCCCTGAATGTTCTGACTGCGCCTTGGCCATTTGCAATGTGGGGCATAGACATGATCGGTGAGATAAAACCTACGGCATCCAATGGACATCGCTTCATCCTAGTGGCGATTGATTATTTTACGAAGTGGGTTGAGGCAGCATCCTATGCTACGGTAACCAAGACTGTTGTGGCACGGTTCATTCGGCACAACCTGATCTGTCGGTACGGTGTCCCTGAGCGGATTATTACGGATAACGGTACCAATCTGAACAATAAGATGATTGCTGAGCTCTGCGAACAGTTCAAGATACAGCACCATAATTCTTCTCCTTACCGACCGAAGATGAATGGGGCTGTGGAAGCAGCAAATAAGAACATCAAGAAGATCGTGCAAAAGATGACAGTAACGTATAAAGATTGGCACGAGATGTTACCGTTCGCCCTGCATGGGTATCGTACTTCAGCTAGGACGTCAACCGGGGCAACTCCTTTCTCTCTGGTTTATGGCATGGAGGCAGTCTTGCCGATTGAGGTACAAATTCCTTCTCTCCGGATAATGAAGGATGCAAATCTGAATGAAGATGATTGGATCCAGACACGACTTGATCAGCTCAACCTTATTGACGAAAAGAGACTTGCTGCTATCTGTCATGGTCAGACGTATCAGAAACGAATGATCAGGGCATTTAACAAAAAGGTCAGACCACAGGAATATCAAGTCGGGGATCTGGTGATCAAGCGAATCATCCTGCCTCAGAGTGATCCAAGGGGCAAATGGACCCCTACGTACGAAGGGCCATTTGTGGTTAAGCATGTGTTCTCAGGAGGAGCAATGATATTAACCAACATGGATGGTGACGACCTTCCTCACCCCGCCAATGCAGACATAGTTAAAAAATACTACGCATGAAAAAATGACCCGCTAGGCTGACATGCCTAGGCAAAAATAAGGGCTTCCCGTCGAACCAAAAGGGTTCGGGCAAAATGAAGGGATGAAAATGAAAAAATCTGTACACCCGGCAAGTCGAAAACCTGAAAAGGCGGCTTGGGCAAAAATGGGTATCCCGGTGGACTGAAAACCCGAAAGGGCAGTCCAGGCAAAAATTAGGGATAAAAGCGTAATACTATGTCTCATTGGATCACTTTGTATCCAGAATCCGTTACCTACATCAAGTTCAGACGGCATCGATCAATCAGCTTCACTTTCAACCAAGGTCATCAAGTGACGAGACGCACAGAGTATAAAGGCAATAGCAGAATTGAAACCCAGTGGATCATTCATCTTTCACACAGCTGTTTTATTTTTTACAAAACTTGTATAAACTCTTATTCGGCGACGTTCCGCTTACCAGGACGTCAGCCTCTTGTACACAAAGCGCCTATTTTCAGGCTATTCAAAATCAATACAAATATACTTTTCAGTTAAACGTGCCAAGTGTTTTTCTTTTTGTTTTGCGAAGAACGTCCAAAGTTCAATTTGTGATATATGCATTGACAATAATTTGCTAGCTCATAAATATTTGCATACGAAACAAAGAATTAATTGCAGGTGACACCAGAAACAGGGGCAATGAAGAGTTGTCTGAGCAGTCTAATTGTTCTATCCTCTAAGGTACCAAGGTAGGTTCAGTTAAAGAACCTAACCAGGCATCTTAAGTTCCCCAGAGAGTGAGACAGCAAGTCAGTGCATTCTTCCCCAGCATATCAAAAATTCCCCAGGAGAGTCCCATCCAGGTTCCCCAGGAAAGATGGAATTCATCTCCCCAAGCAGTAAGCTTATCCCCAGTAAACTCTGGAAGCTTATCCCCTCGCAGAGCACGAACGCGTCGTCCGGCTTTATTCAAAGAGCTATTTCCTTAACAGGATATAACTGGGTTATCCTCGGCCAAAAGCCACGGAAAGGTCATCGTCAACATAGTTCTTTCCTATCCCCAGCGAAGTCCATTAACACTTCCAACACAACAACGGTATCCCCAACAGAGTTACTATCAATATTCAGCAAGGCATCACTCTTCCCACAGAGTATTGCTTCCCAGCATGGTCGCTAGAGTATCTTTTCTCCCCGCAGAATCCTCCATTTGCCAAGTTTATTCCGCAACGGAGTCATCTTCTCCTACCGGTATCCTTGCAATTATCATCCCCAGCGGAAACAAAATCTATTCTTCGACATCAGCCCAGGATACGACTTCCCGGCACCCGTCAAGGATTTACTTTCCTAGACGAAAACATATATAAAACATCACATACATCATTATAGCATGCATAACGCACTGCATCATACAAATCTCATTTATGTTGAGAACATCATTGCTTGATTCATATCATGCATTGCATATGACTGACTTTTATCTTTCAGGAAAAATTCAGTCAAGTTCTCAAGCTACATTTCAAGACCTAGACTGGTTCAGTCAAAGGCCTCCTCTGGTTCAGTTAAATCGTCCCAAGATTTTCCTGATTGCTTATCCAGTGGAAGACATTTCAAGACCTAGACTGGTTCAGTCAAAGGCCTCCTCTGGTTCAGTTAAATCATCCCAAGATTTTCCTGATTGCTTATCCAGTGGAAGACATTTCAAGACCTAGACTGGTTCAGTCAAAGGCCTTCTCTGGTTCAGTTAAATCGTCCCAAGATTTTCCTGATGCTTATCCCTTTGAAGACATTTCAAGACCTAGACTGGTTCAGTCAAAGGCCTTCTCTGGTTCAGTTAAATCGTCCCAAGATTTTCCTGATGCTTATCCCTTTGAAGACATTTCAAGACCTAGACCGGTTCAGTTAAATCGTCCCAAGATTTTCCTGATTGCTTATCCAGTCAAAGGCCTCCTCTGGTTCAGTTAAATCGTCCCAAGATTTTCCTGATTGCTTATCCAGTGGAAGACATTTCAAGACCTAGACTTATCCAGTCAAAGGCCTCTCTGGTTCAGTCAGATCGACCTTAAGATCTCTCTGATTCTTATCCCCAGTAGAAGACACCCCAGATTTTTCTCAACGAGCGTTGTTGAAGTTAAAAGTCGCTCAAGACTCTCCTACCACTCATGCTAAGGAAGTAATCATCTCTGGTTCTTTCATCACCGTTTGAAGCTCCAGACTCAGCTCTTGTAACCAGTCAGGACACATCTATACCAGGCATCTAAAAATCAACTCCTGCAACGTGTCAGGTACTCATTTTTGTTTTGCAGGTATACAGGTTCTCGCCAAGGAATCTCCTACGCAATCAAACATTCAGATGGCATCTATAAGCCCATCATCCAATCCAGCAATCATCCAGATGGCATCTATAAGCCCATTCCACCATCATTGCTAACATGTGAGCGCAAATTTCCGGGCACTCTAGTGTCCAATCATCTTTTACCCTCGGATTACGAAAGGCACGTCAGCCAATCTGCATCCTCAGGTCTAAGAAGATTGAACAGGGGCAACTGTTATACCCCAAAATTTGCCCTCCCATATTCCTCAAGAAATTGCCAAGCCAAGCTACAAAATTCCCCAAGGGTTGTGCAGTGCAACAGTCTCCCATACAGTCAAAATTAGGGTTTGTGTTCTGATCAAAGAAAGGAAGTTTTCAAAGGTCCAATCAAGTCTCATATGCTTACAAACATGGTCAAGCATCCTCATATCAAGTTTCAAGGCATTCAGCTCAAAATTGCACAGTCAAAACCCTAAATTGCACTACAGTCAACTGTAGGGGCAAAATGGTCATTTGGCAGTCAAAAGTTCAAATTTTTGGTCAATATATCATTTTGAAGCCACAAACATCATTTGATCAATGCTTGATCATGATTCTCAAAGTTTGGCTCAGAAATCATCAAAGATGCAAAAGTTGCTATATTTGGACAGCTGAAAAAGTCAACTGAAATTGACCAGGGCATAACTTTCACATGGATTATCAGAAAAATTCCATCCAAAGCTCATTTTGAAGAGAAAGACATTTCCTACCATTCATCTTCATGTTTCAAGTCCAAGAAATGCTCTCACAAAAAGTTATTAATTTCAACATTACAGGTCATTTTCAAAAGTCAACAAAAAGGGACTTTAAGTCAAAGGCCATAACTTGAGATTGGTAAATCAAAATGACATGGGACCAAAGACATTGGTTAAAGGACTCAAAGACCTTTCCAAAATGTCCAAGAACATGTGAAAAGCTTAAAAATTGAGCAAGTTATGCCTTGTAGAAGTTGGGAAATTTTTGTGAAATGGCAAAAGTCAACTATCATTGAAAATCCAATTTTGACAAAAGGGCCCCATTTTTCTCACTTTGTCCATCCTTGTCATGCCACACACGTGGCCCATGGTTGATTTCAAGACCAAATGTTGACTTTTTTATTTTATTTAATTTTTGATGATTTAATTCATTTTAATTCATTGAAAATTCAAATAAAATTTAAAAATCAATGAAATGGTGTCAAATGAATTTGGACAAGTTCTATGTATCATGAACCAATTCAAAAATCAGGCCAAGGTTCATTTACACACTAGGTCTAGGTTTTGGCTAGAAATTAGGAAAAAATGGTTAATGAACAAACCCTAAAGCCAATTCCTTCTCAAGCATGGATTAAGGTCAAATAGCAAGCCTATTCAATTGCATAATGATCATTCAGTCCAACCCTAACTGGAACATAGCACAAAACTCGTTCAAAGACCATTTGGCAATTTGAAAAATGGACCATAAAATGCAAATCTGATTTCAGGGCTAGGGATCTTCTCAAGCCAAAATTTTTATACCATTAGCATCCTTAAGCAACTCTGAACACGTTCCAATCAATCTCAAGCACAAAAGCTTCAGGAATTGACGCCTAGGACTCAGACTGCATTGCAAAAAATTCACAATCGTATAGCATTCTTTAAGCACTTTTACAACATTCTATGCATTGCATCATGTTTGTTTTGAGCTTCTGAAACTAACCCTTATGCTTGATTGAAGTTTTGCACATTGTACACAAAGATGCCATGGCTGAGTATTAGGGTTCGTGAGATTCAAAATTAGGGATTCCTAAAACAAGAAAAATTAGGGCTCAGCAGTATTACCATTGCATCCAGCACACCAAGACGAAGGGATTGGCATACTCGCGAACAATTTATGATGCCCAGGGTTCTATTCGCTATTTTCTTGAAAACCCCCTAAAGCAACATTTCAAAACCGTTGCCTTCTTTGTTTATGTTTCAGGAAATTGGAAGGGACGATGGCGTGGCACCAGTGGATTGGCTGAGCTTGAATTCGCGCGCGTTTTAAATAAGCACTAACCATTTTCTTTTATATATTTTAGTGACTATTATATGTTAAATGAAATCAACATAGCACAGCTGGCCAAGACACGCGCATGTAATCTCAATGACCTGGGTTCAAGTCCCAGGTCCTGCAAAAATTCAATATCATTTTTCCTTTCCAGGTTCCATGCAACGCTCATATTGATGCTCACCATACACTTCAGCATCAGCCTATCCACGTGTCCCAGGAAACTTATCAAAGGGTCCAGAACAAGGGCATATGGTGGAGGCCAGTCAAAGCATCACACTGGATCCAGAAAGTCAACAAATTCTCACAAAAATGGGCCAGGCCTTTCTAATTAACACCCTCCAAATTGGGGTTCCCTCACCCTGGTTTGCATACTTTGATTATTTTTTTTTATTTTTTATCTTTTTATTTATTATTTCAATTGTCATGTTTTATTGTTTTATTTAATTAATTCTTACAAAAATATAAAAAACACTAAAAATACAGAAAAGGACAAAAAATATATGATTAATTTTGATTCTTTTTTTAATAAATTAAAATGTAATTCATTTAGTTTAATTAGGTTTTAATGTTAATTTTAATTCTTTTTTTCATAATAAAAAATCCAAAAAAAGGTAGAATTAGGTTGATTATTAATTTTTTACATCTTTTTTAATTTTCTCCTTTTTTCTCACAATATTATTATTTATTATTTATTTTCTATAAATCAAAAATTGTACATAAATTGGTTTAGAATTTAATTAGGTTAGAAATTAAATCTTTTTCATAATAAACTTAAAAAATGATAGAACTAGGATTTTAATTTTAATTAACTTTTCTCTTTTTTCTTTTAAACCTAAAAAACACAAAAACATTATTTTTCATTTAATTTTTAATTTTAAAATTCCTTGATTATTTTAATTATCTGTTAAAGGGTCCAATGCCCTAATTTTGTTTAAACTCTTTATTTCGCGCATTTATTTTATATTGTTTAAATACCTCTGTATATGCCCCAAAGCCTTGTAATAAGTTTAGATAAAAACTCTCGGACTTTTTATTTATTCGCTTTATTTTATTTTCAGTCAAATCGGGTTCGGTTTTTTTTGGCGATGTGGACCCGCGCCGGTTGTAATAGTTAGATTTATTTTCTCGCAAATATAACTGTTAATAAATATGCATGAAAGAATGAATGCCCGAAAAATAAAATTGAATCGTTAGATCACCAATGCATGACAAGACAAACAATGAACTGAAAATGACACACAATTCGCACACACCACCCCTAGGGTACGCCTCACCTGTTGCCTTTCGAAAGGTGGTCGTCGAGTAGAGGACATCTTAGTAAGTCCTCATGATCCGGGAACCTGGCATGAGGGTAGCTTCTAAGGTGTCTTCCCATTGCTCCGGTGACCACCACGTCCCTAAAACTCGAATTGACCCGAACACCTCCTACGGTGGTGCTACCTACCTCTCAATGGTGGGAGGGCACTACCTTAAAGGACATTTACACAGACAAATTCCTTAAGGGTAGGTAGGTTCTCCAAGGTACTTGCTCTAATTTCAAACCAAACAAAAACTCTTTTCACCAACACCTTTCAAAAACTTTCAAAACAAACTTTTCAAAACACTCTGACGCACGAGTTGAACGGAAACTTTTCAAAGAATATTTTTGAAACCCACAATGGAAAAGCAAGCACACATTTTGAAAACACATTGAGCAAGTACCTAAGAGCCCATGGATAACCATGGATAGAAAGGATGCTAATACCTTCCCTTTCTATAACCTACCTCCCGAACCGAGAGCAATCTCTATAAAGGAATTTTTCTGTGCTTTTGTCCTTTCCATTTGGAGAAAATAAAAGACGGTGGCGACTCTTGCTTCCGCGACATTTCGCGAACCAGCTTTAAAACAGTCAGTTCCAGATCCACCGATCACAGTCACCAATATTTGTCACAGTATCATTGGATCATTCCATAATTTTTTCAGAATTTAAAAATGTATAAAAGTATTTTTAAACATTTTAAACAAATCAAATAAGTGTAAAATTCATAAAAAATACCAAAACACAAAATTAAATTGTGAAAATATAAAAATCAGAAAGAGAATAATCAAAAATAGTTTTCATAATTTTTTCAGATTTTTTTGGACTAAAAATGATTTTTCTATGATTTTTTGAAATTTAAAACAATTAAAATATAAAAATCAGAAAAAGAAAATAAAAGTAAAAGATGTGGACCATTGGATGAGAGTCAAAACGCGTTAGTAATCAAATCCAAGGGATCTGGCGTGCTGTGCATATCATGGTCTTTATTGAATAATGTACATAATCAATAATAAATCAGATTTTGAAAAACACAAATGGCACGCCATCATTGGTTGGAAGATGACACGTAGGTTATCTTCAACCTTCAGCCAGCGTGATTTGCAGGTCTTTCAAACTATAAAATCAGAAGCTCAGACCTATGTCAATCGCTTCGTCTCTTCAAGACGAAAACAACCACACCCTCGCGCCAAATTTATATAAACTGTAGCTCAAGCAATTTGGAAAGAAAGTTTTGAAAAGGGATTTGAAAATTCATGGTCAAAACGTGTTTCCAGTGAACTGTAAGTGTTGCGACTAGAACCAGGGCAATGAGAGCAACACAATGATATCAGAGTTTTGTAGAATTGATGAAGGAATCTACCTATTGAAGTTGAGTTGCAGAGCTCTGAAACTGGACTTCTATGGAACAGTATAGGGCACGATTCTTGAATGTAATTATATGGTTAGCTTCAGGGAAGATCAAGGAAGGTGAATTGAGAGAAAAATGGATTGAAAAAGGCTGGAGAATAGATTTTAAAGTTGCTGAATTCTGGGTTGTGAAACAAGTTTGGCAGGGTGATTCTGGTTATCTAAGCTTGGGAAATTGAATGGGGGATGACCCTTTATTTATAGGGAAGAAAAAGGGATCAAAAGGAATAGCAAATGATGCATTTTGGAGGGAATTCGTGTGGGTTTGCATCATGAAGAAAGTGTGACTCAAACTTGATCAAAACTTAGCCAAATCGTGCGTTTCATGATGCTAATCACTTCTGGCAAGTTACTAAACATGATTAGAACCAAAAACGCGTGGAAATCTTGTGATTAGAAGTCAAAACAAAGATTTCAAAATCCTGACTTTGTGAAAAATTCAGTTTCAAACTACCCAATTCAAATCCATGGCATTTCCACCTCAAGGGGTCTTAGGGCATAATTCTTGATGCTTTGGAAAGATGAGGTTACAAGCTTTGCAATGGAAAAAGAATGGAATCAAATGGATGCTTGAGCTGAAAGTTACATGGAGTCAAAGTTGAAGAAAAAGAGTTGACTTTCCATACTTAGAAATATTTCAAATTCTTTTTTTAAAAATGACCTGTAATTTTTTGTATCCAAACATGGCCTTCCACTTAGAATTTGCTCTTGACCAAAAAATATGGAATGAAGTAGATCTTTTGAATGACGTTTTTCAATTTAACCACTCAAAATCTCCAAAAATTGAGCAAGTTATGACTTGGTGAAGTTGGCCAAAAATCATGAAATGACCTATAATCTTTTGCATTCTTAAGGCAACTTCCATCCATTTTCTTACTTGGCACATAAAATAAGGCATGAAGTACACATCCTTAAGATCATCATGGAAAAAGAATGGGCTAAAGGTGATAAAAATTGACCAAGTTATGACCATTTGAAATCACATATGGAAAATTGGATATTCATCTGGATGACTTGTAATCTTTCTTCTCCACCAAGTTCCTTCCACATGAAAACTCCTTGGAACTTTTGAAGTGATTTATTGGTAACTATTTGAAGAGAATTATGTTTTTGGAATAACTCAAAAATACCAAAAGATGAGCAAGATATGCTCCTTTGAAGTTCAAAACCCTAGCCTCTAGATCAAGAGAATGCTTTGAGGAACTTTGACAAGTTTGAACAAACTTCTTGTGCCAATATTCTTCCTTTGTGAATAGAGCTTGTTGAGGATGATGATGAGGACTCATAGCCACCAAAACCACTTTCATATCTTGAAATTAGAGAGAAATATGCTCTTATGACCAATAGGAATAAGACCTTGTCCAATCATGACAACTTCTTCCCTTAACCCTTTGTATTTTTGAATCAATTTTGATAACTTTGAGATATGTTGAACCAAAATAAACCTTGTCATGCCATTTCTTCCACAATCACTCCAATAGTGAAGTTTGAATTTCTCAAGCTATTGACTAGGGAATGGAAATAAACTCATGAACCCATGAAGCAACTTGCTAAACCTCATTGCCTTTACCTACATTATTAACAAGTAAGACAAACCAATATTGCATTTTATTAATTAGAGAGAAAATCAAAGCAAAATATTCATGATCACAAAAGAAAACAAGTCAAGGTGCTTGGTAACCCCTCAAAAGAGCAAGGCTAAAGATAAGGAGAAGAACCAAAAACCCTAATGTGATCTTGTTGTGATTGAAACAATGTGGTATGATGCAAGAATCTTAGGGGAAAAAATTGGGGTACAACAGCTGCCCTTATTTAAGTTTCTTCTATCCGGAGATACGAAGGTTAAAAAACTTTGTGTCGACGTGATCGAAGACACTTAAATATAAAACAATCCCTATTTTTGGCCCTAAGATGCCATGCAAATGCTTATGCATATGAATGCATATGAACAATACCAAAGAGACGCAAAGTAACATTGGGGATGCAACAAAAATGAAGAAATAAAGGAGCAACCCCACCAGGAAAATAAATCACTAGTGAACCACAAGAACATAATCAGAGAGGAAAATAACAAGCATCGACGTTCACTGCCGATGTCCTACCAACATTCACTGAAGGTAGAAAGAGAAAATATATCATATCACTGCCGTTCACTAACGATGAACTATCAACATTCACTGAAGATAGCAAAAAGATAACAAACACCGACGTTCACTGAAGGCAGAAAGAGAAAATATATCATATCATCGCCGTTCACTAACGATGAACTATCAACGTTCACTGAAGATAGCAAAAAGATAACAAACACCAACATTCACTGCCGATGTCCTACCGACGTTCACTGAAGGTAGAAAGAGAAAATATATCATATCATCGCCGTTCACTGACGATGAACTATCAACATTCACTGAAGATAGCAAAAAGATAACAAACACCGACGTTCACTGCCGATGTCCTACCGACATTCACTGAAGGTAGAAACAGAAAATATATCATATCATCGCTGTTCACTGACGATGAACTATCAATGTTCACTGAAGATAGCAAAAAGATAACAAACACCAATGTTCACTGCCAATGTCCTACCAACGTTCACTGAAGGTAGAAAGAGAAAATATATCATATCATCACCGTTCACTGACGATGAACTATCAATGTTCACTGAAGATAGAAAAAAGATAACAAACACCAACGTTCACTGCCGATGTCCTACCGACGTTCACTGAAGGTAGAAAGAGAAAATATATCATATCATCGTCGTTCACTGACGATGAACTATCAACGTTTACTGAAGATAGAAAAAAGATAACAAACACCGACGTCCACTGCCGATGTCCTACCAACGTTCACTGAAGGTAGAAAGAGAAAATATATCATATCATCACCGTTCACTGATGATGAACTATCAACATTCACTGAAGATAGAAAAAAGATAACAAACACCGACGTTCACTGCCGATGTCCTACCGACGCTCACTGAAGGTAGAAAGAGAAAATATATCAAGTTATCCCCGAAATTCTGGTGTTCCACCTAGAACGGGTCTCAACTTCTTCTTTAACCAAGGAAATCTGCCTGGAAAAGATCAAACATAAGTTGTCTCAAATAATGAGACTTGTTACTCGTTGTCATGGGGAATTGAAAAGAGAAATGACTTTCTGGGGATAGAAATATGACTTCCCGGGAAAATGCCACGATATTCCTGTTGAGGAGATAAAGTCTTCCCGTGCAAAATAAATG
This sequence comes from Vicia faba, assembly GCA_948472305.1. Classification (NCBI taxonomy): domain Eukaryota; kingdom Viridiplantae; phylum Streptophyta; class Magnoliopsida; order Fabales; family Fabaceae; genus Vicia; species Vicia faba. The sequence goes on from OX451738.1 coordinate 1,110,394,166, forward strand.
CACAAACCTAAACTCAAAGTTCTCAAAAATCCAAAGTAAATAATATTGTCATGCAACCACAAATCCAATTCAGAAATAAACTGGAGCAAAACGGCCAATGAAGATACATCCTTTGAGAAATAAACTCAAGAGGGAAAACCAAATTCAACTAAGCAAAAAGCGTTGCAGGAAGATCAAACACAATTTCAATGAACGATTGTTTTTAGCCATGCATGATGTATGTATTAATGTATGAGTGCTATCGTGCACATGCTGGTAAAAGGATACATAATCAGTACAAACAAACAAAACTGCCTCTGGTACTAACAACATTGGGCTAAACTTCAACCAGAAAGATCAATCCAAGAAAGGTAAAAGCAATTGCGGAAACCAAACCTATTGCATGCCTTAACTTCACTAAGGAGAAACATAATCCGGATGTAGCCAAATCAAACAGATACCGGGATAGAACACCCTTCTTCTGGTTTCATCAGAGAAGCAATTTTCCAAAAGCAACATGCCTACTAGAGATTGCAAGACCAACCTCAAATAAAGCAGACTGACGCTGACACAACCAAACCTCACCGGGGAATTCAAGCCTACCTCCCTAGAGAAAAAACTGCGGATTGAAAATTTTCATCACGAACACTCATCCCAACAAGAGATGCCCTGAGATAACCTTCCCAGGAAATCAAGAAGTCAACACTAGTGCCAATACTGCAAAAAGAGCGACATCTCCTCACACCAAGGGAATAAAACCTTTCATCATATGAGGGAAGACTTTGTTGGGTAGGACAGAGGCTTCTGACCATGCAAACCAAAAATCAAAAGCTAACCAAGACTTGACTGGGGATAATGGGACCACAAACTCAATATTGTACCTTGCACCCACTGATATCGTTTTTAACTATCTGAGAAACACACAAAGATTGCATACATACCAGCAAAATGACCTGAGAAAACTTTCATGAAGGGAGTAAATCTTCTTAGAACAACCGGAGTTTGTTAATTCTTGGGATCACCATTCTTGTTGTCATTGTTTCATCATAAATCCCAAAGTAAATTGAATTGTAAAGATCTTTTTTTTTAAAAGTCAATTTTGCTTTTTAATCTTTTTGCTTTAAAAGTTATTATCAGTAATAAATGAAGTATGTGCAAGCTAAATAAAAATAAGAACACAAAGAATTGAGCAAAAGCTCGAACTTCATTAATAAAATGGTAGTCCGCGAATGGCGATACTCCATGGATGATTATAAAGTTTGGGAAATGGTAATACATGGAAAAGATACATTGAGATACAATGACCACTATTCCCCCTAACAACTTTTGAAATCCTGAGCAGCAGCTTTTGTTGAAGTATGATGAGGATCCGAGACGATTCTTACTTCTATGATCAAGTCTTGTCTGGCGTAGTTACTTGCCAATAAAATCCCTAACTTTTGCCTAAGATGCCCTTGCGGGTTCTCAACTTAGTCAGAAATTTATTCTGTTTATGTCTCAATTTTTGCCTAGACCTCCCTTTCGGGTTTTCGGCCTACCGAGACGCTCCGTTTTGCCTAAGCTGCCCTTTCGGGTTTTCAACTTAGCGAGTTGTTCTTTTATTTATTTAGGCAAAGTAATTCTTGACTGCGTCAACATTCATGGGACGTGGGAACTCCTCTCCATCCATAGTTTCAAGAATTAATGCACCACCAGAGAAGGCTTTCTTGACAACATACGGGCCTTCAAAATTGGGAGTCCACTTGCCCCTAGAATCAGTGTTGAAAGACATGATCTTCCTGAGCACGAGGTCGCCTTCTCTGAATTCACGAGGTTTGACCCTTTTATCAAATGCTTTCTTCATTCTTTTCTCATATAAATTCCTATGACATAAAGCTGTCTTCCTCTTCTCTTCAATCAAATTCAATTGGTCAAACCTGTTCTGGACCCATTTAGCCTCTGTCAACTTGGTTTTCATTATCACACGCAATGAGGGAATCTCTACTTTGACAGGGAGTACAACTTCCATTCCATACACTAGGGAGAACGAGGTTGCTCCTGTTGAAGTGTGAACATATGTTCGATATCCATGCAGAGCAAAAGGGAGCATTTTATGCCAATCCTTATAAGTGACAACCATTTTCTGGATAATTTTCTTGATGTTCTTATTAGCAGCTTCAACAACCCCATTCATCTTTGGCTTGTATAGAGATGAATTATAATGGACAATCTTGAATTCTTCGCACAGTTTTGTCATCATCTTGTTGTTAAAATACGAGCCATTTTCAGTGATGATTCTGCTCGGCACACCATACCGGCATATTAGATTGTTTTTGACGAAACACACAACCACCTGTTTGGTAACATAGGCATATGAAGTAGCCTTTACCCATTTGGTAAAGTAGTCAATTGCTACCAAAATAAAATGGTGCCCATTTGAAGCTTTGGGTTCTACCATCCCGATCATGTCAATACCCCACATAGAGAAAGGCCATGGGAATGAAATCACATTGAGAAGTGTCGGAGGCACATGAACATTGTCTGCATAGACCTGGCAGTTATGGCACTTCTTTGCAAATTTGTAACAGTCAGACTCCATTGTCAACCAATAATAACCTACCCTTAGCATCTTTTTAGCCATCAAATGTCCATTAGCATGAGTGCCAAATGAACCTTCATGAATCTCATGCATCAACATGTCTGCTTCGTGTCTATCCACGCATCTGAGCAGGACCATGTCATAATTTCTCTTGTATAACACATTTTCAATGAGGAAGAAACTGCCTGCCAATCTTCTCGGTGTCTTTCTATCTTTCTTCGACGTACCAATCGGGTATTGCTGAGTATGAAGAAAATGCTTGATATTATAATACCATGGTTTTTCATCTGCTACCTCCTCTGCTGTAAACACATGAGCGGGCCTATCCAGTCGTCGAACCGTAATTCGGGGTATATCATTCCAAGTATTCACTTGGTACATTGAAGCCAGAGTTGCCAGAACATCCACCATTTGATTTTCATCTCTAGGAATGTGATGGAATTCAACTTTATTGAAGAAGGGTAGTAATCTTCTAGCATAATCTTTGTAAGGGATCAAGCCAGGGTGACGAGTGTCCCATTCTCCTTTAATTTGATTTATTACCAAAGCTGAATTGCCATATACATCTAGAATTTTGATTCTGAGATCAATAGCTTCCTCAAGACCCATGATGCAAGCCTCATATTCTGCCATATTATTAGTGCAATCAAATGTTAACCTTGCGGTAAAAGGAATATGTGATCCATGAGGAGTAACAATCACGACACCAATTCCTTTACCATAAGCATTCACAGCTCTGTGATCGGTGGATCTGGAACTGACTGTTTAATGCTGGTTCGCGAAATGTCGCGGAAGCAAGAGTCGCCACCGTCTTTTATTTTCTCCAAATGGAAAGGACAAAAGCACAGAAAAATTCCTTATAGAGATTGCTCTCGGTTCGGGAGGTAGATTATAGAAAGGGAAGGTGTTAGCACCCTTTCTATCCATGGTTATCCATGGGCTCTTAGATACTTGCTCATTTGTGTTTTCAAAATTGTTTGTTTGCTTTTCAAATGTGGGTTTTAAAAAGTTTCTTTGAAAATTTCAGTTCGACTCTTGTATCGGTCCTCAAGAGTGTTTGAAAAGTTGCTTTCGAAAGCTTTTTGAAAAGGTGTCGGTGTGAAAAGTATTCTTGATTTGTTTTGAAATTAGAGCAAGTATCTAGAGTCGTCTACCTACCCTAAGGAATTCGTCTGTGTAAATGTCCTTTAAAGTAGTGCCATCCCACCATTGAGAGGTAGGTAGCACAACCGTTGGAGGTGTTCGGGTCAATTCGAGGTTCGGGACATGGTGATCACCGGAGTAATAGGAAGACACCTTAGAAGCTACCCTCATGCCAGGTTCCCGGATCATGAGGACTTACCAAGACATCCTCTACTCGACGATCTCCTTTCGAGGCAAGGCAACAGTGAGGCGTACCCTAGGGGTGGTGTGTGATTTGTGTGTCATGTTCAGTTATTTTGTCTTATTCATGTCAAGGTGATCTATGCGTTTGTTTTTATTTTATCATTCATTCTTGCATGCATTTATTAACAGTTAAAAAGATGCGGAAATTAAAAGTTCTAAACTATTACAAAGGCGCGGGTCCACATCGCCAAATTTAATCCAGGACCCGATTTGACAGAAAAATAAAGAAAGTAAAAGCAAAGCAAAGTGCGAGAAATTAATTTACAAGGCCTTGGGAGAGATACATAAATATTAAAAAGAATAAAAAATAAACGCGCGAATTAAAGAAGAATTAAACGAGGGCGTTGGACCCTTTTTGCAAAATTAAATTAAAGGATGGAATTAATTAATTAAAAAAAAGAAAAGAAATTGTTTTTGGTATTTTTTGATATTTTATGATTTTAATGGAAAAAAAGAATTAAATGCAATTAAACCTAATTCTACAATTTTTATTTTATTATGAAAACATATTAAAGTTTAACCTAAAATTAACCCTAATTATTTTACATGCAATTTAATTACAAAAATAAATAATAGTAAATATTGAATTATTATGGAAGAAAAATAAAAAGGAATAAAAATTAATTAAATCCTAATTCTACCAATTTTTAGATTTTTATTAAAAATATTACCATTAAACCCTAAATTAAAACTAAGTGAATTAATGCAATTTTTACAAAAAATACTATAATAAAAATATTTATTATTTTTTTATCTTTTCTGATTTTTTTGTGTTTTTTATATTATTATGAAAACATTAAATTAATTAATAAAACTATAATTAAAAGAAAGTAAAAAAAAAAAATAAAGAAAGTAAAAATTTGCAAACCTAAGGGGGTCTGCCCCTAATTTTGGAGGTTTTCCTTTAGCAATCTGGGCCCATTTACTCTTTGGCCTGGTTGACTATTGTGTTGGCATGGATCTCCGTTGACTAGAGTGCATCATGCTATTCAATTCTCGGCCTTCTGATCGCTCCATTGGGCACGTGGATGGCAAGATTTCATGGACGTATGGTGCTCCACTACGTTGACGCTGCATATGAATGTTAAATGAAGAAAAATATGAAAGGGGGTGAGGACCTGGGGCTCGAACCCAGGTCCTGAACATTACCACTCAAGCGCTTCACCAACTGTGCTATTTTGTTTATATGTAAATAATATAATTAATAAACATAATAAAACAAAAACGCGTTAATGCTTTGTTTTCCGCGCGAAAGTTTAAACCAACCAATTGTCCCTTGCCACCTAGTCATCTTCTCCATTGTTTATTTTTTTCTGAAACATCAAGAACATAGGCCACGGTTTTTTCATCGTTCCCTTAGGCACCCTATTAAAAAATAGCAATTAGCCCAGGGATGCTCATAAATTGAGCGCGAGGGTGGCCTTGTGATCGTCTAAACGCACTAAGTTGAATGGCCTTGGTTTCAAGCTCCAATTTTTCCATATTCAAAAACCCCCAATTCGGAGCTTCATGAACCCTAATATGCCCACATGGTGGAATCGTGTACAATGCTCAAAAACACAATCAATTTACATGGTTAGCATTAGAATCTTATAATGAACACAAATCATATATTAAAAATTGCTAAATGCGCATGAATTGAGATGCAAGAGTTTCAAATATTTTTGGTACAGGGTGAGGTCGTGTTACCAATTTAGGGTGTTAGAGTGAATGATTTTGATTGGAAATCCTTCCTTGAAGCTTCAGGAAGGTGATGGGATAAAAATCTTGCCTTGAATCGTCCTAGAACTAGGTTTTCAGAATTCACTTTTTTCACCAAAAACTCAAGTTTTGTTTCCTATGTATGGCACAGCTTGCAGTCAATGAGCACGAGGGTTTTGATCAGGCTTATGTATGGAATGATTAGGTCAAATAAAATTGGTCCAAAATCCATGAATTGATGAATGTAATATTTGATTTTTAAGCCATGATATTTTCAAATCTTTTCATGCACATTTGCTCTCAATCATATCCAATCCTTCCCTAATTGATCATGCACGAATTTTGAGTGTCCAATGAGAGTATTTTCTGCACAAAAAGATTTTATTTCATTAGTTTAGCATTTTTTCATATTTTATTTAGTTTAAATGAATTAATTGTAATAAAAAATTCAAATAAATAAATAAAAATAATAAAAAACTTCCCTTTGGGACAAATGGTCGTGTGCATGTCTTGGATGATGAATTGTGGAAGAAAAAGAGGCCCATTAGCAATTTTAGGTCATTTGAATCAATGTTGACTTTTCAAAATATCCAAAAATTTCCCAACTTCCACAAGGCATAACTTGCTCAATTTTTAAGATTTGCTCATGTTCTTGGACAGTTTAGAACGGTATTTGAGTCCTCTAACCAATGTCTTTGGTCCCATGTCATTTTGATTTACCAATCTCAAGTTATGGCCCTTGACTTAAAGTCCCTTTTTGTTGACTTTTGAAAATGACCTATAATGTTGAAATTGATAACTTTTTGTGAGAGCATTTATTGGACTTGAAGTATGAAGATGAGTTGTAGGAAATGTCTTTCTCTTCAAAATGAGCTTTGGATGGAATTTTTCTGATAATCCATGTGAAAGTTATGCCCTGGTCAATTTACAGTTGACTTTTTCAACTGTCCAAATAAGGAAACTTTTGCATCTTGATGATTTTTGAGCCAAGCTTTGAGAATCATGATCAAGCATTGATCAAATGATGTTTGTGGCTTTAAAATGAGATGTTGACCAAAAATTTGAACTTTTGACTGTCAAATGACCATTTTGCCCCTACAGTTGACTGTAGTGCAATTTAGGGTTTTGACTGTGCAATTTTGTGCTGAAAGTCTTGAAACTTTGTATGAAGATGCTTGACCATATTTATAGGCATGTGAGACTTGATTGGACCCTTGGAAACTTCATTTTCTTGATCAGAACCAAAACCCTAATTTCGACTGCTTAGGAGGCCCTTGAACTGTGCAACCTTTGGGGAGATTTGAAGCATGACTTGGCAATTTCTTGAAGAATATGGGAGGGAAAATTTTGGGGTACAACAGTTGCCCCTGTTCAATCTTCTTAGACCAGAGGATGCAGATTGGCTGACGTGCCTTTCGTAATCCGAGGGTGGAAGATGATTGAACACTAGAGTGCCCAGAAATTTGCGCTCACATAGTAGCAGTGTGATGGTGGAATGGGCTTATAAATGTCATTTAGAGGTTGATGAATAGGATGATGGGCTTATAGATGCCATCTGGATGTTGATCGCGTAAGAGATTCCTTAGCGAGAACTTGCGTACCTGCAAAAAAGAAAATGAGTACCTGACATGTTACAGGAACTGGTTTTCAGATGCTTGGTATAGATGTGTCCTGACTGGTTACATGAGCTGGATCTGGAGCTTCAAGAGATGATGAATGAACCAGGGGTGGTTACTACCTCAGCAGGAACGGTGAGAGAACCTTGGATGACCTTAACCTCAACAGCAATCGTTGAGAAAGTCTTGGATAACTTTACTTCAACAACAATCATTGAGCGAAATCTTGGTGGAAATTACCATCTCCGCAGTATTGGGGAGAGAACCATAGGCAATTATAATCTCAATAGCAATCATTGAGAAAAACCTGGAATGGAATTATCGTCTCCGCAGCATTGGGGAGAGAACCATAGGAAATTATAATCTCAAAAGCAAACATTGAGAAAAACCTGGAATGGAATTATCGTCTCCGCAGCATTGGGGAGAGAACCATAGGAAATTATAATCTCAAAAGCAAACATTGAGAAAAACCTGGAATGGAATTATCGTCTCCGCAGGATCGGGGAGAGAACCATAGGAAATTATAATCTCAAAAGAAAACATTGAGAAAAACCTGGAATGGAATTATCGTCTCCGCAGGATCGGGGAGAGAACCATAGGAAATTATAATCTCAAAAGCAAACATTGAGAAAAACCTGGAATGGAATTATCATCTCCGCAGCATCGGGGAGAGAACCATAGGAAATTATAATCTCAAAAGCAAACATTGAGAAAAACCTGGAATGGAATTATCATCTCCGCAGCATTGGGGAGAGAACCATAGGAAATTATAATCTCAAAAGCAAACATTGAGAAAAACCTAGAATAGAATTATCGTCTCTGCAGGATCGGGGAGAGAACCATAGGAAATTATAATCTCAAAAGCAAACATTGAGAAAAACCTTTGATAAGTTCTACTGAGTCTTCATCAGAAAAATATGTTTGGGGTTGATTTAGCTGGACTAGAGAAGGCCTTTGACTGGATAAGAAATCTTTGGAGTCGATTTAACTGAACCGGTCAAGATCTTTGGAGTCTTCAACTGAGTCTTCAAAAGAAAAACCTTTAGGAGTCGGTTTAACTAGACCAGAGAACGCCTTTGACTGGATAATAACCAGGAAAATCTTTGGAGTCGATTTAACTGAACCAGACAAGGTCTTGAAATATGATTGAGAATTTAACTGAATCTTTCCTGAAAGATAGAGGTCAGTCATATGCAATGCATGATATGGATCAAGCGATGATGTTCTTAACATAAATGAGATTTGTAAGATATGATGCGTCTATTCATGCTATAATGATGTATGTGATGTTTAAGAATGTATGTTTTCGTCTAGGAAAGTAAATCCTTGACGGGTGCCGGGAAGTCATATCCTGGGCTGATGTTGAAGAATAGATTTCACTTCCGCTGGGGATGATAGTTGCAAGAATACCGGCAGGAGAAGATAACTCCGTTGGGGAATAAACTTGGCGAATGGAATAACTCTGCGGGGAGGAAAGCACTCTAATGATCTTGCTGGGAAGCAATACTCTGTGGGAAGAGAGATACTTTTACTGAGCATTGATAACTTGCTGGGGGATACCCTCGTTGTGTTGGAAGTGCTGATAGACTTCGCTGGGGGTAAGAGAACTTCGTCGAGGACGCTCTTTCCATGGATTTTGGCTGAGGATAACCCAATTATATCCGGTTAAGGAAATAACTCTTTAAATAAAGCCGGGAGACGCGCTCGTGCTCTACGAGGATAAGCTTCCAGAATCTACTGGGGATGAGCTTGCTGCTTAGGAGAAATGGATTCCAACTTTCCTGGGGAAACTGGATTGGACTCTCTTAGGGAAGTTTTGAACTGCGGGGGAAGTGATTCCTTTGAATGTTGATATGCCTCCGGGGAACAATCTTTAGACCAAGATTGCCGGGGATGCTTGTTAAGAATATATATGCTGCTGGGGAATGTTGAGACCTGCTGGAGGATACCCAACTTCTTTAAGATTTGATAACTTTGCTTGGGGAGAGCGTCTTGACTGCTGACTTACTCTCTGGGGAATTAAGGTGTCTGGTTATGTTCTTTAGCTGAACCTACCTTGGTACCTTGGAGGACAGAACAACTAGATTGCTTAGACAACTCTTTATTGCCCCTGTTTCTAATGTTACCTGTAATTAGTCCTATGTTTCGTATGCAAATATTTATGAGTTAGCAAATTATTGTCAATGCATATATCACAAATTGAACCTTGGACGTTCTTCGCAAAACAAAACAGAAAAGAAAAACAATTGGCACTTTTAACTGAAAAGTATATTTGTATTGATTTTTGAATGGCCTGAAAATAAGCGTTTTGTGTACAAGAGGCTGACGTCCTAATAAGAGAACGCCGCCGAACAAAAGAGTTTATACAATTTTTGTACAAGAGAAAATAAAACAGCTGTGTGAAATGAATGATCCCACTGGGTTTCAACTCTGCTATTGCCGTTATATCTCCGAGCGTCTCATCACTTGATGACCTTGGTTGAAGGTGGAGTTGACTGATCGATGCCGTCTGAACTTGATACCGGATTCTGGATGCAAAGTGATCAATGAGACATAGTATTACGCTTTTATCCCTAACTTTTGCCTGGACCGCCCTTTCGGGTTTTCAGTCCACCGGGATACCCATTTTTGCCCAAGCCGCCTTTTCAGGTTTTCGACTTGCCGGGTGTACAGATTTTTTCATTTCATCCCTTCATTTTGCCCGAACCCTTTTGGTTCGCCGGGAAGCCCTAATTTTTTCCTAGGCATGTCAGCCTAGCGGGTCTTTTTTCATGCGTAGTATCTTTTTACTATGTCTGCATTGGCGGGGTGAGGAAGGTCGTCACCATCCATGTTGGTTAGAATCATGGCTCCTCCTGAGAACACATGCTTAACCACAAATGGCCCTTCGTACGTAGGGGTCCATTTGCCCCTTAGATCACTCTGAGGAAGGATGATTCGCTTGATTACCAGATCACCAACTTGATATTCCTGTGGTCTGACCTTTTTGTTAAATGCCCTGATCATTCGTTTCTGGTACGTCTGACCATGGCAGATAGCAACAAGTCTCTTTTCATCAATAAGGTTGAGCTGATCAAGTCGTGTCTGGATCCAATCATCCTCATTCAGATTTGCGTCCTTCATTATCCGGAGAGAGGGTATTTGCACTTCAATCGGTAAGACTGCCTCCATACCATAAACCAAAGAGAAAGGAGTTGCCCCGGTTGACGTCCTAGCTGAGGTACGATACCCATGTAGAGCGAACGGTAACATCTCGTGCCAATATTTATAGGTCACTGTCATTTTCTGCACGATTTTCTTGATGTTCTTATTTGCTGCTTCTACAGCCCCATTCATCTTCGGTCTGTAAGGAGAAGAATTGTGGTGCTGTATCTTGAACTGCTCGCAGAGCTCAGTGATCATCTTGTTATTCAGATTGGTACCGTTGTCTATAATGATCCTCTCAGGGACGCCGTACCGACAGATCAGGTTATGCCGAATGAACCGTGCCACAACAGTCTTGGTTACCGTAGCGTAGGAAGCTGCTTCGACCCACTTCGTAAAATAATCAATCGCCACTAGGATGAAGCAATGCCCATTAGATGCCATAGGTTTAATCTCGCCGATCATGTCTATACCCCACATTGCAAACGGCCAAGGCGCAATCAGAACATTCAGAGGAACTGGAGGAACATGCACCTTGTCTGCGTAAATCTGGCACTTATGGCATGTCCTGGAATGTTGGTAACAGTCAGCTTCCATTGTGGACCAGTAATACCCTGCCCGAAGAATCTTCTTAGCCATAGTGTGTCCACTGGAATGTGTACCAAAGGTCCCTTCATGTAGCTCTTCCATGATCCTTTCTGCTTCAGTCTTATCCACACAACGCAGTAAGGTTGAATCATGGTTTCACTTGTACAAGATGCCGTTGCTAAGGAAGAACTTTGCTGCGAATCTTCTCAGGAATTTCTTATCATTGACAGATGCACCTTCAGGGTATTCCTGAGCTTCCAGATATCTCTTCACCTCATGGTACCAAGGTTTCTCAGTCACCAACTCAGTCTCGAGATCACAACAGTATGCCAGTTCGTCCAGTTTCCAGATGATGATCCGGGGAGCCTCATTATCCCATTTGACTTTGAACATAGAAGACATTGTAGCTAACGCGTCCGCCAACTGATTCTCTTCTCTTGGAAAGTGTTCAAAGGTTATCTCTGTGAAGTGGGGGATCAAGGTCAATACACATTCTCTGTAAGGAATAAGGTTCGGATGTTTCGTATCCCACTCTCCTTTGATCTGATTGATCACAAGAGCGGAATCTCCGAAGACACTCAGAAACTTAATCCTTAGGTCGATCGCAGCTTGAAGACCCATGATGCATGCCTCATACTCCGCCATGTTGTTGGTACAATTGAAACACAGTCGGGCAGTGAGCGGAGTATGAGTGCCTTGAGGAGATATGATTACAGCGCCGATACCGTTTCCCAAAGCGTTGGAGGCTCCGTCAAAGTGCATAGACCATCGGGATCCTTCCTCAGGTCCTTCATCCGGTCCAGGTACTTCACAATCAGTCACTATCATGATGCTTTCGTCTGGAAACTCGAAGTTCATTGACTGATAGTCATCTACGGCCTGATGTGCCAAGTGGTCTGCCAATACACTTCCCTTAATGGCTTTCCGGGTTGTGTACTGAATGTCGTATTCCGTCAAGATCATTTGCCATCTTACTATTCTCCCAGACAGAGCAGGCTTTTCGAATATATATTTTATCGGATCCATCTTTGAGATCAACAAGGTAGTGTGAGTCAGCATATACTGTCTCAGCCGGCGAGCAGCCCATACCAAAGCGCAACAAGTTTTCTCGAGCAGTGAGTATCGGGTCTCACAGTCGGTAAACTTTTTGCTAAGGTAATAAATGGCATGCTCTTTTCGGCCAGACTCGTCATGCTGCCCCAGCACACACCCCATTGAGTTGTCAAGCACTGTCAGATATAGTATCAGAGGTCTCCCTTCAACCGGTGGCATAAGGATGGGTGGTTCTTGGAGATACTCCTTGATTCTGTCAAAAGCAGCCTGACATTCATCATTCCAACGTACTACCTGATCTTTCTTCAGCAGCTTGAAGATTGGCTCACAGGTAGCAGTCAGGTGCGAGATGAATCGAGCAATGTAATTCAGGCGTCCTAAAAAGCCTCTGACCTCTTTCTCTGTCTTGGGAACTGGCATCTCTTGAATAGCTTTGACCTTGGCAGGGTCCACTTGAATGCCCTTATCACTTACCACGAAGCCTAGCAGCTTTCCAGATCTTACCCCAAAGGTGCACTTGTTCGGGTTCAACCTCAGCTTGTACAGTTTCAACCGGTCAAACAACTTCTGCAGATGATCTAGGTGCTCTTCCTCAGTCTGGGACCTTGCGATCATGTCGTCAACATACACTTCTATCTCATGATGGATCATGTCATGAAATAAAGCAACCATGGCACGTTGGTAGGTTGCCCCAGCGTTCTTTAGTCCAAAAGGCATGACCTTGTAATAGAAGGTGCCCCACTGAGTAACAAAGGTAGTCTTCTCCATGTCTTCAGGTGCCATCTTGATCTGATTGTAACCTGAGAAACCATCCATGAAAGAGAACACCTTATGCTGAGCTGTATTATCAACAAGGACATCAATGTGAGGTAAGGGGAAGTCATCCTTGGGGCTGGCCCTGTTCAGATCCCTGTAGTCGACACACATTCTGACCTTACCGTCCTTCTTTGGTACCGGCACCACATTAGCAACCCATTGAGGATAAGAAGTCACTGCAAGGAACCCAGCATCAAACTGCTTCATAACCTCGGCTTTAATCTTTTCAGACATCTCTGGACGCATCCGGCGGACCTTTTGCTTAATTGGAGGGCAGTCTTCCTTAGTTGGCAAGTGATGGACCACAATATCGGTATCCAACCCGGGCATGTCTTCGTAGGACCAGGCAAAGATCTCCATGTAATCATGCAGCATCTGAGTCAACCGTTGCTTCACGCTGAGCTCTAGGTTGGCACCAATCTTTACCTCTTTCCTGTCTGCCTCAGTACCCAAGTTTATTATTTCCACTGGCTCTTCATGTGGTTGAATTGCCCTTTCTTCCTGAAGCAACAGTCTTGCAAGTTCGCCAGGCACTTCGCAATCATCTTCGCCTTCGTCTTCGGCTAAGTTGATCGGATTTTCGAAGTCATAACTGGCAGTAGCAGAGTCGTTACCAGTGAGATCCAGGGTGGATTGAAACCTGTATGAGTGAGTGTGTGTGTAAATACAGCTGTTTTGAAATATATGTAAAGGAAAGAAAGACAGAAAATGAGCATAAAATTTGTAATGCGAGAAAACGTCCAAGATTTTCATTTATGATATATGAAATGACAATTTATATGCCCTCACAAATGAAACCACAGTGCCTCGGGTAAGACACCGGGCCATAGAGTTTATTTATTGTTTATTACAAAATAACAAAACAAGGAAGTTTATTACTGCGTAACAAAAGTAACAGGAGTATGGTCCTTAGCAATCCAATTGGTCAATCCGCCTTCAGTCGTTGGATAGATCCAGCTATTGAACTCTGCTTCATCTACTTCATTGTCTTCACCAACAGCATTCACTCCTGGATTTGTATTGAACACCGAAGGTCTTCTGGTCTTCGCCTTCCGCATAGCCTTCTGACCCTCTGCAGTAAAACCCAGCCCGAATTTGTCAGTTTTCTGTGTGAAGTCTGGAAGCCTGCCCCAGTTAGCACATTCACCTTTTTGAACCACAGCCCGGGCATCCCTCAGGGAAGCCATCTTCAAAGGAACATTCTCTTCTACTACTGTTTCTGCTGCCGCTGAAATTGGAAGCACCTCCTCGAAATGTTGAAAGGGGGTTTCAATAAACTCCCCGTCCATCTCAATGTATCTGAAGGAATTCAGGTGGCTTACCATATATTCCTCCTCTCCCTGTACAGTGACGATCTTCCCTCTGACGGGGTACTTCAGCTTCTGGTGCAAGGTAGAGGTCACTGCCCCAGCCTTATGTATCCAAGGTCGACCCAGTAGACAAGAGTACGATGGACGGATATCCATCATATAAAATGTAGAGTCAAACACCTGAGAACCCACACGAATGGGAATGTCAACCTCTCCATGAACCATCCTTTTCGAACCGTCAAAGGCCCTGACGATGATATTGCTGGGTTTCAGTTCCAGGCCTTTGCAATCTAAGCGGTCTAAAGCCTTCTTGGGTAGCACGTTCAAGGACGAACCAGTATCCACCAATACATGGGCCAGAGTAGTGCCCCTGCATTCGATAGAGACATGCAGGGCATCATTGTGGTCTCTTCCTTTTGCAGTCAGGTCAGCATATGAGAAACCTAAGCCATTGTCCGCTGTCAGATTTGCTACGCAATCAGTGAACTGGACTGCAGAAGTCTCCTGTGGCACATGGGCCGTCTTGAGGAACGAGATTAAGGCCTTAGCATGGGCCTCGGAGCACAGCAATAAAGAGAGCATGGAGATTTTGGAGGGCGTGTGCCCCAGCTGTTCCACAACATTGAAGTCACTCTTCTTTATTATCTTTAGAATCTCCTCCATTTCTTGTTGGGAGGCTTCAGCAGTTATCGGTATCGGTGCCTCCATCCGGGCAGGCTCAACTTCAATCCCTTTGCCCCGAGCATTGGATGACTCGGCAGCAGGGGAAACAACTTGATCAGCAACAGGAACAGGTACACTTGTAGGTGTTATGAGGAGGGGTCTTCGAGTAGCGGGCGGTGCAATGTCAGGCGAGAAGAGCCTGCCACTGCGGGTAACCTTGGCTGGACCAGTGATGTCGCAGATACTGGCGCCAGTGTTGAATTCTTGTTTAATTCTGTTCACATACACATCCGCCCCATAGTGCCAGGGGACAGCTTTATCAGATACATAGGGAAGAGGCCCCAAAACAGTGATAACAACAGGTGCGACAGTCATGATTTGAACAGGCTTCTTCGGGAGAACCTGGATTGGATTATTGAAGATGGTAACCACAGAAACTTCTTCCACCGGAACCAACTGAACAACAGACTTCTTAAACAAAATCTCCTTGCTATCCATTAGGCTTTGGATGCCTAACTTCAGCAAGGGACAACCAGATAGGGAAACAACACAGAACAGGCAACCCTCACTGCAACCCGGAAATAAACCGGCCAGCAGTAGGTTCCTCTTGATGGTCTTCAGAGGAGTGGCCAGATCATCCACAGAAACAGCGTAAACATCTTCATCAACAGCATTTACCCCATGCTGAGGCATAGGAGCAGTAACCACATTCGGCCTCTCAGGCGCTTCAAACTGTATCTCTTTCGCATCGATAAGGTCTTGCACCTTATTCCTTAATGCCCAACAGTCATCAGTGGAATGCCCCGGGCTATCAGAATGATAAGCACAACGAGCATTTGGGTTGTACTTAGGAGATATAGTATTTGGAAACTTCGGAGCCTCTCTGACGGTCACTAAGTTGGTTGAGAGCAACTGTGGTAAGATCTGCGACAAGGTCATGCTCAAACGGGTAAACTCTCTCCGGGGTCTTTCAGCCCTTTGAGGATTGGTTGGCCGAGGAGCGGCAGCAGGCTTAGCAATCATTACCGCACTGACAGATTGGCGACGCTCAGATCTCTCTGGTCTCTTGGAACCGTATACAGCACTAGCCTCCTTCTTGAAGGGTTTCTTCTCAGAACTAGACGATGCACCCTTCGGAATCTTACCAGACTTTAACCCAGCCTCAATTCTCTCTCCAGTCAGAATCAGATCAGTGAACCCTACAGACGAATTCCCAATAAGATGGTTGAAAAATGGCCCAGATAGGGTCCCCAAGAACATGTCTACCAACTCTCGATCAGTCAACGGAGGCTGCACCCTGCCAGCCAGGTCTCTCCACTTCTGAGCGTACTCTTTAAAACCTTCACTTGAACCTAACGACATACCCTGAAGCTGGGTACGTGTAGGGGCAAGGTCGGCATTATATTGATACTGCTTATAGAAAGCAGTAGCCAACTCCTCCCAGTTACGAACCTTGGTCCCATCCAGCTGATAGAACCATTCGAGATGAGTCCCTGAAAGACTCTCCTAGAAGAAGTGGATCCACAAATTCTTGTCCGCTGAGTACGGTTGGATTTTCCGAACATAGGACCTGAGATGTAGCTTGGGACAAGACGCCCCGTCATATTTAGTGAAAGATGGTGCTTTGAACTTCCGAGGAATGATCACACCAGTAGACAAACCCAGATCTCCAAAATCCAACCCAGGTACTTGTTGTATTTCCATAGCATTCAGCCTGTCTTCCAGCTGCTTGTAACGGTCTTCTGCCGGAGGATATTGCTCTTCATCAAAATCAGTCTCGTTGTCGGAGACTACCGGACTAGGACCCTTTTCTGCTTGAGGAGTACTCTTACCAATGGAAGAACCAGCCTCTTCATTCTGCAAAGTGTTGCCAAACCTTCGGCCCGAGCTAAACAGAACAGTTCTTCTCTTCTTCTTCTTCTCCTTCTTCAGGAGCAGAGCTTTCAGTTCTTCTTGGCCTTGAGCCAAACCCTAGATTAATTCCTAAAATTGCGCATTTTGCGCCTGAAGAGCTTTGATGGATGTCTCAGTTGAGGATGAGTCAGGATTCATGATGCTGAAATAAACAGCGAAGAACTGTAAGCAACCTGAAAAGAAGAAACCTGCTATGCACATGATGAATGATATGTGTTTATGCAATGCATTCAAGGGTTCGAAAATTCAAATTTGTTGTAGACAAAAAAGAACACACGTTATCATTAAGGAAATAATTGTTTAGTACATCAAAGCCTTATGGGCAAAATAATACAAAAGCAAATCAATCCCAAAATACACTGCGCATCCTCTTTGGAGCTATGTAAGTGTTGAGATTCCTCTCCTCATGCAACAGGCGGGTGAGCTCCAAGACCTTCTTTTCACTAGCATGTAAACTGGTCTCAAGAGAATTCCGTTCTTCCTTAAGCTGGATCCAGCTCTTCTGCATCTCCTCCCAGGATGTGGGCATATCAGGGTGCTGAATGGTGTAGGACACTTCTCCTTCCAAGACCGGTTCTTTGATTACTGGGAGCATATGGGGATAAGGCATCACTAACTTCTGGGAGCGGGCTCGTACCCACTTGAGATAAGGTTCCAACGGGATGGAGTTCCTGTGCCCCAGTGTCTTGCTGTCTATCCTACTTGGCATCCTCCAAGCTCTGATAAATCTCTGGCAAAGTCCTTGAGTATCATTGTCGAAGTCAAAAACTATGTCAGGAATTAACATGTCATGAGGACCATCCCTCTGAGCATAACCAAACTGTCTCCAAGCCAGGCATGGGTTGTAAGTAATACCTCCTCTGATTCCAAATAAAGGAACATTAGGGTACTCCCCGCAATGATCAATGATAGTGACATCTTCTCTAGACCTAGGGCACCAATGTATATCCGCATGTGTAAGAGTCATCAACCGTTGTGACCATCTCAAACCCCGCTCATTCTTCAAAACTGATTGTGGAAGGTGCGAAATAAACCACCTTCCCAGGAGAGGAGTGCAACACATAAGGACACCTCTTTTTCTCATGGTTCGAGTGTAACATGAGTGAAGGATGTCCCCCAGCAACGTAGGTATAGGATTCCTGGACATAAAGATCTGGACAGCACTGATATCTATAAGCTGATCTGGGTTAGGGAACAACACCAAACCATAGGCAAGGAGGGTCACAACTTCTTCAAAAGCTTGTAGGTCAAGGGAGTTCCAACATTCATGGGCCTTTTCAAACAGAAACCTGGCTAAGAACCCTTTGATACCACTTCTAACTTCCCAATGTCCCTTGAGGTCAGATGATTGTAGGTGCAAGGCTTTAGCAATCTCTTCAAGCTTGGGTTCCTTTTCCGTACCGTTGTAGGGTAGTTGATCAAGGATAGGGATCTTCAGGAGCCGGGAGAACTCCTCCAATGTAGGTACCAGCTGATAGTCCAAGAAGGTGAAACAGTGATGCAGAGGGTCAAAGAACTGGAACAAGACCTTTATCATGTCTTCCTCAATGTTGGTATTGACCAAGCTGATGAGACTTCCATGTCTTTCACTGAATGAAGAGTTCCCGGGAATCCTGGATATAAGCTCCTTAAGCTGAGGAGGGATCCTTACAAGACTGATTTGAATTGTCTTTCTATGAACGGTTTCCATGTCCTACAAAACAAGAACAAAGATGAAAATTCGAACCCCTGAAATGGTTAGTCAATGCATATGATGCTGGATGATGTCATGATGCTATGATTAAACACACCACAGATATTTACAAAGACAAACATGTAAGGCACACAAGGCACACAAGACAAGCCCTTATGGTTTAAGGCCAGCATGGGGTCTGGGTAGTACCCTCTTGAAGTTGGTGGGTTCATCCTGTCCTATTAGAAGTAACCGGGTTCTAAGGGTCCCAATATCACGGGATTGCTTTCATTGTTCATCGTTTCGATTTAGCCACTGAACTGGCGACCGAAATATTCCAGGAAAGCAACCCTCAATTGAGTGTAGTATCGAGTATCAACCAACCTCGGACTGCACCAAAGTCAGTTATCTCACTACCCTAAAGAGGCCAAGATAGTTCAATTAAGGTTCCTAAGGTCTGTTGATGCTTCACGACACCACGCAGAGGCCCCGTACTCTCCTTGACTGAACTCAAGGGTTACCGGTACACACCAAAGTGCCACATCAACGTAGCAGACTGTTTCAACCATGTCGGTATACCCCGCACAGTTCCCTCACAGCCTTGTTGCTACTTTCTAAGAAGGTATCCCCCAGATCCGGGTTAGGATCTATAGAACTCCCAAGCAACCCACAATAATAAAGCAAGCAAGGAAAGCAATTGAAAACACAGTGATCTTAGTCCTAAGGTACACCTCACTTTATAAGTTTGATCCCCAGCAGAGTCGCCAGTTCTGTGATCGGTGGATCTGGAACTGACTGTTTAACGCTGGTTCGCGAAATGTCGCGGAAGCAAGAGTCGCCACCGTCTTTTATTTTCTCCAAATGGAAAGGACAAAAGCACAGAAAAATTCCTTATAGAGATTGCTCTCGGTTCGGGAGGTAGATTATAGAAAGGGAAGGTGTTAGCACCCTTTCTATCCATGGTTATCCATGGGCTCTTAGATACTTGCTCATTTGTGTTTTCAAAATTGTTTGTTTGCTTTTCAAATGTGGGTTTTAAAAAGTTTCTTTGAAAATTTCAGTTCGACTCTTGTATCGGTCCTCAAGAGTGTTTGAAAAGTTGCTTTCGAAAGCTTTTTGAAAAGGTGTCGGTGTGAAAAGTATTCTTGATTTGTTTTGAAATTAGAGCAAGTATCTAGAGTCGTCTACCTACCCTAAGGAATTCGTCTGTGTAAATGTCCTTTAAAGTAGTGCCATCCCACCATTGAGAGGTAGGTAGCACAACCGTTGGAGGTGTTCGGGTCAATTCGAGGTTCGGGACATGGTGATCACCGGAGTAATAGGAAGACACCTTAGAAGCTACCCTCATGCCAGGTTCCCGGATCATGAGGACTTACCAAGACATCCTCTACTCGACGATCACCTTTCGAGGCAAGGCAACAGTGAGGCGTACCCTAGGGGTGGTGTGTGATTTGTGTGTCATGTTCAGTTATTTTGTCTTATTCATGTCAAGGTGATCTATGCGTTTGTTTTTATTTTATCATTCATTCTTGCATGCATTTATTAACAGTTAAAAAGATGCGGAAATTAAAAGTTCTAAACTATTACAAAGGCGCGGGTCCACATCGCCAAATTTAATCCAGGACCCGATTTGACAGAAAAATAAAGAAAGTAAAAGCAAAGCAAAGTGCGAGAAATTAATTTACAAGGCCTTGGGAGAGATACATAAATATTAAAAAGAATAAAAAATAAACGCGCGAATTAAAGAAGAATTAAACGAGGGCGTTGGACCCTTTTTGCAAAATTAAATTAAAGGATGGAATTAATTAATTAAAAAAAAGAAAAGAAATTGTTTTTGGTATTTTTTGATATTTTATGATTTTAATGGAAAAAAAGAATTAAATGCAATTAAACCTAATTCTACAATTTTTATTTTATTATGAAAACATATTAAAGTTTAACCTAAAATTAACCCTAATTATTTTACATGCAATTTAATTACAAAAATAAATAATAGTAAATATTGAATTATTATGGAAGAAAAATAAAAAGGAATAAAAATTAATTAAATCCTAATTCTACCAATTTTTAGATTTTTATTAAAAATATTACCATTAAACCCTAAATTAAAACTAAGTGAATTAATGCAATTTTTACAAAAAATACTAAAATAAAAATATTTATTATTTTTTTATCTTTTCTGATTTTTTTGTGTTTTTTATATTATTATGAAAACATTAAATTAATTAATAAAACTATAATTAAAAGAAAGTAAAAAAAAAAAATAAAGAAAGTAAAAATTTGCAAACCTAAGGGGGTCTGCCCCTAATTTTGAAGGTTTTCCTTTAGCAATCTGGGCCCATTTACTCTTTGGCCTGGTTGACTATTGTGTTGGCATGGATCTCCGTTGACTAGAGTGCATCGTGCTATTCAATTCTCGGCCTTCTGATCGCTCCATTGGGCACGTGGATGGCAAGATTTCATGGACGTATGGTGCTCCACTACGTTGACGCTGCATATGAATGTTAAATGAAGAAAAATATGAAAGGGGGTGAGGACCTGGGGCTCGAACCCAGGTCCTGAACATTACCACTCAAGCGCTTCACCAACTGTGCTATTTTGTTTATCTGTAAATAATATAATTAATAAACATAATAAAACAAAAACGCGTTAATGCTTTGTTTTCCGCGCGAAAGTTTAAACCAACCAATTGTCCCTTGCCACCTAGTCATCTTCTCCATTGTTTATTTTTTTCTGAAACATCAAGAACATAGGCCACGATTTTTTCATCGTTCCCTTAGGCACCCTATTAAAAAATAGCGATTAGCCCAGGGATGCTCATAAATTGAGCGCGAGGGTGGCCTTGTGATCGTCTAAACGCACTGAGTTGAATGGCCTTGGTTTCAAGCTCCAATTTTTCCATATTCAAAAACCCCCAATTCGGAGCTTCATGAACCCTAATATGCTCACATGGTGGAATCGTGTACAATGCTCAAAAACACAATCAATTTACATGGTTAGCATTAGAATCTTATAATGAACACAAATCATATATTAAAAATTGCTAAATGCGCATGAATTGAGATGCAAGAGTTTCAAATATTTTCGGTACAGGGTGACGTCGTGTTACCAATTTAGGGTGTTAGAGTGAATGATTTTGATTGGAAATCCTTCCTTGAAGCTTCAGGAAGGTGATGGGATAAAAATCTTGCCTTGAATCGTCCTAGAACTAGGTTTTCAGAATTCACTTTTTTCACCAAAAACTCAAGTTTTGTTTCCTATGTATGGCACAGCTTGCAGTCAATGAGCACGAGGGTTTTGATCAGGCTTATGTATGGAATGATTAGGTCAAATAAAATTGGTCCAAAATCCATGAATTGATGAATGTAATATTTGATTTTTAAGCCATGATATTTTCAAATCTTTTCATGCACATTTGCTCTCAATCATATCCAATCCTTCCCTAATTGATCATGCACGAATTTTGAGTGTCCAATGAGAGTATTTTCTGCACAAAAAGATTTTATTTCATTAGTTTAGCATTTTTTCATATTTTATTTAGTTTAAATGAATTAATTGTAATAAAAAATTCAAATAAATAAATAAAAATAATAAAAAACTTACCTTTGGGCCAAATGGTCGTGTGCATGTCTTGGATGATGAATTGTGGAAGAAAAAGAGGCCCATTAGCAATTTTAGGTCATTTGAATCAATGTTGACTTTTCAAAATATCCAAAAATTTCCCAACTTCCACAAGGCATAACTTGCTCAATTTTTAAGCTTTGCTCATGTTCTTGGACATTTTAGAAAGGTCGTTGAGTCCTCTAACCAATGACTTTGGTCCCATGTCATTTTGATTTACCAATCTCAAGTTATGGCCCTTGACTTAAAGTCCCTTTTTGTTGACTTTTGAAAATGACCTATAATGTTGAAATTGATAACTTTTTGTGAGAGCATTTCTTGGACTTGAAGTATGAAGATGAGTTGTAGGAAATGTCTTTATCTTCAAAATGAGATTTGGATGGAATTTTTCTGATAATCCATGTGAAAGTTATGCCCTGGTCAATTTACAGTTGACTTTTTCAACTGTCCAAATAAGGAAACTTTTGCATCTTGATGATTTTTGAGCCAAGATTTGAGAATCATGATCAAGCATTGATCAAATGATGTTTGTGGCTTTAAAATGAGATGTTGACCAAAAATTTGAACTTTTGACTGTCAAATGACCATTTTGCCCCTACAGTTGACTGTAGTGCAATTTAGGGTTTTGACTGTGCAATTTTGTGCTGAAAGTCTTGAAACTTTGTATGAAGATGCTTGACCATATTTATAGGCATGTGAGACTTGATTGGACCCTTGGAAACTTCATTTTCTTGATCAGAACCAAAACCCTAATTTTGACTGCTTATGAGGCCCTTGAACTGTGCAACCTTTGGGGAGATTTGAAGCATGACTTGGCAATTTCTTGAAGAATATGGGAGGGCAAATTTTGGGGTACAACAAGCTCCATCAAATATCATACTCCAACGAGATTCAGGGTCGGGGCCCTCCTCGGGCAATGGTTCATCACAATCTTTCACTTTTAGGAACATCACATCCTCATCGGGGAACTCATACTCTGCAGAGTGATGATCCTCCACCGGCTGGTGAGCAAGGTAATCTGCCAACACACTACTTTTAATAGATTTTTGAGTGCGGTATTCGATATCATATTCAGATAACAACATCTGCCAGCGGGCAATTCTCCCAGTAAGAGCAGGCTTCTCAAAAATATACTTGATTGGATCCATTTTGGAGATCAACCAAGTGGTATGATTCAACATATACTGCCGCAAACGCTTTTCTGCCCAGGCCAAAGCACAACATGTCTTTTCTAGCATGGAATACCGCGACTCACAATCAGTGAACTTTTTGCTGAGATAATAAATGGAGAACTCTTTCTTTCCCGTTTCATCCTGTTGTCCCAGAATACAACCCATGGATTTATCTAACACTGTCAGATACATAATCAACGGTCTTCCTTCTATGGGAGGGAGCAAGATGAAGAAGTGAAAAACACAAGAAGGGGGTTGAATTGTAAAACTTAAATCAAAGATGCAGACAACACTGTATTTTTATCCTGGTTCGTTTGATCTCAAACTACTCCAGTCCACCCGTAAAGGTGATTTCGCCTCTCTCCAACGAGGTCTTAATCCACTATAATCAACTGATTACACAACTACTTTAACAACTGTTAAAGTCTTCTTGAGTCTAACCACAAACCGGTTTATCTCAAGGAAATTCTCTTACAGATAAATGAACAAAAGTGTGTTTGATGCTTTCTAATAAAACTATATATCACAACTGTGATAATACACAATATTAAGCTTAGAATTGAAACTGGATTGCTAGAGCTATAGAGTAAGCGTGGTTGAAAGGCTTTAGCAAATTGTATGAGTGAGTTTGTTTATGTAGGCGTGTATATGCGTGAAGATTATTAGCCTTTTCTTTTCTCACACTGACTTGTTTATATAGCATGGGAAGAGATACGTTATTGTCCATAAAGCCACTTCAATGCTAATAACGTTCTTTCCTTTTTGAGAAGATCTTGTCTTAGATAAAGCCGTTGGTAATTAATCTGTCTTGAATGCATAGTAACGCTTCAGAGTGTTCTTCTAATGATAATCAGAGTGTTCTTTCCTTTATGCGGACGCTTCTGAGTGTTGATGACTTGGTTAGGATCTTGATCAGAGTCAGAGTATTTTATGCGCAGATTCTGTTCATCAGGCTTCAGCGTATGGCACATGTTATTTGATCTTCTGATGCTGACATATCTCCTGATGCTAATGTTGATACTGATCTTCTGATGCTGATTCCATCAAAGTTTCTGTGAACACAAAACATAATTTTAAGTAGCATATATGTCTTATATAAATATAACAATTTATTTATTCTTGTATTTTGTTATCATCAAAACTCTAATTGAGGGTTGTAGAATCAAACTATGTTCTAACAATCTCCCCCTTTTTGATGATGACAAAAACCAGATTTTTTTTCAATTATAAATAAAGAATAAAAGGTATCAGAGATTAACGATAAGGAATAAAAGGTATCAGAGATAAGAATAAAGAATTAAAGTGTCAGAGCTAAGAAGGGAAAAAACCTCCCCCTGAGTTGATTACTTCCCTTTAATTCCATGAGGCTTTGAACATCAGAACTTTGCTGTGTCAGAGTTCATCAGAGTTTTGTACCTGTAAGCTTTTTAGAAGAGAAGAAAATTAAATAGATCAGAATGTTTGAGACTTATGTCTCAGTAATCCGTTATTGAAAAATATCATTCTTTCTCCCCCTTTTTGTCAGTTATCAAAAAGCACAAATAAACAGAGCTAAAATGATAAGAGCTAAAAAGCGTTTTTATTAAAAACAGAAGCAATGATTAGTTTAGAACAATGGAAAAATATTACAGACAAACATGTAAAGAAAACAAGGAAAACACAAGAAAATTCTAAGAGGGAGGTGGAAGACATGTGAACAGAGCTTCCAACATGCTCTTGATTTGGGTGCTGGTTTCCTGTTGCTGAGATACCATGTTTACTATTGCATCAATTTTGATGTCCTGCTTATCCATTCTTTCATTCATCAGCATATCAGATATTTTCAAGTCCTCCAGAGTCTGCCTGTCAAGAGAGGAAGCTTGAGGATCTTCAGAAACAGGGTGCTTCTCAGAGCTTTCTTCAATATCTTCTTCTTGACCCAAGTCTTCAGCTGGAATTATCTGTTCTTTTGCAGGTTGAACTTTGGATGCTGGACGCTGTTCAGACCAAGGAGCAATGTCCAGATGGATAACTTCCTCCTTAAGCAGCTTGCTCAGAACTGGACCTTCAATCTCTTTCAGCAGATTGCTGAAGTTCTGTTGAGCCTGTCCATAACTCTGGTCTTGCAACTTAAAGGTTTTAGAGCATACCCATCTTCTGAATTTTGTCCAGAGGAAGTCTGATACAGCAAGATCAACCAGTTCCAAACTTGCTTGTTTCAAAGAAGTGATCCACTTCTGTATTTCTGTTTCAAAGTTCAATATGCTGGAACCAACATCTGGATGTTTTGGTTTAGGGATAGCAGTTTTGTTGTTTATTGTAGCAAGGCATTCAAAGACTGTTAGATCAATGACAGTCTTGCTGTGGTCATCTGAATTTTTCTTAGGTGAGGGAGTGGGAGAGTCAGGAATTACGATTGGACTTGATGGGGAATTTGGTGGAGTTATTTCTGGTGAAGAGGGAAGTTGAGGAATATTCACAATGGTGCCAAAGGGAAATTGAATGGCAAGAGGTTGTGGTTCAGGGGATTCAGAGGGTTGAGCCTCAGAGGTTTGAGTCTCAGGTTGTGGAGATTGTTCAGGTTGAGGAGAGGGTGGATTAATTTTTGGTTGAGGAGAGGGTGGATTAATTTCTGGTTGAGGAGATGGTGGATTGATTTTTGGTTGAGGAGATGAAGGTTGTGGTATTTCTGGTTCTGGAGAGAGTGGAATTTCTGGTATTGGTGAGATGGGAATTTCTGGTTGTGGTTCTGTGTTTGGATTTGGATTTGTTGTTTTGGGAGCAGAAGTGTGTTGGTCTATATCAGAAAGAACTTGTGCAAGTTCTTGTTCTGGTATGGTTTCAGTATTTAGATTTTGTGGTTTGGAGCGAGATCTTCTGAGAGTTAATGATTCAGAAGGATCAAAGTCAAGGTCAAAATCATCGAAAGTTTGAGGTGTTGGGTTTTCAGATGGAGTTGGAATTGGAATAGTTGTTGAAACAGCAGTTGAATCTAAAACAGTTACATAAGAAGGATTACCTCTTTTCTTAGGAGTCTGCTGAGATGATCCTTCTGCAACAGCTTTTCTTTTCTTTGACTTCTTCAAAACAACCTCTGGAGCCTTCTGCTGAAGATCTTGAATATTCAGATTTGGTGTTGTACCATCAGCTTTGCAAGCATCCAGATATCTCAGAATGACTTCTGGTTTGGAGTCAATCTCTGAGAACAGAGGGAAGTCGTCCAGAGGGACTCTTCTGCTGGAGATTTCAGCAAAAGGAGTGACGTTGGGCTCCTTCTTAATATTCTCTATCAACTTCATTTTCTTCAGATTTTTGGCATTCAGCTGCTTGCCAACAGTAGGTTCCAGAGTGCTGATTTCTTGTGCCTCTGTCAAATGATCAATCAGCCTATTCTCTGTTAGAATATTTGATATCAGTCTTCCTAAGGGTATCCAATCCCTTTTTGTACGTTCCTCTTCTCTTGTTTCCTTGATACTTGTTCTGAGATGGTTGAACAGAAGATGATCCAGATTAATCTTGACCTTCTGAGAGATAAAATAGATCAAAAACTGCTGATCTATATTAATCTAATCAGGAGAGCTGGTAGGCTTCCTGTAGTTGAAACAGCCCAGAATGATCTTGGCCCAAATTTTGTGCTTGTCTTTCAAATCCCTTATCTTGCTGGAGGGAATCCCCAGAGTAAAGATTTCCCTTACAATTAGGGCAACATCTGCACACCTTTCTGCCATATCAATACAACGAACACCACCACCATTGTAGCCCATCAAGCGATCAATGAGGTCTTCAGTAATAATAATCTTCTTCCCCATGATGTAAGACGTGACTTGATGATTGGAAGAAGAAGCATGAATCCGAAATTCCTTTACCAGAATAGGAAATGTTGGACCCACCAGCCTGTCAAAATACTTTTCCCAACCTTGAGCTTTAACCTCTCCAGATAAATCAAAACCATTCTCCTTAAGACTGTTGAAATCCACGATTAATTCTGACAGAACCTCTAGGTTCTTGATTGGAGTTAGAAGCATTCTGAAGGGTACTTCATATTGTTCAGATGAAACCGTTTTCTGGGAACCTGAAGAAGGAATGCTGGAAGAAGCCATGTTCGCACGAGGTTTTTGTGAAAAAGATTGAAGGGGTTTCTTGAGAAAGAAGAACACTGAAAACAGAAATATTCAGAGAAAATGAAAGTGAAGGTAAAACGTGTAAATGGTGTGAAGTGTGTTTAAATAGATTTCTAAAAAGGTTTTGAAAACATAAACGTTAAGAGAGAGAAATTAATAATGATTATTAGCATTTAATGATAGTTGATTTTAGGGGATTCAGAAAGATATTTGGAACGGTTACCCAAGACATGTGTCTCAATGCACCCAATCAGCGCTTTGCCTTTTCAGAAATGTGAACGCGTGTTCAGCCTCAGAAAATAGCTTATGACTGGATGACACTTGGTTGCTTTGAGTGAACAGCATATTTCCATCCTTGAAATGAAGCGCTCAGATCTTCATGGATAGATTCTGATACAATCTGCACTTCTAAAGTTCTGAAGGAAGATTGATCAGTAGTTCACAGAAAAATAAACAAAGTTCTGAAGGTTAAGATATAAAATTTTAACAATTTTATTCTGGACAGAGCTTCCTGAACTTCCTTTGCCTCTGCTTCCACAGTTGGTTCACCCTTCTGGAGAGGAGAGACAGTTCATCTTCTTCTGATGAGGACCCATCAGAGGTTTCTTCAACAGCCTGCAAAACATTGGAGTCAGATTTTCTGTTAGATTTTAAAGCTAATGGCTTACCTTGCTTTTGAGGTTCATCTGCTTCTAGCTCTATCTCGTGACTTCTGAGGGAGCTGACAAGTTCCTCCAGAGAGATTTTATTGAGATCCTTTACTAGCTTAAGCGCTGTGACCATTGACCTCCACTGTTTTGGCAAGCTTCTGATGATCTTCTTGACATGATCAGCAGTAGAATACCCTTTGTCAATAACTTTGAGACCAACAACCAGAATTTGAAATCTTGAGAACATCGTTTCTATTGATTCACTTTCTTCCATCTTGAATGCCTCGTACTTCTGAATGAGCGCAAGAGCTTTGGTTTCTTTGACCTAAATGTTTCCTTCATGCGTCTTTCTCAAAGAGTCAAACATATTCTTTGCAGTGTCTCTGTTTGATATCTTTTCATATTCAGAATAAGAGATGGCGCTGAGAAGAATTGTTCTGGCCTTGTGATGATTTCTGAAATCACGCTTTTGTTGATCAGACATTGATTTCCTGTCAATCTTCTGACCACTTCCATCCACTGGGTGTGTGTATCCATCAGTCACCATGTCCCACAGATCAGCATCATGGGCCAGAAAGAAACTTTCAATTCTGTCTTTCCAGTAGTCAAATTTCTCTCCATCAAAGACTGGAGGTTTGCCACTGAATCTGTCTCTTTCTTCATTTTTGTCATTGCTGATGTTTTGATGTGGTCCTGCCATTGTGTTTTTCTGACGCTGGATCTTTTACTGACACGGTTAAGTGTTATAAGCTCAGAACCAGGCGCTCTGATGCCAATTGAAGAAATGAAAAACACAAGAAGGGGGGTTGAATTGTAAAACTTAAATCAAAGGTGCAGACAACACTGTATTTTTATCCTGGTTCGTTTGATCTCAAACTACTCCAGTCCACCTGTCAAGGTGATTTCGCCTCTCTCCAACGAGGTCTTAATCCACTATAATCAACTGATTACACAACTACTTTAACAACTGTTAAAGTCTTCTTGAGTCTAACCACATACCGGTTTATCTCAAGGAAATTCTCTTACAGATAAATGAACAAAAGTGTGTTTGATGTTTTCTAATAAAACTATATATCACAACTGTGATAATACACAATATTAAGCTTAGAATTGAACTGGATTGCTAGAGCTATAGAGTAAGCGTGGTTGAAAGGCTTTAGCAAATTGTATGAGTGAGTTTGTTTACGTAGGCGTGTATATGCGTGAAGATTATTAGCCTTTTCTTTTCTCACACTAACTTGTTTATATAGCATGGGAAGAGATACATTATTGTCCATAAAGCCACTTCAATGCTAATAACGTTCTTTCCTTTTTGAGAAGATCTTATCTTGGATAAAGCCGTTGGTAATTAATCTATCTTGAATGCATAGTAACGCTTCAGAGTGTTCTGCTAATGATAATTAGAGTGTTCTTTCCTTTATGCTGATGCTTCTGAGTGTTGATGACTTGGTTAGGATCTTGATCAGAGTCAGAGTATTTTATGCGCAAATTTTGTTCATCAGGCTTCAACGTATGGCACATGTTATTTGATCTTCTGATTCTGACATATCTTCTGATGCTAATGTTGATACTGATCTTCTGATGCTGATTCCATCAGAGTTTCTGTGAACACAAAACATAATTTTAAGTAGCATATATGTCTTATATAAATCTAACAATTTATTTATTCTTGTATTTTGTTATCATCAAAACTCTAATTGAGGGTTGTAGAATCAAACTATGTTCTAATACAAGATAGGAGGTTCAAGCAGGTATTCTTTAATACTCTCAAATGCCCTTTGGCAGTCATCCGTCCAGACACAACCTTGATCTTTCTTTAACAACTTAAAGATCCGTTCACACGTTGTAGTCATGTGGGAAATAAATCTGGAGATATAATTCAAACGCCCGAGGAAACCCCTGACTTGCTTTTTAGTTCTTGGTGCTGGCATTTCTTGAGTTTCTTTGACTTTATCAGGGTCAAATTTAATTCCTTTCTGGCTAACAATAAAACCCAACAATTTCCCCGATCTAACTCCGAAGGTGCATTTATTTGGATTCAAGCGGAGACGATACTTCCTCAAACGCTAAAACAACTTCAATAAATCTTCTATACGCCCTTCTTCAGTTTGGGATTTGGCAATCATATCATCAACATATACTTCGATTTCTTTGTGCATCAGATCATGGAATAGGGTTGTCATAGCCCTCTGGTACGTTGCACCAGCGTTCTTCAACCCTAAGGGCATCACTCTGTAACAGAATGTTCCCCAGGGTGTGATAAACATTGTTTTTTTCCATGTCCTCTGGAGCCATTCTTATTTGATTATACCCGGAAAATCCATCCATGAACGAGAATACTTTGAATTTTGATGTGCTGTCCACTAACATGTCAATATGAGGCAATGGAAAATCATCTTTTGGACTAGCTTTATTTAGATCTATGTAATCTACGCACATGCACTTTTCCGTCTTTTTTCGGTACTGGGACAATATTGACAATCCATTGAGGATACACTGATGTCACAAGAAAACCAACATTAATTTGCTTTAGGACCTCCTCTTTGATTTTTACTGCCATATCCAGGTGGGTTCTTCTCAACTTTTGTTTAACTGGCGGACACTCTGGCTTTAACGGCAAACGATGCTCGACAATGTTTATATCTAGACCAGGCATATCTTGATAAGACCAAGCAAAAATATCCACATACTCTTTCAGCAGCTCAATCAACCCGCTATTTACATCAGGATGCAACGATGCTCCAATCTTGACTTCCTTCAGATCTTCTTCCGAACCTAAATTAATCACTTCCAAAGGCTCCTTATATGGCTGAATGGTATTTTCCTCGTGCTCGAGCAATCGTGAGACCTCTTCTGGAATCTCATCATAATCTTCCTCTTCAGCCCCAAACACAGGACAATCAAAGTTGGGAAAGGGTGCAGGGTCATTGTATTCAACGGGTTTTTTAATTAATCTGCACATATGATTTATGATTACTTTTAGAAAATGACACATATAACAAGTGATCATGCAGATTAATTTTCAGTTATTATTCATTTTGAAAGGGTTTTTTTTATTACCATTTCCCAAGGAAAAAAGTAGAAAATAAAAGACATAATTTTGGAAGCAAAGACAACTTTTATTAATGATCTTAAAAGTTATAGCAGACAGATAAGCCCTACAACAATAATACTTTCACCTTGGGCAGAGTGAAAGCTTTTCAAAAGAAAGAAATAAATTAACAAAACAAAATACTTTGAAACATATATGCAAGAAGGAACATCAATGGTGACCCAGTTCTGAACTCGGACTCTATGCGTCACATAATTCGGTACTTCCTGCTCCGCTTCATCCTCTTCAACAACATTAATTCCAGAACCAATTGGATGGAGGTAGCCTCTGCTGCGGAAAACATCACGATAACTGTTCACAGAAGACTTTGACTTCAAATTTTCGTCTTTGCCATTCCTCGAAGAGAAACCCAAACCAACTTTGTTTTCGTTCACGGGTGGATCCACAAGCCGTCCCCAAACTGCATTATGACCATTGTGCACAACCTGCTGCGTGTCCTTCAGGGAAACCACAAAATTCTCATTCCTCCTTATGTTGTCAATGGGTAGGGCTTGGAACTGGGTTCCAACAGCAGCCTTGTCCGCTTCTACAATACTGAAAGAGGATAGATGGGATATCAACAACGCTTGCTCCCCATTTATGATCACTACCTTCCCTTCACGCACAAACTTTAGCTTCTGATGCAGAGTTGAAGTGATAACCCCTACTTCGTGTATCCACGACCGTCCTATCAAACAACTATATGCGGGAATATTGTCCATGACCTGGAAGGTTATCAAGAACAAATGTGGTCCTATATGGATGGGCAAGTCCACTTCACCGATGACAGATTTCCTCGACCCATCAAAAGCCTTCACAATGATACCACTCGGGCGCATAGGTGTTCCCTGATACTTTAACTTCATGAGGGTACTCCTCGGTATAACATTAAACGCGGATCCATTATCAATTAGCACATTGGATAGCGAGTCATTCTTGTAGTTCATAGATATGTGGAGGGCCAGGTTGTGATTCCTCCCTTCATCTGGTAACTCATCATCGCAGAAACTCAAGTTGTTACATGATGTAATGTTTCCAATTACGCTGCTGAATTGATCTAACGGCATATCATTCTCCACAAAATCATGGTCTAGTACTCTCATCAGTGATTCTCTATGAGCAGAGGAATTCATTAATAAAGCTAGGATGGATATCTTTGAAGGAGTCTACAATAGCTGATCTATAATTCTGTAATCGCTCATCTTAATTATCTTTAAGATATCATCTACTTCTTTTTCTATTGTGGCTCTGCTAGTATCTCCTGTAGCCTTCTTAGGCTCATCGTTCTCAGCAATTTTCTTTCCAGCAACAACATCTCTTCGTACAACCGGCGCAAACACACGACCACTACGGGTCACCTGACTATTATCATCTATATTTCCAACATCTGGCATTGGTTGGATGGAAATTTACACCCCATATTCTAAGATTGTAGTTGTTGTACCCCAAAATTTTTCCTCCCATATTTCTCAAAACACTTCAAGAAAGATCCTCAAGTTGCTCAAGAAAGTCCAAGGGTTGACCAGACAAACTTTCTTTTAAGGCAGTCTACCTCAAATTAGGGTTTCATGTTGCAACAAGATATTTGATTCCAAGGGATACCAAATTATCACCATTGTCCTAACATGTTATCAAGATCATCCATGTCAAGTTTCAAGCCTTGCAGAGGAAGTTTGCTTAGTCAACTGTTCAAAGGCCTGAAAATCGACTATGCTAGGGCAAAAGTCAACTATGGCCCACATACAGTAAAACTTCAAGATTTTTGGTCAACATCCTAATTTTTAAGTATTATTCATCATTTTATCAAGGGTTGATCATGATTCATCAAGGATTTCTCACAATTCATCAAAACCCAAAAGTTGCTAAATTAGGGTTTTGTAGGAAAAGTCAACTCAACTTTGACCAAGCATAACTTTCTCATACTTTATGAGAAATGACCCATCCAAATCTCATTTTGAAGAGGATGAAATTCTCTACAATCCATCTTAAGCTCCCAAGTTTAAAATATGCACTCACAAGAAGTTATGAATTTGGACATTATAGGTCATTTTGAAAAGTCAACAAAAACACTTTTTTTGTCAAAGCTTCATAAATAAACATGGAAGACTAAATTGAGATGATAACAAAAAGGTTGCTAAGAGGACATCTCAAGCTTTCTAAAATGTCCAAGAACACCTTCAAAGAGTCAAAATTGAAGAAGTTATGCATTGGTGAAGTTGAACTTTTTTGCAAAATTGCCAAAAGTCAAAAGGGCCTCAAATTGCAATTTTTGTCAAATGGGCCCAACTTTTTGTACTTGGCTTAAGTTTGTAACATGGTCCACGAGCCCTAACTCTTCACACTTGCCTTTATTTTATTTTTTACCATTTATTTTGATTTTTTATTTCAATTAAATCAATTTAAATCAAAATAAATCATGAAAATATCTAAATCATTCAAACCTTAAGATTTGATGCATGTTTCAGGTCTCTTATATAGCTAGCAAGTGAATCAAATCGTTTAAGGCATGGTTGTGCATAAAAAGATTGGTTTTGGCCTATTTTTGGAAATATTTTCATGAAGATCAAATCATGATCACAAATCATAATTGCCAAAGATTGAGAACACATTTGCAACCCTAATTAGTTCCTTGGTATATAGTGGACAAGTGCAGATCAAAAAGACATGGTTTTGAGGCGTGGAGAGGTAGAATAAAGCTTGAAAAAAACTCAAGAAAAGTGCTGATCTGATTTTGTACTTCCAAGCGTTTTCAAGACTCCCAAGCCATCTCTTTCGTTTCCTAGGTGTGATACGGTGGCCAGAACCGGGACGTGGTTTCCCTATTTTGTTAAGGAAATTTGCTGGTTTGCGTTTTGCGTTTGTGTTTGCAAAATGTCGCGGTAAGCAAGAGTCGCCACCGTCTTTTATTTTATCCAACAAGGAGAGGAAAAAAGCACAAAAAAATTCCTTTTTCGAGATATTTCTGAGTACGGGGGGTAGATTATATAAAGGGAAGGTATTAGCACCCTTTCTATCTGTAGTTATCTACGGGATCTTAGGTACTTTCTCATGATTTTCAAAATTGTTTTCTTTGTGTTTGTGGGCTTTGAAAAGTTTTTGTTTTGACTTCGATTTAACTCTTGCTTCTATCTTCAAGAGTGTAATAAAGTGTTTTTGAAAACTTTGTTTGTAAAGGAGTGTAAGTGTGAAAAATTTATTTGGGATGAGCAAGTATCTAAGAACTAATCTACCTACTCGAAAAAAGAATCATTTTATGCTTGTTTCCTTTAGAAAATGCTATCCCACTATTAGTGAGTAGGTAGCATCATCGTTGGAGTTTTGAGGATCAATTCGAAAAGGATGCACGGTCACTAAAGCAATGTTAGGACGCCTTAGTAATAACCCTAACATCTTAGATCAATTATTCGAGGCAACAATTCTGAGGCAACCATTCCGAGGCAACTTTTCCGAATCAGGACTTTGATCTTTGTTTAGACAAAAGAACGACCACTAAAGCATCCTATACTCAATGACCATTTACCGAAGGCAACCAAGTGGGAGTGTACCCTAGGAGTGTGCATGTGCGAATGATTCAATTTCAGTTTATTTATCTTTGCACATTTAGGATGATCTAATTGTTTTAAAATTAATCATACATTCTTGTCATGCATCCCTATATCATACATCTAACAGTTAATAATTTGCGGAATATAAAGTGCGGAATTTAAACTACGTTATTACAAGGCTTCGGATATTTACATAGCCAAAAACAAACCCTTTGAAAATAAAGCGATAAATGTAAAAGTCCTAATTAAACTATTACAAACCAGGAGCAGATACAATAATTAGATAAAAATAATAATAACGCGCGCGAGAAAATTAGGTCGAATGCGAAACTAGGGTTTTAACCCTTCTATCCTAATTAAAAAAGAAAATGTTTTTGTTGTTTTTAATATTTTTTAAGAAAAAAAATTGAGTCTTAAAATTAAATAGTAAATTAATTGGTTATTAAATAAATTAATGAATAATAATTAAATGACATATTTTTGGTTTTTTTGTTATTTTGGGTAAGAAATAAAATAATTAAGTTAGTGATAAAACCTAGTTATTCTAATTAATTTTAATTATTTGCAAAATAAATTAAAGTTACCTAATTTAATCAAACCTAATTAAATTAATTGCATTTATTGAAGAAAAATAATATTCTAATTTTGATTGGACATAAGAATATTTTTTGTGATTTTTTATAAAAAGAAAATCATTTTTGGTTAATAAAATAAATAGCAAATAAATTAAATAGAATAAATAAAAAAGATGAGAGATGGGCCTGAAATTAGGGGGTGCCAATAGTAGGAATTTGGGCCCAAAATGATGAAGATCCATGTTGACTTTTGATTCCAGTGCATATGCGTTGACTTGGCCTATGGTGTACCTTCAACGGCGGCCGTCTGGCCATCTGGCGCGTTGATGATGAAGGAGTATGATGGACATCAGGCTCAAGCGCGCATTGGATCTCCTACAAGAAAATGTGAAAATAGCAATTGCTGGAGGCAGGGATCGAACCCCTGACTTCCAGCCTTCCAAAGCCTTAGCGCTCACGTGGCAACCACTGCATCACTTGTTTTTATTTGTTCATAAAACATATAACAATAATAATATATAAAAATAACACAGTGATGGAATTTTTGCACGCAAATTCAAACAAGCCAATGGAGGATGGCCACGTCTTCGTCCCTGTTATTGCACCATCACTAAAAGTTCATTAGCCTATACCTACGGACAAATGTTCGTTGCTACAAACTGCGTGTTCTCAAAATCCTCCACAGGCCATGGAAATAACATCTAACACCATGGTTAGATTCGTCTCGTCCTCCTGATCACAATCGTACCCATTACAAAGGCCAATTGTCCCTGAAATCGAAAGCCCTAAAACCAAGCTCGAAAACCTAGCAATGGTGATTAACGCTACATGCCATATAAATGAAATCAAATAATGCAGAAAGTTTGCAAATGCTTCATAGGTCAACAATATGCCATTAATTCATGTTAACAATGCTTAAATTACAAGATGCGAATTCAAGAACAGGGTGTATCGTGATGGACTTACAACGCGTTTAGGGATCAGAACAAACTTGTTCTTGATAACTTTAGGTTGCTGAGAGCGCCAGGAAGCGATTAGGATAGATATCAAGCCTTGAGGATGCCTCTAACTATCAATTCGATCTCACACTTTTTTTGCCTTTTTTTCAAATCTGGTTCTCCTTCTCACGTCTGTTTCCAACCTCCCTTTAGGCCGGCATGCCTTCTTTATCTATTAGTGAAGGAATTAGGGTTGCAAAACTGGTTCAAATCTTTTTCTTTCAATGCCTTTGATATTTGATTTGATTCACTTTAAAAACCTTCCAAATTTGGCTTATTTCCAATCTTTTTGTGCACACAAGCCTTGATGCGAATTTGAATGATGCTAGCTGTTCAATGAAGCCTGAAACAAACACAAAATCCCTTGTTATCAATGTTTTGGATTTTTATTTGATTTAATTTGATTTAAATTGAATTAATTCAAATAAAAACCAAATTAAATAATAAAAATATGATATGGACAAGTGGAAAAGGCTATAGAACGTGGGTTATGTTTCCAACTTAAAACAAGTGAAAAAGATTGGGCCCATTTGGCAAAATTTGAAGTTTTGGGCATAGTTGACTTTTGGCAATTTTGCAAAAAAGGTCAACTTCACCAATGCATAACTTTCTCAATTTTGACTCTTTGGAGGTGTTCTTGGACTTTTTAGAAAGCTTGAGATGTTCTATAATCAACCCTTTTTGTCTCATTTCAATTGGATATTCCATGCTCATGTATGAAGCTTTGACAAAAAAAGGTGTTTTTGTTGACTTTTCAAAATGACCTATAATGTCCAAATTCATAACTTCTTGTGAGTGCATATTTTGAACTTGGGATCTGAAGATGGATTGTAGGAAATTGCATCCTCTTCAAGATGAGCTTTTGATGGGTCATTTCTCATAAAGTATGAGAAAGTTATGCTTGGTCAATGTTGTGTTGACTTTTCCTACAAAACCCTAATTTAGCAACTTTTGAGTCTTGATGAATTATGAGCAATCCTTGATGAATCATGATCAACCCTTTATAAAATGATGAAATATACTTCAAAATGAGGATGTTGACCCAAAATCTTGAAGTTTTACTGTATGTGGGTCACAATTGACTTTTGCCCTAGCACAATCGATTTTTGGGCCTTTGAGCAATTGACTGAGCAAACTTCCTCTGCAAGGCTTGAAACTTGGCATGGATGGTCTTGAGAACATATTAGTAAAATGTTGAGCATTTGGGACCACTTGGACTCAAGTATCTTGATGCAACATGAAACCCTAATTTGAGGTAGACTGCCTTAGGAGAGAGCTTGTCTGGCCAACCCTTGAACTACCTTGAGCAACTTGAGGATCTTTCTTGACATATTTTGAGAAATATGGGAGGGAAAATTTTGGGGTACAACAGCTGCCCCTGTTCAATCTTCTTAAACCTGAGGATGTAGATTGGCTTGCTGGCCTTTCGTGATCCGAAGGTGGAAGAGGATTGAACACTAGAGTGCCTAGAAATTTGCACTCTCATGATGTGGTGTTTGTCTTGCGATGTCGGGAATGGGCTTATAGATGCTATTTGGAGATTGCTGACGAGGAGATGGGCTTAAAGATTACATCTGAAGGAGTGTCGATCGCATAAGGGATTCCTTAGCGAGAGCTTGTATACCTGTTGTTGAGGCGGATTCTGCTGGGGAAATAGAAATTTAGGAGTTTCGGTTATCCGTTATTCTGCTGGTGAGTCGTCTCAGTTTGAATTTTAGGAACTCGTCTGTTATTCTACCGAGGAAACATCTTTTTTGAGATTTAGGAACTCGTCCGTAATTCAACTGAGGAAACATCTATGCCGAGATTTAAGAACTTGTCCGTAATTCAACTGAGGAAACATCTCTGCCGAGATTTAGGAACTCGTCCGTAATTCAACTGAAGAAACATCTCTGCCGAGATTTAGGAACTCGTCCATAATTCAACTGAGGAAACATCTATGCTGAGATTTAGGAACTCGTCCGTAATTCAACTGAGGAAACATCTCTGCTGAGATTTAGGAACTCGTCCGTAATTCAACAGAGGAAATATCTATGCTGAGATTTAGGAACTCGTCCGTAATTCAACTGAGGAAACATCTACGCTGAGATTTAGGAACTCGTCCGTAATTCAACCGAGGAAACATCTATGCTGAGATTTAGGAACTCGTCCGTAATTCAACTGAGGAAACATCTCTGCCGAGATTTAGGAACTCGTCCGTAACTCAACTGAGGAAACATCTCTGTCGAGATTTAGGAACTCGTCCGTAATTCAACTGAGGAAACATCTCTGTCGAGATTTATGAACTCGTCCGTAATTCAACTAAGGAAACATCTCTGTCGAGATTTAGGAAATCGTCCGTAATTCAATTGAGGAAACATCTCTGTCGAGATTTAGGAACTCATCTGTAATTCAACTGAGGAAACATCTCTGCCGAGATTTAGGAACTCGTCCGTAATTCAACTGAGGAAACATCTCCGTCGAGATTTAGGAACTCGTCCGTAATTCAACTGAGGAAACATCTTTGTCGAGATTTAGGAACTCGTCTGTAATTCAATTGAGGAAACATCTCTGTCGAAATTTAGGAACTCGTCCGTAATTCAACTGAGGAAACATCTCTGCCGAGATTTAGGAACTCGTCCGTAATTCAACTGAGGAAACATCTCTGTCGAGATTTAGGAACTCGTCCGTAATTCAACTGAGGAAACATCTCTATCGAGATTTAGGAACTCGTCCGTAATTAAACTGAGGTAAAAGCTTCAAAGCTTGAATTTTGTGAGAATTTAATCGTATCCTTCCTGAAAGGTAAAGGTTAGTTATATGTAATGCATGATATGTATCAAGTGATGGTGTTCTCAAAATAAATGAGATTGTGTCGTATGATGCGTATGCATGTCATGACGTATGGAAATGTGATGTTTTTAGCTGGGAAAATAAGTCCCAGATTGCTGCTGGAGAAAAGAATTGAATTCTTCGTTTCTGCTGGGGATAATGGATGAAGATGATTGTGAGAATAAACCTGCAGGAGAGGATAATTCCGTTGGGGAACAAACTGACGAGAGAATGAATCTGTGGGGAGGATATACTCTGCTAGAGGACCTGTTAATTTGGAGAAATAAACTCAGCTGGGGATGAGTCGTCATTACCGGCGATGATGAATCCTGTTGGGGATTGAATTTCTGTTTGTAAAAGGGAATGAACTCCGCTGGGGATGGTTTTCCAGTTGCGACTTCACTGGGAATAATCTTTTAGGCTCTACTGGGGATAATTCTCCAGTGCTGATGGTAGACAAGCTCGGCTTGGGGAGAATACTGCCAATTTATTCGCGGTTGCGAGCTTCAGCTGGGGAGAATTAACACCACTGTCTTTCTCTTACTCTGCGGGGAGCGAATGTTATTGGGATGCATGCTGAGGATATGACGATGGCTTTTCATCGAGATTTTTCTGCCCTTGTATCTGCGAGAGAAGGTGCCTGCGGAGGCCTTGTGGATCGAATGTTATCCCAACCTATGAGGTGCTTGGTAACTGCCGATCAGAATGATAAGCTTCTAAGTGATGAGATGACGGGACATAGTCGTACGCTTTAATCCCTAACTTTTACCTGGACAGTCTCTTCAGATTTTCAGTCCACACCGGGATGCCCTTTTTTTCCCAAGCCGCCTTTTCAGGTTTTCGACTTGCCGGGTGTACATATTTTTCTCTTTATCCCTAATTTTTGCCCGAACCCTTTTGGTTCGTCGGGATGCCCTTATTTTGCCTAGGTGTGTCAACCTAGCGGGTCTTTGTTCATGCGCAATATTTTTTTACTATGTCCACGCTTTCGGGGTGTAGGGAGTTGTTACTGTTGGTAGCATTGTGTTGCCACGATACCAGAAGATGTTTGTTTGATCATGCAAGATTCGTTGCTGGAATTCATGTTCAAAGCCCCAAGTAATTC
Organism: Vicia faba; assembly: GCA_948472305.1. Classification (NCBI taxonomy): domain Eukaryota; kingdom Viridiplantae; phylum Streptophyta; class Magnoliopsida; order Fabales; family Fabaceae; genus Vicia; species Vicia faba. Next base: position 1,110,434,254 of record OX451738.1, read on the forward strand.
AGATGGAGATTTGCCCCTGGCTATTTAGCATTTTTGAGAGATTCCTTGAATCTTGACTTGACTTCCCCAGATGATGGACAATGATCATGTCGTGCCCCTTGGTCGGAAGTGTTTTTCCACTTGAGGTGATCCTTTTTGAGACGGTTTTTGTTCACTAGATATTTGTCGTGCGAATTTCTCTGTTGTTGAACAAATATACATATGCAAACAATGTTATTTTAAGAATGCAAAGCTTATGTCTGTCTTGAAAATTTGAAAATGTATTTTTTCAGTAAAACAGGCAAATTTTGTAAAATGTGATGTCAACTCAAAATTTATAGCAAGTCCTACAGGAGTCAGGATATCTTTTGTAACAGTACGCTTTCGAACTAACCCATGCTTCAGCTAGAACTTTTAAGGGTTATAACGTGGCCTAGTTCACGGTTCAAGAAACAAAGGATAAAGGCTCAAAATGTATTTGTACCCACCTATTCTTCGTGATGTTCTTCGATCCTAAACTCAGCTAATCGTGCATTAGATCCCGTTTGAGTCTTTGCTCTGATATTCCAGTGATGGTTCGGATACTGATAATTCATTTTGAACAGGCAGTCATTTTTGTTAAGAGTTTTTAGGGCCTCTTTCTTTTTTGATTTTATTATCCCTATCTTTTTCATGAACTGTTTCTTTTGTGATTACAGTCAACGGGATGCCCTAGTTTTTTTCTTAAGTCTCCTTCATAGGTTTTTACTTAATGGGCTTTTTATTTTGAGAGATAATGACTGCCTGTCTTGACGCTTATAGGGAACCATCACCGTCTTTTATTTTGGAAGGACCTCTTTGATGCCATTCATTGTGCATATGGATTAACTGAGAAAACTACCCTGCCCCAGGTTGTCATTAAGGGTTTTAATTTGTGTGAACAGAAAAACTCCAACTTCTTTGGCTCAAAGGGGTTGACTAGGGATTATCTTCCTTATAACTCCACTGTTTAGGATTTGAAACAACGCATGTACATCGTCAGCGGGGTCTGTTCAAAAGCATACTGTAGAGATTTTGATATCATTTCGTCATCCTCCCTCTAAAGGTTTAGAAATTTTTAATCGAGAGTTGAACATCACAAAAGTGAAAGCAATTTGAATATAGTGAATACGAATGGATTAATTCAAAACAGACATATGCAATGCATTGATAAAGTAACAAAGTTTGACATGAATAAATGTTTGAACAATCAAAAGAAAATTACAGATTGAAAATTCTAATGACAAAAGCCTCTCTTGTCAGAACTTGTCACTTCAAATGGTGAGCCTTGGAGGATTGACAGAAACATTCCAGTTGACCATCTTGTGTGAATTCCAAAGCTCCTTCGTCAATCAGGTCTTGAATTTTGTACTTCAACTTCCAACAGTCATCAGTATCATGCCCCGGACTGTTGGAGTGATATGCACACCTTGCGTCAGGATTGTAGTTAGGTGAAGAAGTCTTGGGATTCAGATGAGGTCCTATCAACGTCACTAGATTCACCCTTAACAGGTTTCATAAAGCTTGAGACAGCAGCATGTTGAGCTTGGTAAACTTCCTATTGGGCATATCCGGCTTACTCTGATTAACCTGTTGTTTATGGCAAGGTTGTTGTTGGATCCTTGAGGTAGTAGCAACTTGGAGAGGTATATTCTTTATCAAACCAAACCCTTGACTTCTCGGAAGTTGATCAATGACTTGGTCCCCGACCTCGACCATTTGCTTCATATTGTTGTATCGGTCTTGATGAAGTTGGTTGATGATGGTTCTTAGCTCTTCTTGTTCCTGGGCTAAGCCTTGGATAAGAGCCATCTACCCCAGCATCTGGGTTCTTATTGTATCTACCTCAGCTTGCAGTTGTTCCAGCCGTTCGTCCTTATTGTCTTCAGGACTTTTCTTGACAAAGTTCCCAACGAGGAGTGTTTTCAACTCTTCCTGCCCCTTGAATAGGTTTAGGAATATCTCCCTGAACTGAGTTTCTTGAAGATTTCTGTTGTCTTGTTTGAGAGCCATTGCTGAAATAAACAGCAAGGATATGAGAGACCGGCTCTGAAACCTGCTTATGCAATGATATGTATGATATGCATGCAATGTTTCCAAGGATCTCGTGGGGTAAACAATAAACTGTTAAAATTTGAATTTTGCAGCTTTGATTGAAGAAACTTCGTGTCGTCAAGAGTCCTTCTTCAAGAGTCGAGCTCACCATATCGAGTGGGTCATAGCCACTGACTCAAGTTATCATGTTTTGATTTATAGACGACATTGGCTAGAGGAAAATAAATCCCCTTGCCCCTTGCTAGACGTATGATTTACCATAACCTGCATCACAAACCCTTGAGATCCTTGAAATGGTTAAGGAAATGTTAAGGCATGATGTTATGATGTGTATGCTATGCGTTTAAGCAAAAGTACAAGGTGATATAAACAAGTAAATCCAACAAGAAATCCAAGTTATTTGATAAGGACTGTAAACAAAACCTGCAAGGAAACTCTAGTTGTCAGGTAACAAACATGTGCAAGTAGTTCCAGTTGAAAGCACACAAGTCACATAATATCCTTTAAATTTCAGGCTGGCATGGAGTTTAGGTATTACCCTCTTTCAGTTTAGTTGGTTCAACCTGTCCTAGTAATAGTAACCGGGTTCTAGAGGTTCTCAATATCACTGACCATCCTCGATCGATCATAATTCCAGTTTAGCAACCTTTTCTTGTGGCCGGAATCATCACGAGAGTATGGTCTCAATGAGTGTAGCATACTGCTACTTTTCTATGGCCAAGTGGGTCAATTATAGGTTCTAAGGTCAGTTGATGCTTAATGACCCATTAGCAGCCCCATACTCTCCTTGTTGCTCCACAAGGGATATCAGTACCAACTAATGTGCCACATCAACGTAGCTACTGCTTCAACCGTACCGGTCTACGCCGTACAGTTCCCTCACAGTTTATTGTTACTTACCTAAAAGGTATCCCCAAATCCGGGTTAGGATCTATAGTAACTACGATACAAATCCTACAAAATAAAGCAATCAAATCAAGCAATTGAAAACAATATGATGAACTATTCCTAAGGTACACCCCACTTATTAAGTCCCCAACAGAGCCGCCAGTTATGTTCTTCGGTGGCCAGAACCGGGATCGTGGTTTCCCTATTTCGTTAAGGAAATTTGCTAGTTTGCGTTTTGCGTTTGTGTTTGCAAAATGTCGCGGTAAGCAAGAGTCGCCACCGTCTTTTATTTTATCCAACAAGGAAAGGAAAAAAGCACAGAAAAATTCCTTTTTCGAGATATTTCTGAATACGGGGGGTAGATTATAGAAAGGGAAGGTATTAGCACCCTTTCTATCTGTAGTTATCTATGGGCTCTTAGGTACTTGCTCATCATTTTCAAAATTGTTTTCTTTGTGTTTGTGGGCTTTGAAAAGTTTTTGTTTTTACTTCGATTTAACTCTTTCTTCTGTCTTCAAGAGTGTAATGAAGTATTTTTGAAAACTTTGTTTGTAAAGGAGTGTAAGTGTGAAAAATTTATTTGGGATGAGCAAGTATCTAAGAACTAATCTACCTACTCGAAAAAAGAATCGTTCTATGCTTGTTTCCTTTAGACAACACTATCCCACTATTAGTGAGTAGGTAGCATCATCGTTGGAGTTTTGAGGGTCAATTCAAAATGGACGCATGATCACTAAAGCAATGTTAGGATGCCTTAGTAATAACCCTAATGTCTTAGATCAATTATTCGAGGAAACAATTCCGAGGCAACCATTCCGAGGCAACTTTTCCGAATCGGGACTTTGATCTTTGTTTAGACAAAAGGACCACCACTAAAGCATCCTATACTCAATGACCATTTACCGAAGGCAACTAAGTGGGAGTGTACCCTAGGAGTGCGCATGTGAGAATGATTCAATTTAAGTTTATTTATCTTTGCACATTTAGGGTGATCTAACTGTTTTAAAATTAATCATACATTCTTGTCATGCATCCCTATATCATACATCTAACAGTTAATAATTTGCGGAATTTAAAGTGCGGAATTTAAACTACGCTATTACAAGGCTTCGGGTATTTACATAGCCAAAAGCAAACCCTTTGAAAATAATGCGATAAATGTAAAAGTCCTAATTAAACTATTACAAACTGGGAGCAGATACAATAATTGGATAAAAATAATAATAACGCGTGCGAGAAAATTAGATCGAATGCGAAACTAGGGTTTTGACACTTCTATCCTAATTAAAAAAGAAAATGTTTTTGTTGTTTTTAATATTTTTTAAGAAAAGAAATTGTGTCTTAAAATTAAATACTAAATTAATTGGTTATTAAAGAAATTAATGAATAATAATTAAATGACATATTTTTCGTTTTCTTGTTATTTTGGGTAAGAAATAAAATAATTAAGTTAGTGATAAAACCTAGTTATTCTAATTAATTTTAATTATTTGCAAAATAAATTAAAGTTACCTAATTTAATCAAACCTAATTAAATTAATTGCATTTATTGAAGAAAAATAATATTCTAATTTTGATTGGACATAAGAATATTTTTTTTGTGATTTTTGATAAAAAGAAAATCATTTTTGGTTAATAAAATAAATAGCAAATAAATTAAATAGAATAAATAAAAAAGATGAGAGATGGGCCTGAAATTAGGGGGTGCCAATAGTAGGAATTTGGGCCCAAAATGATGAAGATCCATGTTGACTTTTGATTCCAGTGCATATGCGTTGACTTGGCCTATGGTGTACCTTCAACGGCGGCCGTCTGGCCATCTGGCGCGTTGATGATGAAGGAGTATGATGGACATCAGGCTCAAGCGCGCATTGGATCTCCTGCAAGAAAATGTGAAAATAGCAATTGCTGGAGGCAGGGATTGAACCCCTGACCTCCAGCCTTCCAAAGCCTTAGCCCTCACGTGGCAACCACTGCATCACTTGTTTTTATTTGTTCATAAAACATATAATAATAATAATAATATATAAAAATAACACAGTGATGGAATTTTTGCACGCAAATTCAAACAAGCCAATGGAGGCTGGCCATGTCTTCGTCCCTGTTATTGCACCGTCGCTAAAAGTTCATTAGCCTATACCTACGGACAAATGTCCGTTACTACAGACTGCGTGTTCTAAAAATCCTCCACAGTCCATGGAAATAACATCTAACACCATGGTTAGATTCGTCTCATCCTCCTGATCACAATCGTACCCATTACAAAGGCCAATTATCCCTGAAATCAAAAGCCCTAAAACCAAGCTCGAAAACCTAGCAATGGTGATTAACGCTACATGCCATATAAATGAAATCAAATAATGCAGAAAGTTTGCAAATGCTTCATAGGTCGACAATATGCCATTAATTCATGTTAACAATGCTTAAATTACAAGATGTGAATTCAAGAACAAGGGTGTATCGTGATGGACTTACAGCGCATTTAGGGACCAGATCAGACTTTTTCTTGATAGCTTTAGGTTGCTGAGAGCATCAGGAAGCGATTGGGATAGATATCAAGCCTTGAGGATGCCTCTAACTATTAATTCGATCTCACACTTTTTTCCCTTTTTTTTCAAATCTGGTTCTCCTTCTCACGCCTGTTTCTAACCTCCCTTTAGGTCTACATGCCTTCTTTATGTATTAGTGAAGGAATTAGGGTTGCAAAACTGGTTCAAATCTTTTTCTTTTAATGCCTTTGATATTTGATTTGATTCACTTTAAAAACCTTCCAAATTTGGCTTATTTCCAATCTTTTTGTGCACACAAGCCTTGATGTGAATTTGAATGATGCTAGCTGTTCAATGAAGCCTGAAACAAACACAAAATCCCTTGTTATGAATGTTTTGGATTTTTATTTGATTTAATTTGATTTAAATTGAATTAATTCAAATAAAAACCAAATTATATAATAAAAATATGATATAGACAAGTGGCAAAGGCTAGAGCACGTGGGATATGTTGCCAACTTAAAACAAGTGAAAAAGATTGGGCCTATTTGGCAAAATTTGAAGTTTTGGGCATAGTTGACTTTTGGCAATTTTGCAAAAAAGGTCAACTTCACCAATGCATAACTTTCTTAATTTTTACTCTTTGGAGGTTTTCTTGAACTTTTTAGAAAGCTTGAGGTGTCCTCTAATCAACCCTTTTGGTCTCATTTCAATTGGATATTCCATGCTCATGTATGAAGCTTTGACAAAATTGTGTTTTTGTTGACTTTTGAAAATGACCTATAATGTCCAAATTCATAACTTCTTGTGAGTGCATATTTTGAACTTGGGAGATGAAGATGTATTGTAGGAAATTGCATCCTCTTAAATATGAGCTTTGGATGGGTCATTTATAATAAAGTATGAGAAAGTTATGCTTAGTCAAAGTTGTGTTGACTTTTCCTACAAAACCCTAATTTAGCAACTTTTGAGTCTTGATGAATTATGAGCAATCCTTGATGAATAATGATCAACCCTTGATCAAATGATGAAATATACTTCAAAATGAGGATGTTGACCAAAAATCTATAAGTTTGACTGTATGTGGGTCACAGTTGACTTTTGCCCTAGCATAGTCGATTTTTGGGCCTTTGAGCAATTGACTGAGCAAACTTCCTCTGCAAGGCTTGAAACTTGGCATGGATGGTCTTGGGAACATATTAGGACAATGTTGAGCATTTGGGACCACTTGGACTCAAGTATATTGATGTAACATGAAACCCTAATTTGAGGTAGACTGCCTTAGGAGAGAGCTTGTCTGGCTAACCCTTGAACTACCTTGAGCAACTTGAGGATCTTTCTTGACATATTTTGAGAAATATGGGAGGGCAAATTTTGGGGTACAACACTGGGCACTCAAGGAAGCCATAGCAATCAAAAGCAAGCATTTTCCTGCGCTAGAACTCACTGTAAGTGATTCACGACCTTGACTCTTTCTTGAAATCGAATCACATTATTTTGGCACTTGTAGCATGAATTACTTACATATTCTTGTTCCTTGAAGCATTTGCAATCTATTCATAACATTTAATTGCATTTTGGCTAACCCTATAGAGAAACACCATTGCTAGGGTTTCGTGTTGTGTTTTGGGATATTTTGGTACAGGTAAAATTGGCCCAAAATAAAGGCACCATGATGCTCAGCAGGCCAAGACGAATTGGTCCACAGCCTTAGATTTCATTTATCGTGCCTATATGTGATTTTGAAATATGCAGGAGTTGTAGCTACGGACTTTTGTCCGTAGGTAAAAGTCCACAACTTTTACCAACAGAGATAGGAAGAAGATGACCTGCATGGCACCACCTCATTTGCCTATTTGAAATTTCGCGCGCAAGAAATTATAAAATTGTGTTTCTTAATAAAATATTTGTTTGTTTCTCTATGTACAACACGCGCGTTCAGCTCAGTTGGTCAGTGGGAAAGAGAAAAGTCCATAGGACCTGGGTTTGATCCCCAAGTCCCCTTGTTTCTTCAATGCATTTTTTCTATACTTGATTCCATGTGCAGATTCCCAAGACGCTTACCATAGGCCATCAGCTAGCATCCACTGGATCTAAGGAAATTCCAATCCAACACTGGGCATGAGAGGGTCTACCAAAGGCCCCAGTCAACGTACAAACATGGGAACATGGAGGTCGAACATGGGTCAGAGTGTTTGGGCCCAGAGGCTTCTATTCACACCCCTCCAAATTACTTGCAAACATGCCCATTTTCTTTTTCTTTTCTTTTATAATTTATTTTATTTAATTCATTTAAATTATTTTTACTAACAAAAATTAATTCTTTTTTATATAAAATCATAAAATCAATTTTTCATCAAAAGTAGATTTAGGTTTTATTTTTATAAAAGTTAATTTAGTTAGTTAATTTAATTTATTAGGTAACTTTAATTTCCTTTGTAAATAAATTAAAATCAAGTAGAAAAATTAGGGTTTGTCTAATTTAATTTTTATTTCTCTTTTCTTAAAAAATCACAAAAATACAAAAATAGGTCAAGATTAATTATTTAATTTAATTAGCAATTAGGTTCGTGCATATTTAATTTAAAACCTTATTTTCTTAAAATAATAAAAAACGACCAAAAATAATCTTTTCTTTTATTTAGGGTTAGACGAGGTCAAAACCCTAATTTCCTCTCGTTCTTAATTCATCGCGCGCGTTTATTTTATTTTATTTTACAATATTGATGTAATTGCTCATGGGATGTAATAGATTAATTAGGACTTTTTTCGTTTATTTATCGTTTTTGCGGGTTTTTTTGGCTATGTAAATTATACCCGAAGCCTTGTAATAGCGTAGCTTTATTTTCTCGCACTTTAATTCTCGCAAATATTAACTGTTAGATGTATGATATTAGGGTTGCATGACAAGAATGTATGTTAAATTTAAAACGGTTAGCAAACCCTAAATGTGCAAAGATAAATAACTTGAAATTGAATCACTCGCACATGCGCACTCCTAGGGTATACTCTCACTTCGGTTGCCTTCGGTAAACGGTCATTAAGCATAGGATATTTTAGTGGTCGCTCTCTTGTCTAAACAAAGATCAAATGCCCCGTTCAGAAATGTTGCCTCGGAAAGGTTGCCTCAGATATGTTGCCTCGAATATGATCTTAAGACATTAGGGTTATTACTAAGACGCCCTAACATTGCTTTAGCGATCGTACGTCCCTTTCGAATTGACCCTTACAACTCCAACGACGGTGCTACCTACTCACTAATAGTGGGATAATGCTGTCTAAACGAAACGAGAACAAAAGTATTCTTTTTTCGAGTAGGTAGATGCTAGTAGGTACTTGTTCAAAACAAACTTTTTCCACACTTACACTCTTTTTCAAATTAAGTTTTCAAAACGACTTCGTAACACTCTTGAAGATAGAAGCAAGAGTTAAATTGAAATAAAACAAAAAAAATTTTCAAATCAAACACACACAAGCAATTTTGAAAATGATGAGCAAGTACCTAAGAGCCCGTAGAAAAACTACGGATAGAAAGGGTGCTAATACCTTTCTATAATCTATCCCCCATACCCAAAATCTCGAAAAAGGAATTTTTCTGTGCTTTTTTCCTTTCCAGTTGGATAAAATAAAAGTCGGTGGAGAATCTTGCTTACCGCGACATTTTGCAAACACAAACGTAAAACGCAAACCAACATTTCAAACAATCCGGTTCTGGCCACCGTATCACAGAAATGACGACTCTGCTGGGGAAATATAAGTGGGGTATACCTTAGGATTAGTTCATCATCATTGCTTCTATTGTTTGATTTGTTTGCTTTACCTTTTAGGGCTTTGTATCGGGAGTTACTATAGATCCTAACCCGAATCTAAGGGACACCTTTTAGGTAAGTATTAATAAACTGTGAGGGAACTGTACGACATAGACCGATATGGTTGAAGCAGTAGCTACGTTGATGTGGCACATTGGTTGGTACCGGTATCCCTCGTGGAGAAACAAGGAGAATACGGGGCTATTATATGGGTCATTAAGCATCAACTGACCTTAGAACCTATAATTGACCAACTTGGCCATATGAAGTAGTGAGATAGCTGGTCTCAGTGTAAAGCTAGGAACTGGTTGATACTCGATACTACACTCATTGAGACCATACTCTCGAGATAGTTCTGGCTGCAAGAAAAGATTGTGTGAGCTGAAACCATGACCGATGGAGGATGGTCAGTGATATTGAGAACCTCTAGAACCCGGTTACTATTATTAGGACAGGTTGAAACCAACTGAACTTCAAGAGGGTAGTACCTAGACCCCATGCAAGCCTTAAACTTAAGGGCTTTTGTGTGACTTGTTTTCCTTTACCATGTCTACTATCTGCTATACCTGTTGTGTGTTTTATCATGACATCATGCATCATAACATAGCACGCATACTTCATTAGACTAACCATTTCAAAGACCGAGGAGATTTATCTTTGTTCTGTTTTGCAGATTATGGCTTCCATGCGTAGAAACACCATCCGAGTTAACTTTGTGCAAATGCCTGCTCAACTCAAAGATTTAGCCTCGAGAGTTTCTGATACTTCCTCATTCATTAGAAGACATGGTCAGCTTCTTAGTTTGGTTACCTCCAGGTTCGATGAGCAAATGATGAGTGTGCTTTTCCAGTTCTTCGATCCAGTGCATCATTATTTCACCTTCCCGGATTATCAGCTAGTTCCTACTTTGGAAGAGTTTTCTCATTCATTGGGTATATCCATCCTCGAGTAGACGCCCTTCATAGGTTTAGAAGAGACTCCTAGACCAGAGGACATTGCTTAATCTTTACACTTGAAAAAGGCTGATGTAGTATCTAATTGGGAGACACGAAGCAGGGTTAAAGGTTTCTTAGCCAAGTTTCTAATGGATCAAGCTCAAATGTTCTGGGATAATTTGGACTTTCAGGCTTTTAAAGACATCTTAGCTCTCCTTATCTATGGTTTGGTTCTCTTTCCGAATCCAGATTCCTTCATAGATGTGAATGCGATTAAGATCTTCCTGTCTCGCAATCCAGTGCCCACTCTACTGGGTGATATTTTGCATGCCCTCTATACTCGTACCGTGCGAAGAAGAGGGACCCTCATGTGTTGCATGCCTTTGCTGGCGAGGTGGTTTATTTTGCACCTCCCCAAGTCCGTGTTGAAGAATGAGGAAGGATTAGGATGGTCTTACAGGATAATGTCCCTTGCCCATACGGACATTCTTTGGAGTTCTAAGGATATGGAAGGTATTGCTATCATTGATCGATATGGGGAATACCCTAATGTCCCGTTGCTTGGAATTAGAGGGGGAATAACCTACAGTCCTTGTTTGGCTTTACGATAGTTTGGTCACGCTCGGAGAGACGGTCCTCATGAGCTACTTCTTACAGACATTGTCTTTGACTATAAGGAGGACGTTAGAGAGCATCGCCAAAGGTTTATACGAGCCTGGGGCATGGTGAACAGGTCTGACCCTCAGGATCTAGGACCAAAGACTTCTCTCCCTATGCAACCTTATCTCCAGTGGGTCCGAGCTCGGGCTCAGAAGCTTGGGATGCCTTATGGAGCTGTTTTGCCAGTGATTGTGGAGCATACTAATGAAGAAGGTGTTCCTTACATAATCCTTTGTCCCTACATGCCTACTGATCTTGGGGCATTAAAGAGATCCTGGATTCAGCTAAAAGAGGAGAGGGATACTTACCGGGAGAAGTATCATGAGCAAGAGAGGAAGATCTTGAAGCTCACAAGGCAACTTGAGAACTAAAGGATGATCAATGACTACGTCAGCACGAAGGGAAAGCGACCATGGGATTTCTGATTTTTGCTTTTTTCTAGTTTAGATTTGTTTTCAGTTTATTTCTTTTGTAACTCCTTGAAGGCATTGTTAAACATTCTTACAAGTTTAATCTAATACAGTTTGTTTATTTCTTGGTTTGCAAATTTAAATCTCCCAATGTCTTTGAAATCATTTCATACGCATTCCATTATCATGCACCTCATTACATGTATCATTATAGGTTTCTCATCTTCTTCGCTGTTTATTTCAGCACAAAATGTCTTATGAAATACCTATCGATCAAGCCATCAAGGCTCTTCAAGCATAAAATGCTCAATTCAAAGAGATGTTCTTGAACTTGGCCAAAGGACAAGAAGATTTGAAGACTCTCATCCTGAAGGAGAAGAAAAAGAAGAAGAAGAAGGTGGTTTTGCTGAATATGGGTCACTGATTTGGGAACAGATTGCGACAGGAAGCTGATCTGTCTCATTCATCTAAAGGAGGAGAGAATCAAGAAGAAGGAAAGGGTCCTAGTCCTATAGTCTCTGATAATGACACTGATTTTGATGAAGAACAGTATCCTCCTGCTGAGGATAGGTACAAGCAACTCGAAGACCGTCTGAGCGCTATGGAGATTCAGAAGATACCTGGTTTGGACTTCGGAGATCTGGGACTAGCATCTGGGGTGGTGATCCCTCATAAATTCAAAGCTCCTGTTTTTGCTAAATACGATGGAGTATCCTGTCCAAAGCTCCATCTTCGCTCGTACGTTAGAAAAATCCAACCCTATACTGCTGATAGAAATCCGTGGGTTCATTTCTTTCAAGATAGTCTGTCAGAGACTCAGTTTGAATGGTTTTATCAATTGGAAGGAGCTAATGTCCACAACTGGGAAGATCTTGCTGCTGCTTTTTACAAGCAATACCAGTATAACGCCGACCTTGCCCCCACGCGTACCCAGCTTCAGGGTATGTCAATGGGTGCAAGTGAAGGCTTTAAGGACTATGCTCAGAATTGGAGAGATCTGGCTAGGAGAGTCCAACCCCCTCTATCGGATAAGGAGTTTGTGGATATGTTTCTTGGGACTTTGTCGGGTCCATTTTTCAATCATTTGATCGGGAGTTCATCATCTGGATTTACTAAATTAATTTTGACTGGGGAGAGAGTAGAAGCTGGTATCAGAAGTGGCAAGATACAGAAAAGTACTTCATCAAGTATAGAAAAGAAGCCTTTCAAGAAAGAAGCTAGTGCAGTTTACAGCTCGAGGAGCCAAAACCGACTTGAACACCGCCAAGTAGTAAATGCGGTAGTAATATCAAGACCCACCGTTGCCCCACAGTGCAACAATCAGCAAAGAGTAGAGAGACCGCAAAGATAATACACTCGGCTCAGTATGACCTTGTCTCAAATTCTACCGCAATTGTTGAAGATTAACCTGGTAACTCTAAGGGAAGCCCCGAAGAATCCCATCACCACATCTCTGCTGTATAACCCAAACTCCCGCTGCGCCTATCACTCCGATAGCCCAGGGCATGATACAAACAACTGCTGGGCCTTGAGTAATAAGGTGCAAGATTTGATTTAAGCTAAAGAAATCGAGTTTGACGCTCCTGAAAATCCCAACGTCATGACTGCTCCTATGCCCAAACGTGGTCATGGAGTAAATGTTGTGGACGATGATTCATTTGTGACCTCTGTGAAAGAAATTTCTACTCCATTGATGACAGTTAAGAAGAACCTATTATCGTTCGGTTTATTTCCGGGCTATGGAGAAGATTGCCACCTATGTTTAATCCTGCCAGCTGGTTGCCATTTATTGAAATCAGGTGTTCAACGCATGATGGATAATAAAGAGATCATGTTCGATAAAACTTTGATTCCGTTGATTCCTGTTGAAGATGTTTCTATCATAACCATTTCCACCAATCCTTCCAAGGCTTCCTCGAGAAATCCTGTTAGGATTACATCCGTTCCAAGAGTTTCTCCATTAATCATTACTATTCCTGGTCCTATCCCATACACTTCGGATAAGGATGTCCTGTGGCACTATGAGGCCGATGTGTATTATCATGGGATCAAACAAGACTTGAAGGTTGAAGAAGCTGATGCTGATGTCAGCAATATTGTCGGGGCTAGCAAGGTCACCCGAAGTGGAAGACTCTTCTCTCCTGAGATTTCCCCTCCGACCGTTCAAAAGCATGTCGCCATTCCATCTGCCAGTACATCAGCTACTATCTCAGTACGTATCCCAATTATCACCCCTGTCGCCGAGTCATCTGACGCTCGGGGCAAAGAAGTCACAGGTGAGCCTGCCCGGACGGAGGCACCTAAGAAGGTCATTGTAGAAACATCTAGGCAGGAGATAGAGGAAATTCTGAAGATTATCAAGAAGAGCGACTACAACATAGTCGAGCAGCTGTGGCAGACCCCGTCGAAGATCTCCATGTTATCCTTATTGTTGTGCTCGGAAGCCCATGCAAAGGCTTTAATTACTTTCCCTAAAACTGTGCATGTGCCGCAGGAAACCTCTGTTGATCAATTCAAAGATTGTTTTGTTTTTGGAAAGAGCAAGTACTTAAAAACCCTCTACCTACTCGAAAAAGGAATCAATCTGTGCTAATGTCCTTTAGACAATGCTATCCCACTATTGATGAGTAGGTAGAATCGTCGTTGGAGTTTTAAGGGTCAATTCGATTAAGGGACGTGTGGTCACTAAAGCAATGTTAGGATGCCTTAGAGGAAACCCTAATGTCTTAGATCATTTTTCCGAGGCAACCGTTTCGAGGAAACTATGATCTTTGGACAAGAGGGCGACCTCTAAAACTTCCTATACTCAATGACCACGTTCGAAGGCAACCAAGTGAAGTGTACCCTAAGAGTGCGCATGTGCGAGTGTGTTATTTTCAGTTAATTTGTCTTTGTACATGTCAATGGTTATCTATGTTGATTTTAGGTTTAAACATTTGATCTTGTCATGCATTCCCCTATTATCAAACATCTAACAGTTTATAAGTTGCGGAAATTAAATTGCGGAAATTAAAACTAACTATTACAAGGCGTCGGGTATTTACATCGCCAAAAGCAACCCTTGAAATTTAAATGCGAAAAATAAAATAAAGCGATAAAATAATTAAAGTCCTATTAAACTATTACATTCCGGGAAACAGATACAATATTGAAAAAAAATAGATCGCGTGCGAGAAATTAAAACGGGCGCATTCTAGGGTTTTGACCCTTTGATTATTAAAGAAAAGATTTTTTGTTATTTTTTTGAATTAAAAGGAAATAAACTAAGTTAATTAAATAAATTAATTAATTAATTAGAAAAAGGATATTTTTGGATTTTTGATATTTAAAGAAATAAAATAAATTTGATCAAAGTTAGTAAAACCTAATTATCCAAATTAATTTTAATTATTGCAAAAGATATTAAAGTTATTTCCTAATTAAGCTAAATTAATTAAATTAATATTTATTTACAAAAATAAAGAGCTGAATTTAATTTTAATAAATAAAATATATTTTTTGGTTTTTGATTTTATGAGGAAAAAGTTTAATTGGTCAATTAAAAATAATAACAATAAATAAATAAATAAAAGAAATAATAAAAATAAAATAGAAAGAATTAAAGTTAGGAGGTTATGGGCCTGAAAGGGAGTCTTGATAGCAATTTTTGTGGCCCATTAATGTTGGCCTGCATGACTTTTTCTGATTCCACGTGAGCACGTTGACTAGAGCATATGGTGGACTTTCATTCTTGACCATCAGATTTGGCCCGGGGGCCATCTGTCCACTGATTGCATGAGGGAGCATGGTAGGCTACGCACTTGGGCTGGTATTGAATCACCTGTGAAAAAATAATAATATTCATAGGACCTGGGATTCGAACCCAAGTCCTATGAGTCACTGAACAACGCGCTTACCACTGTACCACTATGCTTCATTCGTTAGTGTATTGGATAACAATTAATATAATGCAAAAACAAATCAATGGGTCAGAAAAAAAATAAAAGCGCGCTGGATTTGAATCAACCAATGGGAGGGGGGCACATATTCATCTTCTTCGTTGGAACTGGTTATTTACCTGCGGATTTACATCCGCAACTAAATCCGTAGCTGCATCCTAAAATCTATCCTAGGCCATAGAAATTAATTCCAAGACCATAGTCATACTCGTCTAGGCCTCCTGAGCACGTCTATATCCATTAATGGCTCCAATTTTACCTGTAGCAAAAATGCCCAAAAAACAAGAACCAAGAACCCTAGATTCGGCTAGGGGGTTACATGCTATATAAAGGCAATCAAATAATGCAGAAAGCTTCTAAATGGAACGATAAGCATGAATATGTAAAGATTTTGCCAAAAGTGCAAGAATATGAGGATAAGATTTCAACTGAAAAGTGATTTTTTGAGACACTTACAAAGCTTCTGGGCGCGTATAGAGACTGGCTTTGGATTGGTTTCGCTTCAAGGATGGTCCAGCAATTGATTAGTGTGGAGATTTGGTTCTGAATTGGCCTCTAGGAGTGATTTCAGTTTCAAGCTTTTTGACAATTTTCTCAAGTTTGGTTTTTGGGATTCTGCAGCCTCTAACCTCTAAAACTCGTGCCTCTCACTTGTATATGTATAAAGCAATGCATTAGGTCAAGTTTTGTGGACTGAATCTTTGTGCATTATGGCTTGGAGATTTGATTTGATCCTCCATTAAATAGCTTCCAATTTTGTCCAAAATCTATCTTTTTGTTCATGATATGGTGAGATACGAATTTAATCAACTTTATGATGATGATTAGGTCCTGAAATAGCCAAAAGGAGATCCAATAATCAATGTTTGGATTTTATATGATTTAAATTGATTTAAAATGCAATAATTCATTAAAAAATCAAATTAAATAATAAAATTGATAAATGGTCATGAGGCTGAAGCTAGGACACGTGTGTAGTGTGACAAGATCAAATCAAGTGGAAAAGAATGGGCCCATTTGACAAAATTTGAAGTTTTGGGGATAGTTGACTTTTGGCAATTTTGCAAAAATGCCCAACTTCAACAATGCATAACTTCTTCAATTATGAACTTTTGGAAGTGTTCTTTGACTTTTTGGAAAGCTTGAGATGTCCTCTAACCAACCCTTTTTGTCTCATCTCATTTTGATATTCCACTCTCAAGTTATAAGCTTTGGAAAAAAAGGTGTTTTTGTTGACTTTCAAAAATGACCTATAATGTCCAAATTTGTAACTTATTGTGAGTACGTTTCTTGATCTTGGGGGTATGAAGATGGATTGTAGGAAATTGCATCCTCTTCAAAATGAGCTTTGGATGGGTCATTTCTCATAAAGTATGAGAAAGTTATGCTTGGTCAAAGTTGAGTTAACTTTTCCTACAAAACCCTAATTTAGCAACTTTTGAGTCTAGATGAATTTTGGGCAATCCTTGATGAATCATGATCAACCCTTGATCAAATTATGAAATATCCTTAAAAATGAGAATGTTGACAAAAAATCTTGAAGTTTGACTGTATTTGGGTCACAATTGACTTTTGCCCTAACACATTCGATTTTTGGACCTCTTGAGCAATTGACTGACCAAACTTCCTCTGCAAGGCTTGAAATTTAACATGGATGAACTTGAGAACATATTAGGACATTGGGGAGCACTTGAGGTCATTTGGATGTAAGTACCTTGATGCAACTCAAAACCCTAATTTGAGGTTGACTGCCTTAGGAGATAGCTTGACTGTCCAATTCTTAAGCAATCTTGAGCCACTTGGGGATTTTTCTTGCAATGTCTTGAGAAATATGAGAGGGCAAATTTTGGGGTACAACAGCTGCCCCTGTTCAATTTTCTTAAACCTGAGGATATAGATTGGCTTTCGGGCCTTTCGTGATCCGAAGGTGGAAGATGATTGAACACTAGAGTGCCCAGAAATTTGCACTCGCATGAAGTGGTTTCAGCATTGTGATGTCGGGAATGGGCTTACAGATGCCATTTGGAGGCTGTTGATAGATGGTCTGAACTTCAACTGGACTATGAATCAGGGAGATCTTATCGACGATCTGATTGAACTAGAGGAGGTCTTGGATTAACTTTGACTGGATCGGCATCAGAAAAATCTTTAGGAATTAATTTAACTGGACCAGACAAGGTCTTAGAATAACTTTGGCTGGATCGGCATCAGAAAAATCTTTAGGAATCGATTTAACTGGACCAGAGAAGGTCTTGGAATAACTTTGACTGGATCGGCATCAGAAAAATCTTTAGGAATCGATTTAACTGGACCAGACAAGGTCTTGGAATAACTTCAACTGGATCGGCATCAGAAAAATCTTTAAGAATCGATTTAACTGGACCAGAGAAGGTCTTGGAATAACTTTGACTGGATCGACATCAGAAAAATATTTAGGAATCGATTTAACTGGACCAGACAAGGTCTTGGAATAACTTTGACTGGATCGGCATCAGAAAAATCTTTAGGAATCGATTTAACTGGACCAGACAAGGTCTTGGAATAACTTTGACTGGATCGGCATCAGAAAAATATTTAGGAATCGATTTAACTGGACCAGACAAGGTCTTGGAATAACTTCAACTGGATCGACATCAGAAAAATCTTTAGGAATCAATTTAACTGGACCAGAGAAGGTCTTGGAATAACTTTGACTGGATCGGCATCAGAAAAATCTTTAGGAATTGATTTAACTGGACCAGACAAGGTCTTGGAATAACTTTGGCTGGATCGACATCAGAAAAATCTTTAGGAATCGATTTAACTGGACCAGAGAAGGTCTTGGAATAACTTTGACTGGACCGGCATCAGGAAAATCTTTAGGAATCGATTTAACTGGACCAGACAAGGTCTTCCATATAGTTGAGAATTTAACTGCATCTTTCCTGAAAGGTAAAGGTCAGCCATATGCAATGCATGATATGGATCAAGCAATGATGTTCTCAACATAAATGAAATTGTGTGGTATGATGCGTATATGCCTGTATTATGATGTATGGAAATGTAATGTTTTAGCTGGGGAAAATAAATCCCGGATAGCTTGCTGGAGAATAGAGTTGAATTCTTCGTTTTCGCTGGGGATGACGAATGAAGATGATTGCAAGAATAAACCTGCAGGAGAGGATGGCTCTGTTGGGGGGAATAAACTGATGAGGAGATTACTCTGTGGGGAAGAGATGCTCTGCTGAGGATTCCACTGATAAACTCCGCTGGGGATGGATTACCGTTGCTGGTGATATTGAATCTGTTGAGGATTGAATTCTTGTTTGAGAAAGGAAAGAACTTCGTTGAGGATGATCTTTCAGTTGTGACTTGCTGGGGATAACCCTGTTATACTTTTGTGGGGATAATCCTCTGAATTCTGCTGGGAACGATCTTTTGAACTGGGCTGGGGAGATTTATTTTGTACTCCGCTGGGGATAAACTTCCAGAGTCTATCAGGGATGATGATTCGACTCCGTTGGGGAAGCTTTTTCAGACCGTACTGGGGAAGTGTTGACTCCACTGGGGGTGTCTTGTATTCTGCCGGGGAACATTCTTATACTCTACCAGGAAATATTAAGACTGCTGGGGGTATCAAGCCTTTTTAGTGTTGATGGTAGATTAATTCTGCTTGGGGAGAGCACTGCTGATTCACTCACAGTCGTAAGTCTCAGATGGGGGAGAACTACCATTACTGTCTTACTCTGCGGGGAGTGAAGGTATCTTAGTCATCTTCTTCAGCTGAATCTACCTTTGTACCTGGTGGACAAAGCAATTATACAGCTCGGACAATTCCATTGCCCGTGTTTCTGATATTACCAGTAATTCGTCTTTTGTTTCGCATGTAAATATTCATGAGCAACAATTAATGTCAAATGAATATATCAAAAATGAACATTGGACGTTCTTTGCAAAACAAAACAGATAAAGGAAAAACAGTTTGAAATTTGTCTGAAAATGAATTTGTATTGATTTTGATGTTTGGCCTGTAAATAAGCGTTTTTGTACAAGAGGCTGACGTCCTAGTAAGAGAATGCCGCCGAATAATAGAATTTACACAATTCGTGAAAAACTAAACAAAACAGCTATGTGAATGATCCCACTGGGTTCCAACTCTGCTATTGCCTTTATGTCCTCGAGCATCTCATCACTTTGCTACTGGTTAAAGGTAGATCAGATTGATTAGTGTCGTCCGATCTTGATAGTTGATACCGAAGTCTAGATGCAAGGTGATCCAATGAGACACAGTGTTACACTTTGATCCCTATTTTTTTCCT
This sequence comes from Vicia faba, assembly GCA_948472305.1. Classification (NCBI taxonomy): domain Eukaryota; kingdom Viridiplantae; phylum Streptophyta; class Magnoliopsida; order Fabales; family Fabaceae; genus Vicia; species Vicia faba. The sequence continues at coordinate 1,110,453,733 of OX451738.1, forward strand.
GGACCGCCCTTTCGGGTTTTCAGTCCACCGGGATACCCATTTTTGCCCAAGCCGCCTTTTCAGGTTTTCGACTTGCCGGGTGTACAGATTCTTTTCATTTTCATCCCTTACTTTTGCCCGAACCCTTTTGGTTCGCCGGGAAGCCCTTATTTTTGCCTAGGCCAGTCAACCTAGCGGGTCTTGGATTATGCGTAGTATCTTTTCACTATGTCTGCATTGACGGGGTGAAGAAGGTCGTCACCATCCATGGTGGTTAGAATCATAGCTCCTCCTGAGAAAATGTTCTTAACCACAAATGACCCTTCGTAAGTAGGGGTCAATTTGCCCCTGGGATCACCTTGAGGTAAGATAATGCGCTTGATTACTAGATCCCCCACTTGATACTCTTGTCGTCTAACTTTCTTGTTAAATGCCTTGATCATCCGTTTTTGGTACGTCTGACCATGACAAATAGCAGTAAGTCTCTTTTCGTCGATTAGGTTCAGCTGATCAAGTCAGGTTTGAATCCAGTTATCTTCGCTCAAACTTTCATCCTTCGTGATTCAGAGAGAGGGTATCTGAACTTCAATGGGAAAGACTACCTCCATGCCATATACCAAGGAGTAGGGTGTTGCCCCTGTTGACGTTCGCGCTGAGGTACGGTACCCATGGAGAGCAAATGGTAACATCTCGTGCCAGTCTTTGTATGTCACTGTCATCTCCTGCACGATCTTCTTAATGTTCTTATTAGCCGCTTCGACAGCCCCATTCATCTTCGGCCGGTAGGGAGAAGAGTTATGATGCTGTATCTTGAATTGCTCGTAGAGCTCGGTGATCATCTTGTTGTTGAGATTGGTACCATTGTCCGTAATGATCCTCTCTGGTACACTATATCGGCAGATCAGATTATGCCGAATGAACCGTGCCACGACGTTCTTGGTTACAGTAGCAAAGGAAGCTGCTTCAACCCACTTTGTAAAGTAATCGATCGCTACCAGGATGAAACGGTTCCCGTTGGATGCCGTAAGTCTGATCTCGCCGATCATATCAATGCCCCACATTGCAAAAAGCCAAGGTGCCGACAAGACGTTTAGAGGGATTGGAGGTATGTGCACCTTATCAGCATAGACTTGGCACTTGTGACATGTCCGAGAATCCTGATAACAGTCAGCTTCCATTGTGGACCAATAATATCATGCCCGAAGGATTTTCTTTGCCATGGTGTGTCCACTGGAGTGAGTTCCGAAAGTACCTTCATGTAACTCCGCCATGATCCTTTCTGCTTCATTCTTATCCACACAACTCAGTAAGGTCGAATCATGGTTACGCTTGTAAAGGACACCATTGCTGATGAAGAACTTTGCTGTGTGTGATCGGTGGATCTGGAACTGACAGTTTAACGCTGGTTCGCGAAATGTCGCGGAAGCAAGAGTCATCACCGTCTTTTATTTTCTCCAACATGGACGGGACAAAAGCACAACAAAATTCCTTATGAGATAGTTTCTCGGTTCGGGAGGTAGATTTATAGAAAGGGAAGGTGTTAGCACCCTTTCTATCCATGGTTATCCATGGGCTCTTAGATACTTGCTCATTTGTGTTTTCAAAAGTGTTTGCTTTTTAATTGTGAGTGAGTTTGAAAAAGTTTCGTTTAAAGATTTCAGATCGACTCTTGTATCAGTCCTCAAGAGTGTTTGAATAATTGTTTTGAAAGCTTTTTGAAAGTGTCGGTGTGAAAAGAGTTTTGATTGTTTTTGAATAGAGCAAGTATCTACGAGTCATCTACCTACCCTAAGGAATTAGGTTGTGTAGAGGTCCTTAAGGCAGTGCCATCCCACCATTGAGAGGTAGGTAGCACCACCGTTGGAGGTGTTCGGGTCAATTCGAGTTTTAGGGACAGTGTGGTCACCAGAGCAACAATAGGACACCTTAGAAGCTACCCCTATGCCATAGATCATGGACATAAGGACTTACTAAAACATCCTATACTCGACGACCACATTTCGAGGGCAAGGCAACAGTGAGGCGTACCCTAAGAGTGGTGTGTGAATTTGTGTGTTATTTTCATGTTAATATTTGTCTTTGATCATGCATTTGGTGAGCTACGCATTGTTTTTAATTTAGGCCATTCATTCTTTCATGCAAAGTTTAGCAGTTTAAAAGTGCGGAAATTAAAGTGCGGAAAGTAAAATCCTACGCTATTACAAGACGCGGGTCTATACATCGCCAAATTAACAAAGACCCGTTTTTTGAATAAAAATGAGGAAAGTAAATAAATTCCTAATGACTATTACACGGCTTGAACAATTACATGATATTTGCAAAGGAAGTAAATAAGTATAAATGCGCGAAAAGAAATTAGAATCAAATGTTCGAGGGCGTTGGACCCTTTAAAGATTAAATTGAAATTAAAAGTTAATTAATTATTAAATTAAGAAAAGAAATTGTTTTTTTATGCTTTTTTTTGTATTTAATGAAAATAAGGAAAATTAATTAAAATTAGAAGTTAAATAAAACCCTAGTTCTAAGGTGTTTTTAATTATTTATGAAAGATATTCAAGTTTAACCTAATTTACCCTAATTAATTAATTACATGTTTATTTACAAAATTAATTAATAATTAATAATAATGATAATAAGAAAAAAATATTTATTAAGAAAAAGGATAAAAATGCTAAAAACCCTAATTTCTATATATTTTAGTTATTTAAGAAAAGATCAAAATTGAAAACCTAATTTTACTAAATTAATGGTTTAAAGATTTATTTACAAAAATATAATAATGAGTTAAATGTTAATAACAATAAACATGTTTTTGATTTTTCTGTATTTTATTTTTATTATGAAAATTATTTTTGGGAATTAAAAGAAATAATTAAACATTAAAAAGAATTAAAGGAAAGTCAAATAGAAATAAAAAATAATGCAAACCATGGGGGTATTCAGACCCAAAGGGAGGTTTTATTTGAGAAATTTGGCCCAAGAATGCAAGCCCTTTTGACTTTCTGGAATTACGTATGGAATGGTTGACCCAGGTGCATGGTGGTCTTCACGTTCTGGCCATTAGATTGAAGCTCATGGACATTTGGTAGGCGCAAGCATATGCGTACATGGTGGACCACTGGAGAGAAATCGCACCTGAACACGTTATAACAAAAATTATTGAGAATATGGGGGACCTGGGAATCGAACCCAGGTCCCAGTACCTGCAGGACACATCAGCCACCAACCAGGCTAATGCGTTTCTTTGTCAAAATAATGAAACATGATTATTATAAAAGAAAATAAGCGTTAGTGGCCTGAAACCAAAATCACGCGCCAATGTTTAAACTGACCAATCATGCCTGGACACGCTAGCATCGTCTTCCTTTTGTTCCTGCAAATAATACCAAATATCGGGGGTTTTAAACCCCCACTAAACTCAACCTGAAAAAATAGCGAATAGGATATAGGCAAACATAAAAAGGGCGCGAGGTGTGGATTAGTCTCGTTTGGAGGTCACGATTTCAATGGTACCAGTTTGGTGGCCCAATTTTTCCATATAGGTAAAGCCCTAATTCAAAGCTTCTGCAACCCTAGAAAGCGTTAATGGTGAATCATGATACAGGGCTTGATAATTCAATTGAGTTATGTCATTAGCTTCAGAACATCCATATTAGTGTAAATCTACAATTAAAATGCATGAACAATGCCTGGAAATCAAAACACGATTATGGGAAATTTTATGAAAAGTGAAATCTGGTTTTACCAATTCTGGGAGTCTATGGACCTGTTCTTGATTGCAATCACTTCCTAGTAGTGTCAGGAGTGTATTAGAATACTTTTCAAGCCTTGAATCGTCCTTTAATTAGGATTTCAGTGTTCAACTTTTTGTGAAAAAAATGCACTTTTGTTCTTGGTGTTTCTGCGTAGCTTTTCTATCTAATGCCTTAGGTTTCAATTGTGCATATGTATGTGGATGGAATTAGGTTAAAAAACCAGCCCAAAGTCCATTGATTCAATGATTCAATATTTGATTTCCAATCCAATCTTTTTCAATCTTTTTCATGCCAATCATGCAAAATTTGGATGATTTTGTCCTTGTTGATTGGTACACGAGATATTGAGCTCATAATGGACATATTTGCTGCATAAAAAGATTTAAAAAACATGATTTAGTATTTTTCTCATAATTAATTTTAATTAAATGAATTAATAAGATTAAAAATTCAATTAATTAATTAAAAATAAGAAAAATAACTCCCTTTTAGCTTAATGGGTCGTGCATAGCCTTTGGGTAATGATTCATGGAAGAAATTGAGGCCCATTAGCAATTTTGAGGCTTTTTATGCAAAGTTGACTTTTCAAAATTCCCAAAAATTTCTCAACTTCTACAAGGCATATCTTGCTCAATTTTTAAGCTTTGATCATGTTCTTAGACATTTTGGAAATGTATTGAAGTCCTCTAACCAATGCCTTTGGTCCCATTCCATTTTGATTTACAAATCTCAAGTTATGGTCTTTGACTTAAAGTGCCTTTTTGTTGACTTTTGAAAATGACCTATAATGTTGAAATTGATAACTTTTTGTGAGAGCATTTCTTGGACTTGAAGTGTGAAGATGAGTTGTAGGAAATGTCATTCTCTTCAAAATGAGCTTTAGATGGGATTTTTATGATAAACCATAAGGAAGTTATGCCCTGGTCAATTTGCAGTTGACTTTTTCAACTGTCCAAAAATAGAAACTTTTGCATCTTGAGACTTTTTGAGCCATGCTTTGAGAATCATGATCAAGAATTGATCAAATGATGTTTGTGGCTTCAAAATAATATGTTGACCAAAATTTTTGACTTTTGACTATCAAATGACCATTTTTCCCCTGCAGTTGACTGTGAAGCATTTAGGGTTTTTGACTGTGCAATTTGATGCTGTGAGTCTTGAAACTTGGCATATGGATACTTGACAATGTATATAGGCATGTGGGACTTGTTTGGACCCTTGAAAACTTCAATTCCTTTGCCAGAACCAAAACCCTAATTTTGACTGTGTTGAGAAGCCATTGGACTGTGCAACCCTTGAGAGATTTTGAACCTTGATCTTGGCAAATCTTGAAGAATATGGGAGGGCAAATTTTGGGGTACAACACTGTGAACCTCCTCAGAAACTTCTTGTCATTAACAGATGCACCCTCGGGGTATTCTTGAGTTTCAAGATACCTCTTAACCTCATGAAACCAAGGTTTATCTGCTACCTCTTCAGTCTCAATATCACAACAATGTGCAGGTTCGTCCAATATTTCAATGATAATCCGGGGAGCTTCGTTGTCCCAATTGACTTTGAACATAGAAGACATCGTAGCCAGCGCGTCCGCCAACTGATTCTCCTCGCTAGGGAAGTGTTCAAAGGTTATCTCCTCGAAATGGGGGAAGCAACATCAACACATACTCCTTGTAAGGAATAAGGTTAGGGTGTTTCGTATCCCACTCGCCTTTGATCTGACTGATCACGAGAGCGGAATCTCCGAAAACACTTAGAAACTTAATCCTTAGGTCAATTGCTGCTCGAAGACCCATTATGCACGCTTCATACTCCGCCATATTGTTGGTGCAATTAAAACATAATCGGGCGGTGAACGGAGTATGACAGCCCTCAAGAGATATAATTACAGCTCCAATGCCATTACCCAATGCGTTCGAGGCTCCATCAAAATACATAAATCAACGGGATCCTTCCTCAGGTCCTTCATCCGGTCCATGTGTCTCATAATCAATTACCAACATGATATTCTCGTCCGGGAATTCAAAGTTCATAGACTAGTAATCATCCACTGCCTGATGTGCCAAATGGTCTGCCAACACACTTCCTTTGATTGCCTTTTGGGTCGTATATTGGATGTCATACTCAGTCAAGATCATCTGCCATCTTGCTATTCTTCCGGACAAGGCATGCTTTTCGAAGATATACTTGATTGGATCCATCTTCGATATCAACAGAGTAGTGTGAGTCAGCATATATTGTGCGTAATGTCATGATGTATGACATGCGAGATGTTCTCAGAATGAATGAGATTGTATGTTCATGATGCGTATATGCATGCTGTAATGTATGAAAATGTGTTGTTTTATGAATGTATGTTTTTGTCTAGGAAAATAGATCCTTGACGGGTGCCGGGAAGTTAAATCCTGGGCTGATGCGGGAGAATAGAGCTTCGTTGTTTCCGCTGGGGATGATTGTTGCAAGAATGAACCTGTAGGGGAAGATGACTCCGTTGGGGAATAAACTTGGCAAATAGATTACTCTGCGGGGAGTGAACTCTGTGGGGAGAGAGGTACTTTGCTGAGATGTTGAGGATAACTCTGCTGGGGATACCATTGATGTGTTATGTTCAAGGAATGAACTCTGCTGGGGGATAGGAAGACTTCGTCGGGGACGGTCTTTCCATGGTTATTGGCTGAGGATAACCCAGTTATATCCTGGTGGGGAAATAACCTTTGAATAAAGCCGGGGGCGCGTGCGTGCTCTGCAGGGGATAAGCTTCCAGAATCTACTGGGGATAAGCTTCCTGCTGGGGAGATGGATTGAACTCTCATGGGGAAATTGGAGATGTATTGGGGAAGTGGCTCCACTGAATGTCCGGTATACCGCAGGGGAACAATCTTAGATCAAGACTACCGGGGATGCTTGTTAAGAGTGTTTGTATACTTCGCTGGGGAATGTTGAGATCTGCTAGAGGATACCCAACTTCCATAAGGCTGATAGTATAACTTTGCTTGGGGAGAGTATGTTGGCTTGCTGGCTCACTCTCTGGGGAGTTAAGATATATTGGTTATGTTCTTCAGCTGAACTTACCTTGGTACCTTGGTGGACAGAGCAATTAGATCGCTTAGACAACTCATTATTGCCCCTATTTCTGATGTTTCCTGTAATTAATCCTTTGTTTCGCATGCAAATATTTATGAGTTAGCAATTAGCGTCAAATGCATATATCACAAATTGAACCTTGGACGTTCTTCGCAAAACAAAACAGAAAAAGGAAAAACAATTGGCAATTTGTCTGAAAATGATTTTGTATTGATTTTTGAATTTGCCTGTAAATAGGCGTTTATGTACAAGAGGCCGACGTCCTAGTAAGAGAACGCCGCCGAATAACAGAGTTTATACAATTTGTACAAAAAGGAAAACAAAACAGCTATGTGAAAAGAATAATCCCACTGGGTTCCAACTCTGCTATCGCCTTTATATCTTCGAGCGTCTCATCACTTTGCTGCTCAGTTGACGATGAAGCTGATTGATCGATGCCGTTTGAACTTGATGTTGATACCGGATTCTGGATGCAAAGTGATCCAATGAGACATAGTATTACGCTTTAATCCCTAACTTTTTCCTGGACCGCCCTTTCGGGTTTTCAGTCCACCGGGATACCCATTTTTGCCCAAGCCGCCTTTTCAGGTTTTCGACTTGCCGGGTGTACAGATTTTTTTTCATTTCATCCCTCATTTTGCCCGAACCCTTTTGGTTCGCCGGGAAGCCCTAATTTTTGCCTAGGTATGTCAACCTAGCGGGTCTTTTATCATGCGTAGTATCTTTTTACTATGTCTGCATTAGCGGGGTGAGGAAGGTCGTCACCATCCATGGTGGTTAGGATCATGGCTCCTCCTGAGAACACATGTTTAACCACAAATGGCCCTTCGAACGTAGGGGTCCATTTTCCCCTGGGATCACTCTGAGGAAGGATGATGCGTTTGATTACCAGGTCCCGAACTTGATACTCTTGTGGTCTGACTTTCTTGTTAAATGCCCTGATCATCCGTTTTTGATACGTTTAACCATGACATATAGCCGTAAGTCTCTTCTCGTCAATTAGATTTAACTGATCAAGTCGTGTCTGGATCCAGTCATCTTCGCTCAGATCTGCATCCTTCATTATCCGGAGAGAGGGTATCTGCACTTCGATCGGTAAGACTGCCTCCATGCCGTAGACCAAAGAAAATGGAGTTGCCCCGGTTGGCGTCCTTGCTGAGGTACGGTACCCATGAAGAGCGAACGGTAACATCTCGTGCCAATCTTTATAGGTCACTGTCATCTTCTGCACAATTTTCTTGATATTTTTATTAGCTGCTTCTACAGCCCCATTCATCTTCGGCCGGTAAGGAGAAGAGTTGTGGTGCTGTATCTTGAATTGCTCGCTGAGCTCAGTGATCATTTTGTTATTAAGATTGGTACCATTGTCCGTAATGATCCTTTCCGGGATGCCGTATCGACAGATCAGGTTGTGCCGAATGAACCGTGCCACAACATTCTTGGTTACTGTAGCATAGGAAGCTGCTTCAACCCACTTTGTAAAGTAATCGATCGCGACCAGTATGAAGTGATGCCCGTTGGATGCCGTAGGTTTAATCTCGCCGATCATATCTATGCCCCACATTGCAAAAGGCCAAGGTGCAGTCAGGACATTCAGAGGAACTGGAGGAACATGCACCTTATCTGCATATATCTGACACTTATGACATGTCCGAGAATGTTGGTAACAGTCAGCTTCCATTGTGGACCAGAAATATCCTGCCCGAAGGATATTCTTTGCCATGGTATGTCCACTGGAGTGTGTTCCAAATGTACCTTCGTGCAGCTCTGCCATGATTCTTTCTACTTCAGTCTTATCCACACAACGCAACAAGGTCGAATCATGGTTTCGTTTGTACAGGATGTCGTTGCTAAGGAAGAACTTCGCTGCGAACCTTCTCAGAAACTTCTTGTCGTTGACAGATGCACCTTCAGGGTATTCTTGGGTTTCCAGATACCCCTTCACCTCATGATACCAGGGTTTCTCCGTTACTGTCTCAGCCTCAAGATCACAACAGTATGCAGGTTCTTCTAGTTTCCAGATGATGATTCGGGGAGCCTCATTATCCCATTTGACTTTGAACATGGAAGACATCGTAGCTAACGCGTCCGCCAACTGATTCTCCTCTCTTGGGAAATGTTCAAAAGTTATCTCTGAAATGGGGGATCAATGTCAACACACATTCTCTGTAAGGAATAAGGTTCGGATGTTTCGTATCCTACTCGCCTTTGATCGGATTGATCACGAGAGCGGAATCTCCGAAGACACTCAGAAACTTGATCCTTAAGTCAATCGCAGCTTGAAGACCCATGATGCATGCCTCATACTCCGCCATGTTGTTGGTGCAGTTGAAACATAGCCGGGCATTAAGTGGAGTATGAGTGCCTCGGGGAGATATGATCACAGCGCCGATACCGTTACCCAAAGCGTTGGAGGCTCCGTCAAAGTGCATAGACCATCGGGATCCTTCCTCAGGTCCTTCATCTGGTCCAGGTACTTCACAATCAGTCACTACCATGATGCTCTCGTCAGGAAATTCAAAGTTCATTGATTGGTAGTCATCTACTGCCTGGTGTGCCAAGTGGTCTGCCAATACACTTCCCTTGATAGCTTTCTGAGTCGTGTACTGGATGTCCTACTCTGTCAAGATCATCTGCCATCTTGCTATTCTCCCAGACAGAGCAGGCTTTTTCGAATATGTACTTTATCGGATCCATCTTTGAGATCAACAAGGTAGTGTGAGTCAGCATATACTGTCTCAGCCGGCGAGCAGCCCATACCAAAGCGCAACAAGTTTTCTCGAGCAGTGAGTATCGGGTCTCACATTCGGTAAACTTTTTGCTAAGGTAATAAATGGCGTGCTCTTTTTGGCCAGACTCGTCATGCTGCCTCAGCACACACCCCATTGAGCTGTCAAGTACTGTCAGGTATAGTATTAGAGGTCTCCCTTCAACCGGTGGCATAAGAATAAGTGGTTCCTGGAGATACTCTTTGATTCTGTCAAAAGCGGTCTGACATTCATCATTCCAACGTACTACCTGATCTTTCTTCAGCAGCTTGAAGATTGGTTCACAAGTAGCAGTTAGGTGCGAGATGAATCGGGCAATGTAATTCAGACGTCCTAGAAAACCTCTGACTTCTTTTTTTGTCTTTGGAACTGGCATCTCTTGAATGGCTTTAACTTTGGCAGGGTCCACTTGAATACCTTTGTCACTTACGACGAAGCCTAGCAACTTTCCAGATCTTACCCCAAACGTGCACTTGTTTGGGTTCAACCTCAACTTGTACAACTTCAGACGGTCAAACAACTTTTGTAGATGGTCAAGGTGTTCCTCCTCAGTTTGGGACCTTGCAATCATATCATCAACGTATACTTCTATCTCATGATGGATCATGTCATGAAATAAAGCAACCATGGCACGTTGGTAGGTTGCCCCAGCATTTTTCAACCCGAATGGCATGACCTTGTAGCAGAAGGTGCCCCACTGAGTGACAAAGGTAGTCTTTTCCATATCTTCAGGAGCCATCTTGATCTGATTATAACCTGAAAAACCATCCATGAAGGAGAACACCTTGTGCTGAGCAGTATTGTCAACCAGAACATCAATGTGAGGTAAGGGGAAATCATCCTTGGGGCTGGCCCTGTTCAAATCCCTGTAGTCAACACACATTCTGACCTTACCGTCCTTCTTCGGCACCGGAACCACGTTGGCAACCCACTGAGGGTAAGAAGTCACTGCAAGAAAACCGGCGTCAAATTGCTTCATAACCTCAACTTTGATCTTCTCGGACATCTCTGGACGCATACGGCGGACCTTTTGTTTAACCGGAGGGCAGTCTTCCTTGGTAGGCAAGTGATGGACCACAATGTCGGTATCCAACCCATGCATGTCTTCGTAGGACCAGGCAAAGATCTCCACATAATCATGTAACATCTGAGTCAATCGTTGTTTTACGCTGAGCTCCAGATTGGCACCAATCTTAACCTCCTTTTTGTCTGCCTCAATACCCAGATTTATCGTTTCCACTGGCTCTTCATGTGGCTGAATGGCCCTCTCTTCCTGGAGTGATAGTCTTGCAAGCTCGCCAGGCACTTCGCAATCATCTTCACCTTCGTCTTCGGCTAAGTTGATCGGATTTTCAAAGTTATAACTGGCAGTAGCAGAGTCGTTACCAGTGAGATCCAGAGTGGATTGAAACCTGTATAGGTGAGTGTGTGTAAATATAGCTGTTTTGCAATATATAAAGAGAGAAAGAAAGAAAGGGAGCACAAGATTTGAAATGCGAAAAAACGTCCAAGGTCTTTATTCATGATATATGGAGATGACAAGTAATAAGCCCTCACAAATGAAGCCACAGTGCCCCGAGTAAGACACCGGGCCATAAAGTTTTAATTTATTGTCCATTACAAATTAAAGAAACAAAGGAATTCATTACTGCGTAACAAAAGTAACAAGTATGTGATCTTTTGCGGTCCAATTGGTCAGTCCACCGTCGGTCGTCGGGTAGATCCATCTATCGAACTCTGATTCTTCCACTTCGTCTTCATCCCCAATAGCATTCACTCCTAGATTGGTGATGAGCACAGGAGGTCTTCCAATCCTAGCTTTGCGTACAGCCTTCTGAGCCTCTGCAATAAAACCCAGCCCAAACTTGTCAGTTTTAGGAGTAAAATCAGGGAGCCTGCCCCAGTTAGCACATTCACCTTTCTCAATCACAGCCCGGGCGTCCTTTAGGGAGGCCATCTTCAACGGAAAGTCTTCTTCGACCACTGTTTCTGCTGACGCCAATGTTGGAGGTACCTCTTCAAAATGTTGAAAGGGGGTTTCAATAAACTCCCCGTCCATCTCAATATACCGGAAGGAATTCAGATGACTAACCATGTATTCTTCCTCCCCCTGCACCGTAACAATCTTCCCTCTGACAGGGTACTTGAGCTTTTGGTGTAGAGTGGAGGTCACTACCCCAACTTTGTGAATCCAAGGTCGACCCAGCAAACAGGAATAAGATGGACGAATATCCATCACATAGAACGTTGAGTCAAATACTTGAGAACCCACACGAATAGGAATGTCTACCTCACCATGAACCATCCTCTTCGACCCGTCAAAGGCTCGGACAATGATGTTACTAGGCTTCAACTCCAGGCCCTCACAATCCAACCGGTCTAAGGCCTTCTTGGGCAATACATTCAGGGAAGAACCGGTGTCCACCAATACGTGCGCAAGAGTAGTGCCCCTGCATTCAATGGAGACATGCAGGGCATCATTGTGGTTTTTTCCCTTGGCGGTAAGATCAGCATCCGAGAAACCCAAACCATTGTCAGCTGTCAAATTGGCCACATAGTCAGTGAATTGATCTGCAGATGTCTCTTGTGGCACATGGGCCGTCTTCAGAAATGAAATCAGGGCCTTGGCATGGGCCTCTGAGCACAACAGCAATGATAGCATAGAGATCTTGGAGGGGGTATGCCCCAGCTGTTCAACGACGTTAAAGTCACTCTTCTTGATTATCTTAAGAATTTCCTCCATCTCTTGCTGGGAGGCCTCAACATTTACGGTCTTCGGTGCCTCCATCCGGGAAGGCTCATTATCAATTCCTTTGCCCCGAGCATTAGATGACTCGGCAGCAGGGGAAGCAACTTGATCAGAAGGGGGAATAGGCGAACTTGCAGGTGTAATTATGAGAGGTCTTCGAATAACTGGTGGCGCAATGTCAGGCGAGAAGAGCCTGCCACTGCGGGTAACCTTAGCTGGACCGGTGATATTGCTGATGTTGGTACCGGTGTTGAACTCCTGCTTCACTCCAAGTACATATACATCTGCCCCATAGTGCCATGGGACAGCCTTGTCAGATTCATAGGGGAGAGGCCCCGGAACAGTAATAATGATGGGTGCAGCAGACATGATCTTGACTGGCTTCCTCGGGGGAGCCTTGATTGGATTGTTGAAAATTGTGACGACAGATACTTCTTCAGAGGGAACAAAAGGAACAGCGGTCTTCTTGAACAAAATTTCTTTGCTATCCATTAGGCTTTGGATGCCTAACTTCAGCAACGGACAACCAGTAGAGGTAATAGCACACAGAAGGCAACCCTTGCTACAACCCGGAAATAAACCGGCTAGTAACAGATTCCTCTTAACAGTCAATAGAGGGGTAGCCACATCATTCACAGAAACTGCATACAAGTCTTCATCAACAACATTTACTCCATGCTGGGGCATAGGAGCAGTCACCACATTTGGTCTCTCAGGTGCCTCAAACTGTATCTCCTTCGCATCGATAAGGTCTTGAACCTTATTCCTTAGGGCCCAACAGTCATCAGTAGAATGCCCCGGGCTATCGGAGTGATAAGCACAACGGGAATTTGGATTATACTTGGGGGATGTAGTATTCACAACCTTTGGAGCCTCTCTGACGGTCACCAAGTTGGTCGATAGCAGTTGTGGCAAGATTTGTGACAAGGTCATACTCAGCCGAGTGTATTCTCTTCTGGGTCTCTCACCCCTTGCTTGGTTGGGTTGCCGAGGAGCGGAAGCAGGCTTTGCAATAACCACCGCGTTGACAGCTTGGTGGCGTTCCAGTTTCTCTTGCCTCCTAGGCCCATACACGACACTGGCCTCCTTTTTGAAAGGCTTCTTCTCAGAACTTGAGGCCGCACCTTTCTGAATCTTTCCTGATTTCATACCAGCCTCAATCCTTTCCCCAGTCAGAATGAGGTCTGTGAACCCTGCAGATGAGTTGCCAATAAGATGATTGAAGAACGGCCCGGATAGGGTCCCCAAAAACATGTCCACTAGCTCACGGTCGGTTAATGGTGGCTGCACCCTGCCAGCCAGGTCCCTCCACTTCTGCGCACACTCTTTAAAACCTCCTCCCGATCCTAGCGACATACCCTGGAGTTGGGTACGTGTAGGAGCGAGGTCGGCATTATATTGATACTGCTTGTAAAAAGCAGTAGCCAACTCCTCCCAGTTACGAACCTTGGTTCCATCCAGCTGATAGAACCATTCGAGATGAGTCCCTGAAAGACTCTCCTGGAAGAAGTGGATCCACAAGTTCCTGTCCACTGTATACGGCTGAATCTTCCGCACATAAGATCTGAGATGTAACTTAGGGCAATACGCCCCGTCATACTTTGCGAAAGATGGTGCTTTAAACTTGTGCGGGATGATCACACCAGAAGATAAACCCAAGTCTCCGAAATCCAAACCAGTCACTTGTTGAATTTCCATGGCATTCAGCCGGTCTTCCAACTGCTTGTACCTGTCTTCAGCTGGAGGATACTGTTCCTCATTAAAATCAGTCTCATTGTCAGAGACCACCGGACTTGGAGCCCTTCCCCCCTGGGGACTGCCTTTGCCTACAGAAGAACCAGCTTCCTCATTCTGCAGTGTGTTACCAAACCTCCGGCCCGTGTTGAATAGAACAATTCTCTTCTTCTTCTTCTTCTTCTTCTTAACCAGCAGAGCCTTCAGCTCCTCTTGACCTTGGGCCAAACTCATAATCAGCTCTTGGAATTGGGCGTTCTGAGCCTGAAGAGCCTTGATAGACTGCTCGGTAGATGATTCAGGGTTCATGATGCTGAAATAAACAACGAAGAACATTAAGCAACCTGAAAAGAAGAGTACCTGCTATGCACATGATGCATGATATGTGTTTATGCAATGCATTCAAGGGTTCGAAAGTTCAAATTTGTTGTAGACAAAAAGAACACACGTTATCATTAAGAAGTAATTGTTCAGTACATCAAAGCCTCATGGGCAAAACATTACAAAGGTGAATCAATCCCAAAAGAAACTGCGCATCCTCTTTGGAGCAATGTAAGTGTTGAGAGTCTTTTCCTCGTGCAGTAGGCGGGTGAGCTCCAAGACCTTCTTCTCACTGGCATGTAGACTGGTCTCAAGAGAATTCCGTTCTTCCTTAAGCTGGATCCAACTCTTCTGCATTTCTTCCCAGTATGTAGGCATGTCAGGATGTTGAATGGTGTAGGACACCTCCCCTTCCAAAACTGGCTCTTTGATTACAGGGAGAACATGAGGATAGGGCATTACTAGCTTCTGGGAGCGGGCTCGTACCCACTTGAGATAAGGCTCCAACGGCATGGAGTTCCTATGCCCCAGTGTCTTGCTATCTATCTTGTTGGGCATCCTCCAAGCTCTAATAAATCTCTGGCGAAGTCCTTGTGTATCGTTGTCGAAGTCAAAAACTATGTCAGGAATTAACATGTCATGAGGGCCGTCCCTCAGAGCATAACCAAACTGTCTCAAAGCTAGGCACGGGTTGTAGGTAATACCTCCTCTGATTCCAAGTAAAGGAACATTAGGGTACTCCCCGCAACGATCAATGATAGTGACATCCTCTCTAGACCGAGAGCACCAATGTATATCAGCATGTGTAAGAGTCATCAATCGTTGTGACCATCTTAAACCCCGCTCATTCTTCAGGACTGATTGTGGAAGGTGCAAAATAAACCACCTTCCCAGGAGAGGAGTGCAGCACATAAGAACACCTCTTTTTCTCATGGTTCGAGTGTAACATGAGTGAAGGATGTCCCCAAGCAATGTAGGTATAGGATTCCTGGACATGAAGATCTGGACAGCACTGATATCTATAAGCTGATCGGGATTCGGGAACAAAACCAATCCATAGACAAGGAGGGCCACAACTTCTTCAAAAGCTTGTAGGTCAAGGGAGTTCCAACATTCTTGGGCCTTCTCAAACAGAAACCTGGCTAGGAACCCTTTGATACCACTTCTAACTTCCCAATGTCCCTTGATGTCAGATGGTTGTAGGCGTAAGGCTTTAGCAATCTCTTCAAGCTTGGGTTCCTTTTCCGTACCGTTGTAGGGTAGTTGACTAAGGATAGGGATCTTCAAAAGCAGGGAGAACTCTTCCAATGTAGGCACCAGTTGATAATCCAGGAAAGTGAAACAGTGATGCAGAGGGTCAAAGAATTGGAAGAGAACCTTTATCATATCTTCCTCAATGTTGGTGTTGACCAAGCTGATGAGTCTTCCATGCCTCTCACTGAAAGAAGAACTCTCGGGAATCCTGGATACAAGTTCCTTAAGCTGAGGAGGGATCCTTACAAGGCTGATCTGAATTGTCTTTCTGCGAACAGTTTCCATGTCCTACAAAACAAGAACAAAGATGAAGATTCGAACCCCTGAAATGGTTAGTCAATGCATATGTGCTGTATGATGCCATGATTAAACACACCACAAATATTCACAAGAGCAAACATGGTAAGGCACACAAGTCACACCACAACCCTTAGAGTTTAGGCCAGCATGGGGTCTAGGTATTACCCTCTTGAAGTTGGTGGGCTCAACCTGTCCTATCAGAAGTAACCGGGTTCTAAGGGTCCTAATATCATTGGATTGCTTTCATTATTCATCGTTTCGATTTAGCCACTAAACTGGCGACCGAAATATTCCAAGAAAACAACCCTTAATTGAGTGTAGTATCGAGTATCAACCAACCTCAGACTGCACCAAAGTCAGTTATCTCACTACGCTAAAGAGGCCAAGATGGTTCAATTAAGGTTCCTAAGGTCAGTTGATGCTTCACGACACCATGCGGAGGCCCCGTACTCTCCTTGACTGAACTCAAGGGTTACCAGTACGCACCAAAGTGACACATCAACGTAGCAGACTGCTTCAACCATGTCGGTATACCTCGCACAGTTCCCTCACAACCTTGTTGCTACTTTCTAAGAAGGTATCCCCCAGATCCGGGTTAGGATCTATAGAACTCCCGAGACAGTCCCACAATAATAAAGCAAACAAGCACAACAATTGAAAACACAAGTGATCTTAGTTCTAAGGTACACCTCACTTTAAAATTTTCCCCAGCAGAGTCGCCAGTTCTATGATCGGTGGATCTGGAACTGACTGTTTAACGCTGGTTCGTGAAATGTCACGGAAGCAAGAGTCGCCACCGTCTTTTATTTTCTCCAACATGGACAGGACAAAAGCACAGCAAAATTCCTTATGAGATAGTTTCTCGGTTCGGGAGGTAGATTTATAGAAAGGGAAGGTGTTAGCACCCTTTCTATCCATGGTTATCCATGGGCTCTTAGATACTTGCTCATTTGTGTTTTCAAAAGTGTTTGCTTTTCAATTGTGAGTGAGTTTGAAAATTTTTCGTTTAAAGATTTCAGATCGACTCTTGTATCAGTCCTCAAGAGTGTTTGAATAATTGTTTTGAAAGCTTTTTGAAAGTGTCGGTGTGAAAAGAGTTTTGATTGTTTTTTAATAGAGCAAGTATCTACGAGTCATCTACCTACCCTAAGGAATTAGGCTGTGTAGAGGTCCTTAAGGCAGTGCCATCCCACCATTGAGAGGTAGGTAGCACCACCGTTGGAGGTGTTCGGGTCAATTCGAGTTTTAGGGACAGTGTGGTCACCAGAGCAACAATAGGACACCTTAGAAGCTACCCCTATGCCATAGATCATGGACATAAGGACTTACTAAAACGTCCTATACTCGACGACCACATTTCAAGGGCAAGGCAACAGTGAGGCGTACCCTAAGAGTGGTGTGTGAATTTGTGTGTTATTTTCATGTTAATATTTGTCTTTGATCATGCATTTGGTGAGCTACGCATTGTTTTTAATTTAGGCCATTCATTCTTTCATGCAAAGTTTAGCAGTTTAAAAGTGCGGAAATTAAAGTGCGGAAAGTAAAATCCTACGCTATTACAAGGCGCGAGTCTATACATCGCCAAATTAACAAAGACCCGTTTTTTGAATAAAAATGCGGAAAGTAAATAAATTCCTAATGACTATTACACGGCTTGAACAATTACATGATATTTGCAAAGGAAGTAAATAAGTATAAATGCGCGAAAAGAAATTAGAATCGAATGTTCGAGGGCGTTGGACCCTTTAAAGATTAAATTGAAATTAAAAGTTAATTAATTATTAAATTAAGAAAAGAAATTGTTTTTTATGCTTTTTTTTTGTATTTAATGAAAATAAGGAAAATTAATTAAAATTAGAAGTTAAATAAAACCCTAGTTCTAAGGTGTTTTTAATTATTTATGAAAGATATTCAAGTTTAACCTAATTTACCCTAATTAATTAATTACATGTTTATTTACAAAATTAATTAATAATTAATAATAATGATAATAAGAAAAAATTATTTATTAAGAAAAAGGATAAAAATGCTAAAAATCCTAATTTCTATATATTTTAGTTATTTAAGAAAAGATCAAAATTGAAAACCTAATTTTACTAAATTAATGGTTTAAAGATTTATTTACAAAAATATAATAATGAGTTAAATGTTAATAACAATAAACATGTTTTTGATTTTTCTGTATTTTATTTTTATTATGAAAATTATTTTTGGGAATTAAAAGAAATAATTAAACATTAAAAAGAATTAAAGGAAAGTCAAATAGAAATAAAAAATAATGCAAACCATGGGGGTATTCAGACCCAAAGGGAGGTTTTATTTGAGAAATTTGGCCCAAGAATGCAAGCCCTTTTGACTTTCTGAAATTACGTATGGAATGGTTGACCCAGGTGCATGGTGGTCTTCACGTTCTGGCCATTAGATTGAAGCTCATGGACATTTGGCAGGCGCAAGCATATGCGTACATGGTGGACCACTGGAGAGAAATTGCACCTGAACACGTTATAACAAAAATTATTGAGAATATGGGGGACCTGGGAATCGAACCCAGGTCCCAGTACCTGCAGGACACATCAGCCACCAACCAGGCTAATGCGTTTCTTTGTCAAAATAATGAAACATGATTATTATAAAAGAAAATAAGCGTTAGTGGCCTGAAACCAAAATCACGCGCCAATGTTTAAACTGACCAATCATGCCTGGACACGCTAGCATCGTCTTCCTTTTGTTCCTGCAAATAATACCAAATATCGGGGGTTTTAAACCCCCACTAAACTCAACCTGAAAAAATAGCGAATAGGATATAGGCAAACATAAAAAGGGCGCGAGGTGTGGATTAGTCTCGTTTGGAGGTCACGATTTCAATGGTACCAGTTTGGTGGCCCAATTTTTCCATATAGGTAAAGCCCTAATTCAAAGCTTCTGCAACCCTAGAAAGCGTTAATGGTGAATCATGATACAGGGCTTGATAATTCAATTGAGTTATGTCATTAGCTTCAAAACATCCATATTAGTGTAAATCAACAATTAAAATGCATGAACAATGCCTGGAAATCAAAACACGATTATGGAAAATTTTATGAAAAGTGCAATCCGGTTTTACCAATTCTGGGAGTCTATGGACCTGTTCTTGATTGCAATCACTTCCTAGTAGTGTCAGGAGTGTATTAGAATACTTTTCAAGCCTTGAATCGTCCTTTAATTAGGATTTCAGTGTTCAACTTTTTGTGAAAAAAATGCACTTTTGTTCTTGGTGTTTCTGCGCAGCTTTTCTGTCTAATGCCTTAGGTTTCAATTGTGCATATGTATGTGGATGGAATTAGGTTAAAAAACCAGCCCAAAGTCCATTGATTCAATGATTCAATATTTGATTTCCAATCCAATCTTTTTCAATCTTTTTCATGCCAATCATGCCAAATTTGGATGATTTTGTCCATGTTGATTGGTACACGAGATATTGAGCTCATAATGGACATATTTGTTGCATAAAAAGATTTAAAAAACATGATTTAGTATTTTTCTCATAATTAATTTTAATTAAATGAATTAATAAGATTAAAAATTCAATTAATTAATTAAAAATAATAAAATAACTCCCTTTTAGCTTAATGGGTCGTGCATAGCCTTTGGGTAATGATTCATGGAAGAAATTGAGGCCCATTAGCAATTTTGAGGCTTTTTATGCAAAGTTGACTTTTCAAAATTCCCAAAAATTTCCCAACTTCTACAAGGCATATATTGCTCAATTTTTAAGCTTTGATCATGTTCTTGGACATTTTGGAAAGGACTTGAAGTCCTCTAACCAATGCCTTTGGTCCCATGCCATTTTGATTTACCAATCGCAAGTTATGATCTTTGACTTAAAGTGACTTTTTGTTGACTTTTGAAAATGACCTATAATGTTGAAATTGATAACTTTTTGTGAGAGCATTTCTTGGACTTGAAGTGTGAAGATGAGTTGTAGGAAATGTCATTCTCTTCAAAATGATATTTGGATGGGATTTTTATGATAAACCATGAGGAAGTTATGCCCTGGTCAATTTGCAGTTGACTTTTTCAACTGTCCAAAAATAGAAACTTTTGCATCTTGAGACTTTTTGAGCCATGCTTTGAGAATCATGATCAAGAATTGATCAAATGATGTTTGTGGCTTCAAAATAAGATGTTGACCAAAAATTTTGACTTTTGACTGGTAAATGACCATTTTGCCCCTGCAGTTGACTGTGAAGCATTTAGGGTTTTTGACTGTGCAATTTGATGCTGTGAGTCTTGAAACTTGGCATATGGATGCTTGACAATGTATATAGGCACGTGGGACTTGTTTGGACCCTTGAAAACTTCAATTCCTTTGCCAGAACCAAAACCCTAATTTTGACTGTGTTGAGAGGCCATTGGACTGTGCAACCCTTGAGAGATTTTGAACCTTGATCTTGGCAAATCTTGAAGAATATGGGAGGGCAAATTTTGGGGTACAACACTGTGAACCTCCTCAGAAACTTCTTGTCATTAACAGATGCACCCTCGGGGTATTCTTGAGTTTCAAGATACCTCTTAACCTCATGAAACCAGGGTTTATCTGCTACCTCTTCAGTCTCAATATCACAACAATGTGCAGGTTCGTCCAATCTTTCAATGATAATTCGGGGAGCTTCGTTGTCCCAATTGACTTTGAACATAGAAGACATCGTAGCCAGCGCGTCCGCCAACTGATTCTCCTCTCTAGGGAAGTGTTCAAAGGTTATCTCCTCGAAATGGGGAAGCAACGTCAACACATACTCCTTGTAAGGAATAAGGTTAGGGTGTTTCATATCCCACTCGCCTTTGATCTGACTGATCACGAGAGCGGAATCTCCGAAAACACTTAGAAACTTAATCCTTAGGTCAATTGCTGCTCGAAGACCCATTATGCACGCTTCATACTCCGCCATATTGTTGGTGCAATTAAAACATAATCGGGCGGTGAACGGAGTATGACAACCCTCAAGAGATATAATTACAGCTCAATGCCATTACCCAATGCGTTCGAGGCTCCATCAAAATACATAAATCAACGGGATCCTTCCTCAGGTCCTTCATCCGGTCCAGGTGTCTCATAATCAATTACCAACATGATATTCTCGTCCGGGAATTCGAAGTTCATAGACTAGTAATCATCCACTGCCTGATGTGCCAAATGGTCTGCCAACACACTTCCTTTGATTGCCTTTTGGGTCGTATATTGGATGTCATACTCAGTCAAGATCATCTTCCATCTTGCTATTCTTCCGGACAAGGCATGCTTTTCGAAGATATACTTGATTGGATCCATCTTCGATATCAACAGAGTAGTGTGAGTCAGCATATATTGTCTCAGCCAGCGAGCAGCCCATGCCAAAGCACAACAAGTTTTCTCGAGCAACGAGTATCGGGTCTCGCAGTCGGTAAAATTTTTGCTAAGGTAATAAATAGCATGCTCTTTTCGGCCAGACTCGTCATGCTGACCCAACACACACCCCATTGAGTTGTCGAGTACTGTCAAGTATAGGATCAAAGGTCTTCCTTCAACTGGTGGCATCAGAATAGGTGGCTCTTGGAGATACTCTTTGACCCTTTCGAAAGAGGCCTGGCATTCATCATTCCAACGTACCACTTGATCTTTCTTCAGCAGCTTGAAGATTGGCTCACAAGTAACAGTCAGGTGCGAGATGAATCGGGCAATGTAGTTTAGTCGTCCCAGAAAGCCTCTGACTTCTTTCTCTGTTCTGGGAGCTGGCATCTCTTGTATATCCTTCACTTTTGCAGGATCCACTTGAATACCTTTGTCGCTTACGACGAAACCCAACAGTTTACTAGATCTCACCCCGAAGGTGCACTTGTTCGGGTTTAACCTCAGCTTGTACAACTTCAACCTGTCAAACAACTTCTGAAGGTGGTCAAGGTGTTCTTCCTTAGTATGGGACCTTGCAATCATATCATCGACGTATACTTCAATCTCACGGTGAATCATGTCATGAAACAAAGCAACCATGGCACGCTGATACGTTGCCCTAACATTTTTCAACCCAAAGAGCATGACCTTGTAGCAAAAGGTACCCCACTAGTAACAAATGTGGTCTTCTCCATGTCTTCGGGAGCCATTTTAATCTGATTATAACCGGAGAAACCATCCATAAAGGAGAATACCTTGTGCTGAGCGGTGTTGTCAACCAGAACGTCGATATGAGGTAGGGGAAGTCATCCTTGGGGCTTGCCCTGTTCAGATCCCTATAGTCAACACACATTCGAACCTTACCATCCTTCTTCGGCACAGGAACCACGTTGGCCACCCACTGTAGGTAAGAAGTAACTGCTAGAAAACCGGCGTCAAACGGTTTCATTACTTCAGCCTTGATTTTCTCGGACATCTTTGGGCGCATTCCGCGGACCTTCTGTTTTACTGGAGGACAGTCTTCCTTGGTAGGCAGGCGATGAACCACAATATCAGTATCCAAACCAGGCATATCTTCGTAAGACCAGGCAAAGATCTCAACGTAGTCACGCAATATCTGAATTAACCGTTGCTTCATACTAGCTTCCAGGTTTGCACCGATCTTGACTTCCTTCTTGTCTATCTCAGTACCCAGATTCACTGATTCCACTGGCTCTTCGTGCGGCCGAATAACCCTCTCTTCTTGGAGTAGCAGTCTTGCAAGTTCACCAGGCACTTTGCAATCATCTTCACCTTCGTCTTCGGCTAAGTTGATCAGATTTTCGAAGTCATAACTGGCAGTAGCAGAGTCGTTACCAGTGAGATCCAGAGTGGATGTAGACCTGTATATGTGAGTGTGTGTAAAATAGCTATTTTGCAATATATAATAAAAGAAAGACAAGGAGCGCAAAATTTGAAATGCAAGAAATGTCCAATGCTTTTATTAATGATATATGAAAATGACACACATAAAGCCCTCACAAATGAAGCCACGGTGCCCCGGGTAAGACACCGGGCCATAAAGTTTAAAACACTGTCTGTTACATATTCAAAACAAAAAGTTTCATTACTGGGTGATAACAGAAACGAGCATAGAATCCTTCGTTGTCCAGTTGCTTAATCCACCATCGGTAGTAGGATAGATCCAACTGTCAATTTCAAACTCTTCATCATCGTCATTCCTGATAGCATTCACCCCTGCATCTTGTTTAGGCTTCTCTGATGCTCTGAACTCAATCTCTTTCGCATCAATCAAGTCTTGTACCCTATTCTTCAAAACCCAACAATCATCCGTATTATGCCCCGGGCTATCAGAGTGAAAAGCACAACGGGCATTAGGGTTGTACTTCAGTGATGTTGTATTTGGATTCTTCGGGGCTTCCCTTGGAATCACTAGGTTGGTTTTCAGTAACTGTGGTAGAATCTGAGACAAAGTCATGTTGAGACGGGTGAATTTCCTTCGAGGTCTCTCGTCCTTTTGCTGATTGTTGTACTGAGAAGCACCAGCAGGTTTTAAAATAACAACCGCATTAACAGCTTGGCGGCGTTCAGGTCTATTATGGTTTCTTGAACTGTAGACAGCACTGGACTCTTTCTTAAATGGCTTCTTATCGGTGCTTGATGAGGCACCCTTCTGTATCTTACCAGCCTTAATACTAGCCTCAATCCTTTCACCGGTCATAATTAGCTCTGTAAACCCAGACGAAGAACTTCCGATCAGATGGTTGAAAAATGGACCAGACAGGGTCCCTAGAAACATATCCACAAGCTCCCGATCAGCCAAGGGTGGTTGTACTCTCTCGGCGAGGTCCCTCCACTTCTGAGCATAATCTTTGAATCCTTCGCCCATTCCCATTGACATACCCTGGAGTTGGGTACGCGTGGGAGCGAGGTCAGAATTATACTGGTACTGCCTGTAGAAAGCAGTATCCAAATCTTCCCAACTGCGAATAGTGGCTCTGTCCAACTGGTAGAACCACTCAAGCTAAGTCCTTGAGAGACTGTCTTGAAAGAAATGGATCCATAGGTTTTTATCAGCGGTGTACGGCTGAATCTTCCTCACATATGACCAGAGGTGCAGCTTCGGACAAGAAACTCCGTCATACTTAGCAAAGGCTGGTGCCTTGAACTTGTGGGGAATCACTACCCCAAATGATAGACCCAGATCACCAAAGTCCAGACCAGGCACTTTCTGAACTTCCATTGCACTCAACCGGTCTTCCAGTTGTTTATATTTATCCTCAGCAGGAGGATACTAGTCTTCATCGAAGTCTGTCTCGTTGTCGGAGACCACAGGGCTAGGAGCCCTCCTTTCTTCCTGACTATCTTTCCCTCCAGATGAGGTGGTCAAATCAACTTCCTCCCGTAGCCTGTTTCCAAACCTGTGACCTGTGCTAAACAGGACTGTCCTCTTCTTATTCTTTTTCTTCTCTTTCAGAATCAGGGTCTTCAGATCTTGCTGACCCTTAGCTAGATTCATGAACAACTCTTGGACTTGGGCATTCTGGGCCTGGAGGTCCTTGATGGCTTGCTCAGTTGAAGGTTCAGCAAACATGATGAGTGCTGAAATAAACAACAAAGAAGATAAGAGACCTGTAATGGGTACCTGTTATGAAGTGCATGGGATGAAATGCGTATGACATGATTTCAAAGACAATCGGGAGATTCAAATTTGTAAACAAGAAATGAAACACACTTTATTAGATAAACTTTGAAATTCAAATTGTTCAACAAATTGCCCTTAAGGCGTTACAAGAAAGGAAATACTGAAAAGTAAATAAGAACTGGAAAGGAAATAAACAAAGGACGATCAGTGCTCCCATGGTCGCTTCTTGTCGGTGCGGACACAGTCATTGAGAATCCGCTCGTTCTCCAGCTGCCTAGTCAACTTTTAGATCTTCTGCTCTTGTTCGTTGAACTTTTCCCGGTAAGCATCCCGTTCCTCTCTCAGCCGCATCCAAGACCTTTTCAGTGCCCCAATGTCAGTGGGCATGTAAGGGTGGAGGATGGTCGGAAGAACCCCTTCTTCATTAGCAACTTCAACAATGATAGGCCGAACGTCTTCATATGGCATACCCAGCTTTTAGGCACAGATACGGACCCATCTGAGATATGGCTCTATCGGAAGTGAAGTCTTTAGGCCCAGCTTGTGTGGATCAGATCTGTGAACTCTATCCCAAGCCCTTATGAATCTGCGGCGTTTCTCGTTGCTATCCCCTTGAAAATCAAAGATGATACTAGGCATTAGCAGCTCATGAGGTCCTTCTCTTCTAGCTCTCCCAAACTGACGTAAGGCCAAGCATGTTTTGAAAGAAATTCCTCCATTGGTTCGTATCAGTGGAACATTGGGGTACTCCCCACAATGATCAATAATAGCCACCTCGTCCATACCCTTAAGAGTCCAGATAATGTCATTATGAGAGAGAGACATAACCCTATAGGCCCAACCCATGCCTCCTTTGTTCTTCAACACTGATTTGGGGAGGTGCGAAATAAACCACCTCGCCAATAACGGAGCACAACACATCAAGGTCCCTCGTTTTCGGGCAGTACGGGCATAAAGCTGATGAAGAATGTCACCCAGGAGAGTGGGCACAGGATTACGGGAGATGAAGATTTTCACCGCATTCACATCAACAAAAGAGTCAGAGTTCGGAAACAATACCAAGCCATATATCAGAAGAGCCAGGATATCCTCGAATGCCTTGAAGTCTAGACTATCCTAGAAATAATTAGCCTTACCAACCAAGAACTTAGTCAGAAAGCCCTTTGCTCCACTTCTAGTCTCCCAATTGGCCATTACCTCATCCTTTGTCAAATGAAGGGCTGAAGCAATCTCTTCTGGCCTAAGGGTCTTCTCCCAACCAGTAAATGGGGTCTGCTCCAGAATAGAGATACCGAGCAGATCATAAAACTCTTCTAAAGTGGGAACCAGCTGGTAGTCCTGGAAAGTAAAGCAATGGTATAATGGATCATAGAATTGAACCAAAACACTCATCATCTGCTCGTCCAATTTGCAAGTGACCAAACTAAGAAGGTAACCATGTCTCCTGATGAAGGAGGTAGTATCAGGCATCTTTGCAATCAATTCCTTAAGCACAATGGGAACCTGGACAAAGTTGATTCGAATGGTATTCCTACGCATAGGCATCATGACCTACAAAACAGAACAAAGATGAATCCCTCCTGTCTTTGAAATAGGTTAGTCCAATGCAAGATGTATGCAATGTTATGATGTCATGATGTCATGATAGAAAGCACATCACAAGTATCCACAAATAGCAAACATCGTAAAGGCACACAACTCACACAGAGAGCCCTTAGGTTTCAGGCTGGTAAGGAGCTTAAGTACTACCCTCTTTCAGTTCAGTTGGTTTAAACCTGTCCTAAAAATAGTAACCGGGTTCTAGAGGATCTCAATATCACTGACTACCCTCGATCGATCATAATTCTAGTTTAGCAACCTTTTCTTGCATCCAGAATCATCGCGAGAGTTTAGTCTCAATGAGTGTAGCATACTGCTACTGTTCTATGGCCAAGTTGGTCAATTTAAAGGTTCTAAGGTCAGTTGGTGCTTAATGACCCCTTAGATGACCCATATTCTCCTCGTTCTAACACAAGGGATATCGGTACAATCTAAAGTGTCACACCAACGTAGCTACTGCTTCAACCGCATCGGTCTACGCCGTACAGTTCCCTCACAGTTTATTGCTAATTACCTAAAGGGTATCCCCAGATCCGGGTTAGGATCTATAGTAACTCCGATACAAGCCCACAAATATAAAGCATACAAGTCAAGCAATTGAAAACACAATGATCTAATCTTAAGGTACACCCCACTTATGAGATATCCCCAGCAGAGTCGCCAGTTCTGTGATACGGTGGGAGAGAACTGACTGTTTTTGAATGTTGGTTCGCGTTTTGCGTTTGTTTTTGCAAAATGTCGCGGTAAGCAAGAGTCACGACCGTCTTTTATTTTATCCAACAAGGAAAGGGAAAAAAGCACAGAAAAATTCCTTTTTTGAGATGTTTCTCGGGTCCCGGGGGTAGATTATAGAAAGGGAAGGTGTTAGCACCCTTTCTATCCGTGGTTATCCACGGGCTCTTAGGTACTTGCTCAAAGTGTTTTAAAAATTTTCTTTTCTTTGTGTTTGTGGGTTTGAAAAGAGTTTTTGTTTGAAAAGTGTAAGTGAGAAAATTTTGTTTTGTTTTTGGAAAGAGCAAGTACTTAAGAACCCTCTACCTACTCGAAAAAGGAATCAATCTGTGCTAATATCCTTTAGATAATGCTATCCCACTATTGATGAGTAGGTAGCATCGTCGTTGGAGTTTTAAGGGTCAATTCGATTAAGGGACGTGTGGTCACTAAAGCAATGTTAGGACGCCTTAGCGGTAACCCTAATGTCTTAGATCATTTTTCCGAGGCAACCGTTTCGAGGCAACTATGATCTTTGGACAAGAGGGCGACCTTTAAAACTTCCTATACTCAATGACCACGTTCGAAGGCAACCAAGTGAAGTGTACCCTAAGAGTGCGCATGTGCGAGTGTGTTATTTTCAGTTAATTTATCTTTGTACATGTCAACGGTTATCTATGTTGATTTTAGGTTTAAACATTTGATCTTGTCATGAATTTCCCTATTATCAAACATCTAACAGTTTATAAGTTGCGGAAATTAAAACTAACTATTACAAGGCGTCAGGTATTTACATCGCCAAAAGCAACCCTTGAAATTTAAATGCGAAAAATAAAATAAAGCGATAAAATAATTAAAGTCCTATTAAACTATTACATTTCGGGAAACAGATACAATATTGAAACAAAATAGATCGCGTGCGAGAAATTAAAACGGCCGCATTCTAGGGTTTTGACCCTTTGATTATTAAAGAAAAGATTTTTTGTTATTTTTTTGAATTAAAAGGAAATAAACTAAGTTAATTAAATAAATAAATTAATTAATTAGAAAAAGGATATTTTTGGATTTTTGATATTTAAAGAAATAAAATAAATTTGATCAAAGTTAGTAAAACCTAATTATCTAAATTAATTTTAATTATTGCAAAAGATATTAAAGTTATTTCTTAATTAAGCTAATTTAATTAAATTAATATTTATTTACAAAAATAAAGAGCTGAATTTAATTTTAATAAATAAAATATATTTTTCGGTTTTTGATTTTATGAGGAAAAAGTTTAATTGGTCAATTAAAAATAATAACAATAAATAAATAAATAAAAGAAATAATAAAAATAAAATAGAAAGAATTAAAGTTATGAGGTTATGGGCCTGAAAGGGAGTCTTGATAGCAATTTTTGTGGCCCATTAACGTTGGCCTGCATGACTTTTTCTGATTCCACGTGAGCACGTTGACTAGAGCATATGGTGGAATTTCATTCTTGACCATCAGATTTGGCATGGGGACCATCTGTCCACTGATTGCATGAGGTAGAATGGTAGGCTACGCACTTGGGCTGGTATTGAATCACCTGTGAAAAATAATAATATGCATTTGGGGGACCTGGGATTTAAACCCAGGTCCTATGAGTCACTGAACAACGCGCTTACCACTACACCACTATGCATCATTCGTTAGTGTATTGGATAACAATTAATATAATGCAAAAACAAATCAATGGGTCAGAAAAAAATAAAAGCGCGCTGGATTTGAATCAACCAATGGGAGGGGGCACGTATTCATCTTCTTCGTTGGACCTGGTTATTTACCTGCGGATTTACATCCGCAGCTAAATCCATAGCTGCATCCTAAAATCTATCCTAGGCCATAGAAATTAATTCCAAGACCATAGTCATACTCGTCTAGGCCTCATGAGCACGTCTATATCCATTAATGGCTCCAATTTTACCTGTAGCAAAAATGCCCAAAAACAAGAACCAAGAACCCTAGATTCGGCTAGGGGGTTACAGGCTATATAAAGGCAATAAAATAATGCAGAAAGCTTCTAAATGGAACGATAAGCATGAATATGTAAAGATTTTGCCAAAAAGTGCAAGAATATGAGGATACGATTTCAACTGAAAAGTGATTTTTTGAGACACTTACAATCTTTGTGGACTATGGCTTGGAGATTTTGCCAAAAAAGTGCAAGAATATGAGGATACGATTTCAACTTGTGCCTCTCATTTGTATATGTATAAAGCAATGCATTAGGTCAAGTTTTGTGGACTCAATCTTTGTGCATTATGGCTTGGAGATTTGATATGATCCTCCATTAAAAAGCTTCCAATTTTGTCCAAAATCTATCTTTTTGTTCATGATATGATGAGATACGAATTTGATCAACTTTATGACGATGATTAGGTCCTGAAATAGCCAAAAGGAGATCCAATAATCAATGTTTGGATTTTATATGATTTAAAATGCAATAATTCATTAAAAAATCAAATTAAATAATAAAATTGATAAATGGTCATGAGGCTGAAGCTAGGACACGTATGTAGTGTGACAAGATCAAATCAAGTGGAAAAGAATGGGCCCATTTGACAAAATTTGAAGTTTTGGGGATAGTTGACTTTTGGCAATTTTGCAAAAATGCCCAACTTCAACAATGAATAACTTTTTAAATTTTGAACTTTTGGAAGTGTTCTTGGACTTTTTGGAAATCTTGAGATGTCCTTTAACCAACACTTTTGGTCTCATCTCATTTTGATATTCCATGCTCAAGTTATAAGCTTTGGGGTGTTTTTGTTGACTTTCAAAAATGACCTATAATGTCCAAATTTGTAAATTCTTGTGAGTGCATTTCGTGATCTTGGGGTATGAATATGTATTGTAGGAAATTACATCCTATTCAAAATGAGCTTTGGATGGGTCATTTCTCATAAAGTATGAGAAAATTATGCTTGGTCAAAGTTGAGTTGACTTTTCCTACAAAACCCTAATTTAGCAACTTTTGAGTCTTGATGAATTTTGAGCAATCCTTGATGAATCATGATCAACCCTTGATCAAATGATGAAATATCCTTCAAAATGAGAATTTTGACAAAAAATATTGAAGTTTGACTGTATTTGGGTCACAGTTGACTTTTGCCCTAACACAGTCGATTTTTGGACCTCTTGAGCAATTGACTGACCAAACTTCCTCTGCAAGGCTTGAAATTTAACATGGATGAACTTTAGAACATATTAGGACATTGGGGAGAAATTGAGGTCATTTGGATGTAAGGACCTTGATGCAACTCAAAACCCTAATTTGAGGTTGACTGCCTTAGGAGATAGCTTGACTGTCCAATTCTTAAGCAATCTTGAGCCACTTGGGGATTTTTCTTGCAATGTCTTGAGAAATATGATAGGGCAAATTTTTGGGTACAATAACCTCCGATGAAGATGGCTTCCCTCAAGGATGCTAGGGCTGTAATAGAAAAAGGTGGGTGTGCAAATTGGGGTAAACTCCCTGACTTTGCACACAAAACTGACAAGTTTGGTTTGGGCTTTACTCAGAGGCTCAAAGGGCTGTTCAGCGTGCGCGGATTGGAAGACCTCCCATGCACATCAGTAATCAGGGAGTGAATGCAATTGAGTATGATGAAGAAGAGTCAGATATTGACAGCTGGATTTACCCAACTACCGACGTTGGATTGAACAATTGGACGGCAAAGGACTTTGTGCCCGTTTCTTTTATTACACAGTAATAAAATTTTGTTTTAAGATTTGTAACAAACAATTTTAAACTTTACAGCCCGGTGCCTTTCCCGAGGCACCTTGGCTTTGTTTGTGAGGGCTTATTATTTGTCGTTTTCATATATCATCAATAAAGCATTGGACGTTTTCTTGCATTACAAATTTTGCGCTCCTTGTTTTTCTTTTCTATCTTGCACTTTATCAAAACAGCTATTGTCTTACACACACTCACATATCATAATGCAGATCCACATCCACTCTGGATCCCATTGATAACAACTCTGCTACTTCCAGTTGTGACTTCGAAAATCCGATCAACCAAGCCGAGGACGAAGGTAAGGATGATTGTGAAGTGCCTGGGGAACTTGCTAGACTGTTACTATAGGAAGAGAGGGCCATACAACCTTATGAAGAGCCAGTGGAATCAGTGAATCTGGGTACAAAAGAAGACAAGAAAGAGGTCAAGATAGGTCCAAATCTGGAGCCTAGTGTTAAGCAACGGTTGATACAAATGCTACGCGACTATGTTGAGATCTTCGCTTGGTCTTATGAAGATATGCCTGGTTTAGATACTGATATTGTGGTACACCGCTTGCCAACTAAAGAAGACTGTCCTCCGGTAAAGCAGAAAGTTCGCCGCATGCGCCCGGAGATGTCTGAGAAAATCAAAGCCGAGGTCATGAAACAGTTTGATGTCGGTTTTCTAGCAGTTACTTCTTACCCGCAGTGGGTTGCCAACGTGGTTCCAGTGCCGAAGAAAGATGGTAAGGTACGAATGTGTATGGACTATAGAGATCTGAACAGGGCGAGCCCCAATGATGATTTCCCACTCCCTTACATTGAGGTTCTGGTCGACAACACTGTGCAGCATAAGATCTTCTCCTTTATGGATGGTTTTTCCATTTACAATCAGATTAAGATGGCTCCCAAAGACATGGAGAAGACGACTTTCGTTACGCAGTGGGGAACCTTTTTCTATAAGATCATGCCGTTCGGATTGAAGAATGCTGGGGCAACGTATCAGCATGCCATGGTTGCTTTGTTCCACGACATGATTCACCATGAGATTGAGGTATACGTTGACGACATGATTGCAAGATCCCATACTGAAGAAGAACACCTTGACCATCTTCAGAAGCTATTTGACAGGTTGAAGATGTACAAGTTGAGGTTAAACCCGAACAAGTGCACCTTCGGGGTAAGGTCTGGTAAGTTGTTGGGTTTCATCGTTATTGATACAGGTATTCAGGTGGATCCTGCCATGGTAAAGGCTATACAGGAGATGCCAGCTCCCCGAATGGAAAAAGAAGTTAGAAGCTTTTTGGGACGTCTGAACTACATTGCCCGATTCATTTCACATTTAACTGCTGCTTGTGAACCAATCTTCAAGCTGTTGAAGAAAGATCAAGTGGTAAAATGGAATGATGAATGCCAGGTCGCTTTCGAAAGGATCAAAGAATATCTCCAAGAGCCACCCATTCTGATGCCTCCAGTTGAAGGAAGACCTTTGATCTTATACTTGACAGTACTTGACAATTCAATGGGGTGCGTGTTGGGGTAGCATGACGAGTCTGGCCGAAAAGAGCATGCTATTTACTACCTTAGCAAAAAGTTTACCGACTATGAGACCCGATACTCACTACTAGAGAAAACTTGTTGCGCTTTGGCATGGGCTGCTCGCCGGCTGAGACAGTATATGCTGACTCACACTACCCTATTGATATCAAAGATGGATCCAATCAAGTATATCTTCGAAAAGCCTGCCTTATCCGGAAGAATAGCAAGATGGCAGATGATCTTAACTGAGTACGACATCCAATACACAACCCAGAAAGCAATCAAGGGGAGCGTGTTGGCAGATCATTTGGCACATCAGGCCGTGGATGATTACCAGTCTATGAATTTCGAGTTTCCGGATGAGAACATCATGTTGGTGACCGACTGTGAAAAATCTAGACCGGATGAAGAACCTGAGGAAGGATCCCAATGGTCTATGTATTTTGATGGAGCTTCAAACGCGTTGGATAATGGCATTGGCGCCGTGATCATATCTCCTGAGGGCTGTCATACTCCGTTCACCGCCCGATTATGTTTTAACTGCACCAACAATATGGCGGAGTATGAAGCGTGCATCATGGGCCTTCGAGCAACTATTGACCTGAGGATTAAGTTCTTGAGTGTGTTCGGAGATTCCTCTCTAGTGATCAGTCAAATCAAAGGCGAGTGGGATACGAAACACCCAAATCTTATTCCTTACAACGAGTATGTAGTGACATTGCTCCCACACTTTGAGGAGATAACCTTTGAACACTTCCCGAGAGAGGAGAATCAGTTAGCGGACGCGCTAGCTATCATGTCTTCTATGTTCAAGGTCAGGTGGGACAATGAGGCTCCCCAGATTAACATTGAGAGGTTGGACGAACCCGCACATTGCTGTGACATTGAGACTGAAGAGATAGCAGATAAACCCTGGTTTCACAAGGTAAAGAGGTATCTTGAGGCTCAGGAGTACCCCGAGGGTGCATCTGTTAATGATAAGAAGTTTCTGAGGAGATTCACTGCAAAGTTCTTCATCAGCAATGGTATTCTTTACAAGCGTAACCATGACTCAACCTTACTGCGATGCATGGACAAGAACGAGGCAGAAAAGATCATGGCAGAGTTACATGAAGGTACTTTCGGAACTCATTCCAGTGGACATACCATGGCAAAGAAGATCCTACGGGCGGGATACTATTGGTCTACTATGGAAGCTGATTGTTATCAGCATTCTCGGACCTGTCATAAGTGCCAAGTCTATGCTGATAAGGTGTATGTACCTCAATTTCCTCTGAACGTCTTGACAGCTCCTTGGCCTTTTGCAATGTGGGGTATCGATATGATTGGCAAGATCAGACCTACTGCATCCAACGGAGATCGTTTCATCCTGGTAGCAATTGACTATTTTACGAAGTGGGTTGAGGCAACTTCCTTTGCCACAGTAACCAAGAACGTCGTGGCACGGCTTATTCGGCACAATTTGATTTGTCGATACAGTGTACCAGAGAGGATCATTACAGACAATGGTACAAATCTCAATAATACAATGATCACCGAGCTCTGCCAACAGTTTAAGATACAGCATCACAACTCTTCTCCCTACCGGCTGAAGATGAATGGGGTTGTTGAAGCGGCTAATAAGAACATTAAGAAGATTGTGCAAAAGATGACAATGACATACAAAGATTGGCATGAGATGTTACCGTTTTCTCTTCATGGGTACCGGACCTCAGTGCGGGCTTTGACAGGGGCAACACCCTTCTCTTTGGTGTATGGTATGGAAGCAGTCTTACCCATTGAGGTCCAGATACCCTCTCTTCGGATTATGAAGGATGCAGGTTTGAGCGAGGACGACGGGATCCAGACCCGGCTTGATCAGCTGAACTTAATCGACGAAAAGAGACTTACTGCTATTTGTCATGGTCAGATGTATCAAAAGCGGATGATCAAGGCATTTAACAAGAAAGTCAGACAATAAGAGTATCAAGTTAGGGATCTGGTGATCAAACGCATCATACTGCCACAAGGTGATCCCAGGGGCAAATGGACCCCTACGTATGAAGGTCCATTTGTAGTTAAGAACATTTTCTCAGAAGGAGCTATGATTCTAACCACCATGGATGGTGACGACCTTTCTCACCCCGTCAATGCAGACATAGTGAAAAAATACTACGCATAATCAAAGACCCGCTAGGTTGACTGGCCTAGGAAAAAATAAGGGCTTCCCGGCGAACCAAAAGGGTTCGGGCAAAAATAAGGGATAAAAATGAGAAAAAAACTTGTACACCCGGTAAGTCGAAAACCTGAAAAGGCGGCTTGGGCAAAAAAGGGTATCCTGGTGGACTAAAAACCCAAAAGGGCGGTCCAGGCAAAAATTAGGGATTGAAGCGTAACACTATGTCTCATTGGATCATCTTGCAACCAGACTTCAGTATCGACTATCAAGCTCGGATGGCACTAATCAATCTGATCTACCTTCAACCAAGTAGCAAAGTGATGAGACTCTCGAAGATATAAAGGCAATAGCAGAGTTGGAACCCAGTGGGATTATTCACATAGCTGTTTTTCTTTGTTTTTCACGAGTTGTATAAGTTCTATCTTTCGGCGGCATTCTCTTACTAGGACGTCAGCCTCTTGTACAAAAATGCCTATTTACAGGCCAACTTCAAAATCAATACAATTCATTTTTCACAAAGAAATTTCAAATTGTTTTTCCTTTTTCTGTTTTGTTTTGCAAGAACGTCCAATGGTTCATTTTTGATATATGCATTTGACAATAATTGCTGCTCATGAATATTTACATGCGAAACAAAAGACGATTACTCGTAATATCAGGAACAGGGGAAAACAAGAAATGCCCAAACCTTACAGTTGCTCTGTCCACCAGGTATAGGGACAAACCTAGCTGGAGAATACGATTAACTGTTGTGATACGGTGGGAGAACTGACTTGAGGTTTCGCGTTTGTGTTCGCAAATGTTTCGGTTTAGTAAGAGTCGCCACCGACTTTTTATTTTATCCTAAGGAAAGGTCAAAAAGCACAGGAAATACCTTTGAGATGTTTTCTTGGATTCGAGGAGTAGATTATGAAAAGGGAAGGTACAAGCACCCTTTTCATCCATGGTTATCCATGGGCTCTTAGTTACTTGTTTAGATCACTTGCTTTTGCTTTTCAATTGTTTGAAATGGTGCTTTGTGTGTGGTTTTGAAAGATGTTTTGAAAAGAAGCCATCGTTGTGGCAACCTTTGTAATGATTCTTGTTTTGAATGTATACAAAGGTGTATTTGTCTTTTGAAAAATGTTTCAATGTTTGAAAGTTTGTTTTTGGGAAATGTTTTGAAATTGTGTTGTGAGGTGTGTTTGAAAATAGCAAGGATGTTTTTGCAAGTTTTGATCAAGTAACTAAGAGTTATCTACCCTATTTTACTCAAAGATCTTTCCTATATGTTTTTAACCCTTTTGACATTGTTGTTTTACCATTGCATTTGGTAAACAACCTTGTATTAGGATGTTAAACGCGACAGGCGCGGGTCATCGTGTAGACCATGATAGCAATTGTGTCAAGTATTTTTTAGCAAATTTTCTGAGGGACTAGATCATTTTATTTAGGCAACCAAGATAGCGTCATTGAGGGACTATGATCTTTTGTTTTGTTTTTGTTTTGCCAAAGTACTCAACATGCATAACATGGCCCATTGTTAAGGCAACAAGTGGATGTAACCTTAAGGGTTCAAGTGTGCATTGTGTATTGATTTTCATGCATTTAGGTATTGTATTAGGTCAAACTACTTGTTGATTTTGAAATTTTGCATACAAACCCTAATCTCTAATCATGGCATAATTGAAAGCGTAAATGCGTAAAATAAATCTACACTATTACAACATTGATATAGGGAGGGGGATACAATTTTGAATGGGGATATATTTGACAAGAAATTAAAACCCTAGTTTTACTATTACATCCAAATTGAATCAAATGGCCTAAATAATAAATGGACAATATTTAAATAAACAAATTAAATAAATATACAAAATAATATGAATATGCAAAAAGGTTTTTTTTTTGTTTATTTTTATGTATGTAAAAATATTTAATGTAAAAATAAAGAAATAAATAAAAAGATTAATTTTATTGGGTTAAGGGTAAAACCCTAATTTTCTTTAAGAAAATAAATATATTGGCTATATTATTCATGTACAATAAAATAAAATAGTATATATACAAAAAAATAAAATATATTTAGAAAAAGTATTTTTTAACTATAAATAATAATAAAAATAAAAGTGTAATATTTTTATGTTTTTATTCTAAAGTATCTAATAAAATAAAATTATATATATATATATATATATATATATATATATATATATATATATATATATATATATATATATATATATATATATATATATATATATATATATATATATATATATATATATATATATATATATATATATATATATATATATATATATATATATATTAATTATATTAAATGTGTACAATAAATAAAATAAAATATATACAAGTATATAGGAAAAATGATAGTATATGAGAAAAATATTATTTTTATAGGTATGAATAATAAAAATAAAATATATAATATTTCTATAATATTTATAAGTTTTTATTAAATAAAATAAAAGCATATATTCCCTAATAGTTATTTTTATGTCTAAAAAATAATAAAAATAATAAAAATAAATGTGAAAATTTTATGAAAATATTTTTGGATATTTTTATGTTTGGAAAATATAAAACAAAATCAGAAAGTGAAAATAAATATAAAAATACAAAAATGTAAAGAAATTGGGCCAGAGGGGTGCAAAAAGCAAAAGGGGGTGTCAATAGTGAGCCAGGACCAAGCCCAGCCCACCACACTTCATCTTCAACCTCTGACTTCAAAAAAACGCGCACGCCCTGTACAATTGCTAGATCCTGCATACGAGCTCTATTGCAAAAACACATAACATCAAAGTTGTAGAGCTTTTCAAGACGAATCCAACCATATAAAAAACATGTCCTAACTCTCAAAGACCAGAGAGAATTTCTCTGGCCCTAAAATCTAACCTAATTTTTTCAGTATGTTCATGGACCAAATTCTCTTAGCATGCTTAATAAAAATGAAAACTGAGCATATGTACAGCTTCATGGCTATGAATACTACATTTCTTATTCACAAACCTAAGTCTAAATGTTCCTAAATAAAGAGATAGGAAGTTTATAAAAACTTGTTTCAGCTGACTTCGTGTAGGGCAATATGGAGCTTTTCAACAAGGCTTGAGATGTCTGGGAGCTTGCTTGAACTTCACTTGACCTTCTCCAATGTCTAGCTTGCCTTGAATGTACTTGAACAAGCCTACAGAACTCAACCTGTACAAGCTCAAAATGAAAATGGCAAACCCTGTAAATGGAGTTACAGTTGGTGTTTAAGGTTTGGGATAGCTTGGGTGGATTGAATGGAAGGTGTTTGAACAGGTTTGGGGCAAAACGCACGAACAAATTGTGCTATGGAAGTCAAGTTGCAGATGCTGCCCTGTTTTTCCAATGGAAGGTGATTTTGAGCTATGGGATGTTTGAGGGCTCAAAGGTTCATGTTTTTGGTTCAAGGGGATGTGAGAAAGTTGTTTGAAATTCTTGCACAAGTTGGTTTTTGCTGAGGTTCCAGTTCTAGTGTTTTGGATATCTTTTTGTATTTTAAGCAAACATGAGAAGTGATGTCCAACAGGCATGTACAGGCTATCCATATGCTTGCACACCTTGACCTTGGCCCCTCCAATTTGTGGATTTCATTTGCTTCATAAGATATGGACCAATGTTCAAGAAATCAGTTTTGACATAAAGCAAAATTTAAGCAAAAATGGTAATGTTGCTTTTTCTATTTAAGGGTTAATCTTGTGTGCAATGCCCTAATGACCAAAACAATACCTTAGACCAATGGTTTTGCACTTAATTATTGAGTGTGGAATGGTTTTGAGGCCTGTAATCTAGTGTAAAGCAAGCTTATTTGAATTTGCAATTTGTATCATAATGAATATGCCATGGATGAAAAGTGAGTTTTTGCCAACTTCAAGCCTTCGATTATCCCTAACCACAAATGTGTTTGGAGAGTTCTTGGACATTTTGGAAATCTTGAAACATGCTCTACAATCCATCTTTGAAATTCAATTTGATATTCCAAGTGTAACTATGTGAAAAATGGCCATGAAGATAGGTCAAAATCCTGCCTAAACTAGGGCAAAATTTCACTAAGTTAAAAGTTTTAGGGACCCTTGTTCCAAAACTCATAACTTTAGATCCAAGATTCTTTTTGGAAAACTTTGTGAATAAAAGTTGTAGACTTTGTGGAGTACTACAACTTTCATGTTGGAAGTTTTGTTTGAATCCAATTGCATCATGGTGAAAATGTTGGGCAAAGTTAGGAAAAATTAAGAAAATTTCATAACTTAGAAAAATTCTAAGTTATGAAATTTTTTCAATTTTAAACCCTAATTTGCAAAAATGGGTTTCTTGATGAACAAGTTTCATGTTTTGACACATATTGATGAAACATGACCCTTGGCACTTGATTTTGACCAAAAAGTCAAAGTTTGACTTTTCAGTGTACAGTCAAATTTTGATTAGTTGACTGAAAAATTCATCTGTCAATCCAATGCACTTGAGATATTTTGAACCTTGTGAATAGGTCAAGATGATTTCATTGAGTCCTTGAGTCCATGCTTGATCCCAATTTGCCATTGGCTAGGTCAAAAGTCAGAAATTGCCTTTGTGCAGTCAAAACCCTAAAAATGACCATTTTGTCCTTTTGGTGATCTGATCAAATTTCTTGTGGAGCTGTGGTCCAAACTTGATCAAATGGTTCATATGAGTCTATAATGTTGATGTGGATAAAAAATTGTGAGGTTTGACTGTAAATTGGCCACAATTGACTTTTCCCCAATACAGTTAATTTCTAGGTCAACTATCCAATTGACTGGGCAAAAATTTGATTCAAGGCTTGAAACTTGGTATGGACAAAATTAGGAGTCCAACATGAAGTATGAAAGTCATTTTGGGCATTAGAAGTCCAAAATCCCTTGTGCAAACTCAAACCCTAATTTAGGTCAACATTGCTAGGAGATGTCTTGAGCAGTGCAAACCCTAACTTGGTCTTGAGTTCAAGGAGCCTTGTGATGAGAAATCTTGGTAAAATAAGAGGGAAAATTTTGGGGTACAACAGTTGCCCCTGTTCAATCTTCTTGAACCTGAAGAGTTAGATTGGCGAATCTGCCTTTCGTGACTCGAAGGTAAAAGAGGATTGGACACTAGAGTGCCCGTTAATTTGTGTTGCACCCCAAAATTTGCCCTCCTAATTTCCTTTATTTTGGCTTAGACTTTTGCATTCATCTGCATCTTTTTCATTAGGTCACTAAAATGGCATACATTTCATTCAATATAACTCTGAGGTTCAAAGTTCAGTGGTTGTGCGATACTAGGGTTTCATAGTGGTTAAGGCGCTCATATCCAATAAAGGACTTCTTCTCCCTGAAGCAGCAAGGCTATTATCTTCTGATAAACAACCGATTGTAGGTCATTCTGGTCAAGAACTCTAGGACGTGACCTAGCATATGTGGGCTTCGAATCATAACGTCCTTCCCTATAAGTATGCTTGTCATTTGATTAGGATTAATGACTGTGACATGACAATCGTCTACTCCTCAGTAATCAAATTAGGTTTTGTTGAATCATGGTTCAAAGATGTTTTATCCGGATATTTCTCTGTGCGTCTGAACGAGGAATCAAGATTGTGAGGGTTTCACATCAAGGGAATTCTTCTGTGATTTAGACTTTATCATCCATCTGTAAGATGTTCCTTATGACACTAATCTCAAGTTGAAATAACCAATCGCTAAGGGCTGAGGATTGAATTGTGAAGTGTGGTTCATGACCTAAGATATGAATTCATAGATTTCTCCTTAACCAAGGCCATCATTATCCTCATCATTGTCATTTGTTATCTGCGATGTGAGTAGGTTTGGATTGAAGTAGGTTTCCCATAGAAGAATTCATGCAAGGTAATTCAAAGTTCAAGGCATTCAAGGCAGGGTTTGTTCAACATGGCATACCTGGTTGATGGGTTTACAAGCTCTTATGAGACCTTGAGATGCATAATCATGGGTCAATTTCAAAGATATGTGGATAAGATCTGTTGACTTCGGGTAAAGTAAGCTTTGAAAAATTAACTTTGGGACCAAGGTCTCCCTTGAATTTTCATCTAATATGTGTTGGGAATTCGAGTTGCATTTGAAGAATAGTATGGTAAAGGAAAAGAAATATTGGTTCAGAAAAGGAAGATTTCATTAAAAATCAGAGTTTCTATTCATTGATAAATGTTCAAGTAATTGAAGATCAGGGGAAATAAGGTTTCATGTTAATCTCGATCATGTTCGTTCATTATCTTTTGTGTACACCTTTGATGATTAAAGGTCGTCAATTAGAGAAGGACCTCGTCGAGATAAGAGACTTGTGGATTGAATCGTAGGATGAGGCATGATGCAAAAGGGCGAGGTTGTGAATTTTTAGGATTAAGATCCCATTGGCTATTCAAGTTGATTTGGGATTCAATATTGAAGTTAGGAGTTCATTGAGAATGCAAGTGTGATTTGGATTTGAAGTTTGATTTAAATTCAAGATGTTCGAAAGTGTTTGACTGGATTAAAGTCGGCAAAGAGTCTTAAGTATTATTCATATGGCTTTCTTGGAAGGTAAAGTGCAGACTGCGAGGTTTTGTTTCAAGTCAGAGTTCATACGCATTACAAAGACGTTCATCGTTATTCCAGATTCAAGTTGACATGTGTTCAAAGTTTATTCGAACCTTTTCATTCATGATTCAAGAAAATACTATCCAATTCCATTCAATTTCATTCAAGTGTAACAATACCTTACAAGAAAATTTGATGCTTTCATGTCTTCAAGCATTTTTCAAGACTTTGTCATTTAAACTCCGTCATTAAAATTCATCATCCAACATTTCAAGCTCAAAGGTCATTTATAATTCACACTATAAATTTCAAGTTCATCCAAACCAAACATTCATTATAAAATCATTACAATCCCATTACACCAATATTCTACAAAGAAAAAAAAACTGTTACAAAATACACTTGAACAAAATTCTTTAGTCCTAAAGGTGCTAAAATTCCATGAGTAAACTTATAATTCCATGCCATGCCAAAGTTCTTCATCTTCAGTTCATGACCTGCACATTCATACAAAAAAAAATCCACGTCAATACAAGCAATCATGCCAAAATATCTTATGCTCATACAAATTATTCGACACATGAAAAACCATTAATTAACCCAAACCAAATGCTGCTCCATCCTTCTCTAATTCCTTTTTCTTTTCACATAACAAAGCTGAGCCGGTTTACGAAAACCGCCACCGGTTCTGTAGCTCGTCCACTTTTGGACCGGTAGATCCGATCTAAAACCCTAGCCTCAGCCTCATATTCGGTTAGTTTTCCATCTCTGCGTTTTCTTTGTTTTTGGGAGCATGGGACAGTTGCTTCCAAATTCAAACGAAGAATTACGTACAACGAACGAGGATGCTGAAATCAGTGATTTGCAGTTAATATATCACGTTAGAGATGCCCTTCTTGAAGTCACGGATGGTAGAGAGAACTATGAAGAGCTTGTTGGGTGTTTGCAGCCTAAAAGGAATCTTAATTCTCATGAAGCTGCTCAACTTGTGACAATTTTGAAAGCCCTTGCTGGAGTAGTGTCCTACATAGACTCTGTCCATCATGGAACTCTTATTTTTGCTCTTGAGATAATGAGCTTGTGGAATTTGGCTACAACGTATAAGAATTATGATGCGACTGATATCATGGATGCTTTCTATCGGAAGCAGGCTCTAAAGTTCCTTCGCGTGTGCTTATCATCTCAGCTCAATTTACCTGGAACTGTTACTGATGAGGGAACCACATCCAAACAGCTGTCCACATTGTTGGCTTCTACGGTTGATCATTCATCACGCAGGTCTGAGTCAATTGATGTAAAGGCTGACTTAGGAGTTAAGACAAAGACTCAACTTATGGCTGAGAAATCTGTTTTCAAGATTCTTTTAATGACTATCATTGCTGCTAATGGTGAACCAGATCTCACAGATTCTGCAGATGATTTTGTTGTCAATATATGTCGCCATTTTGCGATGATATTTCATGTTGATTCTTCATTTAGCAACGTGTCTGCAGCTGCAATGGGTTCATCGTTATCTGTGCATGTTGGTTATAGGATAAAATCTAGTGTTCCTTCAAATCTGAAGGAGCTGGATCCTTTGGTATTCTTGGATGCTTTAGTTGATATACTGGCAGATGAAAACAGGCTCCATGCCAAAGCTGCTCTTGATGCTTTGAATGTGTTTTCCGAAACACTTGTATTTCTTGCTCGTTCAAAACATACTGATTTCATAATGTCCAGAGGGCCTGGCACACCTATGATTGTCTCTAGTCGATCAATGAATCCCGTGTATTCTCCTCCCCCTAGTGTCCGTGTTCCTGTGTTTGAGCAATTATTGCCCCGTCTTCTTCATTTTTGCTATGGACTTAAATGGCAAGCACAAATAGGTGGTGTCATGGGACTTGGTGCCTTGGTTGGAAAGGTCACTGTTGAGACCCTCTGCCTTTTTCAAGTAAGAATTGTGCGAGGTCTAACATATGTCCTTAAAAAGCTTCCAATTTATGCTAGCAAAGAGCAGGAAGAGACAAGTCAAGTGCTCACTCAGGTTCTTCGAGTAGTGAATAATGCCAATGTTGCTACTTTGGAAACATAAATTGAATCCCTTGAAGGTCTGTTTGCCTAGTGTAGTAGAGGAATTTCTTAAACAGGCAAAGGCTGCTCGGCTTTTCATGTCAGCAGAGTTATTTGTGTTTGAAGATTTGCTCGAGGCTGATCTTTCCAAGGCTTTTGGTGGGATGGATAGACTCGACATGTTCTTCCCATTTGATCCATGTTTGTTGAAGAAAAGTGAAGGCTACCTAAGACCACACTTTGTCCGCTGGTCAAGAGTCAGAACTACATATGACGACGAGGAAGACAGTGATTCTGGAAGTGAAGCATCAGACGACGAATTTGTTGACTTAAATGCAAAGGATATGATGGTTGATGATGATATGATAGGCAGTGTTGCAGCAGGTCTTGATTTTGACCCCGACTTGAACAAAATGTCTATCACACCCAAATCGTTCAAATATGGGTTTAAGGAACAGATGGAGCGGGGCCACGAGAATGCTGTCGAAATTTAGACTATCCACTAGTCCAACGTCTTTGTTTTAGGCTTGTCGTCAAAGCCAATCAAGTTTGCAAAGTTTTAGGCCAACCCACTCCTTTCACTACCACCTGTCGAATGTGCTAACTCAGAACATGATTCCATCTCTCCTCTGGCAGTGTGTGTAATCAAGCTACAAAAGGCATTTACCCGGATTTTGCTCTTGAAGCCATACTTATGAGCGCACCTCCTATTTCCATTTTCTTAATGGATCAGGAAAGGCTTCGTAATTTTATCATTTGGGCAATTACAACTGCATTAGCGTCGGATTCTGCACAAAGGTTGAGGTCTAACGAGTCTCGCATTTTTGTCAACAAAAAAAGAACTAGGAAAAGAGTCTCGTGATGACTCCTTAGTGTCGAAATTTTTGCGTTGGTTAACAGCATCAGTAATCAATGGGAAGCTTCATCAAAAATCTAATGATATATATTCAAGGTTTACAGAAACACATAAGCTAGAATCCCTGCATTCTTCACTGGTTCATATAGAAAATACCTTAGAGCAAAGACAGATCCAGATGATTACTGCTTTACTTATCCAATTCATTGTAGTGCTAACATTCTTTAAGACAAGCATCGAGTAGTAATTCTGTATTGGAAATCCCGGTTGATGCTAGTTATCAAGCTAAATGCCGCGATGCAGTAACAGAAGCCTGCTCCTATTTTTGAACCCGTGTACTTCAGCGACTTGCAAGTGTAAAGACTCAGGATGCTTCTGAATTGAAATCCACAATGGAGAATCTTGTTACTGATTTATTGACCACTCTAAATTTACCTGAATATCCTGCTTCAGCTTCTATTCTAGAGGTTCTATGTGCCATACTAATTCAGAATGCTGGGACAAGTTCCAAGGATTTTGCTTCACGTTCCATGGCAATCGATATTCTTGGCACTATTGCGGCAAGGTTGAAGCATGATGCTGTGATTTGTAGCCAGGAAAAGTTTTGGGTACTTCAAGATTTACTTAGTAAGGATGCTGCTCCTCAGAATTATCCGAAAGATACATGTTGTGCCT
The DNA here is from genome assembly GCA_948472305.1 of Vicia faba. Lineage (NCBI taxonomy): Eukaryota > Viridiplantae > Streptophyta > Magnoliopsida > Fabales > Fabaceae > Vicia > Vicia faba. The sequence goes on from OX451738.1 coordinate 1,110,498,123, forward strand.
GTTTGGGTGGAAGGGCTGAAAATTTTTATTCCCATGTTCCGGTTGCAATAGGCTTTTTCATACTGAATACCTGGACATTGAAGAAGATGAAGTTCTCAATCAGAACTGGTACTGTCACATGTGCATCTGCTCAAAGCAATTGGCTGCTGAAGGAATCATTTGTAGGACAGAAGCTTGAAGAATGGGAAACAGAAGATTAATTAACAACTCTCTAACTACCTCCAAACAGAATTCCCAACTAGCATAACCACCTTGTAACCAACTCTCAATCTCACCCTTCAATCCCTAACAAACTCTATCCAAATCAATGGTTCAGATTGATTCCCACATAACCGTTTCCTCCCTCAATTACCTATATAATCCAAACTCCCTCCAAGTTTGAGGGGACGACGAGACTTTCTCTTTTCCAGTTTCAAACTTCATCCTCTCTCCACCATTTTTTTCTATCCTCTTCCATCAACACCCTTCATTTTTCACCCAGAACTCAAAAAGTTTTCGGAATTCTCTCTCTTTCTTCTCTAACCAATACTCTTCACCCTTCAAGCCACTCTTCATTTTTACTTCATTCTGAAACCCTGCTTCATCTTCATCAAATCATCTCTCTGTAAACTCAAATCACACTCCTACGATCTCACTCAAACACAACTCACAACGACAACCGCAACAACCCTATGCTCCTTCCTATCAATGCTCATCAATACACGCACTTGGAAGTCACAAAGAAACGCAAGAAAAAAGAAAGAAGAAGAAGAGAAATAGCATAGGCAAGAGATTGAAGAGTATACCTTCTATACCGCTGGTCTTTTCTGATTAACGCTGCCACTTCGAATAGCTACCGGATAGGTAAATCTTCTTTTGTTGCTCTGCAATTTCTGTTTCTAATAAGTTGTTGAATCCACAAAAAGATACGAAACACAGAGAAAATCGAAATGAAAACGAAGCGGCGGAAGAGACGTTGAGATGTTTGAGGTTGAGTCAAACTCGACGATTTGCGGAGGTGTTTGCTGAGATGGAGGTTGAGAGGCGAGCTCACTGAGGGGAGAGTCGTGTCATCAAAGATGAAGTCCCGGTAAATATTGTCCCGTGGAATGGAAGCCAGGGCGGAGAGATTTTGTTTAGCGATAGAGCTTTTGACAGAGATTATGAGACAGCGGCGAGCTATTGAGGAAGAAGGCCCTGCAGCGCTGTGTGGAGAATTGTGTTTCAGAAGGATTAGAAGATATACTTTTAACCCTTATTCCAATTTTCACCCCCTATCTATTTCTAATTGTTTTAGTTTTTTTATTTCAGTTTAAATTTTCTTTTAAACTTTATTTAATAAAGACTAATGCTGATGAAACAATAAGAAAAATAGGTAGAGTTTAGGATTTTTTTTAATTTTTTTTCTATATCTTTCCATGATAAAAATAATAAAAACCTAAAAAATGTTAGATTGTAAGAGATATTTTTAGAAATTAATTCTTGATTATCCGATTACTCGAGACTCGTGATTCACTTTTGTTTTTGGAGATTTGAGTCTTATGCATGCTTATTGTGTGATATACGGATATGTCTGAGGTTCCGATTGTGATTTATTTTCACGTCAATGATGCTTCAACACTTATTCCGAGCATTGGATTTCCAATTCTTTTCTTTGTTGATGCTAGCAGCTCATGAGATCATCAAGTTTCTTTGTTTTTTACTTGGCTCTACGAGCTAGTACTCGTTTGGTATATTTTATTTCCACTCTCACCCCGCATTTATCACTTCCCATAGATTGCATGGTATGATGACTTTAGGTTTAGAAATAGGTTAGTCTCCCTGTGACTTTTCTTTTTTTTCTTTTCGCATATGCATTTAAAAACAAAAACTTCTTTTTCTCGTAAACTTCAAAAATACAAAAAATTTACTGACGAGAATCATATCTTCGTTAAGTATTTGAGACGATAAGCGGGTCTCTTCTCGACCTTATTGATCTCTTATTCTAAGCTTTGGTGTGGTTTAAGTCTCAAAGACTCATTTCTTGAATAAATAGAGAAATGGCTAAAATATCTCTCTTGAGGTTAACTAGCCATTATCTACAAGTAAAAACACCAACAAACATAAAAATCTTTTTGCCCTCGGGCATTTCTTTCAAACCCTTTTCAAAAGAGCGTATCAATTCACTTCTGTGCTGACGCGTAAATCTCCAAAGGTCGAGTTGCGGCAGAAGGCGAGATTAATACTGTTCGTTAAAGAAAATACAAACAAACAAAAACATATAAGCCGAACTACGACTGCTCTGATTCCTTAAAAGGGATACGTAGGCATCAGGGTAGGGCCCGAACGAGCACAATTTTCATTTTCCCTACATTCTTTTCTCTTTTATTTTGCATACATTTTCCCTTAGCAGTAATAAACAGTAAGCATAGATTAAACACACCCATAAGATAGATAACAAGAGTGGATACCGTAGAGTACTACGGGCGTGTGGGGTGCTAACACCTTCCCTTCGCGTAACAGACTCCCTTACCCTTATCTCTTGGTCGTTCGACCTTGATTTCATCCTTCTAGGGTTTTCTCGATGTTTACCTTTCCCTTCACGTGGGATAAAAGACGTTCGATGGCGACTTCATTGTTTGATGATTTTCAGCCGGTTGTTTCAGCTGGCGACTTCACTGGGGACAGGTCGACCAAATGCTGGTCCATCCCGGAGTCGCTCCTAGCTCTTGCTTTCTTTTCTTTGGGTGTCTATTTTTATGCTTTCAGTTTACTCATTTGTACATGTGTTCATGAGCATAAGTTTGTATTGCATTTTATTGCTTTCCCTATTTGTTATCTATTATGCTGGACTCTGTTTTCCATGTTGGGTGGGGATGTCACTATTGAGGTAAAAGGCCCAGTACCCAGGCCAGAGTGCACTAGGACACTAGGAATAGAGTGGGGGCATGACGGCTATAGGACATGGTCCGATTAGTGCAGTCATGTCATATACCACGCTCGGATGAGGTTCAATCGAAAGTACTTTCATCATGCACGTCTGTGTTGCGATGATTTTACTTTCAGGCGGACCCGTGATTTTCGAGTTACCATTGTCTTACCCTGAACTAGTCTTCACCCGTGAGCAGGGAGGGAATTTTATCACAGGTTCAGTTGGTGACTATGTTCAAATGGTTACTCGTGCTCAGTTGGTGACTATGTTCAAATGGTTACTCGTGCTCCGTTGGTGACTATGTTCTGATAGTGACTGTTGTTCTGTTGGTGACTATATGGGTCTCATATTTTTTTTTTATTTTTTTTTTCTGGATTCGGTATTCAGGATGGTTATCTAGTTATGTTCCGGACCTTTGATCCTGATATATTTTACTTGGTCATAGATTATACAACGGTTAATCATGGTACTTGGTTCCATTGTATGCTGAATTTGGTTCTGAACTTTTGATCCTGTGATATCCATATTATTCAGCAGATTTATACAGCAGTTATCCAGAGGATTGCACAATTGTTATGCTGAACTTTTGAACTTATGTCATCGCACCTTGCATCATAACATGTTTATTTTACACAAAAAAGGAAAGGTGAAAGATTATATGCAAAAAAAAAAAGTTTGAACATGGCATTGCATCCGCTCATTCACCTCATGCATCCATAGCAGGTACTCCAAAGGTATTCAAAAATGGGGAATCCTTATTCAGACTCGGTATTTTCTTTTCAGAGCTGCAAATCTTGACTTCTCGTCGCTTCGGGTCAGATTCAAAATATGGAACAACTTCGTGGGGAATTGGACGAGATGAAAGAACAGATGGGATTCGTGGTACTAGACATGCAGGATTTGGTCCGTGGACAAGAACTCCTGAAAGAAGATAACACTCAGTTGAAGACTCAATTGAATTTGGTTATGGAAATTTTGGGGACAATGTTGAAGAAAGAAGATGTTTCTATGCCTGCCACAATAGGAGTTACCATTCCTCCCCATAACCTGAGGACTCTTGTAGGTCAGGGAGTATCTCCTCCGCAACCGTGCATTCCAAGATCCTCCCATCAGCAACAAGTTGTCACTTCCCGAGAGGACCCAAAAGGCAAAGTCCGTCAGCAGAGGCCAAAACAGCCTGAACGAAAATTTGATCCTATTCCAATGATGTATGCACAATTGCTTCCTCCCCTGCTAGAATTACATTTGGTTAAACTCCGAATTTTCACTACACATGAAAAACGCCCTTATGGCTTTAATGACAATGCTAGGTGCGATTTTCATTCTGGGACACCTGGTCATGATACTGAAGATTGTGTAGCTTTTAAGCATCAAGTTCAGGACTTGCTTGATGCAGGGACAATTCTCTTCACTCCCGAAGGTCTAAGTGTGCAAATCAATCTTATGCCAACCACTACAAAGAATAGGGCTACGCCTTCTCCTCTTCAAAGTTCTATCTCACGATCGGAGTCACGTCATCCACAACCTATAATCCCGGAAAGTTCTCACCAGCAGTCATTTGTAAGTTGCGGAAATCGGTTGGTTAATCAAAACCAGAATGTTCCTCGTGTTCACTTGGCTCAGTGTGCTACTCGGCAACAAACCTATCAACAAAGACATACGCAACAAGGTAAGCAAAAGGATGAGAAGCCTAAGAGGGTGTTCGACATTGTTCCTTTGACTTATGGCCAGCTGTTCTCTCAGTTACTCAAGCTTTCCTTGGTGGAACCCAAGCCACTGAAGCCTGTCATTCCTCCTTGTTCCATGGATTCCAATCCTAATGTGCAGTGTGATTACCATGCTGGGGCACTAGGTCATTCCATTGAAGACTGCTGGGCTTTCAAAGAAAATGTGCAAGACCTGCTTGATGCAAATGCTATCAATTTCGGGCCAGTCAGTTAAATTTGAGGTCTCCTTCGACTCAGTAAATGTCAAGATTGCCAGATCATCATCTAAAGCAACAAGTCTATACCGAGACTGGTCTCCTCAACGTAGTAATTTCTAGTTTCATTTTCAATTCTCATTTGTAACCTTTCTTGCTTTGGTTCAGTACTTTCTTGTATGCAAAACTTGTTGATTCTTGAATATTAATCATAATGCATTGAATATGTTTGTCTTGAATTAATCCATTCGTATTCACTCATTAATGTTTTTTCTTTACTTTTTGATACTTAACTCTTGTTAAATAAAAAAACCTCTGGAGGGAGGATGATGAGTAATATACCAAAAATTTCAAACGGTGTGCTTTTGAATAGGACCCTGCTGACGATGTACAGGCCTTGTTTCAAATTCCCAAACACCGGAGATATAAGGGAGATAAACCCTCGTCAACCCCTTTTGAGCCTTGAAGTAGGAGTTTCTTTGCTTTTCAGAAAAACCCTCACATTTAACCCGGGGCAGGGTAGATTTCAGTTAATCTGATTGGGCATTCAAAACTCATTAAAAGTGCACATCAAAGGATACAACAAAGGTTATCCTTCAGAAGGTTGAGAAAGAACAAAACCACAGTGGTTAAACTCTTATATATCAGCAGTGTGCATCAATGATAATGATATCCTAATAGATATCTCTCGCACATCAAAAAGTCAAAAGGTGACGATACCATAATGGCTATTTCCCGTCAACCAAACAGCAACGCAGTCACACCTTTTTCAACAAATCAAATAATGACTCAAAATCACACGACTGGTTCAAACTAAAAGAAATAGTAAAAGAAAGAGACAAAAAGCCTTGCTAAGGCAAAACTTGAAAAACAAGTCGCTTAGGCAAAAGTCAGGGTATCCCGCTGGACTTCAAAATCAAATGCAAGAGGAATTTGTCCAGGCAAAAGTTAGGGAATACAAAAAGAAAGCGAAAAGCGCGAAAAGAGAAAAAGGGGATTACCAAATAAAGATTCTCCATAAAAAAATAAAGTCGTGTGATCAAAATACCAGTAATGAAAGGGTGAGTGAATGCCATATCCTTCTCAACCATGGTAAACTCTTTTGAGGGATGAGTGCTCGTATTAGTTTAACTGAATTTAGGATTGGAGAACATCATGGAGAATGGGTGGGCACCAAATATTTTGAGCCTTAAATCCATTTTTTTTAAACCATGAACCAGGCCACGTTACAACCCTGAAAAGTCCTAACTGAAGCAAGGGTTAATTCGAAAGCACACTAACAAGAAATACGGTAATCTGACTCCTAGGAAGGCTTGCAAAAACTTTTGAGTTGGTATCACTCTATCTTTTTACTATCTTTTGTACAAATTTTTGATGTTTCAAATACAAATCTTTTAACTTCAAGACAAACATGAACTTTGCATTACAATTATCATTCTTATAATAAACATTCTTTGCATATGAGCAAGTGTTTAAACATCGAGTAAGTTTGCATAATGAGCATCAGATGAGAATTTAATTACCTCAAAGGACAAATTGCTTCAGGACACCGTTTAAAGGTAAATCATTTGTGGGAATGGTCTTAACCTGGGGCAAATCTTCTATCGACTCCGTCGAGTAAAAGAATACCAGTTTGAGAAATGATCTAAAGTAGATTGTAAAAGTTGGTCGCCCAAGGTTTCTGATAAGCAGTGGTGCATTACTTTCAGTTGGTCCCAAGGGACATATCTCTTCAAGTATCTGATTAGAGATCGAAGCAGTTCAAGTCGAGGAGTATGGTTGTGAGGTAACCTATATTCAAGAGCCAACCGCTCTAAGGTTACGTTGCCTTCGAAAATACTCAAATTTCTCATCCACCTGTGAGCATGAGGTAAAAGGAAAAGGTTTGTCGAGATTCTGTTAAGCAAGGGGCAGGTGTGTAGAATATTCCGTCGAGTAGGTATTCAGCCAATCTGAGGCATTCAAGTCGGGATTTCATCCCTCAAAGGACAGTCAAACTGGGGCAGTTACGTCGATATCTGACAAATCTCTCTAAGAATGCATTGATCAGAGGAGAATCTTCCCAGAATTTGAAGGTGTATGAGCACTCGCTCAAACATAGTTGGAATCCTCTCCAATTTCGGTTATCTGAACATCATGTTCCAAAGTTCATAGCTCTGGGGCAATTATGTCGAGATTTGATAAATCTCTCCAAGAATTTGTTGATTAGGGGAGAATCTTTTTAGAATTCAGAGATGCACGAGAATTCAATCAAGCATTGTTAAATTTATTTCCAACTTTGGTCAGCCATGGGCAGTATTCTGAAATTCATAACACTGGGGCAGTTTATCTTGGTGGTATAAATCTCAAAAAGTCCTCTCGAGGCAATTTTTTCTGCAAAAGCCTTACAGACTGGGGCAAAAATTCATGTAAGGGCTTTCTCTCTTCTTGAGTGGTTGATCGGATCACATCCATGTATAGGCTAAACGACCTATGAATTTAAAAATCATGCCGAGAAGTTAAGATTGTTATCTTCAACTTATCAGAGACTCAAGACCATTTACTGATAACCTTTGTCCTAAGTTAAGGTCATTATCCTCAGTTGAAGTTTGGATTATTATCCACAGTAGGACATGAGTAGTAACGCAAAGATTATTTGGGTTTGTTTACTCGAACAAGACTCGATGGGAATATTGCTTCCTAGGGGGATGCCTCCTCCCAGTAAAAGACCTTTTGCTACTTAACATAGACCTATCTACCAGGGGGTTTCTTTTCTAAGATATTTTCTCCCCAGTGAAGTATCCTCGTTTCTATGCAGGAGGAGAATGTTCTTTCTCCCCGGAAATATAGAAGTTGTTTAAAGTCTAGTTGACCCCTTTTTTTCATTGGACTGTAATTTATTTTTGCAGCATCTCCTCTAAAGTCCAGTTTTTAGTGGCATTCCTCCTCGGAGTCGAAATGTTGAAGTAGCAATCTTGCATCGCAGTTTTTACCCAGTGATTGATCGTTCAAGTTGTATATTCTTCAGTAAGGTTTTCCATTCCAAACAGGGGCACGCCACCCCAATTTCTATTTTGCAAATACTTGTTGGTCTTGCGTAACAAGAAGCATACCAGCAAGTAAATCAAGAAAGGTCTGCATGTGACCAACACGAGGATGTTTGTAGAATGGGATTCAATCTCCCGAGTAAATGCTCACTTCTTCTCAAGACAGAATCATGTATCCCCAATAAGGGTGTACTCTCTCCCAGACATAAATCCTTATCTCCATTAAAAGTATGTCCGTGCGTAATCCCCACTGAAGTCAGTACTCTCAATGAGAGTTTGTTTAAGAGTTTGTCCCTCCCATAAGACTTATCTATGAATAAATGCATTTCAACAAGTTTTGTATAAACTTCTTCATTAGCATAGTCTACTCAGCTTCGATAAATCCTGGAAAGATCATTTCATTGGATTGTAGACCTTTGTTATATCCTCTCGAAGTCAGTACCCTATCTCTCCGTGGTAGGTATTTATCTCCCTAGGGAGGTTGCTGTTCATCGTCTCTCTGAAGTTCGTATCTTTTCTCCCTAGGGAAGTTTTGCCCAAGTCAGGTTTTCTTGAAGAGAGGTTTGATTAACATGTTTGTTATGCCCAGCGGAGCAGGTCTCCTATATTTTTTTTCTGGGGCAGAGTACATGGACAAATGCCGTTTAAAATTCTTTTATCCCAGTGATGGGATATCGATGAAATATTTCCTCGGTAGAGTTCCAAACCTCAAGCTTATGGTTCAAAGAGGACCTTCTCTTCCTCAAGTGAAGATTGTTACCCTCGACAGTAGTATCCTCTGTGTGGCCTGGGTAGATTCATTTTATTGAAAAAAAAAAGAGAAAACAAAAAAAAAAATTTGCGATTCCCCAATCAAAGTCACTTCTATCGAAGACTTACATCGGAAGGTCCCAATTCCCAGCAAGATTCTCTTTATCCTTGGAAAGAGATGTTGGATTTTTCCCTAAGAAGTTGGGAGTTGGATCAGAGTTCGAAAATTTCCCTGAACTGCAATTTATTTTTGCAGTATTTTCCCCAGTGAAGCGAGTTTTCATTCCCTAATGGAGCATGCTTTCTAGAACAAGTGTCATCTTCTCCCCAGTATGGTGCACATGGGAGCACCAATTATAACTCCTTCATCCCAGAATATGAAAGATTTTGTTGAGATGTCACCAGTGGAGTTTTTATCCCAAGATGTTTGTTTTATCCCTAAGTGAAGATTTTTACCCCGACAATGTTATCCCCAGTGTGGTCTGAGTAGAATTATTTGTATTTGAGAATTTTTATACTCCCCGGTAGAAGTTATCTTCGTCAAGATATTTTACGCGAGAAAGCTTTCATCCTCAGCAAAGCTCTCCTCTTTCTAGCAGAAGATAAAGTATTACTGCAATTTATTTTTGCAGTATTACTCCCCAGGAAGTTGGGAGTCTGTTTAGAATTCAAGATTTTCTATGAAACTGCAATTTATTTTTGCAGTATTACTCCCCAGGAAGTTGTTTCTTCAATGTTATCTATCATTCGAGGGTGATGGTTTCGAATCTCGGTTCCCTATTGAAGTTCATATTTCCTTTTCTCTACAGAAGATCAGATGCGCAAGAATAATTGTTCGTAGGTTCTTTGTCTTCCCAACATCCGATTATTAATGTGACTTCCCCAGTGCATTACTAAACATGCATCATTATATTGCATCATTACATTGCATCTACTAAAATGCATAGCATTTCCATTGTATGGAGCATTACGCTATAAAAAAATTCAAACATGCATGAGTATAAGCCAATTATGTCCACTTGTGGTAACCAGATTGTTATGCGCTCAGATTTGATTTATCTCCATAACAAGCCTAAGGGTGACTCTATTATGTTTCCCCAGCGGGGTTTGTTTTGATTCACCATCAGTCGGGTCTTTGGTATTCCTCCATCTCCCCAGTAAGTTTGTGGTTTGCGCTTGCCTTTGCAAGCCTTTGGTTATTTTACCCGTGTTTGCTTTGACCGTTAGAGTGCGAGTAAGAGTCGGCGTATAGCCTTTCTTATTTCTCAAGTATTTGAGTGTCCATACATGGTGTGTGGTAATTCAGATAATTGCCACTCTTGAAGAATTACACCCCGCCTTTGGCCTGAGGGATTTTGTAGTTCTTGCGTATTTGCAAAACTTTTAAAGCCCAACGCATGTTGGCAATCCTTGTTTAGAGTCCCTACAGTTGGTCTTTTTTTTTTCTGATCACAAGACCGCCTTCGACCGACGTTCTGTTTAAGTTCAATACATATGGGATTCCCCAGTAAATCGTGGTTTACGCTTGCCCTTTCAAGCTTTTGGTTATTTTACCCGTGTTCGCTTTGTCGTTAGAGTGCGAGTAAGAGTCGGCGTATAGCCTTTCTTATTTCTCAAGTATTTGAGTGTCCATACTTGGTGTGTGGTAATTCAGATGATTGCCACTCTTGAAGAATTATACCCCGCCTTTGGCCTGAGGGATTTTTAGTTCTTGCATATTTGCAACCTATCGAAAGCCTAACATGTTTTTCTTCGTTAGAGTCTGCTTGGACCAGTCCCTTTCTCTTTCAGAGTACACATTCGATCAGTGCTCTTTGAAGGTCCTGCTTAGTCGGTTCCTTGTTTTGGTTTATCCGCGTTAGTCGGGTCCTCCTTTCGTTAGCCTAGCTAATCTTTTATGTTAAGAGTCTTTCAGTGTCTCTTCAAAGTCTAGTTGTCTAGCATCCTTATTTAGGCGAATACGCCCTTTTTATTGGGGCTTTCTTCGGTTAGTCTTGTTCCTGTGTTCGCTAGCAATTCTAAACATTTGTTTCTTGATGCCCGGCTTCGGCTGATATCTTTTGTCAAAATCCCGCTTCGGATGGTGTCATTTCTTTTAAATCCACCTTCGATTGACATCATTTGTCCGGAGTCCCATTCGTTTGGTCTCCTTCCTCAGTAAGTCTGCCTTCGATTGGTGTTTCTTTGCAAGAGCTTCCTTCGGTCCGTCTCTTTCGTACGTATCCGATACCAACCACGGATATGTATTTTCAATACCTGTTTCATATGTCTGCTACCAACCTCAGACATATGTTCTTGTATCTTTGACATCTCTTTCGTACGTATCCGATACCGACCACGGATATGTATGTTGTCTATATCTTTTGTGCGTATCCGATATCGACCACAGATATGTATCTTTGATGTCTCTTTTGTGCGTATCCGATACCGACCACGGATATGTATCTTTGATATCTCTCTCATACGTATCCGATACCGACCACGGATATGTATTTTGTCTATATCTTTTGTGCGTATCCGATACCGACCACGGATATGTATCTTTGATATCTCTCTCGTACGTATCCGATACCGACCACGGATATGTATCTTGTCTATATCTTTTGTGCGTATCTGATACCGACCACGGATATGTATCTTTGATGTCTCTTTTGTGCGTATCTGATACCGACCACGGATATGTATCTTTGATATCTCTCTTGTGCGTATCCGATACCGACCACAGATATGTATCTTTGATATCTCTTTTATGCGTATCCGATACCGACCACGGATATGTATCTTTGATATCTCTCTCGTACGTATCCGATACCGACCACGGATATGTATCTTGTCTATATCTTTTGTGCGTATCCGATACCGACCACGAATATGTATCTTTGATGTCTCTTTTGTGCGTATCTGATACCGACCACGGATATGTATCTTTGATATCTCTCTTGTGCGTATCCGATACCGACCACAGATATGTATCTTTGATGTCTCTTTTGTGCGCATCCGATACCGACCACGGATGTGTATCTTTGATATCTCTCTTGTGCGTATCCGATACCGACCACGGATATGTATCTTGTCTATCTCTTTTATGCGTATCCGATACTGACCACGGATATGTATCCTTGATATCTCTCTTGTGCGTATCCGATACCGACCACGGATATGTATCTTTTCTATCTCTTTCTTACGTGTCCGATACCGACCATGGATATGTATTTTTGATGTCTCTTTCTTATATATCCGCTACCAACCCCGGATATGTGTCTCTGATATTTTTTCGTATGTCTACTACAGGCTTCAGGCATATATCTTTTGATACCTTTCTTACAGGTGTCTGTTGCTAAATCCCAACAGATGTTCCTCGATAACCAAGTTATCCTTCGGTGTGTCAAACTCTGGTTAAACATACATCTAACCCTGATAATCCTTTTTACCAAAAAAAATATATACAGAAGATACAAAAAAAACCAAAGATATAATAATACCTGACTGGCTTCGGAGCGCAAATTTTCGGGTTCTTTTAAGTATTTAATCTTCTTCTACCTTGAAAGTTCGAAAGGCTGGCGCCAATCTCACCTTCAGGTTGAAGACGATTAAATAGGGGCAGCTGTTGCACCCCAAAATTTGCCCTCCTAATTTCCTTTATTTTGGCTTAGACTTTTGCATTCATCTGCATCTTTTTCATTAGGTCACTAACATGGCATACATTTCATTCAATATAGCTCTGAGGTTCAAAGTTCAGTGGTTGTGCGATACTAGGGTTTCATAGTGGTTAAGGCGCTCATATCCAATAAAGGACTTCTTCTCCCTCAAGCAGCAAGGCTGTTATCTTCTGTTAAACAACCGATTGTAGGTCATTCTGGTCAAGAACTCTAGGACGTGACCTAGCATATGTGGGCTTCGAATCATAACGTCCTTCCCTATAAGTATGCTTGTCATTTGATTAGGATTAATGACTGTGACATGACAATCGTCTACTCCTCAGTAATCAAATTAGGTTTTGTTGAATCATGGTTCAAAGATGTTTTATCCAGATATTTCTCTGTGCGTCTGAACAAGGAATCAAGATTGTGAGGGTTTCACATCAAGGGAATTCTTCTGTGATTCAGACTTTATCATCCATCTGTAAGATGTTCCTTATGACACTAATCTCAAGTTGAAATAACCAATCGCTAAGGGCTGAGGATTGAATTGTGAAGCGTGGTTCATGACCTAAGATATGAATTCATAGATTTCTCCTTAACCAAGGCCATCATTGTCCTCATCATTGTCATTTGTTATCTGCGATGTGAGTAGGTTTGGATTAAAGTAGGTTTCCCATAGAAGAATTCATGCAAGGTAATTCAAGGTTCAAGGCATTCAAGGCAGGGTTTGTTCAACATGGCATACCTGGTTGATGGGTTTACAAGCTCTTATGAGACCTTGAGATGCATAATCATGGGTCAATTTCAAAGATATGTGGATAAGATTTGTTGACTTCGGTTAAAGTAAGCTTTGAAAAATTAACTTTGGGACCAAGGTCTCCCTTGAATTTTCATCTAATATGTGTTGGGAATTCGAGTTGCATTTGAAGAATAGTATGGTAAAGGAAAAGAAATATTGGTTCAGAAAAGGAAGATTTCATTAAAAATCAGGGTTTCTATTCATTGATAAATGTTCAAGTAATTGAAGATCAGGGGAAATAAGGTTTCATGTTAATCTCGATCATGTTCTTTCATTATCATTTGTGTACACCTTTGATGATTAAAGGTCGTCAATTAGAGAAGGACCTCGTCGAGATAAGAGACTTGTGGATTGAATCGTAGGATGAGGCATGATGCAAAAGGGAGAGGTTGTGAATTTTTAGGATTAAGATCCCATTGGCTATTCAAGTTGATTTGGGATTCAAGATTGAAGTTAGGAGTTCATTGAGAATGCAAGTGTGATTTGGATTTGAAGTTTGATTTAAATTCAAGATGTTCGAAAGTGTTTGACTGGATTAAAGTCGGCAAAGAGTCTTAAGTATTGTTCATATGGCTTTCTTGGAAGGTAAAGTGCAGACTGCGAGGTTTTGTTTCAAGTCAGAGTTCATACGCATTACAAATACGTTCATCGTTATTCCATATTCAAGTTGACATGTGTTCAAAGTTTATTCGAACCCTTTCATTCATGATTCAAGAAAATACTATCCAATTCCATTCAATTTCATTCAAGTGTAACAATACCTTACAAGAAAATTTGATGCTTTCATGTCTTCAAGCATTTTTCAAGACTTTGTCACTTAAACTCCGTCCTTAAAATTCATCATCCAACATTTCAAGCTCAAAGGTCATTTATAATTCACACTATAAATTTCAAGTTCATCCAAACCAAACATTCATTATAAAATCATTACAATCCCATTACACCAATATTCTACAAAGAAAAAAAAAATTGTTACAAAATACACTTGAACAAAATTCTTTAGTCCTAAAGGTGCTAAAATTCCATGAGTAAACTTCTAATTCCATGCCATGCCAAAGTTCTTCATCTTCAGTTCATGACCTGCACATTCATACAAAAAAAAATCCACGTCAATACAAGCAATCATGCCAAAATATCCTATGCTCATACAAATTATTCGACACATGAAAAACCATTAATTAACCCAAACTAAATGCTGCTCCATCCTTCTCTAATTCCTTTTTCTTTTCACATAACAAAGCTGAGCCGGTTTATGAAAACCGCCACCGGTTCTGTAGCTCGTCCGCTTTTGGACCGGTAGATCCGATCTAAAACCCTAGCCTCAACCTCATATTCGGTTAGTTTTCCATCTCTGCGTTTTCTTTGTTTTTGGGAGCATGGGACAGTTGCTTCCAAATTCAAACGAAGAATTACGTACAACGGACGAGGATGCTGAAATCAGTGATTTGCAGTTAATATATCACGTTAGAGATGCCCTTTTTAAAGTCACGGATGGTAGAGAGAACTATGAAGAGCTTGTTGGGTGTTTGCAGCCTAAAAGGAATCTTAATTCTCATGAAGCTGCTCAACTTTGACAATTTTGAAAGCCCTTGCTGGAGTAGTGTCCTACATTGACTCTATCCATCATGGAACTCTTATTTTTGCTCTTGAGAGAATGAGCTTGTGGAATTTGGCTACAACGTATAAGAATTATGATGCGACTGATATCATGGATGCTTTCTATCGGAAGCAGGCTCTAAAGTTCCTTCGCGTGTGCTTATCATCTCAGCTCAATTTACCTGGAACTGTTACTGATGAGGGAACCACATCCAAACAGCTGTCCACATTGTTGGCTTCTACGGTTGATCATTCGTCACGCAGGTCTGAGTCAATTGATGTAAAGGCTGACTTAGGAGTTAAGACAAAGACTCAACTTATGGCTGAGAAATATGTTTTCAAGATTCTTTTAATGACTATCATTGCTGCTAATGGTGAACTAGATCTCACAGATTCTGCAGATGATTTTGTTGTCAATATATGTCGCCATTTTGCGATGATATTTCATGTTGATTCTTCATTTAGCAACGTGTCTGCAGCTGCAATGGGTTCATCGTTATCTGTGCATGTTGGTTCTAGGATAAAATCTAGTGTTCCTTCAAATCTGAAGGAGCTGGATCCTTTGGTATTCTTGGATGCTTTAGTTGATATACTGGCAGATGAAAACAGGCTCCATGCCAAAGCTGCTCTTGATGCTTTGAATGTGTTTTCCGAAACACTTGTATTTCTTGCTCGTTCAAAACATACTGATTTCATAATGTCCAGAGGGCCTGGCACACCTATGATTGTCTCTAGTCCATCAATGAATCCCGTGTATTCTCCTCCCCCTAGTGTCCGTGTTCCTGTGTTTGAGCAATTATTGCCCCGTCTTCTTCATTGTTGCTATGGACTTTAATGGAAAGCACAAATAGGTGGTGTCATGGGACTTGGTGCCTTGGTTGGAAAGGTCACTATTGAGACCCTCTGCCTTTTTCAAGTAAGAATTGTGCAAGGTCTAACATATGTCCTTAAAAAGCTTCCAATTTATGCTAGCAAAGAGCAGGAAGAGACAAGTCAAGTGCTCACTCAGGTTCTTCGAGTAGTGAATAATGCCAATGTTGCTACTTTGGAAACATAAATTGAATCCCTTGAAGGTCTGTTTGCCTAGTGTAGTAGAGGAATTTCTTAAACAGGCAAAGGCTGCTCGGCTTTTCATGTCAGCAGAGTTATTTGTGTTTGAAGATTTGCTCGAGGCTGGTCTTTCCAAGGCTTTTGGTGGGATGGATAGACTCGACATGTTCTTCCCATTTGATCCATGTTTGTTGAAGAAAAGTGAAGGCTACCTAAGACCACACTTTGTCCGCTGGTCAAGAGTCAGAACTACATATGACGACGAGAAAGACAGTGATTCTGGAAGTGAAGCATCAGACGACGAATTTGTTGACTTAAATGCAAAGGATATGATGGTTGATGATGATATGATAGGCAGTGTTGCAGCAGGTCTTGATTTTGACCCTGACTTGAACAAAATGTCTATCACACCCAAATCGTTCAAATATGGGTTTAAGGAACAGATGGAGCGGGGCCACGAGAATGCTGTCGAAATTTAGACTATCCACTAGTCCAACGTCTTTGTTTTAGGCTTGTCGTCAAAGCCAGTCAATTTTGCAAAGTTTTAGGCCAACCCACTCCTTTCACTACCACCTGTCGAATGTGCTAACTTAGAACATGATTCCATCTCTCCTCTGGCAGTGTGTGTAATCAAGCTACAAAAGGCATTTACCCGGATTTTTCTCTTGAAGCCATACTTATGAGCGCACCTCCTATTTCCATTTTCTTAATGGATCAGGAAAGGCTTCGTAATTTTATCATTTGGGCAATTACAACTGCGTTAGCGTCGGATTCTACACAAAGGTTGAGGTCTAACGAGTCTCACATTTTTGTCAACAAAAAAAGAACTAGGAAAAGAGTCTCGTGATGACTCCTTAGTGTCGAAATTTTTGCGTTGGTTAACAGCATCAGTAATCAATGGGAAGCTTCATCAAAAATCTAATGATATATATTCAAGGTTTACAGAAACACATAAGCTAGAATCCCTGCATTCTTCACTGGTGCATATAGAAAATACCTCAGAGCAAAGACAGATCCAGATGATTACTGCTTTACTTATCCAATTCATTGTAGTGCTAACATTCTTTAAGACAAGCATCGAGTAGTAATTCTATATTGGAAATCCCGGTTGATGCTAGTTATCAAGCTAAATGCCGCGATGCAGTAACAGAAGCCTGCTCCTATTTTTGAACCCGTGTACTTCAGCGACTTGCAAGTGTAAAGACTCAGGATGCTTCTGAATTGAAATCCACAATGGAGAATCTTGTTACTGATTTATTGACCACTCTAAATTTACCTGAATATCCTGCTTCAGCTTCTATTCTAGAGGTTCTATGTGCCATACTAATTCAGAATGCTGGGACAAGTTCCAAGGATTTTGCTTCACGTTCCATGGCAATTGATATTCTTGGCACTATTGCGGCAAGGTTGAAGCATGATGCTGTGATTTGTAGCCAGGAAAAGTTTTGGGTACTTCAAGATTTACTTAGTAAGGATGCTGCTCCTCAAAATTATCCGAAAGATACATGTTGTGCCTGTTTGGGTGGAAGGGCTGAAAATTTGTTCCCATGTTCCAGTTGCAATAGGCTTTTTCATACTGAATGCCTGGACATTGAAGAAGATGAAGTTCTCAATCAGAACTGGTACTGTCACATGTGCATCTGCTCAAAGCAATTGGCTGCTGAAGGAATCATTTGTAGGACAAAAGCTTGAAGAATGGGAAACAGAAGATTAATTAACAACTCTCTAACTACCTCCAAACAGAATTCCCAACTAGCATAACCACCTTGTAACCAACTCTCAATCTCACCCTTCAATCCCTAACAAACTCTATCCAAATCAATGATTCAGATTGATTCCCACATAACCGTTTCCTCCCTCAATTACCTATATAATCCAAACTCCCTCCAAGTTTGAGGGGACGACGAGACTTTCTCTTTTCCAGTTTCAAACTTCATCCTCTCTCCACCATTTTTTTCTATCCTCTTCCATCAACACCCTTCATTTTTCACCCAGAACTCAAAAAGTTTTCGGAATTCTCTCTCTTTCTTCTCTAACCAATACTCTTCACCCTTCAAGCCACTCTTCATTTTTACTTACTTCTGAAACCCTGCTTCATCTTCATCAAATCATCTCTCTGTAAACTCAAATCACACTCCTACGATCTCACTCAAACACAACTCACAACGACAACCGCAACAACCCTATGCTCCTTCCTATCAATGCTCATCAATACACGCACTTGGAAGTCACAAAGAAACGCAAGAAAAAAGAAAGAAGAAGAAGAGAAATAGAATAGGAAAGAGATTGAAGAGTATACCTTCTATACCGCTGGTCTTTTCTGATTAACGCCGCCACTTCGAATAGCTACCAGATAGGTAAATCTTCTTTTGTTGCTCTGCAATTTCTGTTTCGAATAAGTTGTTGAATCCACAAAAAGATACGAAACACAGAGAAAATCGAAATGAAAACGAAGCGGCGGAAGAGACGTTGAGATGTTTGAGGTTGAGTCAAACTCGACGGTTTGCGGAGGTGTTTGCTGAGATGGAGGTTGAGAGGCGAGCTCACTGAGGGGAGAGTCGTGTCATCAAAGATGAAGTCCCGGTAAATATTATCCCGTGGAATGGAAGCCAGGGCGGAGAGATTTTGTTTAGCGATAGAGCTTTTGACGGAGATTATGAGACAGCGGCGAGCTATTGAGGAAGAAGGCCCTGCAACGCTGTGTGGAGAATTGTGTTTCAGAAGGATTAGAAGATATACTTTTAACCCTTATTCCAATTTTCACCCCCTATCTGTTTCTAATTGTTTTAGTTTTTTTATTTCAGTTTAAATTTTCTTTTAAACTTTATTTAATAAAGACTAATGCTGATGAAACAATAAGAAAAATAGGTAGAGTTTAGGATTTTTTTTAAATTTTTTTTCTATATCTTTCCATGATAAAAATAATAAAAACCTAAAAAATGTTAGATTGTAAGAGATATTTTTAGAAATTAATTCTTGATTATCCGATTACTCGAGACTCGTGATTCACTTTTGTTTTTGGAGATTTGAGTCTTATGCATGCTTATTGTGTGATATACGGATATGTCTGAGGTTCCGATTGTGATTTATTTTCACGTCAATGATGCTTCAACACTTATTCCGAGCATTGGATTTCTAATTCTTTTCTTTGTTGATGCTAGCAGCTCATGAGATCATCAAGTTTCTTTGCTTTTTACTTTGCTCTACGAGCTAGTACTCGTTTGGTATATTTTATTTCCACTCTCACCCCGCATTTATCACTTCCCATAGATTGCATGGTATGATGACTTTAGGTTTAGAAATAGGTTAGTCTCCCTGTGACTTTTCTTTTTTTTATTTTCGCATATGCATTTAAAAACAAAAACTTCTTTTTCTCGTAAACTTCAAAAATACAAAAAATTTACTGACGAGAATCATATCTTCGTTAAGTATGTGAGACGATAAGCGGGTCTCTTCTCGACCTTATTGATCTCTTATTCTAAGCTTTGGTGTGGTTTAAGTCTCAAAGACTCATTTCATGAATAAATAGAGAAATGGCTAAAATCTCTCTCTTGAGGTTAACTAGCCATTATCTACAAGTAAAAACACCAACAAACATAAAAATATTTTTGCCCTCGGGCCTTTCTTTCAAACCCTTTTCAAAAGAGCGTATCAATTCACTTCTGTGCTGACGCGTAAATCTCCAAAGGCCGAGTTGCGGCAGAAGGCGAGATTAATACTGTTCGTTAAAGAAAATACAAACAAACAAAAACATATAAGCCGAACTACGACTGCTCTGATTCCTTAAAAGGGATACGTAGGCATCGGGGTAGGGCCCGAACGAGCACAATTTTCATTTTCCCTACATTCTTTTCTCTTTTATTTTGCATACATTTTCCCTTAGCAGTAATAAACAGTAAGCATAGATTAAACACACCCATAAGATAGATAACAAGAGTGGATACCGTAGAGTACTACGGGCGTGTGGGGTGCTAACACCTTCCCCTCGCGTAACATACTCCCTTACCCTTATCTCTTGGTCGTTCGACCTTGATTTCATCCTTCTAGGGTTTTCTCGATGTTTACCTTTCCCTTCACGTGGGATAAAAGACGTTCGATGGCGACTTCATTGTTTGATGATTTTCAGCCGGTTGTTTCAATTTGCACTCGTCAAAATGTAGCTGAGGGAATGGGCTTAAAGATGCCATTTGGAGAAGGTAGAATCTTGCTGGAGATGGGATTAAAGATGCCAACCAAGATTCGCTTGTTTAGGAGAGTGAATGTCAGAATGGTATCCACATCTGGAATGTATCTGAGTTGTATCTGGAGATTGTGTCCATATGAGTAAAGGAATGGCGTACGTGTCTGGAGCATATCCAAGTTGTAAATGTATTTGATTCTTGAATGAATATCAGAATGACTGCCGTGTCTGGAGTGCACCTGTATTGAAATTGATAGTTGAATCTGAATGAGAAGTAGAATGGCTTCCGTGTCTGGAGCGTATCTAGTCTGTATCTGATTGCTGAAGTCTGAATGAGCGACAAAATGGCATCCATGTCTGGCGCGTATCTGGACTGTATCTTGACTTGAAATTCTGAATGAGTAATAGAATGACCTCAGTGTCTGGGGTGTATCCATACTGTATATGAATAAGAGATCTGAATGAGTAGCAAAATGACCCACACGTCTTGGAGTATATCCGCACTGTATCTGAAATCTTTGAACGTTTGTTAAAGGTAGCTTTTAATCTTATCCTGAAAAGGGTAAAATGTTAGCTAAAACATAAAGTTATGTTGCATGACATGTATGATGCAATAAAAAATGTATTTTATCAATGTTTATGATATATGAATGTAATGGATGCGCATGTAAGCTGAGTAGCCATCTTGCTGAGGAAAATAAATCCTTGATAGCTGGAGATAATGAAATCTTTAACCGCTGCCGGGGAAAATAAACCCTTGACTGCTGCTGGAGATTCAAAACCTTTGATGGCCGAGACTGAAAAATCCTTTGGACTACTGCTGGTGATTGAAAATCCTTGGTGACTTGTGGGGATTAACAAGAGCTTTGACGACTTCTGTGGGGAATTGAGAATCCTTCATGACTTTCCAGGCGGATGAGGAAAACTCTGCCGATCTCTACTGGGGAAGTAAAACCTGGGAGGCTTCAACTGGAGAAATGAGAACAAGAATCTTCGTTATGCTGGGAGATAACTCTGTGGGGAGAATGCTTATCTTGTTAGAGAGTTTTCAAAAGCTGGGGTCATATGCCAATCTATTGAGGAAGCAAAAATGAGAATCTTCATTCAGGCGTTATGATCAGGAGGTTGGGTGTATCCCAATCTTCTAGGGTTTTATAAAAGTCAACTATTATCTGAATGATTTCCAGGTTTTAAGACAACTTGTTGGGGAATTTGGAGAAACCGGATGATTTCCACTGTGGTTTAAAGGTTGAAGTCTTGGACTCCATTGGGGAAGAAAGCTTCATCTTCACTGAGGATTTGTAGTTCAAAGTCTTCTGGCTCCGCTGGGGGATCAGGAGTTTGGAAACTTAGCTCTGATGGCAATATGTATTTAATTATGGGGGGTATGTATTTCAAGATTTTTAGCTCTGTTGAGGATCTGAATTACACACTGTAAAGGATTTCTTCTGGAATAGCCTAAAGACGTTTTCCTATACTTTTAACCTATCAGTAATCTTTCTCATTTCGTTTTATTTGTAAGCAGTGATTATATTCAAATGCATATGCTCATTTAACAAATCATTGGACATTTTCAAATAAAACATAAGTGTAAAAAGAAAGAAAAGGCAAGCAAATTTCTACACTTTGGAGTATTTTTGTATTAACTTTATAAGTATTTTGTACAAAGGAGACAGACATCCTAGTAAGAGAACGTTGTCATAAAAAAATGAGAAAAATTTATACAAAGAAAGATGGCTAGGTGTAACAATTCCATTGGGTTCCCATTCTGCTATAGCCTTCACAAATCTGAGTATCTTGTCCATTCGTTGCCTCGTTCGACGATGATTAAGTTGATCGGAAGCCCAGAGCTTGTCTGTGAAGAGATTGGCCTTAAAGTGATCCGACGAGACATAGTCATACGCTTTAATTCCCTAACTTTTGCCTGGATCGCCCTTTCAGGTTATCGATCCACCGGGAAACCCTTTTTTGACAAAGTCGCCCTTTCGGGTTTTCAACTTGCCGGGTGTATAAATCTTTTTATTTATCCCTAATTTTTGCCTGAACCGCCCTTTCGGGTTTTCGATTCACCGGGATGCCCATTTTTGCCCAAGTCGCCCTTTCGGGTTTTCGACTTATCGGGTCGTTTTATGTGTAGTATCTTTTGACTATATCTGCGTTCGCATGGTGCGGCAGGTCATCACCGTCCATGGTGGTCAGAATCATTTCCCCACCAGAAAAGATGTTCTTGATCATAAACAGTCCTTCGTAAGTAGGAGTCCATTTGCCCCTGGGATCACTTTGCGGCAAGATGATTCGCTTGATTACAAGTTCTCCGACTTGATATACTTGTCTCTTGACTTTCTTGTTGAAAGCCTTGATCATACGTTTTTGATACGCCTGACCATGACAAACAGCAATAAGTTGTTTTTCGTCAATCAAGTTAAGTTGATCAAGCCGAGTTTGAATCCAATCGTCTTCACTCAAACCAGCATCCTTCATGATCCTCAAGGAAGGGATCTGAACTTCCACAGGTAAAACAGCTTCCATGCCATATACCAAAGAAAAATGGGTTGCCTCAGTTGAAGTGCGTGCCGTGGTACGATATCCATGTAGAGCAAACGACAACATCTCATGCCAGTCCTTGTAGGTGACTGTCATCTTTTGAATGATCTTCTTCATATTCTTGTTTGCAGCTTCAACAACACCGTTCATCTTAGGCCGATAGGGAGATGAATTGTGATGTTGAATCTTGAACTGCTCGCACAGAGCGGTGATCATAGTATTGTTCAAAGTTGTACGTTGTCAGTGATGATCCTGTCAGGGATACCATACCGGCATATGAGGTTCCGTTTGATGAAGCGGGCAACCACATTCTTTGTAACAGAGGCGAATGAAGCTGCTTCGACCCACTTGGTAAAGTAATCAATGGCCACCAAGATGAAACAGTGTCCATTGGATGCTGTAGGCTTGATCTCTCTAATCGTGTCGATTCCCCACTGTGATCGGTGGAAATAGAACTGACTGTTTAAAGCTGGTTTCGCAAAATGTCGCGGTAAGCAAGAGTCGCCACCGTCTTTTATGTTCTCCAACATGGAAAGGACAAAAGCACAGCAAAATTCCTTCTTTGAGAATGTTTCTCGGTTCGGGAGGTAGATTTATAGAAAGGGAAGGTATTAGCACCCTTTCTATCCATGGTTATCCATGGGCTCTTAGGTACTTGCTCTTATGTTTTCAAAAATTGTTTGCTTTTCAAGTGTGTGTGGGTTTTGAAAAAGTTTCGCTTGAAAGATTTCTAAGTAACTCTTGTATCTGTCCTCAAGAGTGTATGAAAAATTTGTTTTGAAAACTTTTTGAAAGTGTCAGTGTGAAAAGTATTTTTGTTTGTTTTTGAAAAGAGCAAGTACCCACGAGAATCTACCTACTCTAAGGAATTAGGCTGTGTAAGAGTCCTTTAGATAGTGCTATCCCACCATTGAGAGGTAGGTAGCACCATCGTTGGAGTTATTCGGGTCAATTCGATTATAAGCGACAGTGTGGTCACCGAAGCAATAGTAGGACACCTTAGAAGTAACCCTAATGTCCTAGATCCCTTTTTTTATCTGAGGCAACTGTTTCGAGGCAACTGGATCTTAGACAGGAGGGCGACCTCTAAAACACCTTATAATTGACGACCACGTTCGAGGCAACCAGTGAGGCGTACCCTAGGAGTGGCATGTGCTTGTGTGTTGTTTTTCAGTTTATATTTTATCTTTGATCATGCAATTGTGAGATACGAATTGATTTTATTATCATACAGTCTTGCAGGCATAATTAACAGTTAAGAGTGCGGAAAATAAAGTGCAGAAATATGAATCTACGCTATTACAAGGCGCGGGTCTATACATCGCCAAAAACATAACCCGTTTTGGAAATTAAATGCGAGAAAGTAAAAGAAAGCAGTAAATCCTAATTAATTATTACATCCTTTGAGCAGATACATAAATAATAAAAAATAATGATAATGCGCGAAAGAAATTAAATCAGGACGTCCTTAGGGTTTTGACCCTTTTTTTGAGAAAATAAAGAAATTTTGGCTTTGTCCTTTTTTGCAATTAATCAAATATTAAACCTAAACCTAATTAATTAATTAATTAAAAGAAAAGTGTTTTTTTGTGTTTTTTAAGTTTTTAATGAAAATAAGAAAAAGAAATTAAAAGTCAAAAGAAACCCTAGTTCTAAATTTATTTTATTAAAAAAAGAGTCAAAATTGAACCTAATTTAAACTAATTTATTTGTTAGTATTTTATTTACAAGAAAAAGTCCTTTTTTATGTTTTATGTTTTTTTATGAAAATAAAAAGAAAAAGAAATAAAAAGTTAGTAAACAAAACCCTAATTCTAAACTAATTTTATTTATTATAAAAAAGAAATTAAAATTACCTAATTAAACTAATTAATTTGTTTACATTTTATTCACAAAAATAATAGTTAATAGATAAAATAATGAATAATAAAAATATTATAAATATTATAAATATTTAAGTTTCTGAATTTAATATGAAAAATAATTTGTTTATGAATTAATAATAATAATTATAATAATTAAAAGAATTAAAAGGAAAAGAAAATAAGAAAAAGAATAGCAAACCAGGGGGGTATGCTGGCCCTGATGGAGGTGTTGTTCTGGAGATTTAGGCCCAAGAACACCAAGCCTTTGTTGACTTTCATAATCAAGCGCCTGTTGGTTGACTGGGGAATATAGTGTTCATCACTTTTTGGCCTTTGGATTAATGATCATGGCCACTTGGCACGTGGAGTGATGAAGGTTCATGGTGGAATTCTCTTGGAAGCCTGCACATAATCTTATTAAACAAAATAGAAACAAAGGTTTGGGGGACCTGGGAATCGAACCCAGGTCCCAGTAGTTACCAAGCACGTCATCAACCACCAAGCCACTGCATTGTCTTTGTTAATATAATATGCAATAAATATAATATTCAAAACATAACAACTACGCTGAAAAAATAAAAAAACGCGCATTCCATTTGAACCAGCCAACCATCTGCTTCCATGTCCTTCGTCTTCATCCTGAAACCTGTAAAACAAAAGCAATTAGCAGGGGTTTTTAACCCCCACAATATTGAATGGCCAAAAATAGCGAATAGGTCCCTGGGTTATATAAATAGGGCGCGGGGGTTTCAATGAATTCGTCTTGCTCTTCTGAGTCCAACCATGGGCATCATTAGTCCTAATTTTGCTTGGTCAAGAAAGCCCTAAAATCCAAGCTTCGAAACCCTAGATTTCTTTAATGGAAGTTTTCGTTTTAGGGCACCATAATCAAATTAATCTGTACCATTAGCTTCAGAATGATGTTAGAAATGCAAAGCAATAATCATAACATGTTAATAATGCATAAAACTTGAATTTCGATTATGGAAAAGAGTAGGCAAACCGTACGACTGTTCTTGGGATTCTTTGGGTGTTAACGCTTGATTTTGATTGCAAAAGGTTCCTTACACCTCCAACAATGTATTGGAATCACTCTAAGGCTTTGAATTGATCTGAAATATGCAAAACAATTTTTGGTTTTCTTTGAATTTTGTGGAATTTGGCTATGGTTCTTGCAGCAGTTTTGCACGTCCAAGGCTTTAGGGTTTGCTTCAGTACATATAATGGAATGAAACTAGGGTAAATCTTGCACATGAAATCCATTGTATTGAAGATTGTATATTTGATCTTCAATCAAATCTTTTAGAATCCTTTTGATTGAGAAACCCTGCCAATTTTGGAGTTTTTGACATCTTTGATTGGCACACGAAATTGCCAGCTTGCCCTGAGTATATTTGCTCCACAAAAGATTTGAAAAACATATCTTTTGAATTTTCCTACAATTAAATTAATTAAATGAATTATTAATCAATTAAAAATCCAAATAATTAATAAAAATAAGGAAATAATTCAAATTAATCTCAATGGGTCGTGCATAGACCTTGGACAAAGTTTCAAGAAAGAATTTGAGGCCCATTAGCAAAAATGAAGTGTTTTGGGCAAAGTTGACTTTTGCAAATTCCCAAACATTTCCCAACTTCTCCAATGCATATCTTACTCAATTTTGATCATATGAACATGTTCTTGGACATTTTGGAAAGGTATTGAAGTCCTCTAACCAATTCCTTTGGTCCCATGTCATTTTGATTTACCAATCTCAAGTTATGGTCTTTGACTTAAAGTGCCTTTTTGTTGACTTTTGAAAATGACCTATAATGTAGAAATTGATAACTTTTTGTGAGAGCATTTCTTGGACTTGGAATGTGAAGATGAGTTGTAGGAAGTGTCCCCCCATTCAACATGAGCATTGGATGGGATTTTTCTTATGAACCATGAAAAAGTTATGCCCTAGTCAAGTTACAGTTGACTTTTCAACTGTCCAAAAATGGAAACTTTTGCATCTTTGATGATTTTTTAGCCATGCTTGTGTAATCATGATCAAGACTTGATCAAATGATGATTGTGGCTTCAAAATAAGATGTTGACCAAAAATTTTGACTTTTGACTGTAAAATGACCATTTTGCCCCTGCAGTTGATTGTGGGGCAAATGAGGCTTTTGACTGTGCAACTTGACCTTGTGAGCCTTGAAACTTGCCATGTAGATGCTTGGCAATGTATAGAGGCCTATATGACTTGATTGAGCCCTTGAAAATCTCAATTTCCTTGCAAGAACCAAAACCCTAATTTGACTGGCTTAGGAGGATATTTGACTGTGCAACCCCTTGATCCATTTGAAGATTGATCTTGACAAATCTTGAAGAATATGGGAGGGAAAATTTTGGGGTACAACAGTTGCCCCTGTTCAATCTTCTTAGACCTGAGGATGTAGATTGGCTTGCGTGCCTTTCGTGATCCGAAGGTGGAAGATGATTGAACACTAGAGTGCCCAGAAATTTGCACTCGCATAGTAGAATATCTGCAACGTGATGTCGGGAATGGGCTTACAGATGCCATTTGGAGAGATGGTGGATAGGAGGATGGGCTTATAGATGCCATCTGGAGATGTGACAGAATCTTGTCGGGAATGGGCTTATAGATGCCATTTGGAAATGTGATGGATAGTTGTGGAGATGGGCTTATAGATGCCATCGGGGGTGTCGATCGCGTAAGAGATTCCTTAGCGAGAACTTGCGTACCTGAGAAAGAAAGATAATTTCCTGGCCTGTTACAGGGGTTGATCTTCAAACTCCTTATGCAGATATGCCCTGGCTAGATACAGGTATCGAATCTGGAACTTCAAAAGGTGGATGAGTTATCTCTACTGACAGATTATCTCAGAAAAATCTTTAGGGATCGATTTAACTGAACCAGGTTTTGTCTTTCTTGACGAGTTGTCTCTTTTAACGGGTTGTCTTCAACAACGGGTTGTCTTTATGGACGGATTGTCTTTATTGACAGGTTGTCTTCAGTGACAGGTTATCTCAGAAAAATCTTTAGGGATTGATTTAACTGAACCAGGGGAAATTTTGTCTTCTTTGATAGGTTGTCTTTAACGACGTGTGTCTATAACGACGAGTGTCTATAACGAAGAGTGTCTATAATGACGAGTGTCTATAACGACGAGTGTCTATAACGACGAGTGTCTATAACGATGAGTGTCTATAACGACGAGTGTCTATAATGACGAGGGTCTATAATGATGAGTGTCTATAACGACGAGTGTCTATAACGACGAGTGTCTATAATGACGGGTGTCTATGACGACGGGTGTCTATGACGACGGGTGTCTATGACGACGGGTGTCTATACTGACGGGTTGTCTAAAATGACGGGTGTCTATAACGACGAGTGTCTATAACGACGAGTGTCTATAACGACGAGTTTCTATAATGACGAATGTCTATAACGACAGATGTCTATGATGACGGGTGTCTATAATGACGGGTGTCTATGACGACGGGTGTCTATAACGACAGATGTCTATGATGACGGGTGTCTATAATGACGAGTGTCTATGACGACGGGTGTCTATGACGACGGGTGTCTATACTGACGGGTTATCTAAAATGACGGGTGTCTATAACGACGAGTTGTCTATAATGACGGGTTTTTAGGAATTGATTTCAACTGGACTTGTCTTCTTTGACTGGATGAGCATCAGGAAAACCTTTGGGATTTAACTGTACTTGTCTTTTTTGACTGGATTTGTCTTCTTTGACTGGGTTGGTCTCTTTTGACTGTATTTGTCTACTTTGACATAGCTGATCATTTAACTGTATCCTTCCTGAAAGGTAAAGGTCAGTCATATGCAATGCGTGATATAGATCAAGAAATGATGTTCTCAACATAAATGAGATTGTATGATATGATGCGTATATGCATGTATCATGATATATGACAATGTAATGTTTATGAATGTATCTTTGTCTGGGAAAGTAAATCCTTGACGAATGCCGGGAAATTATTTAAATCCTGGGCTGATATTGAAGAGTAGAGTTCTTCGTTTCCGCTGGGGATGATGATTGCAAGAATAAACCGGTAGGAGAAGATGACTCCGTTGGTGAATAAACTTGGCGAAGAGATTACTCCGCGGGGAATTACTCTGTGGGAAGAGATACTTCGCTGAAGTTTTGATGATAACTCCACTGGGGATTCCGTTGATAAGCTTTGTTGGAAGATTTGATGAACTCTGCTGAGGATAGGAAGAACTTCGCCGAGGACGATCCTTCCGTTGTAATTAGCTGAGGATAACCCAGTTATAAGCTCTGGTGGGGAATAACCTTTGAATATGGTCGGGGAGAGACGTATGTACTCCGCAGGTGATAAGCTTCCAGAATCTACTGGGGATAAGCTTCCAGAATCTAATGGGAAGGATGATTCAACTCTCCTGGGGAAACTTGTGGACTGTACTGGGGAAGTGGCTCCACTGGGGCAACTGTATTCCGTCGGGGAACAATCTTATATTAAGACTACCGGGGATGCTCGTTAAGGAATAACTGTGTACTCCGCTGGGGAATATTGAGATCTTCTGGGGATACCCAGCTTCCTTAAGGCTGACAGTAGATTAACTCTGCTTGGGGAGAGTGTCGCTGACTTGCTAGGGATACTGTGCCTTTTCAGGGCTGATGGTAGACTAACTCTGCTCGGGGAGAGTATTGATGAACCTTGACTTACTCTGCAGGGAGTTGAGGTATCTTGGTTACATTCTTCAGCTGAAACTACCTTGTACATGGAGGACAGAGTAGCTAGATCGCTTAGACAATTCTGATTGCCCCAGCTTCTATGGGAGAAGGTACCTGTAGAGGTGCTTGATGACTGCCGATTGACAAATCTTCTTCTGGTAGACAAGTGACGCGATGCCGGGACATAGTTGTACGCTTTTGATCCCTAACTTTTTCTTGGACCTCCCTTTCGGGTTTTCAGTCCACCGGGATACCCATTTTTGCCCAAGCTGCCTTTTCAGGTTTTCGACTTGCCGGGTGTACAAATTTTTCATTTTCATCCCTTATTTTACCCGAACCCTTTTGGTTCGCCGGGAAGCCCTTATTTTTTCCTAGGTGCGTCAACCTAGCGGGTCTTTGATTTTGCGTAGTATTTTTTTCGACTATGTCCACGCTCTCAGGATGTAGGAAGTTGTCACTGTCCGTAGTGTTGTGCTGCCATACCACCAGAAGATCTTTGTTTGATCGTCCAATGCCCCAAGTGATTCAAATGGAGATTTGCCCCAAGTTGGTTGGCCTTTTGAGAGATTCTCCGAATCTTGACTTAACTGCCCCAGATGATAGACCATTATCATGTCTGCCCCTTGGTTGGAGGTGCTTTTGTTCATTAGGCATTCGTCATGCGAACTTCTATGCTGTTCAAACAAATAGTCATATGCAAGCAATGTTATATTAAAAATGCAAAGCTTACGTCTGTCTTTGAAGTTTTTTGAAAATGCATTTTTGATAAAACAAGTAATTTTTGTAAAATGTGATGTCAACTCAAGATTTTACAGCGAGCCCTATAGGAGTCAGGATACCTTTTTAACAGTATGCTTTCGAACTAACCCATGCTTCAGCTAGGACTTTTAAGGGTTATAACGTGGCCTGGTTCACGGTTTAAGAAACAAAGGATAAAGGCTCAAAATTTATTTGTACCCACCCGCTCTTCGTGATGTTCTTCAAACCTAAACTCAACTAATCATGCATTAGATTTTGTTTGGATCTTTGCTCTGATATTCCGGTGATGGTTCAGATATTGAAAGTTTATTTTGAATAGGCAGTCATTCCTTTTTTTGTTGAGGGTTTGTAGGACCTCTTTATTTTTGATTTCATTATCCCTGTTTTTTGCCTGAACTGTTTCTTTTGTGATTACAGTCAGCGGGATGCCCCAATTTTGTAAGTCTCCTTCATTGGTTTTGACTTATTGGGTGTTTATTTGGGAGATAATGACTGCCTGTCTTTATGATTATTCGGAACCATCACTGTCTTTTGTTTCGGAAGGACTCCTTTGATGCCATTCATTGTGCACCTGGATCAACTGAGAAAACTACCCTGCCCCAGGTTATGATTAAGGGTTTTAATTTTTTTGAAAAGAAAAACTCCTACTTCTTTGGCTCAAAGGGGTTGACTATGGATTATCTTCCTTATAACTCCACTGTTTAGGATTTGAAACAATGCTTGTACCTCATCAGCGGGGTCTGTTCAAAAGCATACTGTAAAGATCATGGTATCATTTTCGTCATCCTCCCTCAAGAGGCTTAGAATTTTCAATCGAGAGTTGAACATCAAAAATAAAAGCAATTTTGAATATAGCGTATGCGAATATATTGATTCAAAACATACACGTGCAATGCATTAATGAAATAAAAACGTTTGACATGAATAAAGGTTTGAATAATCAAAGAAAAATACAACTTGAACATTCGAATGAACAAAAGTTTTTTTTAGCTTGAACTAGTCATCTCAGATGGGAGATTCTCAGCAGAAGATTTTCATTTTTCCACCCGGCATGAACTCCAGCACCCTTCCTTCGATCAAGTCCTGGATCTTGTTCCTCAAGCTCCAACAGTCGTCAGTATCATGTCCCAGACTGTCAGAATGGTAGGTACACCTTTCATCAGGATTGTACTTTAGGGAGGTTATGTTGAGGTTCTTAGGAGGAGCCTTTAAAGCAATCAGCTTGACCTCCAACAAGCGTCTCAGTATCAGAGATGATGGTATACCAGTCTCCGAGAAATGTCTTCCAGACGTATTTCGCTTACGCCAATTACCCTGTTGACACTGATGAGGTTGATGCTGGACTAGTGACCCTGAAGCAAACTGAGGAGCTTTTCTCTTGTCTTCTTGCCCCACAGGTGGTTGAATGATGGCTTGCTCTTCAACCTTAGATGTTTGCCCCAGTTGGTTATCCCGAAGCAGTTGGTTGATGAGAACCCTGAGCTCTCCTTGTCTTTGAGATAAGTCTTGGATAAGAGCCATTTTCCCCAGCATCTGGGTTCTCATTGTATCCACCTCAGCTTGTAGACGTTTCAGCCGTTCGTCCTTATCGTCCTCAGAACTGCTCCTGACCAAAGTCCCCATGAGGAGTGTCCTCAACTCTTCCTGCCCCTTGGATAGGTTCAGGAGGATTTCCCTGAACCGAGTCTCTTGAGCATAAAGATCCTGGTTGTCTTGTTGGGAAGCCATTGCTGAAATAAACAGCGAAGATGGTAAGTGACCTGTAACAAGGGTACCTGTAATGCAATGATATGTATGTATGCATGCAATGTGTTCAAGGATCTCGCGGGGTAGACAAGAAAATTGTTAGAATTTGCATTTTGTAGCTTGATTGAAGGAGCTTCATGTTGTTGAGAGTCCTTCTTCAGGAGTCAAGGCTCACCATATCGAGTGGGTCATAGCCCCTGACTCAAGTCATCAACCTTGGCTTAGAGGAAAATAAATCCCCTTTGCCCCTTGCTAGACAGTTGGTACATCATGACCTGTATCACAGACCCTTGAGATCCTTGAAATGGGTTAGTCCTTATGCAGGATGTATGCAATGGTATGATGGTATGATGTTATGCTATGCATGGAGTGATGTAAGTAGGCCCTGTAATGAGTCCCAATTAAGGGCTGTAAACAAAACCTGCAAGGAACTCGTGTTGTTAGATAACAAGTATGCAAGTAGTCAAGTTTGAAGGCACACAAGTCACATAGAGAGCCCTTAGAGTTTAGGCCAGCATGAAGTTCAGGTACTACCCTCTTTCAGTTTCGTTGGTTAAGACCTGTCCTATCAAAAGTAACCGGGTTCTAGAGGATCCCAATATCACTGACTACCCTCAATCGGTCATAACTCCAGCGTCGCAATCTTTTCTTGAAGCCAGAACCATCACGAGGGTTTAGCCTCAATGGGTGTAGCATACTGCTACTGTTCTATGGCCAAGTTGGGTCAAATTAGGGTTCTAAGGTCGATTGGTGCTTAATGACTCCTCAAAAGACCCATATTCTCCTCGTTGCAACACAAGGGATATCAGTACAGACCAAGGTGCCACACCAATGTAGCCACTGCTTCACCCGTGTCGGTCTACGCCGGACAGGTCCCTCACAGCTTATGCTACCTAAAAGGGTATCCCTAGATCCGGGTTAGGATCCATGAAACTCCGATGCAATGCCCACAAAAATTAAAGCAATCAAAGCAAGCAATTGAAAACATAAGTATGATCTAATCCTAAGGTACACCTCACTTTTATAAGTTCCCCAACAGAGTCGCCAGTTCTGTGATCGGTGGAAATAGAACTGACTGTTTAAAGTTGGTTTCGCGAAATGTCGCGGTAAGCAAGAGTCGCCACCGTCTTTTATGTTCTCCAACATGGAAAGGACAAAAGCACAGCAAAATTCCTTCTTTGAGAATGTTTCTCGGTTCGGGAGGTAGATTTATAGAAAGGGAAGGTATTAGCACCCTTTCTATCCATGGTTATCCATGGGCTCTTAGGTACTTGCTCTTATGTTTTCAAAAATTGTTTGCTTTTCAAGTGTGTGTGGGTTTTGAAAAAGTTTCGTTTGAAAGATTTCTAAGTAACTCTTGTATCTGTCCTCAAGAGTGTATGAAAAATTTGTTTTGAAAACTTTTTGAAAGTGTCAGTGTGAAAAGTATTTTTGTTTGTTTTTGAAAAGAGCAAGTAACCACGAGAATCTACCTACTCTAAGGAATTAGGCTGTGTAAGAGTCCTTTAGATAGTTCTATCCCACCATTGAGAGGTAGGTAGCACCATCGTTGGAGTTATTCGGGTCAATTCGATTATAAGGGACAGTGTGGTCACCGAAGCAATAGTAGGACACCTTAGAAGTAACCCTAATGTCCTAGATCCCTTTTTTTATCCGAGGCAACCGTTTCGAGGCAACTGGATCTTAGACATGAGGGCGACCTCTAAAACACCATATACTTGACGACCACGTTCGAGGCAACCAGTGAGGCGTACCCTAGGAGTGGCATGTGCTTGTGTGTTGTTTTTCAGTTTATATTTTATCTTTGATCATGCAATTGTGAGCTACGGATTGATTTTATTATCATACAGTCTTGCAGGCATAATTAACAGTTAAGAGTGCAGAAAATAAAGTGCGGAAATATGAATCTACTCTATTACAAGGCGCGGGTCTATACATCGCCAAAAACATAACCCGTTTTGGAAAATAAATGCGAGAAAGTAAAAGAAAGCGGTAAATCCTAATTAATTATTACATCCTTTGAGCAGATACATAAATAATCAAAAATAATGATAATGCGCGAAAGAAATTAAATCAGGACGTCCTTAGGGTTTTGACCCTTTTTTTGAGAAAATAAAGAAATTTTGGCTTTGTCCTTTTTTGCAATTAATCAAATATTAAACCTAAACCTAATTAATTAATTAATTAAAAGAAAAGTGTTTTTTTGTGTTTTTTAAGTTTTTAATGAAAATAAGATAAAGAAATTAAAAGTCAAAAGAAACCCTAGTTCTAAATTTATTTTATTAAAAAAAGAGTCAAAATTGAACCTAATTTAAACTAATTTATTTGTTAGTATTTTATTTACAAGAAAAAGTCCTTTTTTATGTTTTATGTTTTTTTATGAAAATAAAAAGAAAAAGAATTAAAAAGTTAGTAAACAAAACCCTAATTCTAAACTAATTTTATTTATTATAAAAAAGAAATTAAAATTACCTAATTAAACTAATTAATTTGTTTACATTTTATTCACAAAAATAATAGTTAATAGATAAAATAATTAATAATAAAAATATTATAAATATTATAAATATTTAAGTTTCTGAATTTAATATGAAAAATAATTTGTTTATGAATTAATAATAATAATTATAATAATTAAAAGAATTAAAAGGAAAAGAAAATAAGAAAAAGAATAGCAAACCAGGGGGGTATGCTGGCCCAGATGGAGGTGTTGTTCTGGAGATTTAGGCCCAAGAACACCAAGCCTTTGTTGACTTTCATAATCAAGCGCCTGTTGGTTGACTGGGGAATATAGTGTTCATCACTTTTTGGCCTTTGGATTGATGATCATGGCCACTTGGCATGTGGAGCGCTGAAGGTTCATGGTGGAATTCTCTTGGAAGCCTGCACATAATCTTATTAAACAAAATAGAAACAAAGGTTTGGGGGACATGGGAATCGAACCCAGGTCCCAGTAGTTACCAAGCACGTCATCAACCACCAAGCCACTGCATTGTCTTTGTTAATATAATATGCAATAAATATAATATTCATAACATAACAACTACGCTGAAAAAAATAAAAAAACGCGCATTCCATTTGAACCAGCCAACCACCTGCTTCCACGTCCTTCGTCTTCATCCTGAAACCTGTAAAACAAAAGCAATTAGCGGGGGTTTTTAACCCCCACAATATTGAATGGCCAAAAATAGTGAATAGGTCCCTGGGTTATATAAATAGGGCGCGAAGGTTTCAATGAATTCGTCTTGCTCTTCTGAGTCCAACCATGGGCATCATTAGTCCTAATTTTGCTTGGTCAAGAAAGCCCTAAAATCCAAGCTTCGAAACCCTAGATTTCTTTAATGGCAGTTTTCGTTTTCGGGCACCATAATCAAATTAATCTGTACCATTAGCTTCAGAATGATGTTAGCAATGCAAAGTGTAACACCCTCTAAAAACCCCGAATAAATTTTCGCAAATAATTACAATCATAATTTCAGAGTACATGTATAATCGAGGATGCTACAATTCTCTTTCAATAAAACAAATTCCTGTCATGCATAATCTTAGTAGTAACTCATACATGTTTACACAGCGGAATAATTCATTTAATAAAACCAAAGTTATAATATTTTCAATCATCAGGGATTAACACCTGGAATATATCAACATCATATTATAACCAAATACTAAGGAAATAAACGAGTCTGACTAAAGCAGCTCGACAAACAAACGTTCCCGGAGTTACAACTATCAGAGCATGACCCGGACAATACTAAAACGAAGATAAACTAGAACGACAAGCCTTCGCCAAGCACCTGAACGAAGCTCCTTAATCTGAAATATTCAACAGTAAGGGTGAGCATCTCAATTATACATTTGATTATACGTTCATAACAATCAATTCAGGAAATCATAAGCATCACCCAATAATTAGCATATTTCATAGTTTACAAAAACCTCTTACAATTCATATACCCATGATATATTACTTTTCATATTTGCAATACTCATCAAACATCGTCAACCATTTAGCAATCATACGTGCATACAAACAAACAAATACAACATTGGAAAACTCATCCATTCATGTTATATTCAAGGTAATGCAACACACCCATGCATGTGGTACCACTTTATCGCCCCATTAAATCTCGGGTCACGGATAACTCACCGTTCCATTATATCGCGGACACGGCTACCACCTCAACGTTCCATTAAATCGCGGACACGTATATTGGCCACCATGTTAATTCCACACAATGGGAATTAACAAATGCAACATGATATGTAAGTATGTAACACTCAGCATACTATGAACATCAATCAACATATCATGCACATCAACAACATCAATCATAACAAGATATGGATAGCATGTAATCACTCAGCATACTATTTAAACATCAATCATATCAAGTCATATCATAATTCATGCTCGATAACATTATCCAAAAGCACGACAATAAAATCCACAATAACGCACAAAAAAAACAAAATTCAGAAAAACCAACACAGCAGAGCAACACGGGTGCCCGTGTTGTGCAACACGGCCCGTGTTGTTGAGCGCGTCCAGAAAACACACATTTCTTTCTTCTCATTACAGGGGACCTAACACGGGTACCCGTGTTGTGCAACACGGCCCGTGTTGTAACAACCAGAAAACACATTTTTCTTATCAATACAGGGGGAGCAACACGGGTGCCCGTGCTGTGCAACACGGCCCGTGTTGTGCAACTCAGAAGAGCAACACGGATGCCCGTGTTGTGCAACACGGCCCGTGTTGCTGAGCGCGTACAACAATTTCCTGTACCTGCAGCAGCTCAGAAACAGCAGCCAACGCGGAAAAATTCCGGCTAAACGCGCATTTCAGTACCTAACGACATCGGTATTTCACAACTCAAAACAACACATCCATTTCATAATTACCAACAATTATTATAGTAACCTTAACAGTGATTACTCGTCCTTTTTTAGGGAATTTCTGACAACATTAAGGTTATCCCTAAACCTCTAAGGTAAATTCACGATCATGCAGATATACTCCCAATTCACCATTTGGGAACTAAAATTCCTAATCGATTCATAAAAATTGGGAACCTAACCCTTTTCTAACAAGGTTCAATCCTAAGG
The DNA here is from genome assembly GCA_948472305.1 of Vicia faba. Lineage (NCBI taxonomy): Eukaryota > Viridiplantae > Streptophyta > Magnoliopsida > Fabales > Fabaceae > Vicia > Vicia faba. Next base: position 1,110,534,724 of record OX451738.1, read on the forward strand.
GTATCGATTCCTAGTAACATCTAACAATTGGGGTTCTCCCTACGATTACCCAAATCAACCGTACATAAACCCATAAACAAAGGTAAATCGAGTAATAGCCCCCCTTACCTTATCAATTAGCAGCTTTGAACTTTTTGAGCGATGTTCTTCGTTCTTCGTACCTTCAGAGCTCTATTTCCCCAAATTTCCCAAACTCTGTTTATCGTGAAAAATGAGAAAACTAACTTGAGTTCCAAAACATAACTTTACTTCTTTTGCACCCCCACTCTTTACTAACAACATCCAAGCCCAATAACTTAAAACTCAGCATTTTATTATTTCTTTTATTTTCCTCCATATTTCAAAATAAATAATTCCTCTTTATTTTATTAATTCTAATAAAATAATTTCCCAAATTTAAATAAATCAAATAATTGAAACTGGGGTGTTACAACTCTCCCCCACTAAAAGAGTTTTCGTCCTCGAAAACATACCTTAGACGAACAGTTCCGGATAAGCCGCTTTCATCTGGCTCTCCAGCTCCCAAGTGATATTTCCATCTGCTGGACCTCCCCAAGCAACCTTCAATAATGCTATCTCTTTACCTCTTAACTGTTTCACTTCCCGATCTTCTATCCTCATAGGCAATGTTTCTACTGTCAGGTTATCTCTCACCTGTACATCATCTATTTGGATTACATGAGATGGGTCTGGAATGTATCTCCTCAACTGAGAAACATGAAAAAACATCGTGCAAATTCGCAAGTCTCGGAGGTAAAGCAATACGATAAGCAACTTCTCCAACTCTTTCCGTAATCTGAAACGGACCAATAAAACGCGGAGTCAATTTCTTAGATTTCAACGCTCGACCAATACCCGTCATCGGAGTAACTCTCATAAACACATGATCTCCAGCACTGAATTCTAAATTCTTTCTCCTCTTATCATGATAACTTTTCTGACGACTCTGAGAAGCTCTCATCTTCTCTTGAATCAATTTGATCTTTTCAGTAGTCTGCTGAACAATCTCTGGCCCAACTACCGAACTCTCTCCAGATTCATACCAACACAAAGGTGTTCTACACCGTCTACCATACAATGCCTCAAACGGAGCCATACCAATACTCGAATGGTAACTATTGTTATAAGTAAATTCAATCAATGGCAAATAGCTATCCCAAGCTCCACCCTTCTCTAAAACACAAGCACGCAATAAATCTTCTAACGATTGAATCGTCCTTTCCGTCTGTCCATCAGTCTGCGGATGGTAAGCTGAACTCAGCCTCAATTTAGTACCCAAAGCTTTCTGCAATCCTTCCCAAAATTTCGAAGTGAACCTCGGATCTCTATCTGACACAATACTAGAAGGAACTCCATGCAAACTCACTATTTTCTCAATATATAACTGTGCCAATCTCTCCATTGAGTAATCCATTCGCACCGGTATAAAATGAGCAAACTTAGTCAACCTATCCACAACGACCCATATCGCTTCACAATTCGTAGGAGTCTTCGGCAACCCAGATACAAAATCCATAGAAATACTATCCCACTTCCATTCTGGAATAAACATTGGTTGCATAAATCCAGACGGCTTCTGATGCTCAATCTTCGATTTCTGACAGATTAAACATGCATACACAAATTCAACTATTTCCTTTTTCATTCCCGGCCACCAAAACAATTTCTTCAAATCATGATACATTTTCGTGGCACCCGGATGAATACTCATCCCACTGCGATGTCCTTCCTCTAATATACTCTTCTTGATTTCTGCAATATCCGGAACACAAACTCTATCGCCAAATCTCATAACATCATTTTCATCAATTCTAAACTCACCACCTTGACCTTGGTTGATCAATGTCAATTTATCAACTAAATTAACATCATATTTTTGCCCGATCCTGATCTCTACTAGAATACCACTAGTAAGTTTCAACATACCCAAACGAACACACTTCGGAGTACTTTCACAAACTAAACTCAAATCTCTGAATTGTTCAATTAAATCCAATTCACGAACCATCATCATAGACATATGCAAGGATTTCCTGCTCAAAGCATCTGCAACCACATTTGCCTTACCAGGATGGTAATTCAAACCAAAATCATAATCTTTGAGAAATTCCAACCACCTTCTTTGCCTCATATTGAGCTCTTTCTGATCGAAAAGATACTTTAAACTCTTATGATCACTATACACTTCAAATCTCGAACCATACAGATAATGTCTCCACAACTTCAAGACAAACACAACTGCTGCCAACTCTAAGTCATGAGTAGGATAGTTCCTTTCATGAACCTTCAACTGTCTCGAAGCATACGCAACTACCTGTTGATTCTGCATTAAAACACCACCTAGCCCCAACAGAGATGCATCACAATAGACCACAAAAGATTCCACCGGATTCGGCAAAATCAGAATAGGAGCACTAGTCAATCTCCGTTTCAATTCTTGGAAACCTTTCTCACAATCAGAATCCCAAATAAATGCTTGTCCTTTACGAGTCAATTTCGTCAACAGCAATGCTAACTTTGAGAATCCTTCGATAAACTTTCTGTAATAACCTGCAAGACCAAGAAAACTTCTGATTTCAGAAACAGTCTTCGGCGCTTCCCACTGAGATACTGCTTCTACTTTTGTAGGATCCACTGCAATACCATTCTTAGAAATCACATGTCCAAGAAAACTAACTTCATTCAGCCAGAACTCACATTTGGACAACTTTGCATACAACTTCCTATCTTTCAACAACTCTAACACAATTCTGAGATGTTCCGCATGCTCTTTGTCATTCTTGGAATAAATCAGAATGTCATCAATAAAAACCACAACAAACTTATCCAGATACGGATGAAAAATCCTGTTCATATATTCCATGAAAACACCAGGTGCATTAGTAACTCCGAACGGCATAACAGAATATTCATAATGCCCATACCTCGTTCGAAAAGCAGTCTTTTGAATGTCTTCCGCTTTCACACGAATCTGATGATATCCAGATCTCAAGTCAATCTTACTGAATACACTGGCTCCAATTAGCTGATCCATTAAATCATCAATCCTCGGTAACGGGTACCGATTCTTAATGGTTACCTTGTTCAATTGCCTGTAATCAACACACAGTCTCATAGAACCTTCTTTCTTCTTAACCAACAATACCGGAGCACCCCAAGGTGAAACACTTGGACGAATAAACTTCTTCTCCAGTAAATCTTCCAACTGACTCTTCAATTCAGCCAACTCAGACGCAGACATACGATATGGCGCCATCGACACCGGTCTCGTACCAGGAATCAAATCTATAGAGAATTCCACTTCTCTCTCAGGAGGTAACTCACCAACATCATCCGGAAAGACTTCTGGAAAATCACACACCACAGGCAATTCCACACTCCTGACCTTTCCTGTTGCATCTAACGAAGCAAGTAACATAAACACATTAGCACCGTCTTCCATTGCTTCTTGTACCTGCCTAGCAGTCATAGTCAAATTCTCGACACCAACTGCTTCTGGAAAAATCACCGTCTTAGCAAAGCAGTTCAGATGAACCCGGTTGAATTCCAACCAGTTCATCCCAAGGATAATATCAATTTGTTCAAGCGGTAGGCACACTAAATCCATACCGAAACCTCTACCAAAAATCTCAATAGGACAATTCCTACATACAAGTGAAGTTGTCACTGAACCCGATGCAGGAGTATCAACAATCATGCTACCTTGCATACCAGATATGTCCAGTTTCAACCTCTCAGCACAATCCAAAGAAATGAAAGAATGAGTTGCACCAGTATCAATAATTGCAACTAAAGGTGTGCCATGAATAAAACACGTACCTTTAATCAATCGATCCTCTGGAGTAGTCTCAGATCCAGACAAAGCGAACACTTTTCCACCTGACTGATCCTTCCTAGGATTAGGACAATGCGGACGAATGTGACCTTCTTCGCCACAATTGTAACAAGTAACAGACTTCCCTTTGCAATCAATAGACAAATGACCAGCCTTTCCACATTTATAGCACTTCTTCTCATCACTCTTGCAATCTCGAATATGATGACCAAACTCACCACACTTGTAGCATCTGTTAGGAGCCTTAGAATCTCCCCCACTAGGCCTTTTCCATCCACCTGATTTCTGGTTATCTCTACCATATGGCTTGCCACGGTCCATATGTTGCTTTCCCCTTTTATCAACAGCCCCACGAGAGTGAGACGACCTATTCTTGGTAATATCTTCTTCCAAGATCCTGCTACAATCCACCAGATCAGAAAATCTACGAATACGCTGGTACCTGATTCCCTGCTTAATCTCATCTCGGAGACCATTCTCAAATTTGATACATTTAGAGAATTCTCCAGCCTCATCATTGTTGTAGTGTGCATAATACTTTGCCAGCTCAGTGAACTTAGTAGCATACTCACTAACCGACAGATTGCCCTGCTTGAGCTCCAAAAACTCAATTTCCTTTCTTCCCCGAACATCTTCAGGAAAGTACCTCCTCAGAAAAGCCCTTCTGAAGTTAGCCCAAGTTAGTGCCTCTCCATCCTGAACCATTTCAGTCCTTGTGGCAACCCACCAGTCGTCGGCCTCTTCTGCCAACATATGCGTCTGACTTTCAGATCTTCAGCACAATCAATTACACGGAAAATCCTTTCGATTTACTTCAGCCACTTCTGAGCACCTTCAGGGTCATGTGTACCTTTGAACAACGGAGGATTGTTCCTTTGGAAATTTCCCAATTGCCTATCAGCACCAATCACACCTCCAGTTGGGTTTCCAGCAAGTACACCAGCTAACATCCCCAAAGCTTCCGCTAGTGCAGCATCATTTCGTCCGTTACCTCTTCCAGCCATATTCCTGAGAATTAAAACATATTCCACATTAGAATACAGTATCGACAGTGTTACCTTACACTAATCGCATACGAAAGGGATGACTGACTCAAGACTCTGGTCGCAACGACCGACTATGCTCTGATACCACTATTGTAACACCCTCTAAAAACCCCGAATAAATTTTCGCAAATAATTACAATCATAATTTCAGAGTACATGTATAATTGAGGATGCTACAATTCTCTTTCAATAAAACAAATTCCTGTCATGCATAATCTTAGTAGTAACTCATACATGTTTACACAGCGGAATAATTCATTTAATAAAACCAAAGTTATAATATTTTCAATCATCAGGGATTAACACCTGGAATATATCAACATCATATTATAACCAAATACTAAGGAAATAAACGAGTCTGACTAAAGCAGCTCGACAAACAAACGTTCCCGGAGTTACAACTATCAGAGCATGACCCGGACAATACTAAAACGAAGATAAACTAGAACGACAAGCCTTCGCCAAGCACCTGAACGAAGCTCCTTAATCTGAAATATTCAACAGTAAGGGTGAGCATCTCAATTATACATTTGATTATACGTTCATAACAATCAATTCAGGAAATCATAAGCATCACCCAATAATTAGCATATTTCATAGTTTACAAAAACCTCTTACAATTCATATACCCATGATATATTACTTTTCATATTTGCAATACTCATCAAACATCGTCAACCATTTAGCAATCATACGTGCATACAAACAAACAAATACAACATTGGAAAACTCATCCATTCATGTTATATTCAAGGTAATGCAACACACCCATGCATGTGGTACCACTTTACCGCCCCATTAAATCTCGGGTCACGGATAACTCACCGTTCCATTATATCGCGGACACGGCTACCACCTCAACGTTCCATTAAATCGCGGACACGTATATTGGCCACCATGTTAATTCCACACAATGGGAATTAACAAATGCAACATGATATGTAAGTATGTAACACTCAACATACTATGAACATCAATCAACATATCATGCACATCAACAACATCAATCATAACAAGATATGGATAACATGTAATCACTCAGCATACTATTTAAACATCAATCATATCAAGTCATATCATAATTCATGCTCGATAACATTATCCAAAAGCACGACAATAAAATCCACAATAACGCACAAAAAAAACAAAATTCAGAAAAACCAACACAGCAGAGCAACACGGGTGCCCGTGTTGTGCAACACGGCCCGTGTTGTTGAGCGCGTCCAGAAAACACACATTTCTTTCTTCTCATTACAGGGGACCTAACACGGGTACCCGTGTTGTGCAACACGGCCCGTGTTGTAACAACCAGAAAACACATTTTTCTTATCAATACAGGGGGAGCAACACGGGTGCCCGTGCTGTGCAACACGGCCCGTGTTGTGCAACTCAGAAGAGCAACACGGATGCCCGTGTTGTGCAACACGGCCCGTGTTGCTGAGCGCGTACAGCAATTTCCTGTACCTGCAGCAGCTCAGAAACAGCAGCCAACGCGGAAAAATGCCGGCTAAACGCGCATTTCGGTACCTAACGACATCGGTATTTCACAACTCAAAACAACACATCCATTTCATAATTACCAACAATTATTATAGTAACCTTAACAGTGATTACTCGTCCTTTTTTAGGGAATTTCTGACAACATTAAGGTTATCCCTAAACCTCTAAGGTAAATTCACGATCATGCAGATATACTCCCAATTCACCATTTGGGAACTAAAATTCCTAATCGATTCATAAAAATTGGGAACCTAACCCTTTTCTAACAAGGTTCAATCCTAAGGGTATCGATTCCTAGTAACATCTAACAATTGGGGTTCTCCCTACGATTACCCAAATCAACCGTACATAAACCCATAAACAAAGGTAAATCGAGTAATAGCCCCCCTTACCTTATCAATTAGCAGCTTTGAACTTTTTGAGCGATGTTCTTCGTTCTTCGTACCTCCAGAGCTCTATTTCCCCAAATTTCCCAAACTCTGTTTATCGTGAAAAATGAGAAAACTAACTTGAGTTCCAAAACATAACTTTACTTCTTTTGCACCCCCACTCTTTACTAACAACATCCAAGCCCAATAACTTAAAACTCGGCATTTTATTATTTCTTTTATTTTCCTCCATATTTCAAAATAAATAATTCCTCTTTATTTTATTAATTCTAATAAAATAATTTCCCAAATTTAAATAAATCAAATAATTGAAACTGGGGTGTTACACAAAGCAATAATCATAACATGTTAATAATGCATAAAACTTGAATTTCGATTATGGAAAAGAGTAGGCAAACCGTACGACTGTTCTTGGGATTCTTTGGGTGTTAACGCTTGATTTTGATTGCAAAAGGTTCCTTACACCTTCAGCAATGTATTGGAATCACTCTAAGGCTTTAAACTGATCTGAAATATGCAAAACAGTTTTTGGTTTTCTTTGAATTTTGTGGAATTTGGCTATGGTTCTTGCAGCAGTTTTGCACGTCTAAGGCTTTAGGGTTTGCTTCAGTACATATAATGGAATGAAACTAGGGTAAATCTTGCACATGAAATCCATTGTATTGAAGATTGTATATTTGATCTTCAATCAAATCTTTTAGCATCCTTTTGATTGAGAAAACCCTGCCAATTTTGGAGTTTTTGACATCTTTGATTGGCACACGAAATTGCCAGCTTGCCCTGAGTATATTTGCTCCACAAAAGATTTGAAAAACATATCTTTTGAATTTTCCTACAATTAAATGAATTAAATGAATTATTAATCAATTAAAAATCCAAATAATTAATAAAAATAAGGAAATAATTCAAATTAATCTCAATGGGTCGTGCATAGGCCTTGGAAAAAGTTTCAAGAAAGAATTTGAGGCCCATTAGCAAAAATGAAGTGTTTTGGGCAAAGTTGACTTTTGCAAATTCCCAAAAATTTCCCAACTTCTCCAATGCATATCTTGCTCAATTTTGATCATATGAACATGTTCTTGGACATTTTGGAAAGGTCTTGAAGTTCTCTAAACAATGCCTTTGGTCCCATGTCATTTTGATTTACCAATCTCAAGTTATGGTCTTTGACTTAAAGTGCCTTTTTGTTGACTTTTGAAAATGACCTATAATGTAGAAATTGATAACTTTTTGTGAGAGAATTTCTTGGACTTGGAATGTGAAGATGAGTTGTAGGAAATGTCCTCCCCTTCAAAATGAGCATTGTATGGGATTTTTCTGATGAACCATGAAAAAGTTATGCCCTAGTCAAGTTACAGTTGACTTTTCAGCTGTCCAAAAATGGAAACTTTTGCATCTTTGATGATTTTTGAGCCATGCTTGTGGAATCATGATCAAGACTTGATCAAATGATGATTGTGGCTTCAAAATAAGATGTTGACCAAATTTTTTGACTTTTGACTTTAAAATGACCATTTTGCCCCTACAGTTGATTGTGGGGCAAATGAGGCTTTTGACTGTGCAACTTAACCTTGTGAGCCTTGAAACTTGCCATGTAGATGCTTGGCAATGTATAGAGGCCTATATGACTTGATTGAGCCCTTGAAAATCTTAATTTTCTTGCAAGAACCAAAACCCTAATTTGACTGGCTTAGGAGGATATTTGACTGTGCAACCCCTTGATCCATTTGAAGATTGATCTTGACAAATCTTGAAGAATATGGGAGGGAAATTTTTTGGGTACAACACCCACATCGCGAATGGCCAAGGAGCTGTTAAGACATTGAGAGGAACTGGAGGAATATGTACCTTGTCAGCATAGATTTGGCATTTGTGACAAGTACGAGAGTGTTGTTGGCAATCAGCTTCCATGGTAGACCAGTAGTAGCCTGCCCGTAGAATCTTCTTAGCCATCGTATGACCGCTCGAGTGGGTGCCAAAGGTGCCATTATGTAGTTCAGCCATGATCTGTTCAGCTTCAACCTTGTCCACACAACAGAGTAGGACACAATCAAGATTGCGCTTGTATAGGATGCCATTGCTCAGAAAAAACTTGGCTGCGAACCTCCTTAAGAACTTTTTGTCATTGACTGAAGATCCTTCAGGGTATTCTTGTGCTTCGAGATACCTTTTGACGTCATGGAACCACGGTCGGTCCACTACTTCTTCGGTATTAATCTCGTGACAATGTGCAGGTTCGTCCATTCGTTCAATGGTGATTTGAGGTGCCTCATTATCCCAATTAAGTTTAAACGTGGATGACATTGTAGCTAGCGCATCTGCCAACTGATTCTCTTCTCGCGGGAAGTGCTCGAAGGTAATCTGCTCGAAGTGTGGTAACAATGTCAGGACATGTTCTTTGTAAGGGATGAGGTTAGGATGCTTAGTATCCCACTCTCCTTTGATTTGAATGATAACCAAAGCTGAGTCCCCAAATACAACCAGAGATTTGATTCCCAGGTCAATAGCAGCCTTGATACCAAAGATACAAGCTTCATACTCGGCCATGTTATTGGTGCAGCTGAAGCAGAGTCTAGCGGTGAAAGGTGTATGGAAACCTTCTGGAGAGATAAGTACCGTGTCGACACCATTGCCAAGTGCATTTTAAGCACCATCAAAGTACAGGGTCAATCGGGATCCTTGTTCAGGTCCGTCATACGGTCCGTTACCTTTAATGTTGTCCAATGTCATGATATCCTCGTCAGGGAAGTTGAACCTCATAGACTGGTAATCTTCGATAGCTTGATGGGCTAGATGGTCAGCTAGTACACTCCCCTTTATAGTTTTTTGGGTTATGTACTGGATATCATACTCAATCAAAATCATCTGCCATCTAGCGATTCTTCCGGATAAAGCAGGCTTCTCGAAGATGTACTTGATCAGATCCATTTTAGAAATCAGCAGAGTGGTATGTGTCAACATATACTGCCTTAGCCGGCGAGCATCCCATACCAAAGCGCATCAAGTTTTCTCGAGCAGTGAGTAGAGAGTCTCACAGTCGGTAAACTTTTTGCTAAGGTAATAAATGGCATGCTCTTTTCGGCCAGACTCGTCATGTTGGCCCAGTACGCACCCCATTGAATTATCCAAAACAGTCAGATACATGATTAAAGGTCTTCCTTCGACGGGTGGCATCAAGATAGGAGGTTCCAGCAAATACTCCTTAATTTTATCGAAAGCAACTTGACAATCATTGTTCCATTCAACCACCTGATCTTTCTTCAACATCTTGAAGATTGACTCACAGGTAGATGTTAGGTGAGAGATGAACCTTGCAATATAGTTTAGGCATCCCAAGAAACCTCTGACCTCCTTCTCAGTGCGAGGGGCAGGCATTTCTTGTATAGCTTTGACTTTGTCAAGATCAACTTCAATACCTTTGTTACTGACGAGGAATCCCAAAAGTTTACCGAACCTGACTCCGAAAGTGCACTTGCTAGGGTTCAGTCTGAGCTTATACTCCTTCAACCTGATAAACAGCTTTTGCAGATGGTCAAGGTTTTCTTCTTCTGTTTGTGAACGGGCTATCATGTCGTCTACGTAGACTTCAATTTCATGATGTATCATGTCATGAAACAAAGCTACCATGGCTCGCTGATAGGTTGCCCCGACATTCTTCAGTCCGAATGGCATCACTTTATAGCAGAAGGTACCCCACTGCGTAACAAAAGTAGTCTTCTCCATGTCTTCAGGGGCCATTTTGATCTGGTTGTACCCTGAAAATCCATCCATGAAAGAGAATACCTTGTGTTGAGCTGTGTTGTCAACCAAGATGTCAATGTGTGGTAGTGGAAAATCATCTTTAGGGCTAGCCCGATTTAAATCTCTGTAGTCCACACACATTCTGACTTTTCCGTCCTTCTTAGGCACGGGCACAATGTTAGCAACTCATTGTGGATAAGAAGTAACTGCCAGAAAGCCCGCATTGAACTGCTTCATCACTTCAGCTTTAATCTTTTCAGACATGTCGGGCCTCATTCGACATAATTTTTGTTTGATTGATGGACAGTCTTCTCTTGTGGGGAGACGATAAACCACAATATCTGTATCCAGTCCCGACATATCTTCATAGGACCAGGCGAAGATATCAACAAATTCATTCAACAGTTGAACTAAGCGCTCTTTGACACTTGGCTCCAGGTTGGCACCCACTTTAACCTCTTTTCTGTCTTCAACAATACCCAAATTGATAGTCTCCAACAACTCTTCATGGGGCATAATAGCCCTTTCTTCTTGTTGCAAAAGTCTAGCCAACTCTCCAGGCACTTCACAGTCTTCATCACCTTCGTATTCGGCATGATTGACCAGATCTTCAAAGTCACTGAAGGCCATAGCAGAATTGTTACCCATGGAATCCGGAGTGGATGGGTACCTGCATTTTGTGAGTGTGGGTGTGTGTAAGGGATAGCCATCTTTTAAACAAAATAAAATGTAAAAAAAGAAAGAAAATGAACACAAAAGTTTATAGATGAAAATGTCCATGATTCATTAAAAATGGCATATGAAAATGAAGAATCAAAACCCTTACAAATGGACCTATATGCCCCGGGAAAGGCACAAGGCAAAAGAGTGTACGAATTGTTTAAAAGTTATTACAGACCAACATAAATGTTCAAAAGATAAATTACTGATTGATGAAAGTAATGGGGACGAAGTCTTTCGCCTCCCAGTTGTTCAGTCATCCTTCAATGGTTGGAAAGATCCAGTCTTCAAAATTGCTTCCTTCTTCATCATCCTCTAAAGCATGAATTCTTTGATGAGTGCTTTTCAGTGGTGGTCCTCCAGCCCGGGAGCGACGCACAACTTTCTGGCTAGCAGCAGTGAAACCCAATCCGTACTTATCTGTCTTGTAAGGAAAATCCGGCAGTTGACCCCACACTGTACTTCCTCCTTTCTTGATTACAACCTCTGCATCTTTAAAGGATAACATCCGGGACACAGGCTTGGTAACGATGGGCGCATCAGTCATTGTCTTGGCTACCGCAACTTTAGGAGAAACCTCTTCAAAATGTTGGAAAGGCGTTTCTATGAATTCACCATCTAACTCCACGTAGCGGAAAGAGTTAAGGTGGCTTATCATATACTCCTCCTCACCATGAACTGTTATGATCTTACCCTGGACTGGGTATTTAAGCATCTGGTGTAGAGAAGAAGTGACTGCCCCAGCATTGTGGATCCATGGCCTTCCCAACAAGCATGAATATGAAGGACGGATGTCCATCACATAAAAAGTAGAGTTGAAAATTTCTGTTCCCACCTTAATTGGGATGTCCACTTCTCCGTGAACCATCCTCTTAGAACCGTCGAAGGCTCTAACAATGATATTACTGGGCTTTAAGGTCAAACCTTCACAGTCTAGCTTGTCCAATGCTTTCTTTGGTAGAACATTTAAAGATAAACCAGTATCAACCAGAACATGAGCAAGTGTGGTCCCTCTGCATTCCATCGAGACATGCAGCGCATCATTATGCTTTCTTCCTTTAGGGGTTAGATCGGCGTCAGAAAAACCAAGACCATTATCGGCTGTAAGGCTAGCTACACACTCTTGAAACTGATTCGCAGACGTTTCTTGAGGCACGTGTGCCGTCTTCAGAAATTTGATCAAGGCTTTGGCATGAGCCTTGGAGCAGAGTAATAGAGCCAACATAGATATTTTTGAAAGGGTTTGCCCCAACTGCTCTATGACATCATAGTCGCTCTTCTTAATTATCTTTAAAATCTCCTCCGTCTCCTTTTGGGTGGTCTCGGGGATAACCAATGTCTGAGCCCTCGTCCTGACGGGCGCTTCTTGGATCCCCTTACCTTTATCAGCGGTAACAGCAGAGGGTACACCTTCGGGAGTAACAATTTCTTCAATCACTGGACTTTGCACAAATATTCTGACAGGCACAGGAACACTTGAGGGTCCGAAGACTGTCCGTGGAGGAGGAATCTCCGGAGAGAAGATTCTTCCGCTACGAGTTATCTTACTCGTCCCCGCAATATTTCCTACATCAGGAGTTTCTTCATCGGAATTCTCTTCGGCTGATTCGATCTGCTTGACACCATGGTAGAAGATCTCTCCTCCATAATTCCATGGTATCGTCTTGTTGGACTTATATGGGATAGGCCCCAACATGGTAATCTTCAGCGGTACAAACTTTGGATCAGGTGTAATCTTAACAGGCCTTTTGCAGGTCTTGGAAAGATTGTCGGAAATGGTGATTATAGCAATGTCATTGATTGGAGTAACGGGAGTAACATGAGTGATAGTAGCAATAGGAGTTTTCTGAAAGAGGATCTCTTGAGTATCCATCAAGCGTTGAATGCCTGACATCAACAGGGACAGTCGGATTGCATGGTTGAACAAAAGTAACAATCTTTTTCACAGCCCGGGAAAATCCCGGCTTTCAATAGATTCATCTTGATCATTGGCAACGAAGTCATTAAGTCATCAACAACGGTAACATGGAGATCTTCCGCAATAGCATGGACATTATGACCATGTTTTGGCACAAGAGCGGATATCACATTAGGTTTTTCGGGGGCATCAAACTCTACCTCCTTGGCATCTATAAAATCTTGGATCTTGTTTTTAAGGGCCCAACAGTTGTTGGTGTCGTGCCCCACACTGTCTGAAAGATATGCATATTTCACATTGGAATGATAATAAGGAGAAGAGGTATTTGGGTTTTTCGGCGCTTCTTTCAAGTTGGTAAGGTTTAACTTTAACAGATGAGGGAGAACCTGAGCAGGTGTCATATTGATCCGGGTGAACTGCCGCTGTGGCCTTTCTACCCTTTGCTGGTTAGCTCTAGGTTGACTGCTTCGAGGTTGATCGGCTGAAGAGTTCTGGATTATCACAACCCCCACCGCTGGTCGGCGCTCCATTCTCCCTTGATTTCTCTGGGTAAGAACAGAAGAAACTTCCTTCTTGGTTGGGAAGGTCTTCTTGATAGCAGTGGAAGCAGAGGTATCCTTCTGAATTTTACCACTCGTAATGCCAACTTCAACTCTTTCACCCATCAGAATTAATTCGGTGAACCCTGCAGATGAGCTCCCGATCAAGTGGTTAAAGAATGGGCCTGACAGGGTCCCCTAAAACATATCAACCAGCTCCATATCCGACAATGGTGGCTGCACCCTTCCAGCCAAATCCCGCCACTTTTGGGCATACTCCTTAAATCCCTCATTAGAGGCCATACCCATACTCTGTAGTTGAGTATGAGTAGGCCCTAAATCCGCGTTGTATTGGTATTGTCGGTAGAAAGCAACAACTAAATCTTCCCAATTATGAACATCAGATCTCTCAAGTTGATAGAACCAGTCCAGTTGCGTACCCGACAAACTATCTTGAAAAAAGTGGACCCATAGATCCTTATCAGAAGAGTGAGGTTCGATCTTTCTGACGTAGGACCGCAGATGCATCTTCGGACAGGACAAGCCGTCGTATTTGGCAAATGTAGGCACTTTGAACTTGGGAGGAATGACGATCCCAACAACCAACCCTAGTTCTTCGAAATCCAGCCCAGGTACCCTTTGTACCTCCATGGCTGTTAGCCGGTCTTCAAGATTCTTATACTTATCATCTGCCGGAGGGTACTGCTGTTCGGAGTAATCTTCATCCTCTTCATCTTCTTCTTCTTCAGCCTCAGATTCAGAGGGTATTGCAACTCCCTTTCCTTTACCAACCACTTCGTCAGACGTTGAGGGGAATTCCAGAACTCTCCTAGCCTGATGCTCAAATATTCTTCCCATAGTGGCCACACCAATTCTTTTCTTTTTCTTCTTTTCTGGTTCCTTCTATTTCTCTAACAGTGCTTTAAGATCCTCTTGACCCTTCGCCAAGGTTATGAGGAGTTGTTGGAATTGCAAATTCTGTGCTTGCAGATCTTTAATCGCCTGCTCTATATCCATCTTGCTGAAATAAACAGCAGAAAGATAAGGAAACCTGGTGTAATGACCTGCTTATGCATATGATGAATGATATGTTATTCATGTAATGCATTCAAGGATTCCGAAATTCAAATTTGTTGCAGACAAAAGGAACGCACGTCATATTAATAAGAAGAAATTTGTTAGTACATAAAAGCCCTATGGGCAAAATATTACAAAATTCTTAATGTAAAAAGACATTGTGCATCCTCTTTGGTACGATGTAAGTGTTAAGAGCCTCCTCTTTATGAACTCGGCGGGTAAGTTCCAAAACCTTATTCTCACTAGCATAGAAGCTGGCTTCAAAAGTGTTCCGCTCTTCCTTGAGCTGTATCCAACTCTTTTGCAATTCTTCCAATGATGTTGGCATGTCTGGATGTAGGAGGGTGTATGGAACCTCTCCTTCCATAACAGGCTCTTTGATCACGGGGAGAATGTGTGGGTAAGGCATCATAAGACTCTGGGTGCGGGTTCATACCCACTTGAGATAAGGCTCAAGGGGGATGGAGTTCTTGTGTCCCAGTGTCTTACCATCCACTTTGTTAGGCATCCTCCAAGCTCGGATAAACCTTTGTCGAAGTCCTTGAGTGTCGTTGTCGAAGTTAAAAACCAAGTCAAGAATCAGTATATCATGAGGGCCATCCCTTCGGGCATACCCAAATTGCCTCAGAGCTAAACATGGGTTGTAGGTAATGCCTCCCCTAATGCCAAGTAGTGGGACATTAGGGAATTCTCCATAATGATCAATGATGTTGACATTTTCTCTGGATCGAGAACACTAATGAACATCAAAATGTGTGAGGGTCATCAAACGTTGTGACCACCTTAAACCCTGCTCATTCTTAAAAACTGATTGGGGAAGGTGAGAAATAAACCACCTTGCTAGAAGAGGAGTACAACACATGAGAACACCTCTTTTCCTCATTGTTCGTGTGTGAAATGAGTGTAGGATGTCCCCAAGCAATGTAGGTACAAGATTCCGAGATATGAAAATCTTGACAGCATTCACATCTATAAGCTGATCAGGATTTGGGAACAAGACCAACCCATAGATGAGAAGTGCTACAATCTCCTCAAAAGCTTGCAGATCTAGAGAATTCCAGCAATCTTATGCCTTCTCAAACAAAAACTTTGCCAAGAAACCCTTGATACCACTTCTGGTTTCCCAATGACCTTTGATATCAGATGGTTGCAAGTGTAAGGCTTGAGCAACATCTTCAGGCTTTGGTTCTCTTTCCGTACCGTTGTAGGGTAGTTGATGAAGAATAGGAATCCTCAGGAGTTGAGAAAATTCCTCCAAAGTAGGTACTAGTTGGTAATTAGGGAATGTGAAACAGTGGTGTAGGGGGTCAAAGAATTGGAAGAGGACTTTCACCATGTCTTCTTTAATGTTGGAGTTGACCAAGTTGAGGAGTCTACCATGTATGAAGAGATAAATCTCTGGAATCTTGGAAGTAATCTCCTTGAGTTGAGGAGGGATCCTTACAAGGTTGACTTGGATGGTTTTCCTGCGAAGAGATTCCATGACCTACAAAACAGGAACAAAGATGAAGATCTAAACCCTTGAAATGGTTAGTGGATGCATATGATGCTTTATGATGTTCATGATGTATGCACAAGTATATGTACAAGCAAATCACACAAGATCCTAGTTTCAGGCTTGCATGAGGTTTCATAGGTAAGTACCCTCTTGAAGTTAGTTGGCTCAACCTGTCCTATAAATAGTAACCGGGTTCTAAGGAGCTCAATATCACTGGATTATTTTATGTGTTCATTGTTTCAGTTTAGCCACTTAACTGGCGACTGAAATATTCTAAGAAAACAACCCTCAATGAGTGTAGTATCGAGTATCTACCAACTCCGGACTGTACCAAAGTCGGTCATCTCACTACCCCTAAAAAAGGCCAAGATGGTCAAGTAAGGTTCTAAGAGTTCATTAGTGCTTTATGACATCACTTAGAGGCCCCGTATTCTCTTTGATTGACTCAAAGGCTACCGGTACCCACAAATATGCCGCACTAATATAGCTATTTCTTCAACCATGTCGGTATACCCCGCACAATTTCCATAATATATTTCTATTTACCTATGAATGTTTCCCAAAAATCCAGGTGGAGGATTCAAACCCAAACAAGATAACCAAATGTAAAGCAATCAAAGCAAACAAGATAAGCACGCAAGGGTGATCTAAACCCTAAGGTTACTCCACTTTCAAATATTCCCCAGCAGAATCGCCAATTCTGTGATACGGTGGGAGAACTGACTTGAGGTTTCGCGTTTGTGTTTGCAAATGTTTCGGTTTAGCAAGAGTCGCCACCGACTTTTTATTTTATCCTAAGGAAAGGTCAAAAAGCACAGGAAAGACCTTTGAGATGTTTTCTTGGGTTCGGGGAGTAGATTAGGAAAAGGGAAGGTGCAAGCACCCTTTTCATCCATGGTTACCCATGGGCTCTTAGTTACTTGTTTAGATCATTTTCTTTTGCTTTTCAATTGTTTGAAATGGTGCTTTGTGTGTGGTTTTGAAAGATGTTTTGAAAAGAAGCCATCATTGTGGCAACCGTTGTAATGATTCTTGTTTTGAATGTATACAAAGGTGTATTTGTCTTTTGAAAAATGTTTCAATGTTTGAAAGTTTGTTTTTGGGAAATATTTTGAAATTGTGTTGTGAGGTGTGTTTGAAAATAACAAGGATGTTTTTGCAAGTTTTGATCAAGTAACTAAGAGTTATCTACCCTATTTTACTCAAAGATATTTCCTATATGTTTTTAACCCTTTTGACAGTGTTGTTTTACCATTGCATTTGGTAAACAACCTTGTATTAGGATGTTAAACCGGACAGGCGCGGGTCATCGTGTAGACCATGATAGCAATTGTGTCAAGTATTTTTTAGCAAATTTTCCGAGGGACTAGATCATTTTATTTAGGCAACCAAGATAGCGTCATCGATGGACTATGATCTTTTGTTTTGTTTTTGTTTTGCCAAAGTACTCCACATGCATAACATGACCCATTTTTAAGGCAACAAGTGGATGTAACCCTAAGGGTCCAAGTGTGCATTGTGTATTGATTTTCATGCATTTAGGTATTGTATTAGGTCAAACTACTTGTTGATTTTGGAATTTTGCATACAAACCCTCTCTAATCATGGCATAATTGAAAGCGTAAATGCGTAAAATAAATCTACACTATTATAACATTGATATAGGGAGGGAGATACAATTTTGAATGGGGATATATTTGACAAGAAATTAAAACCCTAGTTTTACTATTACATCCAAATTGAATCAAATGACCTAAATAATAAATGGACAATATTTAAATAAACAAATTAAATAAATATACAAAATAATATGAATATGCAAAAAGGTTTTTTTTGTTTATTTTTATGTATGTAAAAATATTTAATGTAAAAATAAAGAAATAAATAAAAAGATTAATTTTATTGGGTTAAGGGTAAAACCCTAATTTTCTTTAAGAAAATAAATATATTGGCTATATTATTCATATACAATAAAATAAAATAGTATATATACAAAAAAATAAAATATATTTAGAAAAAGTATTTTTTAAGTATAAATAATAAAAATAAAAGTTTAATATTTTTATGTTTTTATTCTAAAGTATCTAATAAAATAAAAGTGTATATATATATATATATATATATATATATATATATATATATATATATATATATATATATATATATATATATATATATATATATATATATATATATATATATATATATATATATATATATATATATATATATATATATATATATATATATATATATATATATATATATATATATATATATATATATATATATATATATATATATATATATATATTAATTATATTAAATGTGTACAATAAATAAAATAAAATATATACAAGTATATAGGAAAAATGGTAGTATATGAGAAAAATATTATTTTTATAGGTATGAATAATAAAAATAAAATATATAATATTTCTATAATATTTATAAGTTTTTATTAAATAAAATAAAAGCATATATTCCCTAATAGTTATTTTTATGTCTAAAAAATAATAAAAATAATAAAAATAAATGTGAAAATTTTATGAAAATATTTTTGGATATTTTTATGTTTGGAAAATATAAAACAAAATCAAAAAGTGAAAATAAATATAAAAATACAAAAATGTAAAGAAATTGGGCCAGGGGGTGCAAAAAGCAAAAGAGGGGTGTCAATAGTGAGCCAGGACCAAGCCCAACCCACCACACTTCATCTTCAACCTCTGACTTCAAAAAAACGCGCGCGCCCTGTACAATTGCTAGATCCTGCATACGAGCTCTATTGCAAAAACACATAACATCAAAGTTGTAGAGCTTTTCAAGACGAATCCAACCATATAAAAAACTTGTCTTAACTCTCAAAGACCAGAGAGAATTTCTCTGGCCCTAAAATCTAACCAATTTTTTCAGTATGTTCATGGACCAAATTCTCTTAGCATGCTTAATAAAAATAAAAATTGAGCATATGTACAACTTCATGGCTAAGAATACTACATTTCTTATTCATAAACCTAAGTATAAATTTTCCTAAATAGAGAGATAGGAAGTTGATAAAAACCTATTTCAGCTGACTTCATGTAGGGCAATATGGAGCTTTTCAACAAGGCTTGAGATGTCTGGGAGCTTGCTTGAACTTCACTTGACCTTCTCCAATGTCTAGCTTGCCTTGAATGTATTTGAACAAGCCTACAGAACTCAACCTGCACAAGCTCAAAATGAAAATGGAAAACCCTGTAAATGGAGTTACAATTGGTGTTTAAGGTTTGGGATAGCTTGGGTGGATTGAATGGAAGGTGTTTGAACAGGTTTGGGGCAAAACGCACGAGCAAATTGTGCTATGGAAGTCAAGTTGTAGATGCTGCCCTGTTTTGCCAATGGAAGGTGATTTTGAGCTATGGGATGTTTGAGGGCTCAAAGGGTCGTGTTTCTCGTTCAAGGGGATGTGAGAAAGTTGTTTGAAATGCTTGCACAAGTTGGTTTTTGTTGAGGTTCCAGTTCTAGTGTTTTAGATATCTTTCTTGTATTTTAAGCAAACATGAGAAATGATGTCCAACAGGCCTGTACAGGCTATCCATATGCTTGCACACCTTTCCCTTGGCCCATCCAATTTGTGGATTTGATTTGCTGCATAAGATATGGACCAATGCTCAAGAAATCAGTTTTGACATAAAGCAAGATTTAAGCAAAAATGGTAATGTTGCTTTTTCTATTTAAGGGTTAATCTTGTGTGCAATGCCCTAATGACCAAAACAATGCCTTAGACCAATGGTTTTGCGCTTAATTATTGAGTGTGTAATGGTTTTGAGGCCTGTAATCTAGTGCAAAGCAAGCTGATTTGAATTTGCAATTTGTATCATAATGAATATGCCATGGATGAAAAGTGAGTTTTTGCCAACTTCAAGCCTTCTATTCTCCCTAACCACAAATGTGTTTGGAGAGTTCTTGGACATTTTGGAAATATTGCAACATGCTCTACAATCCATATTTGAAATGAATTTTGAGATTCCAAATGGAACTATGTGAAAAATGGCCTTGAAGATAGGTCAAAATCCTGCCTAAACTAGGGCAAAATTTCACTAAGTTAAAAGTTTTAGGGACCCTTGTTCCAAAAATCATAACTTGAGATCCAAGCTTCTTTTTGGAAAACTTTGTGAATAAAAGTTGTAGACTTTGTGTAGGAATACAACTTTCATGTTGGAAGTTTTGTTTGAATCCAATTGCATCATGGTGAAAATGTTGGGCAAAGTTAGGAAAAATTAAGAAAATTTCATAACTTAGAAAAATTCTAAGTTATGAAATTTTTTCAATTTTAAACCCTAATTTGCAAAAATGGGTTTGTTGATGAACAAGTTTCATGTTTTGACACATCTTGATGAAAAATGACCCTTGGCACTTGATTTTGGCCAAAAAGTCAAAGTTTGACTTTTCAGTGTACAGTCAAATTTTGATCAGTTGACTGAAAAATTCATCTGTCAATCCAATGTACTTGAGATCTTTTGAACCTTGTGAATAGGTCAAGATGATGCCATTGAGTCCTTGAGTCCATGCTTGATCCAAATTTTCCATTGGCTAGGTCAAAAGTCAGAAATTGCCTTTGTGCAGTCAAAACCCTATTGACCATTTTGTCCTTTTGGTGATCTGATCAAATTTCTTGTGGAGCTGTGGTCCAAACTTGATCAAATGGTTCATATGAGTCTATAATGTTTATGTGGATCAAAAATTGTAAGGTTTGACTGTAAATTGGCCACATTTGACTTTTTCCCCAATACAACTGATTTCTAGGTCAACTATCCAATTGACTGGGCAAAAATTTGATTCAATGCTTGAAACTTGGTATGGACAAACTTAGGAGTCCAACATGAAGTATGAAAGTCATTTTGGGCATTAGAAGTCCAAAATCCCTTGTGCAAACTCAAACCCTAATTTAGGTCAACAGTGCCAAGAGATGTCTTGAGCAGTGCAAACCCTAACTTGGTCTTGAGTTCAAGGAGCCTTGTGATGAGAAATCTTGGTAAAATAAGAGGGCAAATTTTGGGGTACAACAACGGTATATTCACTCCCCGCAGAGCAAAAGGTATCTAAAAACATTGATTCTCCCCAAGCAGAGTTTATCTATCATCAGCACTAGAAAATTATCCCCTGTGGAGTTTATTTCTTTCACAAGCGGAAACTCAATCCCCAACAGGGTTCGTTATCGCCAGCAATGTTAATTCATCCCCAGCCGAGGTTATTTCTCCAAATCAGCAGATCCTCTAGTAGAATATCACTTCCCCACAGAGTCATTTTCTTGTCAGTTTATTTCTCCAGCAGATTTATTCTCAAATCATCTTCGATCGTTATCCCTAGTGAGAACGAAGAACTCAACTCCTTGCACTCTCCAACAGTAGTCCGGGATTTATTTTCCCCAGTTAGAGAATATCATAAAAAAACATTGCATGTCCATACATCATGACATGCGCATACGCATCATACAACACAATCTCATTTATTTTGAGAACATCATTGCTTGATACATATCATGCATTACATACAACTAACCCTTTACCTTTCAGGAAAGATACAATCGAATTCCCACAAAGTTCAAGCTATGAAGCCCGAATCCGACCGGATAGTATCTTGATTTCTACATCATATTGTGAAGCCCGGAGAACGACCAGATAACAATATCAAACGCCGCGAAGCCTGGATTCGACCAGATAGTGGTTTATCTTTAAGCTATGAAGCCCAGATTCAACCGGATAATAGTTTAATCCCCAGCAAGCCGTGAAGCCTTGATTACGACCGAATAACAGCTTAGCCAATTACTGTGAAGCCTAGATTACGACCAGATAGTAGTGCAAGACACCATGAAGCCTGGATTCGACCAGATAGTGGTATGTCATAAACACAAGCTGTGAAGCCCGGATTACGACCGGATAACAGCTCAACAAGTTATTGTGAAGCATGGATTACAACCAGATAGCAATACATGTTTCTGTGAAGCCTGGATTACGACCAGATAACAGCCAAGAATACTACGAAGCCTGGATTTGACCAGATAGTGGTATATCTTTAAAGTAAGTTATGAAGCCCGGGTTCGACCGAATAGTATCTTAATTTCTCCGAACACCATGAAGCCTGGATTCGACCAGATAATGGTATGAGACACCGTGAAGCCTGGATTACAACCAGATAGCGGTAAAAAGCACTGAAGCCTGGATTACGACCAGATAACAGTGAGGGACACTGTGAAGCGTGGATTATGACCAAATAACAGTTTACCCAACCAATTACTATGAAGCCCGAATTCGACCGGATATTAGTAGGCCCAAAAATCAAATGAAAGCCCGGAGATGACCGGATAACCACTTGATTTCTTCTGAAGCCTGGATTACGACCAGATAAGAAGTAAGGTATTGTGAAGCCTGGATTGCGACCAAATAGCAATACAGGACACCATGAAGCCTGGATTCGACCAGATAATGGTATAAAGCATCATGAAGCCTGGATTACGACCAGATAATGATAAAAGGACTAAAGCCTGGATTACGACCAGATAATAGTACAAGACACTGCGAAGCTTGGATTTCGACCAAATAGCAGTTTACCTGGACAAAAACTAAGAAGCCCAGAGTCGACCGGATATTAGTGTGCCCTAATTTCAAGTTGAAGCCCGAATGCAACCAGGTAACAACTTAATTCCTTCTGAAGCCTGGATTACAACCAGATAAGAATCGAGAAATTGCGAAGCCTGGACCACGACCTAATAGCAAGTTTAATCTCATCTCCCCAGTAAGTCACTGTAAAGCCTGGATTACGACCAGATCGCAGTCGGTCTTATCACGATGAAGCCTGGATTACGACCAGATAATAGTTCATTTTCACCTCTTCAACTAAGAGACGATTTCCCAATAGAATAACGGATGAATGAAGCTCCTAAAATTCTATTTCTCTCAAGATAGAGACCAACACTCCCCAGTGTAGTCTTCCTCAACAACAGGTATACATAGTCTCGCAAAGGAATCTCTTATGCGATCGACACTCCTTCGTATGGCATCTTTAAGCCCATCTTCCGTCATATATTTCCAAATGGCATCTGTAAGCCCATTCCCGACATCACAAGACAAGTACCACTTCATGCGAGTGCAAATTTCTAGGCACTCTAGTGTTCAATCATCTTCCACCTTCGGATCACGAAAGGCAAGCAAGCCAATCTACATCCTCGGGTTTAAGAAGATTGAACAGGGGAAGCTGTTGTACCCCAAAATTTTCTCTCCCATATTTCTTTAAACACTTCAATAAAGATCCTCAAGTTGCTCAAGAAAGTCCAAAGGTTGACCAAACAAACTCTCTCTTAAGGCAGTCTACCTCAAATTAGGGTTTCATGTTACATCAAGATATTTGAGTCCAAGGGATACCAAATGCTCACCATTGTACTAATATGTTCTCGAGATCATCCATGTCAAGTTTCAAGCCTTGCAAAGGAAGTTTGCTCAGTCAACTGTTCAAAGGCCTGAAAATCGACCATGCTAGGGCAAAAGTCAACTGTGGCCCACATACAGTCAAACTTCAAGATTTTTGGTCAACATCCTAATTTTGAAGTATTATTCATCATTTGATCAAGGGTTTATCATGATTCATCAAGGATTGCTCACAATTCATCAAAACCCAAAAGTTGCTAAATTAGGGTTTTACAGGAAAAGTCAACTCAACTTTGACCAAGCATAACTTTCTCAAACTTTATGAGAAATGACCCATCCAAAGATCATTTTGAATAGGATGAAATTATCTACAATCCATATTCATCTCCCAAGTTCAAAATATGCACTCACAAGAAGTTATGAATTTGGACATTATAGGTCATTTTGAAAAGTCAACAAAAACACCTTTTTTGTCAAAGCTTTATAAATGAAGATGGAAGACTCAATTGATATGAGACCAAAAGGGTTGCTTAGAGGAGATATAAAGCTTTCTAAAAAGTCAAAGAAAACCTTCAAAGAGTCAAAATTGAAGAAGTTATGCATTGGTGAAGTTGACCTTTTTTGCAAAATTGCCAAAAGTCAAAAGGGCCTCAAATTGCAATTTTTGTCAAATGGGCCCAACTTTTTGTACTTGGCTTAAGTTTGTAACATGGTCCACGAGCCTTAAATCTTCCCACTTGCCTTTATTTTATTTTTTACCATTTATTTTGATTTTTTATTACAATTAAATCAATTTAAATCAAAATAAATCATGAAAATATCCAAATCATTCAAACCTTAAGATTTGATGCATGTTTCAGGTCCCTTATACAACTAGCAAGTGAATCAAATCGTGTAAGGCATGGTTGTGCATAAAAAGATTGGTTTTGGCTTATTTTTGGAAAGATTTTCATGAAGATCAAATCATGATCACAAATCATAATTGCCAAAGATTGAGAACACATTTGCAACCCAAATTCGTTCCTTGGTATATAGTGGACAAGTTCAGATAAAAAAGACAGGGTTTTGAGGCGTAGAGAGGAAGAACAAAACTTAAAAACAACTCAAGAAAAGTGCTGATCTAATTTTGTACTTCCAGGCGTTTTCAAGACTCCCAAGCCATCTCTTTCGTTTCCTGGGCACTCAAGGAAGCCATAGCAATCAAAAGCAAGCATTTTCCTACGCTAGAACTCACTGTAAGTGATTCACGACCTTGACTCTTTCTTGAAATCGAATCACATTATTTTGGCACTTGTAGCATGCATTACTTACATATTCTTGTTCCTTGAAGCATTTGCAAGCTATTCATAACAGTTAATTGCATTTTGGCTAACCCTATAGAGAAACACCATTGCTAGGGTTTCGTGTTGCGTTTTGGGATCTTTTGGTACAGGTAAAATTGGCCCAAAATAAAGGCACCATGATGCTCAGCAGGCCAAGACGAATTGGTCCACAGCCTTAGATTTCATTTATCGTGCCTATATGTGATTTTGAAATATGCAGGAGTTATAGCTATGAACTTTTGTCCGTAGGTAAAAGTCCACAACTTTTACCAACGGAGAGAGGAAGAAGATGACCTGCGTGGCACCACCTCATTTTCCTATTTGAAATTTCGCACGCAGGAAATTATAAAATTGTGTTTCTTAATAAAATATTTGTTTGTTTCTCTATGTACAACACGCGCGTTCAGCTCAGTTGGTCAGTGGGAGAGAGAAAAGTCCATAGGACCTGGGTTCGATCCCCAAGTCCCCTTGTTTCTTCTATGCATTTTTTCTATACTTGATTCCATGTGCAGATTCCCAAGACGCTTACCATAGGCCATCAGCTAGCATCCACTGGATCTAAGGCAATTCCAATCCAACGCTGGGCATGAGAGGGTCTACCAAAGGGCCCCAGTCAACGTGCAAACATGGGAACATGGAGGTCGAACGTGGGTCAGAGTGTTTGGGCCCAGAGGCTGCTCTTCACACCCCTCCAAATTACTTGCAAACAGGCCCGTTTTCTTTTTCTTTTCTTTTATAATTTCTTTTATTTAATTCATTTAAATTATTTTTACTAACAAAAATTAATTCTTTTTTATATAAAATCATAAAATCAATTTTTCATCAAAAGTAGATTTAGGTTTTATTTTTATAAAAGTTAATTTAGTTAGTTAATTTAATTTATTAGGTAACTTTAATTTCCTTTGTAAATAAATTAAAATCAAGTAGAAAAATTAGGGTTTGTCTAATTTAATTTTTATTTCTCTTTTCTTAAAAAATCACAAAAATACAAAAATAGGTCAAGATTAATTATTTAATTTAATTTAATTTAATTTAATTAGCAATTAGGTTTGTACATATTTAATTTAAAATCTTATTTTCTTAAAATAATCAAAAACGACCAAAAATAATCTTTTCTTTTATTTAGGGTTAGACGGGGTCAAAACCCTAATTTCCTCTTGTCCTTAATTCATCGCGCGTGTTTATTTTATTTTATTTTACAATATTGATGTAATTACTCATGGGATGTAATAGATTAATTAGGACTTTTTTCGTTTATTTATCGTTTTTGCGGGTTTTTTTGGCTATGTAAATTATACCCGAAGCCTTGTAATAGTGTAGCTTTATTTTCTCGCACTTTAATTCTCGCAAATATTAACTGTTAGATGTATGATATTAGGGTTGCATGACAAGAATGTATGTTAAATTTAAAATGGTTAGCAAACCCTAAATGTGCAAAGATAAATAACTTGAAATTGAATCACTCGCACATGCACACTCCTAGAGTATACTCTCACTTCGGTTGCCTTCGGTAAACGATCATTAAGCATAGGGTATTTTAGTGGTCGCTCTCTTACCTAAACAAAGATCAAATGTCCCGTTCAGAAATGTTGCCTCGGAAAGGTTACCTCGGATATGTTGCCTCGAATATGATCTTAAGACATTAGGGTTATTACTAAGATGCCCTAACATTGCTTTAGTGATCGTACATCCCTTTCGAATTGACCCTTACAACTCCAATGACGGTGCTACCTACTCACTAATAATGGGATAAAGCTGTCTAAAGGAAACGAGAACAGAAGTATTCTTTTTTCGAGTAGGTAGATGCTAGTAGGTACTTGCTCAAAACAATCTTTTTCCACACTTACACTCTTTTTCAAACAAAGTTTTCAAAATGACTTCGTAACACTCTTGAAGACAGAAGCAAGAGTTAAATCGAAGTAAAACAAAAAAAAAAATTTCAAATCAAACACACACAAGCAATTTTGAAAATGATGAGCAAGTGCCTAAGAGCCCGTAGAAAAACTACGGATAGAAAGGGTGCTAATACCTTCCCTTTCTATAATGTACCCCCCGTACCCAAAATCTAGAAAAAGGAATTTTTCTGTGCTTTTTTCCTTTCTAGTTGGATAAAATAAAAGTCGGTGACGACTCTTGCTTACCGCGACATTTTGCAAACACAAACGCAAAATGCAAACCAACATTTCAAACAGTCCGGTTCTGGCCACCGTATCACAGTAGCGTTGTATTTGTAAGGCACATCCTTATCTGATTTATAGGGAACAGGACCTGGCAGACTAATTACCAATGGGGTAACAACTTGTTTTCTATGGTACTCCATCTCAAGATGAGCGGGTGCACAAAAACAAGGTACAATGACGTTTACCCCTTCCTCAACATAATCAACCATCAAAAGATCATTTTCGGCAAACAAATCTTTGTCTAAAGAGAAATACTCATTCGCGGAGGCATACTCTTCCTCTGACTCTTCTTCCATCAAACAAACTTCAACCATATCAATCTCATGATAATCAT
Organism: Vicia faba; assembly: GCA_948472305.1. Lineage (NCBI taxonomy): Eukaryota > Viridiplantae > Streptophyta > Magnoliopsida > Fabales > Fabaceae > Vicia > Vicia faba. The sequence continues at coordinate 1,110,562,226 of OX451738.1, forward strand.
CTCTCTGACCTGTGATCTTGATAGTTCCGTTGTCTAACAGTAATTAAACACCCTCTCTCACAATAGAACATCCTCGGAGGTCTCGACAGCAAACTATGCAAGATCCATATTGGTGTTCCACCTGACCAGCAATACGGCAGAAGGTAGCATGCAACTGCACAAGATCCTTATTCAAATGTTTCACATAAAAAATTATGAATTCACCCGGACATCCAGAAACCATATTCACTTCCTCTTCATATTCTGCCCTAGGCCTGATTATATGGATTAAACCTTCATCCATCATCTCCTCTAAATCATCCTTTATCTTCTTGCAACCCTGTATGTATATACTGCAAACAACACAACCGGCAAGGTCATGCGTATAATAACTGAATTCACAGAGGTCTGCGTGCATCTTCACCAAATCTCCTCTAACCAGATTAATGTCAAAAATATAGAAGTCGCCTGGACAACCGGCCACCATATTTACAGCATTCACCCCACCGTGTTTGGGTAGAGGATTGTCTTTCACATTAGGTCCCATGTATTTGAAAGATAGAATTCCAAACTTCACCAACCTTTGCACTTCAGTCCTCAAAGGATAACAATTTTCAACACATAATGCCCTGGTGCTCCCTGACAAAAGGCATACGTCTGGTCTGCTTTGTAATACCAAGGTAATGGTGATGGTATGGCGGGAGGTGGTCGTGTCTGGACCAACTTCTTATGAATCAATGCTGGTAGTAGCTCTTCATAGCTCATGGGAATAGGGTCATAGTTCTCCCTTCTCTGATTATTCCCTTGGTTTCCCTGCTGGGACTGTCTTTGATAAGCAACGGTAGTCGGAGCGAAATTCATAACAGGAGTAACTGAGGCAACTTGCTGGTGACGCTGATGATTCCTTCTAGGAGCGTTCACTCTCCTCTCTAGTATGACAACATTTGTATCCCCCTCTTTCTTCTTTGTAAACCCATAAGCTAGCTTTTTCAAACCTTCAGATCCTTCACCCTTTATCAAACGACCTTCTCTTACCGCCTCTTCTAGGAGGACACCCATTCCTACCGTCTCTGTAAAATCACATAGGGAACTTGCTACCATTCTTTCGTAGTAGAAAGCGCCTAGCGTCTTCAAAAAAATCTTAGTCATTTCCTTCTCCTCCATGGGAGGAATCACTTGTGCAGCCACTTCGCGCCATCTCTGTGCATACTCTTTGAACAATTCTGTGTCTTTCTGAACCATGGCCCTAAGCTGGTCACGGTCGGGTGCCATGTCCATATTGTACTTGTATTGTTTAATGAATGCTTCTCCCAAATCATTAAAAGTATGGATGTTGGCGCTGTCTAAACTCATGTACCATTTCAACGCTGCACCGATCAGACTATCCTGGAAAAAGTGAATCAGCAGACGCTGATCATCGGTGTGGGTAGACATTCTCCTCACGTACATCACCAAGTGGGCACTAGGGTAAGTGTTTCCCTTGTACTTCTCGAACTCCGAGACCTTGAACTTAGCAGGTACTTTAACATTCGGGACCAAACACAGCTCATTCACATTCTGCCCAAATAGCTCTTTTCCCCTAAGAGCTTTCATCTCTCTTTGCATTCTATCAAACTGCTCTTGGAAATCATCCATTATGTCATAAAGACCCAAGTCTTCACTCGGCGGAGGGAAAGGACGACACACATCTTCATTAACAAACGAAACTAAATTCACCGAAGGAGGTGCAGCAGGAACAGTATGTACCACAAGAGGTACTGGAGTAACAGCAGTTTGGACCATTGGAGCATCTTGTGGGCCCAAATTGAAACCTTCAGGTGTAAAATTCTCTGGCATTCCCCACAGATAACCCTGAGGCATACGGTTTTGAACAACAGCCGAAGTTGCAGATACAGGAACAGTAGGAACTTCAGCATTTGACCTTGTTGGTTGAGGTTGAACACTCGGTGGCTGATTCTGAGAAACCACCAGAGCTTTCATCAGAGTAGTCAAGTTGGCCAAGCCAGCTTTCAAAGCAGAAACTTCTTCGCGTAGCTCGCAATTCTCCTGTTCCAAGTTGTCCATCTTCTTTTTGAAGTTAGCCTGAGTGTTGCAGTGATGAGTCAGCTTGCTGAACGAAGTAAAGAAGCTGGGTAAGGCACCTGGATATACATAATAAATGCAAGAAATATGTGCAATATGATGCATGACATGCAATGCACATGATTATTTTTACTTTATTATTTAATATTTCAAGGGATTTAAGATTTATAGACATATTGCAAACATCAAAGTAATAAAGCTTTTGAAATACTGAAATTTTTTATTATAGTAACTTCAAAATGGATTACAAGTTTCAATGATCCCAAGTACAATATGAAAATACAATCTAAAATCCTGAGGAAAAGAACTGATGGAGATCAATTTGTACACTGGCGCTTCCCTGTGAGCCTAACAATCTGAGCCCTCAACCTCTGGTTTTCTTCCACATGTCTGATGGAAACCTCCTTCCAATCATCTGAATCAGGAAGTGAGTAATCAACACCTTTTTGAGGCTTAAGGGAAAATAAATCCCCTTGCCTCTCCATAGACTCTACCGCTCAACTCTCAAGGATCTCGATCAAATCGTCTTTCTCCTTCGGGTCTGCTCTGTAGGAAATCTCTAAAGTCTGGAACTTGTTCTTCCAAGCATCTCTTTCCTGTTGCATCCTGACCAAAGCAAGCTGCAACTCTTTTAGATCATCTAATAATGGAGGAGTGGTCTTCACAAATAGACCAGACATGGGTGTCTCCCGAGTATATGGCATCTTCAACTGAATGGCTCTCGATCGGACCCACTGAAGGTATGGCTCCAAAGAAACAACACCCCTAGGTCCCAAATCCTTCCTACTCTTCTTATGAATGTGACGCCAGGCCTTCACAATCTGCTCCCTTGCTTCCCTGTGGTCTTCTCCTTCCTTCAGAATGAAACTACTCAAATGAATACTGTTTGGTTTATCCCTCATCGGATAACCAAGCTGCTGCCGTGCAAGAATATGGTTATAGTTAATTCCTCCCTTTGTACCAAGAAGAGGTACATTAGGGAAACTACCACAAATGTCAATAATCTTTACATCCTGATAAGCTCGATGATACCAATCAATATCCGAGTGAGCAAGTGCCATGATCTTAGGAGCCCAACGGGGTTCCTTCTTGACATCCCAAAAAGCATCAGACTGAGGCATATGAGAGATGAACCACCGGTACAACAGAGGCGTGCAACAGATAATCATTCCCCCATGATAAGAACTCTGGAGATGAACAGAGTAATAAACATCACCCAACAGTGTAGGAACCGGGTTTCCAATCATGAAAATCCTGATGGTGTTAATGTCGACAAACTTGTCCACATTAGGTAATAAGAATAATCCATAAGCAAGTAAAGCAAAGATGGCCTCGAAAGCAACCGTACTCTTCATCCTGGCAAAGTAACGAGCTTTCTCCAAAAAGAACTGAGCTGGTAATCCTCTAATCCCTTCTTTGGTAGTCATATGGGCTTCCACCTCAGACTTTCCCAGATGAATCAAAGCAGCTATCTCATGTGGTTTTGGCTCACCCTCCAAACCAGTAAAAGGAAAACGATCGGTAACAGGTAAATCCAATAGATAGGAATACTCCTCCAGTGTAGGCATCAACTGATAATCGGGAAAAGTAAAGCAATGATACACCAGATCATAGAACTGGATCAAGGTCGAGAGAATACCCTCCTTCATCTTCAGTTTCATGAGAGGAATAATGGATCCATACTTCTCCCAAAAGTCTGCAGGACACTCGATCTCTAGAATTAGACTGATCAACTCATCTATCTTGGGATCTTTGAAATTGTATTTCTCGGTCTTTCTCTTTCCAGAATCCATGGTTAACAGTACCTGAGATATTCACAAATAGTCAACCTTTAAATCCGTTGAAATATTGTTTTCTTCAAAATATGCTTATGAGTGCATGGATGCATGATGCAACAATCACACACAAGATCACATATATAGGGTTCATAGGTTCAACGTCACGAGCATGAGGTCGAAGGTACTACCCATAAGGTGTTGGTCTAAGAGTTATCACCTGCCAAACAAGGTTCTAGAGGTTCCCAGAGTCTACATCCTTCCTTCAGATATTACCAACTTCCTGATTAACTCGGTAATTAGTAATATTCTCAAGAAAGACTCGTCCGAGCGTAGTATCGCATGACAACTATTTCCGGATTACTCCGTCATAGCTTCCGCACTACACCTAAAATTCCAAGATGGGTTTGGTATTCTACGGTCCTCAGCTTCAGCAGGCTCCCAGGTCGAAAGTAGTATGTCTTCCCGATTACTCGTTAAACAACACTACAGTCAACGGGGCCTCCACTGAGTGGGGGATCTCATGCCTCCCTTTTTGGGATTACTCCTTTAAAGTTAACATGACTATACCTCCCGTCCTATCTTAAAGTTTACCCAAGTTCGTGTATAGAACTTATGAGTAATCACAAAACACCCTTAAAACCAGGAAAATCCAAACAAACATATATACAAAATATAAAACATAAACAACAATAGCACTTATACAGATATAAACAAAGATAGGCTCAACCAACTTAGGGAGGGACCAGCAAGAGGTCAATCTTTCCCCAGTGAAGTTGCCATTTTTCTGTAGCGGGAGAAATGTTCAATACTAAGCCATTGGATTGACTAGATTTTATACAAATTAAAGTAAAAATTGCCACCGCGCTTTATTGTTTCCAAAGGAATGGGAAAAGAGCGAATAACCCAAAAAGAGGGGGAAAGATTCAAGGTAAGGGGGTTGGTTATGCAAAGGGAAGGTATTAGAACCCTAAACATCTATGGTACTCCGCAGGAACCTCTTTGTAAAATATGTATATTTTGGCTATAAAAATGTGTTATATATAAAATGGATGGTGGAGGTGAGAAAAGAAATATATTTTTTATGATTTTTGCACCCGCCGCGGTTGCGAACCTTTAGTGCCTACGTACCACCTTTCGTGCAATAGGGGATCATGGTATACGTAGTTCCTCTTTTAAAAGTTTGAAACACAAGTGTGTTGGCTAATTTTAAGAGATAAGATATCATCGTCATTGTCCGCGTGGAAAACATACTTACTATCCACAATCATGAGAAAGGAGAATTTACATCATCTTAAAGTGGAGGATATGGCTTGGATTTTAAAATCAACAATGCCTCACTCAACACCCAAGTGGAAAGTATCTCTCTTCACTACATATTGTAGAAGTATAGTTGTTTGCATCACTACAAGGATTGACAAGAGTCTAACCTTTTGAGAAAAGTTTAAAGATAAAAACCAAAGTGGCAAAATGGTTTGAAATGAGATTAATTGACTTTTAGTCTTCTCACAAAAATGTCAAGGTATTATTAAATTGATTGGAGTTCATTTATGAAAATATTTTGAAAATGCATGGACCTAAGTCCAAGTTTATTATGAAAGTGGTTTAAGTTTCAAAACAAGAAGAGTTTTCAAAAGGAGGGAGAAAATTTTTGAAATTAAAGAAGATGGGAGGAGAAGAAGAGGCTATCCTAAAGCATAAGGTAAAAGCTAAGGATAAGAACCATATAACCAACAAGAAGCCAGAACTTGACATTATGAGCCAAGATATAATTCTCATTCTTTGGATTGAAACCAAGCAAGCAAAGATACTAGACCTCTTCAAATGTATTAAGTCTTCACAAAAATTGGGCAGAGTAACGGCTGTATACGAGTGAATTCCAGATTACAAACAAAGGATGTAATCACAAAAACCTGCACACAAAAACAAACAAGTAACCCAATGTCTTGAGGTAAACCTCAAGAGCTCCAGACAAAATAATCAGATAAGATCACAAGGTCTCCAAGATAGGCCAAGGTTTCTAATCCTAAGTCCAAGAAAAAGTCCCATGCTCCATAATTCCAAGGATAGTAACCAAATAGTCCAAGTACCATTAAGAGTTTTTTAGGGTTTATGTTGATTATTAAGTATCTTAGGAAAAGAAAAAGAATAGCTCAAGTGAGAAAAATAAAAATGGCAAGAAGATAAATGCTCAAATGAGCAAAGATAAAAATGGCATGAAATGAAAAATGCTAAAAAATAAATAGTACATAAAGCATAAAAAGAATAAAAGCATAAGATAAAACAAGTCAATAATTAGTGGTTAGTTAGATGACCATCTTGAAACTTGCATTTGGAACTCATTAGAGGATTGGTAGAACCAAAGCCTCTACACAACAAGTTGCATTTGCTTTTTGTCAAGTATATCATCCATTTAGAATTCTCATAAGTACCATTTAATGATCAACGATGTTTAAGTGATCCGCGTTGACCAAAGTTGTTGTAGATCCATTAGAGGATTGGTAGAACCAAAGCCTCCACACAAGGAATCTCAAGGTTATTGGATCAAAGAGATCAAATTAACATACTTGGGCTTGCAATCATAAGTTTAGGCCACGAATGATCATTTATTCGAATCGGGACAAAATTTAGCGCTATGTTAAGCAATCGTAAGTGGACTTATATAGAAGTCTCACCTATTTTGAGGCCGGTTAATAGCAATCTATGCACCATTTATTTTGAGACATGATATAGAGATCATGCTCCGACAACATTTAGTGCAATGAGAAGGGGATGAGATAAAGAGGATTAGGGCAAAAGATAAATAAACCACTTTTGAATTAAAAATTTAATCAAACTATTATTAAAATCATTCATCCATTTTTGTGGAGTTAAACTCAACACCATGGATCCAATGATGTTAATAAAGCCATGATAAAAAAAAATCAACCCAAGACAACCAGAAAATAATCACAAAATAATAATATAATTAATATATACATTAAAAGGTTTAAAAATGTTTAAAAAATGGAAAATAATGAGGAAAATATCAATTATATTCAAATTAATCAAGAAATGAAAAATAAAACCATAGAAAAATCAGAAAAGAGGCCAATTAATTTTATAAAAAATTTTGGTAATTTTTAAAAGTCAGAAACTATTTTTAAAAATTAAAATAAATGGGTAAAATAAACAAAAATAGTAAAAAAAAATAGTAAAGTCAGAAACAAAAATAAAATAAGGTCACCAATATTTGTCACAATATCATTAGATCATTCCATAATTTTTTCAGAATTTAAAAATGTATAAAAGTATTTTTAAACATTTTAAACAAATCAAATAAGTGTAAAATTCATAAAAAATACCAAAACACAAAATTAAATTGTGAAAAAATAAAAATCAGAAAGAGAATAATCAAAAATATTTTTCATAATTTTTTCAGATTTTTTTGGACTAAAAATGAATTTTCTATAATTTTTTGAAATTTAAAACAATTAAAATATAAAAATCATAAGAAAAAAAATAAAAGTAAAAGATGTGGACCATTGGATGAGAGTCAAAACGCGTTAGTAATCAAATCCAAGGGATCTGACGCACTGTGCATATCATGGTCTTTAATGAATAATGTACAGAATCAATAATAAATCAGATTTTGAAAAACACAAATGGCACGCCATCATTGGTTGGAAGATGACACATAGGTCATCTTCAACCTCCAGCCAACGTGATTTGAAGGTCTCTCAAACTGTAAAATCAGAAGCTCAGACCTATGCCAATCGCTTCGTCTCTTCAAGGCGAAAACAACCACACCCTCGTGCCAAATTTATATAAACTGTAGCTCAAGCAATTTGGAAAGAAAGTTTTGAAAAGGGATTTGAAAATTCATGGTCAAAACGTGTTTCCAGTGAACTGTAAGTGTTGCGACTAGAACCAGGGCAATAAGAGAAACACAATGATATTAGAGTTTTGAAGAATTGATGAAGGAATCTACCTATTAAAGTTGAGTTGCAGAGCTCCGAAACTGAACTTCTATGGAACAGTATAGGGCACGATTCTTGAATGTAATTATATGGTTAGCTTCAAAGAAGATCAAGGAAGGTGAATTGAGAGAAAAAATGGATTGAAAAAGGATGGAGAATAGATTTCGAAGTTGTTGAATTCTAGGTTGTGAAGCAAGTTTGGCAGGGTGATTCTGGCTATCTAAGCTTGGGAAATTGAATGGGGGATGACCCTCTATTTATAGGGAAGCAAAAGGGATCAAAAGGAATAGCAAATGATGCGTTTTGGAGGGAATTCGTGTGGGTTTGCATCATGAAGAAAGTGTGACTTAAACTTGATCAAAACTCAGCCAAATCGTGTGTTTCATGATACTAATCACTTTTGGCAAGTTGCTAAACATGATTAGAACCAAAACCGCGTGGAAATCTTGTGATTAGAAGCCAAAACAAAGATTTCAAAATCCTGACTTTGTGAAAATTTCAGTTTCAAACTACCCAATTCAAATCCATGGAATTTCCACCTCAAGGGGTCTTAGGGCATAATTCTTGATGCTTTGGAAATATGAGGTTACAAGCTTTGCAATGGAAAAATAATGGAATCAAATGGATGCTTGAGCTGAAAGTTACATGGAGTCAAAGTTGAAGAAAAAGAGTTGACTTTCCATACTTAGAAATATTTCAAATTCTTTTTTTAAAAATGACCTGTAATTTTTTGTATCCAAACATGGCCTTCCACTTAGAATTTGCTCTTGACCAAAAAAGATGGAATGAAGTAGATATCTTGAATGACATTTTGCAATTTGAACCACTCAAAATCTCCAAAATTGAGCAAGTTATGACTTGTTGAAGTTGGCCAAAAATCATGAAATGTCATATAATCTTTTGCATTATTAAGGTAACTTCCATCCATTTTCTTACTTGGCACATAAAATAAGGCATGAAGTACACATCCTTAAGATCATCATGGAAAAATAATGGGCTCAAGGTGATAAAAATTGACCAAGTTATTACCATTTGAAATCACATATGGAAAATTGGGGATTCATCTCGATGACTTGTAATCTTTCTTCTCCAGCAAGTTCCTTCCACATGAAAACTCCTTGGAACTTTTGAAGTGATTTGTTGGTAACTATTTGAAGAGAATGATGTTTTTGGAATCACTCAAAAATACCAAAAGATGAGCAAGATATTCTCCTTTGAAGTTTAAAACCCTAGCCTCTAGATCAAGAGAATGCTTTGAGGAACTTTGACAAGTTTGAACAAACTTCTTGTGCCGATATTCTTACTTTATGAATAAAGATTGTTGAGGATGATGATGAGGACTCATATCCACCAAAACCACTTTCATATCTTGAAATTAGAGAGAAATATGCTCTTGTGACCAATAGGAACAAGACCTTGTCCAATCATGACAACTTCTTCCCTTAACCCTTTGTATTTTTGAATCAATTTTGATAACTTTGAGATATGTTGAACCAAAATAAACCTTGTCATGCCATTTCTTCCACAATCACTCCAATAGTGAAGTTTTAATTTCTCAAGCTATTGACTAGGGAATGGAAATAAACTCATGAACCCATGAAGCAACTTGCTAAACCTCATGGCCTTTACCTACATTATTAACAAGTAAGACAAACCAATATTGCATTTTATTAATTAGAGAGAAAATCAAAGCAAAATATTCATGATCAAAAAAGAAAACAAGTCAAGGTGCTTGGTAACCCCTCAAAAGAGCAAGGCTAAAGATAGGGAGAAGAACCAAAAACCCTAATGTGATCTTGTTGTGATTAAAACAATATGGTATGATGCAAGAATCTTAGGGGCAAAAATTGGGGTACAACACCAGCGCGCTGCCTTTTGTTATTTTTTCATATTTTTACACTTTTTTGGTGTCTTTCTTTGCAGCGCCTGGGCACAACATTGGGCCTTCTTCATTTTTTGCTAACCTTCCCCTCTGACGTACTTCAACACCCCGTGGCCCAATTTCATTTTTATTTTCTTTTTCTTATTTTATTTTATTTCTTTTTCCTTTATTATTATTATTAGTATTATTATTAATATTATTTTTTATTGTTATTAATAAAAATCCAAAAAAATATTTTATTTATTATTTTTACATTTATTTAGTTTATTTATTTATAAAACTAAAAGAACAAAAACATTTTCTTAATAAATGAATTCCTTTCTTAAATAATTAATATTTAAGTTTAATTATTATATTATTTTCTTGTAAAATAAAATTAATTTAGAACTTAGGTTTATTTTAATTAATTAATTTTTCTATTATTTCTATTATTTAAAACCTTTTCATAAAAAAACCTAGAAAATCATTTTTAACTTTTTTTTCTTTGTTAATTAATTTAGGTTTTAATTTTAGTTAATTTTTAATTAATCATTTTAATTAGGTCAGGATTAAACCCTTTCATAAAACCAAACAAAAATCTATTTCTTTTGTTCATTTATATTCTTGAATATTTATTCATTTTTGGTACAATGTTCAATATGGTTGTAATAATTATTTAGATTTAATTTTATTGCAATTTCCCCCATTTGTAAATTTGTACACCTCCTCCCCTAATGATGTAATAGCTTAGTATTTTTATTTTCCACAATTTAATGTTTTATATACAAAATGCTAGTAATTAGGGTTTGTATGGGAAGATAAAATTAATGCTTAGAAAACCCTAATTCAAAGACAAAACAATGCATGTAAATTAATACACTTGCACACTTACACCCTTAGGGTAAAACCACTTTGTTGCCTTGAAAAAATGGCCATGTTATGCATGTGAGGTATCTTAGCAAAAAAAAATCAAAATACAAGATCATAGTCCCTCGATGACGCTATCAAAGTTGCCTTTCAAAAATGATCTTAGTCCCTTAAAGAAAATGCTAAGATATCTTACAACATTGCTAATCATGGTTATACGATGACCCATGTCCGTCCCTTTTACATCCAAAGATAGGGTTACTTACCAAATCAATGGAAAGATAACAATGTCAAAGGAAAGAGGGAATAAACAAGAAATACTTTTGAGTAGGTAGAATGTTCCTAGTTGCTTGCTCATTTTCAAACCAAAATATCCTTGCTATTTTCAAAACAAACACCAACACTTTCAAAACATATTTCAAAACTTGAAACATTTTCAAAAGACAAACACTTTGTACACGTTCTTATAGAAACGAGAGTCATTACAAAGAAGACACCTTTTCAAAATCGCTTTCAAAAACACAAATACCTCTTTGAATTATTTTTTGAAACAAACACTTTGTACGCGTTCTTATAGAAAAGAGAACCATTACAAAGAAATTTTCAAAATACTTTCAAAACCCACCACACAAAGCACATTTTCAAACAAAAGCAGGTGATCTAGCAAGTAACTAAGAGCCTGTAGATAACTATGGATGAAAAGGATGCTAATACCTTCCTTTTTCATAATCTACCCCCCGAACTCAAGAAATAATCTCAAAGGTCTTTCCTGTTCTTTTCAACCTTTTCTTTTGGACAAAAGAAAAGTCGGTGGCGGCTCTTGCTAACCGCAACATTTCGACCAAATGCAAAACAACCAAGTCAGTTCTCCCACCGCGTTACAGAATTGGCGACTCTGCTGGGGAAATGTTAAAAAAGTGAGGTTACCTTAGGGCTAGATCACATTTACATGCTTTCCTTGTTTGACTTGCATGCTTTACATTATGGTTCCTTGTTTGGGTTTGCTTTGATCCTACACCCATATTTGGGACACCTTTTAGTAAGTAGCAATAAACTGTGAGGGAACTGTGCAGGGTATACCGACACAGTTGAAACAGTAGCTACGTTGATGCGATACTTTGGTGTATACCGATATCCCTTGAGTAATCAAGGATAATACGGGGCCGCTGCGTGGTATCATAAAGCGTCAACTGACCTTAGCACCTTAATTGACCAACTTGGCTTTTAGGACGTAGTGAGATAGTCGTCTTCGGTGTAAACCCAAAATCGGTTGATACTCGGTGCTAAACTCATTGAGGTTTAACCCTTGAGTTTTGTTTGGTGGAAAGTCAATTGTCTATCAGAACGATATTTGGGGGAAAGACCGGTGATATTGAGATCCCTTAGAACCCGGTTACTGTATTTAGGACAGGTTGAGCCAACCAACTTCAAGAGGGTATCACCTTAAAATCCATACAATCCTTATACCTAAGGTCTCTGAGATTTTCTTGTGTTTGCTATATCTGCTATATCTGAGCATAATCATGACATCATACCATAGCATGTCATACTAACCATTTCAAGGATTCTTAGGGTTTATTTTTGTCTTGTTTTGTAGGACATGGCTCTCGCCCGCAGATTCACTATCCAAGTCAGTCTGGTAAAAGTACCTCCTCGGCTTAAGGATTTGGTATCAAGGGTTACCGAAAGCTCTCCATTCACTGAAATACATGGTTAACTTCTCAGCTTGGTCACCTCAAACCCTGATGAAGAAATGTTAAAAGTGCTCTTTCAATTCTTTGACCCTCTACATCACTGCTTCACTTTTTCGGATTACCAGTTAGTGCCTACTATGGAGGGCTTTTCTCTGCTGTTGGGGGTGCCTATCCTTAACGAGGCACCTTTAAATGGTATGTGTTGTACCCCAAAATTTTCCCTCTCATTTCTCAAGGGATTCATCCTGGACTCTCAGTTTTGCCTCTATCAAGTTCCAAGTCTTGGATCATCATTTTTCAAGGAAATCATCCATAAGGGCAAAATGGTCAAAAGTATACTGAAAAAGTCAAACTTTGACTTTTAAATCAAAATCAAGTTCAAAGAATCACATTTCATTAAGGCATGAAATTGGTTCGTCAAAAATCAGAAGTCAAAAGTTACTCTGAAAAAATCAAATTTTCTAAACATTTAGAAAGTCATCTAATTGTCTAGAGAATATGATACTTCAGAACTTCTGAGCCAGCCTCTATGCAAATGCTGTCAGAAGTTGCAAACACGGTTCAGAACATAACGCTACAATCAGAACATGCAGAAGCGTTTCTCTTTGGTCAGAACATAAAGCTTCAGTCAGAACATGATTCTTCAGCATATGGAGGCTATGTTCAACGCTCTGGTCAGAAGATGCCCCTTCAGCGTTTGAAGGTTATGTTTCTAATCTTTTGCAATCAGAACATCACCAAATCCCAAACCTTAACCTGCTGCCCTGCTATGGCACAATCCTGCAACCAGCTGCCACAACACTCCAAGGTGCTGCTGATCCAGTCCACGCCTGCATTTTTCTTGCACCAAATTAGCCTACAAAAACTGTGATTTAAAAACAAAGGGACAGTATGCCAAAAATGTTTAAAAACTCATTTGTTTTTCCCCCCAAAACCACAACAAATCCATCTATAAATAGTTTGTTCCATCACACGTTCAAGGGTTTTTTTTTGGAGAGAGAGAATCACCAAAAGAAAGAAAAAGGCCTTGAATCTTTGAAAAATTCCAATAATCCAAAAAGCTGTAAACACCAAAATACCAAAACCTTAGCATTTGATGCTAGCATCAAAACACCATTGTTCCTTGACTAAAACCATCCCCACGGTTGTTGATTCATATACTAGAAGCTATTTCAACTTTTGTATTCATATTACCATACACTCTCCATTCACCTCCACCTCAAAGAAGTCAGAGTATCACCTCTTGGCTGTTCCAGAAGTTGAAAACCTCCATCCTGTTGAGTACGTGAAGAAGTTGCTCAGAACATCACCAGAGTCCAACACCAACCTCCAGTTTATAGAATCTGTTCCAGCTGCAAGGTAAGCTTCTACTGAATCTTATCACGTTGCTTAATCATTATCAGATTTGCATGTTCAAAAAATACAATGTAGATATCATGCTTCTGACGTTATACATATTCTGAGGTTTCACGTATTTGCTTGCCTAAGTATGGAATAAATCAGTTTCAGAACTTCTGAAAGAAATTAGAACTCAGAACTAGGATTAACAGATTCACACTTGCCTCTGATTTATGGTTCTGATATTTCTTGTTTCTGAAATTCTATGAAACATGCCTTAACTGTCATGTGCACATCTTCTGTTTTATGGAGAAATGACCAAATGCATATGTTCTGACTACCATGAAGAGAGAGACTAAGTTCTGCCAGTGATATCAGAACCTCTGAGATCTACTTTGTTGCCGGTGGTATCAGAACTTCTGAAACCTGCTCTGTTGCCGGTGTACTCAGAACTTCTGACTCTGCTTATTTTTTTTACTAACAGGAATTCTATTTTGCAGTGTTCCAGAGTCAGAACTTCTGACCTCCCTTAATCAGCAACACGCTGATTCTATTTTTACTTTTTTCTAACTATTTTTGCTATCACTTTCTATTTCATTAATCAACAAACACCAAAAACATTTTTTTCCATGCTTTGCTCTATTTCTTAAAAGAAAAGACCAAAAATATTTTCTTAAGCAAACTTATTTCTTTTCTTAAATAAATAAGTAATTTCGTTTCTTGCGCATTCTGATCCATCCGATATGGTTGTAATAATAACTTAGGATTTAATCTTACTTGCAACCCCCATTCATAAATATGTACCCCCATCCCCCTAAAGCGATGTAATAGCTTAGATTTTTTTTTTTTTTTGCATTTTATTTGATTTTCATATATTGCTAGTAAATAGGATGTATGGCAAGACATGAAAACAACAAAATAAACAATCCTAATCAAGGTTAAAATGCATGCAATCAAACACACTATTCACACATGCACCCTTAGGGTAATCCCATTTCGCTGCCTATCGGAAAAATAGTCATGTCCCTCGAACATGGGTGTTTTAGCAAAAACCCTCGATAAAAGATCGTAGTCCCTCGACGACCCTCGATGTTGCCTTTGGTAAACGATCTAGTCCCTAAAATTACATTGCTAAAACGTTTCATGAGTTGCCTTCTATGACTATACAAACATCCCTACACCCGTCCTTTCACATCCAACGATGAGGCTTCCTACCAAATCAGTGGTAAGATAGCCACATCCAAAGGAGAAGGAAAAGCGCGCTTAAGACCTTTCGAGTAGGTAGGTTCGCACTTAATTGCTCGCTTGCTCAAAACCAATCATTTTATACACCAACACTCTCATTTTGAAACATTTTTAAAAAGACAAACACTTTGTACGCGCTCTTATAGAGACGAGAGCCATCACAAAGAAAACCCTTTTAAAATACTTTCAAAAACCACACATAAAAACACATTCCACAAACACATGTTTGAACTATTTTCGAAAATAACACTTTGTATACATTCTTATAGAAACGAGAATCATTACAAAGTTACATTTTTTTTAAAATAGTTTCAAAAACCACACCACAAGCACATTCAAACAAAAGCAAGTGATCTAGCAAGTAACTAAGAGCCCATGGAAAACCATGGATGAAAAGGATGCTAATACCTTCCCTTTTCATAATCTACCCCCCGAACTCAAAAACATCTCTAAAGGTCTTTCCTGTGCTTTTTCACCTTTCCTTTTGGATAAAAGAAAAGTCGGTGGCGACTCTTGCTAAACCGCAACATTTGCGAACACAAATGCAAAACCATCAACTCAGTTCTCCCACTGTATCACAGAACTGGCGACTCTGCTGGGGAATATATCTTAAAAGTGGGGTTACCTTAGGGTTAGATCACATCTACTTGCTTTCATTGTTTGATTTGTATACTTTACATTTGGTTCTCTGTTTGGGCTTGCTTTGATCCTCCACCCGGATCTGGGACACCTTTTTAGGTAAGTAGCAATAGATTGTGGAAACTGTACGGCATAGACCGATATGGTTGAAATAATGGCTATATTAGTGTGACGCATTTGTGGGTACGGGTATCACTTGTGGTGAATCGAGGAGAATACGTGGCCGCTGAGTGGTGTCATGAAGCACTAACGGACTTTAGAACCCTAATTGAACAAACTTGGCCATTAGGACGTAGTGAGATAGCCGGTTTCGGTGTAGAGCTGAAAATTGGTTGATACTCGATACTACACTCATTGAGGCTAGACTTTTGGGATATCTCGGCCGTAAGAAAAGATTGATTATGCTGAGACAACGCCCAAGAGAAAGGTCGGTGATATTGAGATCCTTTAGAACCCGATCACTATTACTAGGACAGGTTTGAGCCCACTAAACTTCGAAAGGGTACTTACCTATAAAGCCTCATGCAAGCCTAAAACATAGGGATTTGTTTGCTTTGTGTGTATATACTTATACATAACATCATAAACATCATAAACATCATGAGCATGCTCACTAACCATTTCAAGGATTTAGAAGTTTATCTTTGTTTTTGTTTTGTAGGTCATGAATTTTGTCCGAAGAAACACCATCTGAATCAGCTTCGTAAAAGCACACCCTTAACTTCAAGAGTTAGCCTCAAGAGTTCCCGAGGTTTCTCCTTTTACCAGGAAATACAGTCGAATCCTCAGTTTGGCTACATCCAGTTTCCAAGAAGAGATGATGTGTGTACTGTTCCAATTCTTTGATCCCGTGCATCATTATTTCACTTTCCCAGACTATCAGTTGGTACCTAAACTGGAAGAGTTCTCTATGCTCTTAGGGGTGCCCGTGCTTGATCAGATACCATTCACCGGTCTAGCAGAGATTCCAGAACCTAAGGTCATCGCCAAAGCTTTGCATCTAAAGAGAGCAGACATCATAGCCAATTGGGAGACAAGAAGTGGGGTCAAAGTTTTCCTAGCCAAGTTTCTATTGGAGAAGGCTCGTTCATTCTGGGACGACATGGATTTCCAAGATTTTGAAGACATCCTGGCCCTTCTCATTTATGGTTTGGTTCTGTTCCCCAATTCGGACCAATTCATAGACGTTAACACCATCAAAGTCTTTCTCTCTCGCAATCCTATACCTACCTTACTAGGGGACATCTTGCATTGCCTTCATACCCGCACCATGAAGAAAAGAGGTACCCTTTTGTGTTGTATCCCCTTACTCGCAAAATGGTTCACTTCACACCTACCTCAATCAGCATTGAAGAACGAGCAAAGACTGACTTGGTCTCAAAGGATGATGTCTCTCACCCACTCTGATATCCGTTGGTGTTCGAGATCCTTGGAAGATGCCTCTACCATTGGCCGCTGTTGGGAGTTCCCTAATCTACCTATGCTTGGTATTAGGGGGGTATCACCTACAACCCCTGCTTAGCTCTTCGATAGTTTGGATATGCCTGAAGAGACGGCCCTCGCGAGATGCTTATCCAAGGTTTGGTGTTCGACTACGACAAAGAAGACCAAGGTTACCGCCAGATGTTTACACGAGCTTGGGGGATGGTGAACAAATTGTACAGTAGGACTTTGGGACACAAAAACTCTATCCCTCTCGAACCTTACCTTAGGTGGGTGCGAGCTCATTCTCAGAGTTTTGTAATGCCTTACCCTTCCATCCACCCTGTTATCTTAGAGCCTGTTGTTGAAGGAGACGTCCCGCACACTGTCCTTCATCCTGACATGCCTACCTCTCTCGAGGATTTGCAGAAAGCTTGGGTTCAGTTGAAGGAAGAGCGATACACCTTTGAAGCCCAGTTTTACGCCAGTGAGAAGAAGGTTCTAGAGCTTACCAAACTTCTTCATGAAGATAAAAACCTGAATGCCTACATTACTCCAAAGAGGATGCGGTCGACCTTCTTGTCTTAGGAGTTTTTGTTGTATTTTGTTTCTTTCATTGTAAGCCCAAAGAGGCATGATGTATTCAAACTTGGTTTTATTAATATAATGTGTGTTCTTTTTGGTTTGAACGAATTTAGATCTCTAAATTTCCTTGAAATCATTTGCATATTGCATCTTCATCCATCATAACATCATACAGGTTTCTCATAACAGGTCTCCTTATCCTTCTACTGTTTATTTCAGTAAGATGGATGTTGAACAGACTGTGAAAGATCTTCAGGCGCAGAACGCCCAGTTTCAACAGATGCTCTTAGCTCTGACAAAAGGACAAGAGGAGTTGAAGACTCTACTGGCCAAAGAGAAGAAGAAAAAAGTGAAGAAACCAACCGGTGTTGTGATCATGGGAAGAAGGTTTAATGGACAAGCCAGACGAACTTTGGACTTCGCAACATCATCGGGTGAAGGAGATAATCAAGGAGACGGGACCCAGGAAGTGAACAACGACCCAGCATCCGAGGAAGAGGAAGAGCCTGATTACTCTGAGGAGCAATATCCTCCTGCTGATGATGAATACAAACAACTAGAGGATCGTTTGAATTCTATGGAGATTTAGAGGGTACCCGGATTGGATTTTGAGGAATTAGGACTTATCTCAGGGGTTGTCATCCCACAGAAATTCAAGGTCCCCACTTTCGCCAAATACGATGGTGTCTCTTGCCCAACGCTACATCTAAGGTCATACGACTGATAAGAATCTATGGGTGCATTTTGAAGATGTGAAAAACACAAGAAGGGGGGTTGAATTGTAAAACTTGAAATCAAATGCAGACAACATGTTATTTTTATCCTGGTTCGTTTGATCTCAAACTACTCCAGTCCACCCGTCAAGGTGATTTCGCCTCTCTCCAACGAGGTCTTAATTCACTATATTCAACTGAATACACAACAGCTTTAACAACTGTTAAAGCCTTCTTGAGTCTAACCACAGACCGGTTTATCTCAAGGAAATTCTTTTACAGATAAATGAACAAATGTGTGTTTGATGTTTTCAAGGAAAAACTATATATCACAACTGTGATAATACACAATATAAAGCTTAGATGAAACTAGATTGCTAGAGCTATAGAGTAAGCGAGGTTGAATGCTTTAGCAAAAGTGAGAGTGTGCTTGAGGATGATTAGCTTAGGCGTGTATATGCGTGTAGAGTATTAGCCATTTCTTTTCTCACTGATTTGTTTAAATAGCCTTGGAATAGATACTTTGCTGTCCATAAATCCATTTCAATGCTCATAACGTTCTTTCCTTTTTGAGAAGATCTTTGTCTTGGAATAAAGTCGTTGGTAATTAATCTGCCTTGAATGCAGTAACGTTAACACTTTAGAGTGTTCTGCTAATGATAATCAGAGTGTTCTTGGCTTTAGCTTATTCTGGCGTTTCTGAGTGCTGATGATGTGGATAGGATCTTGATCAGAGTCAGAGTATGTTTTGTGCAGATTCTGTTCATCAGGCTTCAGCGTAGCACGTGTTTGATCTTCTGATGCTGACATATCTTCTGATGCTGATGTTGATACTGATATTCTGATGCTAATTCCATCAGAGTTTCTGTAAATACAAAACATAATTTTAAGTAGCATATATGTCTTATAAATCTTACAATTTGTTTAATCTTGTATTTTGTTATCATCAAAACTCTAACTGAGGGTTGTAGAATCAAACTATGTTCTAACAATCTCCCCCTTTTTGATGATGACAAAAACCAGATTTTTTTCAATTAAAATAAAATGATGAAAGGTATCAGAGTTTAAGGATAGAGAGGAAACGGTATCAGAGATAATCAATTAACGAATAGAAGGTATCAGTGATAAGAAGATAAGGGGTAAAAAGTGTCAGAGTAATGAAGAGAAAAACAAACTCCCCCTGAGTTGATTCCTTCCCTTTGATTTCTTGAGACCTTGAGCATCAAAACTTTATTGAACTTTCTTTTTAGCATCAGAATTTTACTTTATCAGAGTTCATCAGATTCTTGTACCTGTAAGCTTTTCAGAACAAAGAAATTCAAGTATATAGGAATGTTAGAATGTTTGAGACTTATGTCTCAGTAATCCGTTATTGAAAAATATCATTCTTTCTCCCCCTTTTTGTCAGTTATCAAAAAGCACAAATAATCAGAGTTAAAATGATCAGAGAAAAAAAACGTTTGTATTAAAACAGAAGCAATGAGTGTAGAACAAGTAAAAATATTACAGACAAACATGTAAAGAAAACAGGGAAAACATAGGAAAATTCTAAGAATAAGAAGGAAGTCGTGTGAACAGAGCTTCCAACATGCTCTTGATTTGCTCGCTGGTTTCCTGTTGCTTAGATACCATGTTTGCTATAGAATCAATCTTGATATCCTGCTTGTCCATCCTTTCATTCATCAGCATATCAGATCTCTTCAAATCCTCCAGAGTCTGCCTGTCAAGAGATGAAGCTTGAGGATCTTCAGATACAGGCTGCTTCTCAGAGCTTTCTGTAGTTTCTTCTGCTTGACCCAAGTCTTCAGCTTGAATTATCTGTTCTTCTGCAGGTTGAACTTTAGATGCTGGACGCTTTTCAGACCAAGGCGCAATGTCCAGATGGAGAACTTCTCCCTTCAGCAGCTTGCTCAGAACTGGACCTTCCATTTCCTTCAGTAGATTGCTGAAGTTCTGTTGAGCCTGTCCATATCTCTGGTCTTGCAACTTAAAGGTTTCAGCGCATACCCATCTTCTGAATTGAGTCCAAAGGAGGTCTGATACATCAGGATCAACCACTTCCAGACTTGCTTGTTTCAAAGAAGTGATCCACTTCTGCATATCTGTTTCAAAGTTCAATATGCTGGAACCAACATCTGGTTGTTTTGGTTTAGGGATGGCAATTTTGTGGTGTAAAGCAGCAAGGCGTTCAAAGACTGTTAGATCAATGACTGTCTTGTTGTGGTTTTATGTATTTTTCTTAGGTGAGGGAGTGGGAGAGTCAGAAATTACGATTGGACTTGATGGGGTGTTTGGTGGAGTTATTTCTGGTGAAGAGGGAAGTTGAGGAATATTAATAGTGGTACCACAGGGCAATTGGATGGCCAAAGGTTGTGGTTCAGGAGATTCAGAGGTTTGAGCCTCAGAGTTTTGAGTCTCAGGTTGTGGAGATTGTGCATGTTGAGGAGAGGATTGATTAATATCTTGTTGGGGAGATGAAGGTTGTGGGATTTCTGGTATTGGAGAGAGTGGAGTTTCTGGTATTGGTGAGAGGGGAGTTTCAGGTTGTGGCGAGATGGGAATTTTTGTGTTTGGATTTACTGTTTCGGGAGCGGAAGAGTGTTGTTCTATATCAGAAAGAACTTGTGCCAGTTCTGGTTCTGGTATGGTTGCGGTATTTGGATTTTGTGGTTTGGAGCGGGATCTTCTGAGGGTTAATGACTCAGAAGGGTCAAAGTCAACGTCAAAATCATCAAAGGTTTGAGGTGTTGGGATTTCAGATGGAGTTGAAATAGGGATAGATGTGGAAACAACAGTTGAATCTAAAACAATTATAGAAACAGGATTACCTCTCTTCTTTGGAGTCTGTTGAGATGATCCTTCTGTAGCAGCTTTTCTTTTCTTCGTCTTCTTCAGAACAACCTCTGGAGCCTTCTGATGAAGATCTTGAATATTCAGATTTGGTGTTGTACCATCAGCTTTACAAGCATCCAAATATCTCAGAATGATTTGAGGCTTAGAGTCAATTTCTGAGAACATAGGGAAGTCGTCCAAAGGGACTCTTCTGCTGGAGATTTCAGCAAAAGGAGGGACGTTGGGCTCCTTCTTAATGTTCTCTATCAGCTTCATTTTCTTCAGATTTTTGGCATTCAGCTGCTTGCCAACAGAAGGTTCCAGGGTGCTAATTTCTTGTGCCTCTGTCAAATGTTCAATCAGCCTATTCTCTGTCAGAATATCTGATATCAGTCTTCCCAAGGGTATCCAATCCCTTTTAGTACGTTCCTCTTCCCTTGTTTCCTTGACACTTGTTCTGAGATGGTTGAACAGAAGATGAGCTAGATTAATCTTGACCTTCTGAGAGATAAAATAGAGCAGAATCTGCTGATCTATGTTTATGTAATCAGGAGAGCTGGTAGGCTTCCTGTGGTTGAAACAGCCCAGAATGATCTTTGCCCAAATTCTGTGCTTGTCTTTCAAGTCCCTTATCTTGCTGGAGGGAAGCCCCAGCGTGAAAATTTCCCTTGCAATTAGGGCAACATCTTGACACCTTTCTGCCATATCAATGCAGCGAATACCACCTCCATTGTACCCTATCAGTCTTGCAATCAGGTCTTCAGTAATCACAATCTTCTTCCCCATGATGTAGGAAGTGACCTGATGGTTTGAGGAAGAAGCGTGAATCCAAAATTCCTTTACTAGAATAGGAAATGTTGGACCCACCAGCCTGTCAAAGTACTTTTCCCATCCTTGAGCTTGAATCTCTTCTGATAAATCAAAACCATTTTCCTTGAGACTGTTGAAGTCCACTATTATTTCAGACAGAACTTCAAGGTTCTTGATTGGAGTGAGAAGCGTTCTGAGAGGAACTTCATATTGTTCAGATGATGCATCTTTCTGGGAACCTGAAGAAGGATTGCTGGAAGAAGCCATGTTCACACGAGGTTTTTGAGAGAGATTGAAGGGTTTTCTTGAGTAAATAAGAACACAGAAAACAGAAATATTGAGAGAAAACGAAAGTAAGGGTAAAAGGTGTGAATGGTGTGAAGTGTTTAAATAGATTTCTAATTTTTTTTTGAAAACATACACGTTTAAGAGAGAGAAATAAATCATGATTATTAGTATTTATTGATAGCTGATTTTAGGGGATTCAGAAAGATACTTAAACGGTTACCCATGACATGTGTCTCAATGCATCCAATCAGCGCTTTGCCTTTTCAGGAGTGTGAACGCGTGTTCAGCCTCAGGAAACAGCTGATGACTGGATGACACTAGTTTGCTTGAGTGAACAACACATCTATTCTTGAACTGAAGCGCTCAGATCTTCATGGATAGATTCTGATACAATCTGCATTTCTAAAATTCTGAAAGAGGATTGATTAGAAGTTCACAGACAAATAAACACAATTCTGAAGGTTAATATATAAAATTAAAACAGTTTTATTCTAGACAGAGCTTCATGCTGAGATGTTTCAGAATGAAGTTGAATCTATCTTCAGAAAGTGGTTTTGTGAAAATATCAGCCCATTGATGGTCTGTGTTAATAAATTTTAGGTTTAAAATCCCTTTCTGAATATAATCCCTAATAAAATGATGTTTTATTTCTATATGCTTAGCCCTAGAATGCAAAATTTGATTTTTACTTAAGCAAATAGCAGACGTATTGTCACAGAGTATAGGAATGTTACTCTCAAATATCTGGAAGTCCTCAAGCTGACATTTCATCCAGAGCATTTGTGTGCTGCATCCAGCTGCTGCTATCTATTCAACTTCTGCTGTTGATAGAGCAATTGTGGATTGTCTTTTGCTGGACCAAGAGATCAGATTTTCTCCCAGAAACTGGAAGCTTCCAGAATTACTTTTACGTTCAACTCTGTCTCCAGCAAAGTCAGCATTACAGTATCCTACTAAGCTGTAATTACTGGATTTTCTATAAAACAAACCCATATTAGTAGTACCTTTCAGATACTTGAAAATTCGCTTAACAGCTGTTAAGTGAGATTCTCTAGGACCTGATTGGAATCTTGCACAAATGCATACACTGAATAAAATATCAGGCCTTGAAGCTGTCAGATAAAGAAGAGAACCAATCATACCTCTGTAGACCTTCTGTTCTACCTTTTTGCTTACCTCTTCTCTTTCTAGAATGCACGTGGGATGCATTGGAATCTTTGATGGCTTACATTCTGAGAGATCAAATTTCTTCAGAAGTTCTCTGACATATTTGCTCTGATGAATGTAAGTTCCTTCTGGGGTTTGATTGATCTGAATGCCCAGAAAGAATTTCAGTTCCCCCATTAGGCTCATCTCAAATTCTGCCTGTATACACTTAGCAAATTTTCTTCCCAGAGAGGGTTTAGTAGATCCAAAAATGATATCATCAACATAAATCTGACATACTAAAATTACATTCTTAACTGTCTTACAGAATAAGGCTGTGTCCACTTTCCCTCTGATGAATTCCTTTTCTAACAGGAAGTTACTCAGTCTTTCATACCAAGCTCTGGGAGCTTGTTTCAGACCATACAGTGACTTCTTTAGTTTGAAAACATATTCTGGATTTTTTGAACTTTCAAAACCAAGGGGTTGGTGCACATATACCTCTTCTTCTATATAGCCATTTAAGAATGCACTCTTAACATCCATCTGATACAGAGTGATGCCTTTATTAACAACAAAAGAAATTAAAAGTCTGATAGATTCTAACCTGGCGACTGGAGCAAAGGTTTCCGTATAGTCTATCCCCTCTTGCCGACTATAACCTTGTGCTACCAATCGTGCCTTATTTCTGATGACTTCACCTTGTTCATTCAGTTTGTTTCTGAACACCCATTTTGTTCCAATGACGTTGAATCCTTTTGGTTTGGGAACTAGATCCCATACGTCATTTCTTGTGAATTGATTCAGCTCCTCTTGCATTGCTAGAATCCAGTCATTGTCCAGAAGTGCTTCATCAACTGTTGATGGTTCAATCAGAGAGATAAGTCCCATGAGGGATTCTTCAGAGTTTCTGAAGCTGGCTCTTGTTCTGATTGGATCTTCCTTTCTTCCTAAGATTGTTTCTTCTGGGTGATCCATACTGCTTCTGGATGGTCTTTTCTAAGGTAGATCAACAAAAGATGCTGGATTGCTTGCAGTGCCTCTTTCTGATGTTGAGGGAGTGTCTTTGTTGAGAGCTTCTGATGACTTGTCTTTAGTACCTGTGAATTCAACTTCCATACCTGCAAGTAATTCATTCTGCTTTGACTTTTGAGAGTCAAGCTTATCATCAAAACGAACACTGATTGATTCTTCAACAATCTGTGTTTCTGTATTGTATACTCTGTACCCTCTTGAGCGTTCAGAGTATCCTAACATAATACACTTTTGTGCTTTAGAGTCAAACTTGTTCAAGTAATTTTTAGTATTCAAAATAAAGCAGGTACATCCAAATGGATGAAAATATGAAATGTTGGGCTTTCTGTTCTTCCACAATTCATATGGAGTCTTTTCCAGAATAGGTCTTATGGAGGTTCTATTCTGAATGTAACACGATGTGTTTATTGCTTCTGCCCAAAAGATCTTAGCAACGTTAGTCTCGTTGATCATGGTTCTGGCTATTTCTTGCAATGTTCTGTTCTTTCGTTCTACAACTCCATTTTGCTGGGAAGTTCTAGGACAAGAGAAATCATGCAGAATGCCTTTGTCATTAAAGAATGACTCAAAATCTTTGTTTTCAAACTCTCCACCATGATCACTTCTGACTTTGACGATTCTAAGATCCTTTTCATTCTGAACTTGGTTGCAGAAGGTGACAAATACAGAGTGTGACTCGTCCTTGTGTCTAAAGAACTTTACCCATGACCATCTGCTATAGTCATCTACGATTACTAACCCATACTTCTTGCCACTGACTGAAGCAGTTTTAACTGGTCCAAATAAGTCAATGTGCAGAAGTTCTAATGGCTTAGAGGTGGAAACAACGTTTTTAGATTTGAAAGCTGGTTTTGCAAACTTGCTTTTCTGACATGCTTCACACAGAGCATCTGAATTGAACTTCAGGTTAGGAAGTCCACTGACCAGATTGAGTTTGTTAATCTGAGATATTCTTCTCATACTAACATGCCCCAATCTTTTGTGCCAGATCCATTGCTCGTTGTTAACAGACAGAAGACACTTTACATTCTGACTTTTCAGTTCAAAAAGTTTTATTTTATAAATGTTGTTTCTCCTCTTTCCATTAAATAGGATAGTCCCATCTTTCTGACTAACATCTTTGCATGAATTTTGATTAAAGATTATATCATAACCGTTATCACTTAATTGACTTATGGATAACAGATTATGCATCAATCCATCTACTAATAAAACATTACTAATAGAGGGAAGATTTCCATTACCTACAGTTCCAGAGCCAATGATCTTTCCCCTCTGATTGCCTCCAAAGCCTACGTGGCCTCCAGGCTTAAGTTCCAGGCTTTGGAACATATGCCTTCTTCCCGTCATGTGTCGTGAGCAGCCAGAGTCCAGGTACCATGACTGGTGTTTCTGCTTTGATGTTAAAGATATCTGTAACATGTATTGTTTTATCCTTAGGTACCCATATTTTCTTGGGTCCTGATTTGTTAGTTTTACCAAAACTCTGGTTGAATTTTGGTTTGACAGAATAATTACTACTGGTATATTTGATGTCGTGTGTGTGCCCATATACAAAGTGTGAATTAAGTGGAGTTCGTTTTATAACTAAATCCATGGCATTCCTTGGTGTATGTACTTTACCTTGGTATCCTATTCCTTTTCTGCCATTTCTGGTAACTCCATAGATCATTGAAGCCATCTTGCTTCTATCTATGTTTTTAGCTAGAAACTTCTGAAAGCTGTGATCATACTCCTTGATGATCTCATCAGCACTGCTGGGAGTTTCAGGGATTGTTTCCTTCTGAGAGTTTTGTAATAGATTTTCTAATTTTGAAATTTTATTTTTCAACTCAGAATTCTCCAATTTGAGACTCTCAGTTTTATCAGAGTCAGAAGCAAGATTCCTTTTTAGGTTTCTGAATTTGACTCTGATCTGCTGATATCTTTCCAGAATTTCATTAAGGCTTTCAGCTAGTTCAGCCTTAGTAAAGTTAATAGCAAAGTCAGGAAATACCTCTTATGTGTCTGATTCAGAGTCTGATTCAGAAGCTTCACTGTCTTCTTTTATGTTTGCCATGAGAGCTATGTTTTCTCTCTCATCATCTGATTCTGAGTCAGCTTCAGAAGTGTTAGAGTCATCCCATGTAGCCATGAGACTTTTCTTCCTTTCCTTGCCAAACTTCTTTTTGGGATTTTCCCTCTGAAGCTTTGGGCAATCACTCTTGTAGTGTCCCTGCTCGTTACATTCATAGCAGATGATGTCTTTGTTGGTTGAATTTCTGCTTCCTGAAGAGCCTTCAGATCTTGTGTCCAGAGGAAGATTCTGACCTTCTGTATCTGGAGGAAGATTTATTCTGATTTTCTGATCTTCTGGTATTCCTGAACTTTCTTTGCCTCTGCTTCCATAGTTGGTTCACCCTTATGGAGAGGAGAGATAGTTCATCTTATTCTGATGAGGACCCATCAGAGGTTTCTTCTACAGCCTGCAAAACTTTGGAGTCAGATTTTCTATTAGATTTTAAAGCTAATGGCTTACCTTGTTTTTGAGGTTCATCAGCTTCTAGCTCTATCTCGTGACTTCTGAGGGAGCTGACAAGTTCCTCCAGAGAGATTTTGTTGAGATCCTTAGCTAGCTTCAGCGCTGTGACCATTGGCCTCCACTATTTTGGTAAGCTTCTGATGATCTTCTTAACATGATCAGCAGTAGAATACCCTTTGTCCGGAACTTTGAGACCAGCAACCAGAATTTGAAATCTTGAGAACATCGTTTCAATTGATTCACTTTCTTCCATCTTGAATGCCTCATACTTCTGAATGAGCATAAGAGCTTTAGTTTCTTTAACTTAAATGTTGCCTTCATGCGTCATTCTCAGAGAGTCAAACATATTCTTTGTTGTGTCTCTGTTAGATATCTTTTCATATTCAGAGTAAGAGATGGCGCTGAGAAGAATTGTTCTGGCTTTGTGATGATTACTGAAGTCACACTTATGACCACTTGCATTCACTGGGTGCGTGTATTCATCAGTCACCATATCCCACAGATCAGCATCGTGGGCCAGAAAGAAGCTTTCAATTCTGTCTTTCCAGTAATCAAAGTTCTCTCCATCAAAGACTGGAGGTTTGCCAGTGAATCTGTCTCTTTCTTCATTGTTGTCATTGCTGATGTTTTGATGTGGTCCTGCCATAGTGTTTTTCAATGCTGGATCTTGTACTGACACGGTTAAGTGTTATAAGCTCAGAACCAGGCGCTTTGATGCCAATTGAAGATGTGAAAAACACAAGAAGGGGGGTTGAATTGTAAAACTTGAAATCAAATGCAGACAACACGTTATTTTTACCCTGGTTCGTTTGATCTCAAACTACTCCAGTCCACCCGTCAAGGTGATTTCACCTCTCTCCAACGAGGTCTTAATTCATTATATTCAACTGAATACACAACAGCTTTAACAACTGTTAAAGCCTTCTTGAGTCTAACCACAGACCGGTTTATCTCAAGGAAATTCTTTTACAGATAAATGAACAAATGTGTGTTTGATGTTTTCTAGGAAAAACTATATATCACAATTGTGATAATACACAATATGAAGCTTAGATTAAACTAGATTGCTAGAGCTATAGAGTAAGTGAGGTTGAATGCTTTAGCAAAAGTGAGAGCGTGCTTGAGGATGATTAACTTAGGCGTGTATATGCGTGTAGAGTATTAGCCATTTCTTTTCTCACTGATTTGTTTAAATAGCCTTGGAATAGATACGTTGCTGTCCATAAATCCATTTCAATGCTCATAACGTTCTTTCCTTTTTGAGAAGATCTTTGTCTTGGAATAAAGCCGTTGGTAATTAATCTGCCTTGAATGCAGTAACGTTGACACTTCAGAGTGTTCTACTAATGATAATCAGAGTGTTCTTGGCTTTAGCTTATTCTGGCGTTTCTGAGTGCTGATGATGTGGATAGGATCTTGATTAGAGTCAGAGTATGTTTTGCGCAGATTTTGTTCATCAGGCTTCAGCGTAGCACATGTTTAATCTTCTGATGCTGACATATCTTTTGATGCTGATGTTGATACTGATATTCTGATGCTGATTCCATCAGAGTTTCTGTAAATACAAAACATAATTTTAAGTAGCATATATGTCTTATAAATCTTACAATTTATTTAATCCTGTATTTTATTATCATCAAAACTCTAACTGAGGGTTGTAGAATCAAACTATGTTCTAACACATTTCTTCCAAGAGAGCTTGTCAGGGACGCAGTTGGATTGGTTTTATCAATTGGAAGGGAAAAATGTTTGCAATTGGGAAGATTTGGCTGCCGGCCGCCTTCTATAAATAATATCAGTACAATGTTGATTTAGCTCCGACTCGAACACAATTGCAAGGCATGTCTATGGGAACAGGTGAAGGTTTCAAAACCTATGCTCAGAAATGGAGGGATCTCGCAGGAAGAGTCCAGCCCCCTCTATTGGACAGAGAATTAGTGGATATGTTCCTAGGCACCTTGTCAGGTCCATTCTTCAACCACCTGATCAGAAGTTCCTCGTCTGGATTTACCGAACTAATCATGACTGGTGAGCGGGTCGAAGCCGGTATAAAAAGTGGCAAAATTCAAAAAGATGCATCTTCGAGCGCAACAAAGAAGCCTTTCACTGGTAAAAAGGAGGCCATTGCCATTTATGACCTGAGAGACCGGAGCAGAGCAGGATACCGCCCAATGATAAGTGCTGTAATAATACCAAGGCATGTGGTTGTCCCACAATGCAATAATCAACAAAGGGTAGAAAGACCACAAAGGCAATTCACTCGGATCAACATGACATTGGCAGAGGTTCTACCCCATCTGTTGAGATCCAACTTGGAAACTTTAAAAGAGGCTCCCAAGAATCCTAATACCTCTTCTCCTCGTTACAATCCAAACGCTAGGCGCGCCTATCATTCTGGGAGTCCTGGTCATGACACAAATGATTGTTGGACTCTAAGAAATAAATTACAAGACCTGATTGAAGCTAAGGAGATTGAGTTCGACGCTCTGGAGAAGCCCAATGTCATAATAGCTCTCATGCCTAAGCACAACCATGGAGTTAATGCCATTGATACTAATCCATTTGTAACCTCGGCGGACGAAGTTTCCACTCCTCTTATGACTGTTAAGAAAAATTTGCTGTTGGTCGGTTTATTTTCGGGTTATGGTGAAGGCTGCCACATATGTTCATTCCTACCTTCTGGTTTCCATTTGCTGAGGTCAGGTGTTCAATGCCTGATGGACAGTAAAGAAATTTTGTTCGAGAAAACTCTGGTTCCCGCTATTCCATCTGAAGACATTGCTATCATAACCATTTTCGTCAGTCCTTCCAAGGCCTCCTCGAGAAAACCTGTTAGGATTACACCCGCTACGAGATTTTCTCCACTAATAATCACATGTCCCGGTCCTATCCTGTACGTGTGATCGGTGGAAATAGAACTGACTGTTTTTTAAGCTGGTTTCGCGAAATGTCGCGGTAAGCAAGAGTCGCCACCGTCTTTTATGTTCTTCAACATGGAAAGGACAAAAGCACAGCAAAATTCCTTCTTTGAGAATATTTCTCGGTTCGGGAGGTAGATTTATAGAAAGGGAAGGTGTTAGCACCCTTTCTATCCGTGGTTATCTACGGGCTCTTAGGTACTTGCTCTTATGTTTTCAAAGTTTGTTTGCTTTTCAAGTGTGTGTGGGTTTTGAAAAAGTTTCGTTTGAAAGATTTCTAAGTAACTCTTGTATCTGTCCTCAAGAGTGTATGAAAAATTTGTTTGAAAACTTTTAGAAAGTGTGAGTGCGAAAAGTTGTTTTGTTTGTTTTTGAAAAGAGCAAGTACTTAAGAGATCTACCTACTCTAAGGAATTAGGCTGTGTAAGAGTCCTTTAGATAGTGCTATCCCACCATTGAGAGGTAGGTAGCACCATCGTTGGAGGTGTTCGGGTCAATTCGATTAAGGGACAGTGTGGTCACCGAAGCAATGGTAGGACACCTTAGAAGTAACCCTAATGTCCTAGATCCTTTTATCCGAGGCAACCGTTTCGAGGCAACTGGATCTTTAGACAAAGGGCGGCCTCTAAAACACCCTATACTTGACGACCACGTTTGAGGCAACCAGTGAGGCGTACCCTAGGGGTGGTATGTGCATGTGTATTGAATTCAGTTTATGTTTATCTTT
Organism: Vicia faba; assembly: GCA_948472305.1. Taxonomy (NCBI): domain Eukaryota; kingdom Viridiplantae; phylum Streptophyta; class Magnoliopsida; order Fabales; family Fabaceae; genus Vicia; species Vicia faba. The sequence continues at coordinate 1,110,592,662 of OX451738.1, forward strand.
GCATGTTATTTGTGAGCTACAGATTGATCTCAGTGGCCATGTGGCAAGCACCAGCGCTGGATGTTTGGTGGACTTCTGGACATGTTGAGTACCTAATCACGTTGCAAGAAAAAATAGAAAGAAATATGGGGGACCTGGGAATCGAACCCAGGTCCCAAGGCTTGCCAACAAGGTTCCCAACCACCACACCATTCAACGCATTCATATATATCATGCAAAACAAATATAATAAATAATAAGTCACGCTAATGATAAAAACGCGCTAAAAATTTAAACGATCCAACCAAGAGAGGACACGCAGGCTTCGTCCTCGTTGTGCCTGTAAACATAAAAGAGATAGCGGGGGTTTTAAACCCCCACTAAATGTACCCTGCGAAAAATAGCGATTAGAGCATCGTTGCTCATAAATTGGGCGCGATATGATGATTGGATTCGCCTGAAGGTCACGAGTTTAATGGTATAGGCCTTGCTGTCCAATTTTTCCATATGAAAAAATCCCCAATTTTAAGCTTAAGAAAACCTAGAAGACATCCATGGTATCTTTCGCTACAGGCATGATTAATTCAATTAACATACATCAAAAGCTTCAGTGAATCCACATTAGTACAAATCATCATTTAAAATGTATGAAATATGCGTATAAATCAAAGCATGAGTATGAAAAAAATTCAAGAACAGGGCGACTTCGTGCTACCGTTTCTTGAGGTTAGAGGCTATGGTTTTGATTCAGAAAGTCTCCTTGATGCCTTGGCAAGCTATTGGAATGATTATTTTGCTTTGAATTACGCTGGAACTGTGTTTTCAGTTTTGAAGTTTTTTACAAAAAATGCAAAGTTTGTCTATGGTTTGAGGCGCAGCTCTTTTTTTTGTCCTGAGCATTAGGGTTGGGTTTATACTTATGTGAGGAATGAATTAGGGTAGAAATTTCAACCAAAACCTTTGCATTCAATATTTTTGAGATTTGATTTCCATGGATCTTTTTCAATCTTTTCCATGCCCTTTTGATATCAATCATGGCCAAATCTTTCCAAATTGAGTGTGCACGAAATCTTGGAGTTATGATAGACCTATTAGCTGCATAAAAAGATTTAAAATGCATGCTTGAGTATTTTTGTCATATTTTATTTAATTAAATGAATTAATGGTGATAAAAATTCAAATAAATAATAAAAAATGATGAAATAAATCCCCTTTGGGTCAAATGGTCGTGCATAGCTCTTGGATGATGATTCTTGGAAGAAAATGTGGCCCATTAGCAATTTTGAGGCATTTGAAGCAAAGTTGACTTTTCAAAATTCCCAAAAATTTCCCAACTTCCACAAGGCATATCTTGCTCAATTTTTAAGCTTTGATCATGTTCTTGGACATTTTGGAAAGGTCTTGAAGTCCTTTAACCAATGCCTTTGGTCCCATGTCATTTTGATTTACCAATCTCAAGTTATGGTCTTTGACTTAAAGTGCCTTTTTGTTGACTTTTGAAAATGACCTATAATGTTGAGATTGATAACTTTTTGTGAGAGCATTTCTTGGACTTGAAATGTGAAGAGGAGTTGTAGGAAATGTCTTTCTATTAAAAATGAGCTTTGGATGGAATTTTTCTGATAAACCATGTGGAAGTTATGCCTTGGTCAAGTTACAGTTGACTTTTTCAACTGTCCAAATATGGAAACTTTTGCATCTTGAGACTTTTTGAGCCATGCCTTGAAAATCATGATCAAGAATTGATCAAATGATGTTTGTGGCTTCAAAATAAGATGTTGACCAAAAATCTGGACTTTTGACTGTTAAATGACCATTTTGCCCCTACAGTTGACTGTTGAGCAATTAGGGTTTTTGACTGTGCAATTTTGTGCTGTGAGTCTTGAAACTTGACATGAGGACACTTGACAATGTTTGTAGGCATATGGGACTTGTTTGGACCCTTGGAAACTTCAATTTCTTTGTCAGAACCAAAACCCTAGTTTTTTGACTGTTAGGAGGCCATTGAACTGTGCAACTCTTGGGAGATTGTGAAGCATGCTCTTTGCAAATCTTGAAGAATATGGGAGGGCAAATTTTGGGGTACAACAGTACGCCTCGGACAAAGTCGTTCCTTGGCATTATGGCGCCGATATTTACTATCATGGCGTTAAATGAAACTTGAAGGCTGAAGAAGTTGATCCTGATATCGGTAACATTGTCGGGACCAGCAAGATTACTAGAAGTGGAAGGGTTTTCTCTCCTGAGATTTCCTCTAAGACTGTCAACAAGCCTGTTATCATCCCATCTGGCATATCAACTACTATTCCTGTTCTCACTCCAGCTATTGCCCCTTCCGATAAGTCATCTGGGACTCACAAAAAAGAAGTTATAGGTGAGCCTGCTCGGATGGAGGCACCTAGAAAGATTGTTGTGGAAGCCTCTAAGCAAGAGATAGAGGAAATTTTGAAAATAATCAAAAAGAGTGACTATAATATGGTCGAACAGTTGGGGAAGACCCCCTCAAAGATATCCATGGTATCCTTGTTGTTGTGCTCCGAGGCCCATGCGAAGGCTTTGATTGCATTCCTTAAAACTGCGCATGTGCCGCAAGAGACTTCAGCTGATCAATTCAAAGATTGTGTGGCTAGCCTGACTATCGACAATGGGCTGGGTTTCTCAGATGCCGACTTGACACCAAAGGGGAGAAAGCATAATGATGCTCTGAATGTCTCGATTGAATGCAGAGGCACCACTATGGCTCATGTGCTGGTAGACACCGGGTCTTCACTGAATGTCTTACCTAAGAAGGCTCTCGACCAACTAGATAGTGAAGGATTGACTCTAAAGCCTAGTAACATTGTGGTAAGGGCTTTTGACGGGTCAAAAAGAATGGTGCATGGGGAAGTGAACATCCCTGTCAAAATAGGCTCTCAGACTTTTGAGTCCACCTTCTACGTGATGGATATCAGGCCGTCATACTCCTGTTTGTTGGGTCGTCCTTGGATCCACGAAGCTGGGGTTGTTACTTCCACACTTACCAAATGCTGAAGTATCCGATGAAAGGAAAGATTGTCACAGTACGGGGTGAGGAAGAATACATGGTGAGCCACCTCAATTCCTTCCGCTACATGGAGATGGACGGAGAATTTATAGAGACTCCTTGTCAAAACTTTGAAGAGGTCCCCCAGATTTTGGCATCAACCGAGACTACTACCAGTACCAGATCTCCTCTGAAGATGGATTCTCTTAGGGATGCAAGAGCAATAGTTGAAGAAGGCAGGAATACCAATTGGGGACAGCTTCTTGAGTTTATTCACAAGACTGACAAATTTGGCTTGGGCTTTACTTCAGAAGCTCAGAGGGTTGTTCGACGCGCTCAAGTTGGAGGACCTCCCCTACGCATCAGCAATCGAGAGGTCAATGCTATTGAGGATAGTGAGGAAGACTCTGATTTCGACAGCTGGATTTACCCGGCTACCAACGGTGGATCGAGTAATTGGACGACCAGAGATTTCATACCAGTTTCTTTTGTTCCACAGTAATTTGTCTAATTTTTTTTTTTAATTTGTAATGAACAATTTAAACTTTATAGCCTTGTGTCTTACCCGAGGCACGATGGCTTTATCTGTGAGGGTTATTATGTGTCATCTCATATATCATCAATGAAACATTGGAATTTTTTGCATACAAATTTTGCACTCTCTGTTTTTCTTTTTGTCTTTTCTTTATCAATACAGCTATGCTCTTACACACACTCACATATCAAACTGCAGATCCATATCCACTCTGGATCCCATTGACAATAATCCTGCTATTGCCAGCTATGACTTCGGAAATCCGATCAACCAAGCCGAGGACGAAGATGAGGATGATTGTGAGGTACTTGGAGAGCTTGCTAGACTGCTACAGCAGGAAGAGAGGGCTATACAGCCTAATGAAGAGCAAGTCGAGACAATAAACTTGGGTACAAAAATAGACAGAAAAGAGGTTAAAATAGGTGCAAATTTGGAGCTTAGCGTCAAACAAAGGTTAATACAAATGTTGCACGACTACATTGAGATATTCGCCTGGTCCTATGAAGACATGCCTGGTTTGGACGCTGATATTGTGGTACATCGCCTGCCGACTAAGGAAGACTGCCTGCCAGTTAAACAGAAGGTCTGCCGTATGCGCCTTGAAATGTCAGAGAAAATTAAGGCAGAGGTTATGAAGCAGTTCGACGCGGGATTCTTAGCTGTCACCTCCTATCCGCAGTGGGTTGCTAACGTTGTTCCGGTGCCTAAGAAGGACGACAAGGTACAGATGTGTGTGGATTATAGAGATCTAAACAGGGAAAGCCCCAAGGATGATTTCCCGCTTCCTCACATTAACGTTCTTGGAATTTTTTTTATTAATAACCATGTATTAAAAAAATATTTCGCAAATAACCGGGTTTCGGAAAAAATTACGCAAATAACCATGTTTCAGATGGCTCCACAAAGGAGGAGCCATCTCATTTGGCGCATGCACCTAGGGTTTTGCCCTAGGCGCCATCTCACTTGGCGCCTCCCTTGGCTTTTAGCCAAGTGAGATGGCGCATGCTCCTTAAAAAGGAGAGGAGGCGCCATCTCACTTGGCGCCTAGGGCAAAACTAGGGTTTTTTTGCTGTTTTATAAATAATTCGTCTGTTTCTTTGAAATTTCTCACACTTTCTCGCACTGTATTTTTATTTTGTACTCCCTTATTTACGTAATGACGTCGCCTATGATTTTTAGCAGAGATGGTTACGTTATATTCTCCGCCACGAAACCTGCGATGAAAATGAAATTCTGGCACATTCACTCCATGGAGCGTCTGAAGCGGGAGTTGATGCGGTGGCTAGATGGAGACATCGCCGAGGGGGAAAAAATTCGAAGGATCTAGCGAAAACGAACAACAACCTCGCATGCGACAGGAAGACCTAATGTGTGGTTGGAGGAAGTCAAAACAGACAGTGATGTAATGCTGATGATGCATGGGTCAGATGAAATTGTGTTAACAGTTGTAATTTCCTAGATTGAATATCGTTAATCATTGTTGTACGCGAAAACCCTAATGTAATTTCCTATATTGAATTTCTTAAATTGTATGAACAGTTTTATTAACGGAAAACCCATAATGTTTACAACACAAAAATTGAAAAGATTTATTGTATTACAAAATTTATGTGGTCGAGCCAGACGCCCGATTCGGACAGTTTTTACGATTGTGTCCGACCTGACGGCATAAACCACACTTTCTTTCCAACCTGTCAAGATCGTCCATTTCTGTTGTTATGCACCTGCTTTTGGGACGACCCTTCTTGTTCCTTCGCATTTGGTTATTGTGCCAAACTATATCACCGTTGTATTCAGGCCAATAGTCCGGTTTTGCCACCAAAGGAAAGTTGTTGTTGTAAACAGTGAGCAACGTTTCAGATTTATAAACGTTTCAGATCTATAAATACATACCTTATGAAACATCTCTCACACCCACACAACTCTCACTCTCTGCTACGAAATATTTCTTAAGTCTATCATACTCTCTATTTCTTCCTAAGTCTTTCATTCTCTCAAGCATTCTGAACAATGGCCCTTCTAACAATGGGAGATACTCACAGAGGCACAAGGGAAAACATTGCTGCATTTGTAAGTCTCTTCTTTGGTTATACATTTTTCATACTTCAAATAACGTGTTGTTCATCTTAATTAATCTTACTCTTGTTTAATTATGATCTCAGGATACACAAAGATTCAGAATCCATTCGCACAAATACCTGGCTCCCGACCCATTTATCGTCCCTTATCTGGAATATGCAGGTTTTGGACACGTGATAAAGATCTCCAACTGCACCATTGACTCAAAATTCATTCTTGCAATGTTGGAGAGGTGGAGACCGGAGACCCATACATTTCACCTACCAATAGGTGAATGTACCATCACTCTCGAAGATGTGTACATGCTACTGGGCCTCCCTATCGACGGTAAGGCGGTGAACGGGTCGGTTCAACAACCCAACTCACAGTGTGAAGAACTGTTGGGTAGGGACATGGTAGAAGGTGGTGGAGCAAGAGGGCAGGGAATACTACTCACTGACCTGAAACGGCATTATGCAAGTATGGAATTAAATGAAAATTCCTCAGAGAATGACCGAGTAGTAAAAGCCAGAACGTATATTATGATACTTTTTGGTACATTTTTATTTCCCGAAAGTACGGGAAATAGTGTAAATTTCATGTACTTACATTTACTAACAAATTTTGATAAAACTAGAAAATATAGTTGGGGTTCTGCAGTATTAGCCCACCTGTACAGTTCCTTGTGCAAAAACGCAGTCAAGGAAAAATGTACATTTTATGGGTGCGCATTTTTACTACAAGCCTGGGGTTGGTGGAGGATGGAGTCCTTAAACCCCATCAACAACAACACTTTTGGTTTCCCTTACGCAACAAAGTAAGTCATTAAGTTATAGCATTTATAACTATTATTCTCTTTCCAAAATATATGCTAAAAATAACATGTTTCTCATTTCCTTTAGGTACTGCGTGAGGGGTATGGATTACGGCAAGAATCCCAGATTCAATGTCGCACTCTACCGGAATCTGTTGGATCACTTAGGCCCAGATGACGTACGTCGTAGCTTTTAACTTTTGTTCATTTTAATTATTTATACATTACTTTTGCGCTTACCTGATTTAAATTTTATCGCAGTTCGTCTGGAGACCATATTTGGGTTTGGACCATTCTCCAAATCCAGAGGATGCAGCAACTTGGACTGCAAAGACTGCACTCATTCGGTTCAACATTGTGGAGATGCACCACAGCGACCGTGTGAAGATGCAGTTCGGAATGATCCAAGAGATACCAAGTGATCCAACAGATTTGTCCCCCTGGCATCTAAAAAGGGTCGACGCCCAGTGGGGTCTTACCAACTGGAAAGACTTTGCTCCAGAATGGTGTAAAATGTGGCAAAGGCGTCACCGCTACATCTTGCAATCCCCGGTTTTCCTTACTCAAGGTAACATGCGACACACTGATCAATATATGTCGTGGTACAGGTCGGTTAGTAACCCAGATATGCACGTGTCTCATCCGAGGTACTTGGTTGACCCACGCACACAATGGGCACAACCCTCGATTCCCCACCAACAAACCCAAAATCCATCAACCTCAAACCAACCCCCAAGAAGAAACAAACCAACAAACACACAACCACATTCCCCACCACAACACAACTACAATCAAATGTCGTACTACCAACCACAATCACCGCCAAACTACCAATACCCGGATATGCCTCAAACCCAACCACAATACCAACCCCAATACCAGCAAACCCACATACCCCATACACAATTTCAGTCTTCCACATATCCCAATATGGCGCCCTCAACATCCAGCCTTAGCCCTGATATGGGAATGTCAGAAGATTATGACCAAGCCGACCAAACCTACCATCAACCACCATATCACCAAACAACCCAACATCCACAATACCAAACACCCCAAGATCCATTTCCTTTCTACCCCCCATACTCAGACGACCAATGCTACCGACCAACCATGGAACCCCACCCACCGCCAACACGACCAAACTTCGAGGGTATGGGTAACCGACTGTACCAGAGCGGATCTTCGAGATATGGAGATCTTACTGATTTTATGGATTCGGATCGCATTGACTTCGCTGGGCCATCGACCTTGCCGCAGCAGGAAACGAGACGGCACCCAGCAAGAGAAAGGCGTGGACGGGGATGCGGAACTGGGGGTCATTACCGGGTTCCTGGGGATCATTGATGTATCTTTTTTTTTCCCAGTATTTTTTGTATCCATTTTTTTACTGTTCTTTAAATGTAAAACAGTTGAATGTAATTATTTTTTTTAAATAAAAAATCCATTTTATTTATCTCTGTCTAATACGCAACGCGTAGGAAAGAAAAAAAAAATTTTTTTTTGACCTAATTTTCTACATAGGCGCCATCTCACTTGGCTTAGGGCTTGCCCTAAGCACTTAGGCGCCAAGTGAGATGGCGCCTCCCTTAAAAAAAGAGGAGCATGCGCCAAATGAGATGGCTCCTCCTTTGTGGAGCCATCTCAAACATGGTTATTTGCGTAATTTTTTCCGAAACCCGGTTATTTGCGAAATATTATTTTAATACTTGGTTATTAATAAAAAAAATTCACGTTCTGGTCGACAACACCGCGCAGCACAAAATCTTTTCCTTCATGGATGGTTTCTCTGGCTACAACCAGATTAAGATGGCTCCCAAAGACATGGAAAAGACGACTTTCGTTACGCAGTGGGGCACTTTCTGCTACAAGGTGATGCCCTTTGGTTTGAAGAATGCTGGGGCAACTTATCAGCGCGCCATGGTCGCTTTGTTCCACGACATGATTCACCATGAAATTGAGGTTTATGTCGACGACATGATAGCCAGGTATCAGACTGAGGAAGAGCACCTTGATCATCTCCAAAAGCTGTTTGATAGGTTGAAGATATATAAGTTGAGGTTGAATCCGAACAAGTGCATTTTCGGGGTAAGGTCTGGTAAGCTTCTAGGTTTCATCGTCAGCGACAAAGGTATTCAAGTAGATCCTGCAAAGGTAAAAGCTATACAAGAAATTCCAGCTCCCCGTACAGAGAAGGAAGTTAGAGGTTTCTTGGGACACCTGAATTATATCGCCAGGTTCATTTCACATCTGACTGCTACTTGTGAGCCAATCTTCAAACTTCTGAAGAAAGATCATGTAGTAGAGTGGAACGATGAATTCCAGACCGCTTTCGAAAGAATCAAGGAATACCTATAAGAACCACCAATTCTGATGCCTCCAGTTGAAGGGAGACCTTTGATATTGTACCTGACAGTATTAAACAATTCAATGGGGTGTGTGCTGGGGAAGCATGACGAGTCTGGTCGAAAAGAGCACGCAATATACTACATTAGCAAAAAGTTTACCGACTGTGAGACATGGTACTCACTGCTCGAGAAAACTTGTTGGGCTTTGGCATGGGATGCTCGCTGACTGAGACAGTATATGCTGACTCACACTACCTTGTTGATATCTAAGATGGATCTGATCAAGTACATTTTCGAGAAGCCCGCTCTTTCCGGAAGAATAACAAGGTGGAAAATCATCTTGACTGAATACGACATATAATATACAACCCAAAAAGAAATAAAGGGGAGTGTATTAGCTGATCATTTGGCTCATCAGGCCGTGGATGACTACCAGTCCATAAATTTTGAGTTCCCGGATGAGAATATCATGTCAGTAACCAACTGTGAAGAACTTGGACCGGATGAAGGACCTGAGGAAGGATCCCGATGGTCTATGTACTTTGATGGAGCCTCAAACGCATTGGGAAATGGCATCGGCGCTGTAATCATATCTCCCGAGGGCTGTCATACTCCGTTCACTGCCCGATTATGTTTCAACTGCACCAACAATATGGCTGACTATGAAGCTTGCATCATGGGTCTTCGAGCTTCCATTGACCTAAGGATCAAGTTCTTGAGTGTATTCGGGGATTCTGCTTTGGTGATAAGTCAGATCAAAGGTGAGTGGGATGCAAAACATCTGAATCTTATCCCGTACAAAGAGCATGTACTAACGTTGCTCCCACACTTCAAGGAGGTAAACTTCGAACATTTCCCACGAGAGGAGAATCAGTTGGCAGACGCGTTAGCCACCAGGTCTTCCATGTTCAAAGTCAAGTGGGACAACGAAGCTCCCCGAATCACCATTGAAAGGTTGGATGAACCGACACACTGCTTTGAAATCAATACCGAAGAGGTAACAAACAAACCTTGGTTTCATGAAGTCAAAAGGTATCTTGAGGCTCAAGAGTATCCGAAAGGGGCATCTGTCAACGACAAGAAGTTTTTGAGAAGATTCGCTGCAAAGTTCTTCCTCAACAACGGAATCCTCTATAAACGCAACCATGACTCTACCTTATTGCGGTGTGTAGACAAGAGCGAAGCAGAAAGGATTATGACAGATCTATATGAAGGTACCTTCGGAACCCATTCCAGTGGACACACCATGGCTAAGAAAATCCTACGGGCAAGATACTACTGGTCCACCATGGAAGTCGATTGTTATCAGCACTCTCGAACTTGTCATAAATGCCAAATCTATGCTGATAAGGTGCATGTACCTCCGGTTCCTCTGAACGTCTTGACAGCTCCGTGGCCCTTTGCAATGTGGGGCATCGACATGATCGGAGAAATCAGGCCCACTGCTTCCAATGGACATCACTTCATCCTAGTAGCCATTGATTACTTTACAAAATGGGTTGATGCAACCTCTTTTTCCACGGTAACCAAGAACATGGTGGCGCGATTTATCCAATATAATCTGATATGTCGATATGGTGTGCCAGAGAGGATTATTATTGACAATGGTGCAAATCTCAACAATACAATGACCACCGAGCTCTGTAAACAATTCAAGATACAACATCACAACTCTTCTCCCTACCGGCCGAAGATGAATGACGTTGTAGAAGCAGCTAACAAGAACATCAAGAAGATCGTACAGAAGATGATGGTGACGTGCAAAGACTGGCATGAGATGCTACCATTCACTCTTTAGGGGTACCGTACCTCAGCACGGACATCGACAGGGGCAACACCCTACTCTCTGGTATATGGCATGGAGGCAGTCCTACCCATTGAGGTTCAGATTCCCTCCCTAAGGATTATGAGAGATGCAGGCCTAAACAAAGACGACTGGATCCAAACCCGACTTGATCAGTTAAATCTAATCGATGAAAAGAGACTTACTGCTATCTGCCATTGTCAGACGTATCAAAAGTGGATGATCAAGGCTTTTAACAAGAAATTTAGGCGTCAAGAATATCTAGTCAGAGATCTAGTGATCAAGCGCATCATACTGCCGCAAGGTGACCCCAGGGGCAAAAGGACTCCCACATATGAAGGGCCATTTGTGGTTAAAAATATTTTCTCAGGAGGAGCCATTATTCTGACCACCATGGACGGTGACGACCTTCCTCATCCTATCAATGCTGACATAGTGAAAAGATACTACGCATAATCAAAGACCCGCTAGGTTGACTGGCCTAGGTAAATATAAGGGCTTCCCGGCGAACCAAAAGGGTTCGGGCAAAAATAAGGGATGAAAATTAAAAAAAAACCTATACACCCGGCAAGTCGAAAACCTGAAAAGGCGACTTGGGCAAAAAAGGGTATCCCGGTGGGCCAAAAACCCGAAAGGGCGGTCCAGGCAAAAGTTAGGGATGAAAAGCGTATCACTATGTCCCATTGGATCACCCTGCAATCTGACCTCAGTATCAACTGTCAAGCTCAAATGGCATCAATCAATCTAATCAACTTCGGACAAGCAGCAAAGTGAGGAGACACTTGCAGACATAGTGGCAATAGCAGATTTGAAACCCAATGGGAGTGTTGCACATAGCTGTTTTCTTTCCGTTGTACACAATATTGTATATCCTTCATTCTTTTGGCGGCGTTATCTTACTAGAGCGTCAGCTTCCTTGTACAAAAGCGCCTGTTATAGGCCAACTTCAAAATTAATACAAGTATTTTTTACAAAACTATTTGTTTTTCTTTTTCTGTTTTGTTTTTGCAAGAACGTCCAATGATTTATTATTGACATATGCATTTGAATATGATTGATGTTCACAAATATTTGCATAAGGAAACCAAAGACAATTACTCGTAACTCCAGAAATAGGAACAAAAGATCAGAAATATCAAAATCGACAGTTACCATGTCCAGAAGGTACCAGGGCAGAGACAGCTTTGGAGCACAGTCATCAATACACGTGATCTTGTAACATCTATACTCCCCACAAAGCAGGAGTAATCAAAGTATTAGTGACATTTCTCTCAGAACGGGAGGTGATCTCCCTAGTCAGGATCCTCCAGAAACCTGACACCTATGTTCCCCAATCAGATTTTATAATCACGAGTGGATCATCACAAATTTCTGACTCCCTAAGCAGAGTTTATTTCTCTGAATACAGAAGCTCAATCCCCGACAGAGCCCCTTACTTCAGCTATCGGAAATTCACCTTTCAAGTGGTTCCCCGTAGAGTTATTCTCAAGCAGAGTCTCTCCCCGACAGAACATCCGTAAATAAGAAACAGAGTCCCAGCATAATCACTTCCATTCATCATCCCCAACGGAAGTACAAGAGCCACGTTTCTCTACAACAGTCAAGATTTCTATTTTTTCCCCCAGCAGCAGTCAGGGATTTATTTTCCCAGACTCAAATATGTCACAATAGCATTTCGTGTTCATACATCATGACATGCACATATATATCACATACGGCATAATCTCGCTTATTTTGAGAACATCATCTAACAATGCATTTCATGCATCACATATAACTAACCCTGTTATCTTTTCAGGAAATACAGTTATCACCAACAATACCAGTAGTTATACATGTCATATCTACAGGCAACCAAGAAAAAATCAGTTTCCGAAACTAAACGGGTCAACTAATCTACACGATCAAACGAAGTAACCCTACTATCCAGGTTCCTTCTCACAGCCCTACTACCCAGGATTTCATTTCGAAGTAACCCTACTATCCAGGTTCCTTCTCACAGCCCTACTACTCAGGCTTTCATTTCGAAGTAACCCTACTATCCAGGTTCCTTCTCACAGCCCTACTATCCAGGCTCTCATTTCGAAGTAACCCTACTATCCAGGTTCCTTCTCACAGCCTTACTACCCAGACTTTCATTTCAAAGTAACCCTACTATCCAGGTTACTTCTCACAGCCCTACTACCCAGGCTTTCATTTCGAAGTAACCCTACTATCCAGGTTCCTTCTCACAGCTCTACTACCCAGGATTTCATTTTGAAGTAACCCTACTATCAAGGTTCCTTCTCACAACCCTACTATCCAGGCTCTCATTTCGAAGTAACCCTACTATCCAGGTTCCTTCTCACAGCTCTACTACCCAGGATTTCATTTTGAAGTAACCCTACTATCAAGGTTCCTTCTCACAACCCTACTATCCAGGCTCTCATTTCGAAGTAACCCTACTATCCAGGTTCCTTCTCACAACCCTACTACCCAGGCTTTCATTTCAAAGTAACCCTACTATCCAGGTTCCTTCACACAAGCCCTACTATCCATGCTTTCATTTCGAAGTAACCTTACTATCCAGGTTCCTTCTCACAACCCTACTATCCAGGCTTTCATTTCGAAGTAACCCTACTATCCAGGTTCCTTCATATAAGCCCTACTATCCAGGCTTTCATTTCGAAGTAACCCTACTATCCAGGTTCCTTCACACAAGCCCTACTATCCAGGCTTTCATTTCGAAGTAACCCTACTATCCAGGTTCCTTCACATAAGCCCTAATATTCAGGCTTTCATTTCAAAGTAACCCTACTATCCAGGTTCCTTCATACAAGCCCTACTATCCAGGCTTTCATTTCGAAGTAAACCTACTATCCAGGTTCCTTCACACAAGCCCTACTATCCAGGCTTTCATTTCGAAGTAACCCTATTACCCAGGTTCCTTCACACAAGCCCTACTATCCAAGCTTTCATTTCAAAGTAACCCTACTATCCAGGTTCCTTCTCCCTTATCTCCAGTTAACAGGTCACAACATTGTAAGGCCTATACCCGATCAGATGTGGTCGATTTCACATTTCCCCAACGAGTTTGTTGTACAGCCTGGACCCTGACCGGGTATACAGTCTACTTTCACCTCTTCAAATCAAGAGTTAATTCCCCGGTAGAGTAATGGATAACCAAAAGCTCCTAGACTTTACTTCCCAGTGCATAAATCAACATTCCCCGGTAAAAGGTACAGGAATTTCAAACCAGGAATCTCTGATGCAACCAATCTTTTCTGGATGGCATCTTTAAGCCCACCTCCTATGGTTTCTCATCGCCTTCCAAATGGCATCTGTAAGCCTATTCCCGACATTACCAATCAGTATTACTTCATACGAGTGCAAATTTATGGGCACTCAAGTGTTCAATCATCTTCCGCCTTCAGATCACGAAAGGCAGATCAACCAATCTACATCCTCAGGCTTAAGAAGATTGAACAGGGGCAACTGTTGTACCCCAAAATTTTCCCTCCCATTTCTCAAGGGATTCATCCTGGACTCTCAGTTTTGCCTCTATCAAGTTCCAAGTCTTGGATCATCATTTTTCAAGGAAATCACCCATAAGGGAAAAATGGTCAAAAGTATACTGAAAAAGTCAAAATTTGAATTTTAAATCAAAATCAAGTTCAAAGAATCATATTTCATTAAGGCATGAAATTGGTTCGTCAAAAATCAGAAGTCAGAAGTTACTTTGAAAAAAATTAAATTTTCTAAACATTTAGAAAGTCATCTAAGTGTCTAGAGAATATGATACTTCAGAACTTCTGAGCCAGCCTCTATGCAAATGCTGTCAGAAGTTGCAAACACGGTTCAGAACATAACGCTTTAATCAGAACATGCAGAAGCATTGCTCTTTGGTCAGAACATAATGCTTCAGTCAGAACATGATTCTTCAGCATATGGAGGCTATTTCAACGCTCTGGTCAGAAGATGCCCCTTCAGCGTTTGGAGGTTACATTTCTGATCTTCTGCAATCAGAACATCACCAAATCCCAAACCTGAACCTGCTATGGCACAGTCCTGCAACCAGCTGCCACAACACTCCAAGGTGCTGTTGATCCAGTCCACGCCTGCATTTTTCTTGCACCAAATTAGCCTACGAAAACTGTGATTTAAAAACAAAGGGACAGTATGCCAAAAATGTTTAAAAACTCATTTGTTTTTCCCCCAAAACCACAACAAATCGATCTATAAATAGTTTGTTCCATCACACGTTCAAAGGTTTTTTTTTGTAGAGAGAGAATCACCAAAAGAAAGAAAAAGGCCTTGAATCTTTGCAAAATTCCAAGAATACAAAAAGCTGTAAACACCAAAATACCAAAACCTTAGCATTTGATTCTAGCATCAAAACTCCATTGTTCCTTGACTAAAACCATCCCCACAGTTGTTGATTCATATACTAGAAGCTATTTCAACTTCTTTATTCATATTTCCATACACTCTCCATTCACCTCCACCTCAAAGAAGTCAGAGTATCACCTCTTGGCTGTTCCAGAAGTTGAAAACCTCCATCCTGTTGAGTACGTGAAGAAGTTGCTCAGAACATCACCAGAGTCCAAGACCAACCTCCAGTTTACAGAATCTGTTCCAGCTGCAAGGTAAGCTTCTGCTGACTCTTATCGTGTTGCTTAATCATTATCAGATTTGCATGTTCAAAAAATACAATGTAGATATCATGCTTCTGACGTTATACATATTTCGAGGTTTCAGGTATTTGCTTGCCTATGTATGGAATAAATAAGTTTCAGAACTTCTGAAAGAAATTAGAACTCAGAATTAGGATTAGAAGATTCACACTTGCCTCTGATTTATGGTTCTGATATTTCTTGTTTCTGAAATGCTATGAAACCTGCCTTAACTGTCATATGCACATCTTCTGTTTTGTGGAGAAATGACCAAATGTAGATGTTCTGACTACCATGAAGAGAGAGACCAAGTTCTGCCAGTGATATCAGAACCTCTGAGATCTACTTTGATGCTGGTGGTATCAGAACTTCTGAAACCTACTCTGTTGCCGGTGGACTCAGAACATCTGACTCTGCTTTTTTTTTTACTAACTGGAATTCTGTTTTGTAGTGTGCTAGAGTCAGAAATTCTGACCTCCCTTAATCAGCAATGCACTGATTCTATTTTTACTTTTTCTCACTATTTTTGCTATCACTTTCTATTTCATTAATCAACAAACACCAAAAACATTTTTTCCATGCTTTGCTCTATTTCTTAAAACAAAAGACCAAAAATATTTTCTTAAGCAAACTTATTTCTTTTCTTAAATAAATAAGTAATTTCGTTTCTTGCGCATTCTGATCCATTCGATATGGTTGTAATAATAACTTAGGATTTAATCTTACTTGCAACCCCCATTCATAAATATGTACCCCCATCCCCCTAAAGCGATGTAATAGCTTAGATTTTATTTTTTTCGCATTTTATTCGCTTTTCATATATTGCTAGTAAATAGGATGTATGGCAAGACATGAAAATAACAAAATAGACAACCCTAATTGTGATACGGTGGGAAGAACTTACTGTTTTTGGAATGCTGGTTCGTGTTTTGCGTTTGTATTCGCAAAATTTCGCGGTAAGCAAGAGTCGCCACTGACTTTTATTTTATCCAACAAGGAAAGGAAAAAAGCATAGAAAAATTCCTTTTTCGAGATATTTCTGAGTACGGGGGGTAGATTTATAGAAAGGGAAGGTATTAGCACCCTTTTTATCCGTAGTTATCTACGGACTCTTAGGTACTTGCTCATAATTTTCAAAATGTTTTCTTTGTGCTTGTGGGTTTTGAAAAAGTTTTGTTTTAACTTCGATTTAACTCTTGCGTCTGTCTTCAAGAGTGTAACGAAGTGTTTTTGAAAACTTGTTTGTAAAAGAGTGTAAGTGTGAGAAAAAGTTTGTTTTTGGATGAGCAAGTATCTAAGAGCTAATCTACCTACTCGAAAAAGGAATTGTTCTATGCTAATTTCCTTTAGACAATGTTATCCTACTATTAGTGAGTAGGTAGCACCGTCATTGGAGTTTTAGGGTCAATTCGAAAAGAGGGACATACGATCACTAAAGCAATGTTAGGATACCTTAGCGGTGACCCTAGTGTCTTAGATCATTTATTCGAGGCAACGACATCCGAGGCAACCACTTTGAGGAAACTATGATCTTTTAGACAAGAGGGCGACCTCTAAAACGACCTATACTTAATGACTGTGTACGAAGGCAACCAAGTGGGGTGTACCCTAGGAGTGCGCATGTGCGAGTGTGTTGTTTTCAGTTATTTTTATCTTTGCACATGTTTAGGATGACCTAACCATTTTAAATTAGGCATTCATTCTTATCATGCAAACCCTATTATCAAACATCTAGCAGTTAAATATTTGCGAAAATTAAAGGTGCGGAAATTAAACTAAATTATTACAAGGCGTCGGGTATTTACATCGCCAAAAGCAACCCTTTGAAAGTAAAATAAAAGCGGTAAAAATAAATGTCCTAACTAAATATTACAAACCGGGAGCAGATACATTAATTGGATAAAGAAAAATAAAGCGCGCGAGGCGAAATTAAATCGAATGCGAAATTAGGGTTTTGACCCTTTTAATTAGAGAAAAATGTTTTTGTTGTTTTTATTTTTAAGAAAATAAATTAAATCCTAAAATTAAATGCTAAATTAATTATTAAATAATTAATGAAAAATATTTAATGACGTATTTTTGGTGGTTTTGTTATTTTAAGAAAGAAAATAAAATAATCAATTAAAGTTAAAACCTATTAATTCTAATTGATTTTTATTATTTACAAAATAAATTCAAGTTATCTACAATTAATGACCTAATTAATCTAATTAATATTTATTGAAAAAAATAAAATTTCTGAAATTTAATTGGATAAAAAGTATTTTTGTGATTTTTTTGATAAAAAGAAATTATGTTATTGGTTAGTAATTAAAATAAAAAAAACAAATAAAATAATTAAAGTAATAAACAAAATATAAGAAAAGTATAGAAAGTGGGCCTGATTTGGGTGTGTGAATAGCAATTTCGTTGGCCCAATTGTGCTGACCCACGTGGACTTTTTGTAATCCAGTGCATATGCGTTGACTGACTTATGGTGTGCCTTCAATGCTTGGCCACCAGATATGGCCATCTGGCCATCTGGCACGCTTGATGAGGAAGGCGCGTGGTGAATATCCAGCTTATGCGCATACTGGATTGCCTGAAAATAATCAAGAAAATGCAAATTGCTGGAGGCAGGGATCGAAGCCCTGACCTCCAGCCTTTGGATCCTTGAGCGCTGATGTGGTTACCACTAGGCCATGTTGCTTCATTTGTTAGTATAATACAATGCAATAATAATATGTAAAAACAAAAGTTAACGGCCAGAAAAAAAATAAAAATGCACGCGCTGTTTGAACGGGCGAATGGTGGAGTGCCAACGCATCATCCCTGTCCTCCAACCATGGCTAAAAATAACAACATATATACCTACGGACAAATGTCTGTCGCTACAGACAGGGGTTCTGTTAGAACATAGTTTGATTCTACAACCCTTAATTAGAGTTTTGATGATAACAAAATACAAAGAATAAATAAATTGTAAGATTTATATATAAGACAAATATGCTTCTTAAAATTATGTTTTGCATATACAGAAGTTCTGATGGAATCAGCATCAGCATCATCAGCATCAGAAGATCAGTAATATGCCAGCATCAGAAGATCAGTAACATGTGCTATACGCTGAAGCTACCAGATCATACGCTGAAGCTTGATGACCAGAATCTGCACATAAACATATACACTCTGACTCTGATCAAAGATCTTTACCAAGTCATCAGCACTCTTAAGCGTTATCACAAGTTAAAGCAAAGAACACTCTGAAGCGTTATCACAAGCAAAGAAGACTCTGAAGCGTTACTAAGTATTCAAGACAGAATTAATTGCTAACGGCTTTATTCAGACAAGATCTTCTTCAAAAAGGAAAGTTCGTTATTATCAGTAAAAGTGATTTATGGACAACGTATCTTTGCCTTGGCTATATAAACAAGCCTGTGCGAGAAAAGACGCACGCATGCACTCATACAAATTTGCCAAGCCTTCAAACCACGCTTACTCAAACGCTTTAGCAAATTTAGTTTTACTTCAAGCTTAAATTGTGTAATTATCACAGTTGTGATATATTATTTTATTAGAAAACGTTAACACATTCTAGTTCAATTATTTGTAAAAGATTTCCTTGAGATAAACCGGTTTGTGGTTATACTCAAGAAGAATTTAACAGTTGTTAAAGTAGCTGTTGTAATCCTTTGAATATAGTGGATTAAGACCTCGTTGGAGAGAGGCGAAATCACCTTGACGGGTGGACTGGAGTAGTTTGAGATTAAACGAACCAAGATAAAAATACAGTGTTGTCTAAGCATTTGATTTAAGTTTTACAATTCAACCCCCCTTCTTGTGTTTTTCACATCTTCAATTGGCATCAGAGCGCCTGGTTCTGTGCTTATAACACTTAACTGTGTTAGTACAAGATCCAGCGTCAGAAAAACACAATGGCAGGACCAAATCAAAACATCAGCAATGACAACAATGAAGAAAGAGATAGATTCAGTGGAAAACCTCCAGTCTTTGATGGAGAGAACTTTGACTACTGGAAAGACAAAATTGAGAGTTTCTTTCTGGCCCATGATGCTGATCTGTGGGACATGGTGACTGATGGATACACGCACCCAGTGGATGGAAGTGGTCAGAGGATTGACAGGAAAACAATGTCTGATCAGCAAAAGTGTGAGTTCAGAAATCATCACAAGGCCAGAACAATTCTTCTCAACACCATCTCTTATTCAGAATATGAGAAGATATCAAACAGAGACACTGCAAAGAATATGTTTGACTCTCTGAGAATGACGCATGAAGGCAACATTGAAGTCAAAGAAACCAAATCCCTTGCACTCATTCAGAAGTATGAGGCATTCAAGATGGAAGAGAGTGAATCAATAGAAACTATGTTTTCAAGATTTCAAATTCTTGTTGCTGGTCTAAAAGTTCTTGACAAAGGGTATTCTACTGTTGATCACGTTAAGAAGATCATCAGAAGCTTGCCAAAACAATGGAGGCCAATGGTCACAGCGCTTAAGCTAGCCAAGGATCTCAACAAAATCTCTCTGGAGGAACTTGTCAGCTCCCTCAGAAGTCACGAGATAGAGCTAAAAAGCAGATGAACCTCAAAAGCAAGGTAAGCCATTAGCTTTAAAATCTAACAGAAAATCTGACTCCAAAGTTTTGCAGGCTGTGGAAGAAACCTCTGATGGGTCCTCATCAGAAGAAGATGAACTATCTCTCCTCTCCAGAAGGGTGAACCAACTGTGGAAGCAGAGGCAAAGGAAGTTCAGGAATCCCAGAAGATCATAAAATCAGAATGAATCTTTCTCCAGATACAGAAGGTCAGAATCCTCCTCTGGACACAGAAGATCTGAAGGTTCTTCAGGAAACAGAAAGCCAAACAACAAAGACATCATCTGCTATGAATGTAACGAGCAAGGGCACTACAAAAGTGATTGCCCAAAGCTTCAGAAGGAAAAGCCCAAAAAGAAGTTTGGCAAGGAAAAGAAGAAAAGTCTCATGGCTACATGGGATGATTCTGACACATCTGAAGCTGACTCAGAATCAGATGATGAAAGAGCAAACATAGCTCTCATGGTAAACATAACAGAAGACAGTGAAGCTTCTGAGTCAGAATCTGAATCAGATACAGAAGAGGTATTCCCTGACTTTACTATAAACTTTACTAAGGCTGAACTAGCTGAAAGCCTTAATGAAATTCTGGAAAGGTATCAGCAGATCAGAGTCAAATTCAGAAACCTGAAAAGGAATCTTGCCTCTGACTCTGATAAGACTGAGAGTCTCAAATTGGAGAACTCTGAGTTAAAAGATAAAATTTCAAAATTATAAAACCAATTGCAAAACTCTCAGAAGGAAACAATCCATGAAACTCCCAGCAATGCTGATGAGATCATCAAGGAGTATGATCACAGCTTTCAGAAGTTTCTAGCTAAAAACATAGACGGAAGCAAAATGGCTTCAATGATCTATGGAGTTAGCAGAAATGGCAAAAAAGGGATAGGATATCAAGGTAAGGTACATACACCAAAAAATTCCATGGATTTAGTTATAAAACGTACTCCACTTGATTCACACTTTATATATGGGCCCACACATGACAAAAAATATACAAGTAGTGATTACTCTGTCAAACCAAAATTCAACTAGAGTTTTGGTAAAACTAACAAATCAGGACCCAAGAAAATGTGGGTACCTAAGGATAAAATAATACATGTGGCAGATATCTTTAGCAGCAAAGCAAAAACACCAATCATGGTACCTAGACTCTGGCTGCTCACGACACATGACGGGAAGAAGGTATATGTTCCAAAGCCTAGAACTTAAGCCTGGAGGCCACGTAGGCTTTGGAGGAAATCAGAGAGGAAAGATCATTGGCTCTGGAACAGTAGGTAATGGAAATCTTCCCTCTATCAGTAATGTTTTACTAGTTGATGGATTAATGCATAACCTGTTATCCATAAGTCAATTAAGTGATAACGGTTATGATATAATCTTCAATCAAAATTCATGAAAAGCTGTTAGTCAGAAAGATGGGACTATCCTATTTAATGGAAATAGGAAAAACAACATTTATAAAATAAAACATTCTGAACTAAAAAGTCAGAATGTAAAATGTCTACTGTCTGTTAACAACGAGCAATGGATCTGGCACAGAAGATTGGGACATGTTAGTATGAGAAGAATATCTCAGATTAACAAACTCAATCTGGTCAGAGGACTTCCTAACCTGAAGTTCAATTCAGATGCTCTGTGTGAAGCATGTCAGAAAGGCAAGTTTGCAAAACCAGCTTTCAAATCTAAAAACGTTGTTTCTACCTCCAAGCCATTATAACTTCTGCATATTGACTTATTTGGACCAGTTAAAACTGCTTCAGTCAGTGGCAAGAAGTATGGGTTAGTAATCGTAGATGACTATAGCAGATGGACATGGGTAAAGTTCTTAAGGCACAAGGACGAGTCACACTCTGTGTTTGTTACCTTCTGCAACCAAGTTCAGAATGAAAAGGATCTTAGAATCGTCAAAGTCAGGAGTGATCATGGTGGAGAATTTGAAAACAAAGATTTTGAGTTATTCTTTAATGACAAAGGCATTCTGCATGATTTCTCTTATCCTAGAACTCCCCAGCAAAATGGAGTTGTAGAACGAAAGAACAAAACATTGCAAGAAATGGCCAGAACCATGATCAACGAGACTAACATTGATAAGATCTTCTGGGCAGAGGCAATAAACACATCGTGTTACATTCAAAATAGAATCTCCATAAGACTTATTCTGGAAAAGACTCCATATGAATTGTGGAAGAACAGAAAGCCCAACATTTCCTACTTTCACCCATTTGGATGTACATGTTTTATTCTGAATACAAAAAATTATTTGAACAAGTTTGACTCTAACGCACAAAAGTGTATTATGTTAGGATATTCTGAACGCTCAAGAGGTTATAGAGTGTACAATACATAAACACAAATTGTGGAAGAGTCAATCAGTGTTCGTTTTGATGATAAGCTTGACTCTCAAAAGTCAAAGCAGAATGAATTCCTTGCAGGTATGGAAGTTGAACTCACAGGTACTGAAGACAAATCATCAGAAGCTCTCAACAGAGACACTCCCTCAACATCAGAAAGAGTCACTACAAGCAATCCAACACCTTTTGTTGATCAACTTCAGAAAAGACTATCCAGAAGCAGCATGGATCACCCAGAAGAAACAATCTTAGTAAGAAAGGAAGATCCAATCAGAACAAGATCTAGCTTCAGAAACTCTGAAGAATCCCTCATGGGACTGGTTTCTCTAATTGAACCTACAACAATTGATGAAGCACTTCTGGACAATGACTGGATTCTAGCAACACAAGAGGAGATAAATCAATTCACAAGAATTGACGTATAGGATCTAGTTCCCAAACCAAAAGGATTCAACGTCATTGGTACAAAATGGGTGTTCAGAAACAAACTGAACGAACAAGGTGAAGTCATCAGAAACAAAGCACGACTGGTAGAACAAGGTTATAGTCAGCAAGAGGGAATAGACTATACAGAAACCTTTGCTCCAGTCGCCAGGTTAGAATCTATCAGACTCTTAATCTCATTTGCTGTTAATAAAGGCATCACTCTGTATCAGATGGATGTTAAGAGTGCATTCTTAAATGGCTATATAGAAGAAGAGGTATATGTGCACCAACCCCCTGGTTTTGAAAGTTCCAAAAATCCAGAATATGTTTTCAAACTAAAGAAGTCACTCTATGGTCTGAAACAAGCTCCCAGAGCTTGGTATGAAAGACTAAGTAACTTCCTGTTAGAAAAGGACCAGAGGGAAAGTGGACACAACCTTGTTCTGTAAGACAGTTAAGAATGACATTCTAGTATGTCAGATTTATGTTGATGACATCATTTTTGGATCCACTAAACCCTCTATGGGAAGAAAGTTTGCTAAATGTATGCAGGCAGAATTTGAGATGAGCCTAATGGGGGAACTAAAATTCTTTATGGGCATTCAGATTAATCAAACCTCAGAAGGAACTTACATTCATCAGAGCAAATATGTCATAGAACTTCTGAAGAAATTTGATCTCTCAGAATGTAAGCCATCAAAGATTCCAATGCATCCCACGTGCATTCTGGAATGAGAAGAGGTAAGTAAAAAGGTAGAACAGAAGGTCTACAGAGGTATGATTGGTTCTCTTCTCTATCTGACGGCTTCAAGGCCTGACATTTTATTCAGTGTTTGCATTTGTGCTAGATTCCAATCAGATCCTAGAGAATCTCACTTAACAGCAGTTAAGCGAATTTTCAAGTACCTGAAAGGTACTACTAATCTGGGTTTGTTTTATAGAAAATCAAGTGATTACAGTTTGATAGGATACTGTGATGCTGATTTCGCTGGAGACAGAGTAGAACGTAAAAGCACTTCTGGAAGCTGCCAGTTTCTGGGAGAAAATCTGATCTCATGGTCCAGCAAAAGAGAATCCACAATTGTTCTATCAACAACAGAAGTTGAATACATAGCAGCGGCTGGATGCAGTACACAAATGCTCTGGATAAAAAGTCAACTTGAGGACTTCCAGATATTTGAGAGTAACATTCTTATCCTCAGTGATAATACTTCTGCTATTTGTCTCAGTAAAAATCCTATTTTGCATTCTAGGGCTAAGCATATAGAAATAAAACATCATTTTATTAGGGACTATATTCAGAAAGGGATTTTAAATTTTAAATTTATTAACACAGACCATCAATGGGCTGATATTTTTACAAAACCTCTTTCTGAAGATAGGTTCAACTTCATTCTGAAACATCTCAGCATGAAGCTATGCCCAAAATAAAACTGTTTTGATTCCATATCTTAACCTTCAGAACTTTGTTTATTTTTCGTGAACTACTGATCAATCTTTCTTCAGATCTTTAGAAGCACAGATTGTATCAGAATCTATCACAATCAAGGATAGAAATGTGTTGTTCACTCAAGCAAACAAGTGTCATCCAGTTATCAGTTACTTTCTGAGGCTGAACACGCGTTCAAGTTTCTGAAAGGTCAAAAACGCTGATTGGTTGCATTGAGACAGATGTCATGGGTAACCGTTCCAATATCTTTCTGAATCCCCCAAAATCAGCTATCATTAAATGCTTATAATCATTATAATTAATTTCTCTCTCTTGCCGTTTATGTTTTCAAAATTGTTTATAAATCTATTTAAACACATTTCTCACCATTTACACTCTTTTACCTTCACTTTCATTTTCTCTCAATCTTACTGATTTCAGTTTGCATACTTTCTCAAAACCCTTTCATTTTTTTCACAAAACCTTCGTGTGAACATGGCTTCTTCAAGCATTCCTACTTCCAGTTCTCAGAAAGCAGACTCCTCCGAACAGTATGAAGAACCCTACAGAACTCTTCTCACACCAATCAAAAATCTAGAAGTTCTGCAGAATTGATCGTGGATTTCAACAGTCTTCAAGAGAATAGGTTTAATCTCTCTGAAGAGGTTAAGGCTCAAGGCTGGGAAAGATATTTTGACCGTATGGTGGGTCCAACATTCCCAATTCTGGTAAAGGAATTTTGGATTCATGCTTCATCTTCCAGTGGTGGTGGTGGGTCCAATATTTTGACAGTGGTGGTGGTGTTCGTTGCATTGACATGGCTGAAAGATGCGCTGATGTTGCCCTAATTGCTAGAGAAATCTTCACTCTAGGGCTTCCCTCCAGCAAGATAAGGGATTTAAAAGACCATCACAGAATATGGGCTAAGATCATTCTGGGATGCATAAACCACAGGAAGCCTACCAGCTCTCCTGATTACATCAATATTGATTAGCAATTTCTGATCTAATTCATCTCTCATAAGATCAAGGTGAATCTGGCTCACCTACTGTTTAACCATCTAAAGACCAATGTTAAAGAAACCAGAGAAGAGGAGCGCACAAAAAGGGACTGGATACCCCTAGGAAGACTTATATCAGATATTCTAACAGAGAATAAGCTGATTGATCATCTTACAGAGGCTCAGGAAATCATCTCCTTGGAAGCTACTGTTGGCAAACAGCTGAATGCAAAGAATCTAAAGAAGATGAAGTTCATTGAGAACATCAATAAGGAACCCAGCGTCACTTCTTTTGCAACAATCTCCAGCAGAAGAGTCCCTCTGGATAACTTCCCTCTGTTCTCAGAGATTGATTCTAAACCTGATATAATAGTCAGATATCTGGATGCTTGCAAGGCGGATGGTACAACACCTAATCTGAACATTCAGGATCTGAAGCAGAAGGCTCCAGAAGTTGTGCTGAAGAAAACTAAGAAAAGGAAAGTTGTAGCAGAAGGATCATCCCAGCAGACTCCTAAAAAGAGAGGTAATCTTTCTTCTATAAATGTTTTAAAGTCAATTTCTGTATCAACATCTATACCAATTCCCACTCAATCTGAAAACCCCACACCACAAACTTTTGATGACTTTGACATTGATTTTGATCCCTCTGAATCCTTAACTCTTAGAAGATCTCGCTCCCAACCTTAAAATCCAAATATTGAAGCAACCCAACAAGAACTTGCAAAAGTTCTATCTGATATTGACCAACATACTTCTGCTCCCATACCAGAAAATCCAAACCCTGAAACCACCACAGAAGCATAACCAGAAATTCCCCTCTCTCCAGAACCAGAAATCCCACTACCTCCATCTCCTCAACCATAAATATATCCACCTTCTCCTCAACCTGAACTATCTCACCCAGAAGTTCAAACTTCTGAGGCTCAGCCTTCTGAATCCTGTGAACTAGAACCTCATAACGATCAATCAAACCAAATTGTTGATTCTGATACCATTCCCATTCCTGGAATCACAGAACCTCTGTCCATTCGTATGCCCCTTGGTACCATTGTGAATATTCCCCAACTTCCCTCTTCACCAGAATCAACTCCACCAAACTCCCCATCAAGTCCAATAATAATTCCTGACTCTCCCACTCCCTCACCAAAGAACAATCCAGAAGACAACATCAAGACTGTCATTGACTTAACAGTTTTTGAACGTCTTGCTGCCATAACCCACAAAACAGCTATCCCAAAACCAAAACATCCAGATGTTGGTACCAGCTTATTGACATTAGAAACAGAAGTACAGAAGTGGATCACTTCTCTGAAACAAGCTAGTCTTAAGCTGGTGGATCCTGTTGCATCAGACTACCTTTGGACAAGGTTTAGAAGATGGGTATGTTCTGAAACTCATAAGTTGCAAGAACAAAGCTAGGGACAAGCTCAACATAACTTCAGCAATCTGCTGAAAGAAATTGAAGGTCCAGTTCTAAGCCAGCTGCTTAAGGAAGAAGTTCTCCCTCTGGACATTGCTCCCTGGTCTGAACATCGTCCAACATCCAAAGTTCAACCTGATAATCAAGAGCAGATGATTCCTGCTAAAGCACTGGGTCAAGAAAAGGATATTGCAGAAATCTCTGAGAAGCATCCAGTTTCTGAAGATCCTCAAGCTTCCTTCCTTGACAGGCAGACTCTAGAAGACCTGAAAAGATCTAATATGTTGATGAAGGAAAGAATGGATAAATAGGACAACAAAATTGATGCAATAGCAAGCATGTTAACCCAGCAACAGGAAACTAACACCCAGATCAAGAGCATGTTGGAAGCCCTGTTCACGCGTCTACCTCCTCCTTCTTAGAATTTCCTCGTTTTTATAACATGTTTATCTGTAATATTTTTACACTGTTTTGAACTTATCATTGCTTCTGGTTTTTTAATATAAATGCATTTTGGCTCTGATTATTTGTTCTTTTTGATAACTGACAAAAAAGGGGGAGAAAGAATGATATTTTTTCAATAACGGATTACTGAGACATAAGTCTCAAACATTCTGATCTATTTAAAATTCTCTCTTCTGAAAAGCTTGAACAGGTACAAAACTCTGAGGAAAGATACAGTAAAGTTCTGATGCTCAAAGAATCATGGAATTAAAGGGAAGTAATCAACTCAGGGGGAGTTTCTCTTCTTAAATTTTATACTTTTTATTCTTTATTTTTAATTGAAAAATCTTGTTTTTGTCATCATCAAAAAGGGGGAGATTGTTAGAACATAGTTTGATTCTACAACCCTTAATTAGAGTTTTGATGATAACAAAATACAAAGAATAAATAAATTGTAAGATTTATATATAAGACAAATATGCTTCTTAAAATTATGTTTTGTATATACAGAAGTTCTGATGGAATTAGCATCAGCGTCATCAGCATCAGGAGATCAGTAATATGCCAGCATCAGAAGATCAGTAACATGTGCTACACGCTGGAGCTACCAGATCATACGCTGAAGCTCGATGACCAGAATCTGCGTATAAACATATACACTCTGACTCTGATCAAAGATCTTTACCAAGTCATCAGCACTCTGAAGCGTTATCACAGGTTAAAGTAAAGAACACTCTGAAGCGTTATCACAAGCAAAGAAGACTCTGAAGCGTTACTAAGTATTCAAGACAGAATTAATTGCTAACGGCTTTATTCAGACAAGATCTTCTTCAAAAAGGAAAGTATGTTATTATCAGTAAAAGTGATTTATGGACAACGTATCTTTGCCTTGGCTATATAAACAAGTTTGTGTGAGAAAAGACGCACACATGCACTCATACAAATTTGCCAAGCCTTCAAACCATGCTTACTCAAACGCTTTAGCAAATTCAGTTTTACTTCAAGCATAAATTGTGTAATTATCACAGTTGTGATATATTATTTTATTAGAAAACGTTAACACATTCTAGTTCAATTATTTGTAAAAGATTTCCTTGAGATAAACCGGTTTGTGGTTATACTCAAGAAGACTTTAACAGTTGTTAAAGTAGCTGTTGTAATCCTTTGAATATAGTGGATTAAGACCTCGTTGGAGAGAGGCGAAATCACCTTGACGGGTGGACTGGAGTAGTTTGAGATCAAACGAACTAGGATAAAAATACAGTGTTGTCTAAGCATTTGATTTAAGTTTTACAATTCAACCCCTTTTCTTGTGTTTTTCACATCTTCAGGTTCCTCCCAAATCTCCTACAGGCCATGGAAATGCATTCTGAGACCATGGTTGAGGTCGTCT
This sequence comes from Vicia faba, assembly GCA_948472305.1. NCBI lineage: Eukaryota > Viridiplantae > Streptophyta > Magnoliopsida > Fabales > Fabaceae > Vicia > Vicia faba. The sequence continues at coordinate 1,110,620,939 of OX451738.1, forward strand.
CATCCTCCTGATTGCAACCATGCCCATTATTAGGGCCATTTTTTCCTGAAACGAAAATACCTAAAACCAAACACAAAACCTTAGCAATGGTGATCCATGATATAGGCCACATAAATGAAATTGGTTATTACAAAAAGCTTGCAAATGATATGGTGATCCAAAATATGCAATTATTTCATGTTAACAATGCCTAATTTTCAAAATTTAAAATCAAGAACAGGGCAGCTTCGTGAATGACTTACAGCGCTTGGAAGGGTCTGAAAGTGTGTGTTTTTGCTTACTTTCGCTTGTGGAAGTTCCCAGGAAACGATTGAGACAAGTATCAAGCCTTGAAACTGCCTCTAGGAGTGATTTCGAATTCACACTTTTTCTTGATTTTTGCAAATTCTGTTTGTGCTCTATCACTTATCTCTAACCCTTATTTTGGTCTCCTCACGACCCTTATGTATTGTACAATGTATTAGGATTGTTTTTGCTGTCCAAATCTTCCTCTATCAATGTTTTGATATTTGATTTGATCTTCCTTTAACAACCTTCCAAATTTGATCCAAATCCCATCTTTTTGTACCCTTATGCCTTGATACGAGTTTGATGATGGCAAGCTGTATAATGAAACCTGAAATCACCACAAGATCTTTGTTATCAATGCTTTTGGATTTTTATTTGATTTATTTTGATTTAAATCAAATTAATTCAAATTAATTCAAATAAAATCAAAATAATTAATAAAAATATGATATGGACACATGGCCAAGGATGGAGCACGTGGACTGTAATGCCAACTCAAAAAAAGTGAAAAAGAATGGGCCCATTTGGCAATTTTGCAAAAAAATCCAACTTCAACAATGCACAACTTCCTCAATTTTGACTCTTTGTAGGTGTTCTTGGACTTTTAGAAATCTTTAGATGTCCTATAACCAACCCTTTTGGTATCATCTCAATTTGATATTCCATGCTCATGTATGAAGATTTGACAAAAAAGGTGTTTTTGTTGACTTTTTAAAATGACCTATAATGTCCAAATTCATAACTTCTTGTGAGTGCATATTTTGATCTTGGGATATGAATATGGATTGTATGTAATTTCATACTCTTCAAAATGAGATTTGGATGGGTCATTTATGATAAATTATGAGAAAGTTATGCTTGGTCAAAGTTGAGTTGACTTTTCCTACAAAACCCTAATTTAGCGACTTTTGAATCTTGATGAATTATGAGCAATCCTTGATGAATCATGATCAACCCTTGATAAAATGATGAAATATACTTCAAAATGAGGATGTTGACAAAAAAATATTGAAGTTTGACTGTATTTGGGTCACAGTTGACTTTTGCCCTAGCACAGTCGATTTTTGGACCTTTTGAGCAATTGACTGAGCAAACTTCCTCTGCAAGGCTTGAAACTTGACATGGATGATCTTGAGACCATACTAGGACATTGGTAAGCACTTTGGGTCACTTGGACACAAGTATCTTGATTCAATGTGAAACCCTAGTTTGGGGAAGACTGCCTTAGGAGAGAGCTTGTCTGACCAACTCTTGGGCTATCTTGAGCAACTTGGAGATCTTTCTTGACATATTTTGAGAAATATGGGAGGGAAAATTTTGGGGTACAACAGATTCCCATTTTCAATCTTCTTAAACCTGAGGATGCAGATTGGCTTTCGCGCCTTTCGTAATCCGAAGGTGGAAGTGGATTGAACACTAGAGTGCCCAGAAATTTGCACTCGCATGAAGTGGTAATTGTCTTATGACGTCGAGAATGGGCTTACAGCTGCCATTTGGAGGAGTGTCGATCGCATAAGAGATCCCTTAGCGAGAGCTTTTATACCTGTTGTTGAGGAAGATTCCGATGGGGAAGTCTGATCTTTCGTGGAAAGAGATGGAAATTTAGGAGATTCGTCGTCCGTCATTCTGCTGGTGAGTCGTCTTTGTTGATATTTAGGAACTTCAATCGTCCGTACTCAACTGAGGGAACAACTTTTGCTGAGATTTAGGAGCTTGTCCGTACTTCAACTGATTTTGTCGAGATTTAGGAGCTCGTCCGTAATTCAACTGATTTTGTCGAGATTTAGGAGCTTGTCCGTAATTCAACTGATTTTGTCGAGATTTAGGAGCTCGTCCATAATTCAACTGATTTTGTCGAGATTTAGGAGCTTGTCCGTAATTCAACAACTTCGCTGAGATTTAGGAGCTTGTCCGTAATTCAATTGAGGTAATATCTGCTGAGATTTAGGAACTCGTCCGTAATTCAACAACTTCGCTGAGATTTAGGAGCTTATCTGTAATTCAACTTGAGAACAACTTTGTTGATATTTAGGAGCTTGTCCATAATTCAACTACCTTCCTGAGATTTAGGAGCTTGTCCGTAATTCAAATACCTTGCTGAGATTTAGGAGCTTTTCCGTAATTCAACTAAGAAAACATCTTTGCTGAGATTTAGGAACTTGTCCGTAATTCAACTGGGGGAAATCACTTCGCTGAGATTTAGGAGCTTGTCCGTAATTCAACTTGGAGAAACATCTCTGCTGAGATTTAGGAACGTTGTCCGTAATTCAACTGAGGAAATATCTGTCAAGATTTAGGAGCTCATCCGTAATTTGACTGAGGTAATATCTGTCGAGATTTAGGAACTCGTCCGTAATTCGACTGCCACAACTTTGTTGAGATTTAGGAGCTTGTTTGTAATTCAACTTGAGAACAACTTTGTTGAGATTTAGGAACTCGTCCGTAATTCAACAACTTCGCTGAGATTTAGGAACATCGTCCGTAATTCAACTGATGTAAAAGCTTCGTAGCTTGAATTTTGTGAAAATCTTTCCTGAAAGGTAAAGGTTAGTTGTATGTAATGCATGATATGTATCAAGCAATGATATTCTCAAAATAAATGAAATTGTGTTGTATGATGCGTATGCATGTCATGATGTATGAAAATGTGATGTTTTAAGTTGGAAAAAATAAATCCTGGATTGCTGTTGGAGAAAAGAATGGAATTCTTTGTTTCTGCTAGAGATAGTGGATGAAAATATTTGTGAGAATAAACTTGCAGAAGGGGATAACTTGCTGGAGAATAAACTGATGAGAGAGTGACTCTGTGGCGAAGAGATGCTCTGCTGAGGATTCCACTGATGAATTCAACTGGGGATAAATTACCGTTGCTGGTGATAATAAAACCTGTTGGGGATTGAATTCCTGTTTTGTGAAAGGAATGAACTCCGTTGGGGATGATTTTCCAGTTGCGACTTTACTGGGGATAGCCCTTTTAGATTCTATTGGGGATAATCTTTCAGAGTCTACTGGGGATAATTCTTCAAACTCCACTAGGGGATAAAAATTTTCAAACTCCACTGGGGATATATATATATTTTATATACTCCGCTGGGGATAACAAGACTTCTTAGTGCTGATGGTAGATAAATTCTGCTTGGGGAGAATATTACCAATTCAGTTACAGTTGTGAGTCTCAAATGGGGAGAGCTAACACCACTGTCTTTCTCTTACTCTGCTGGGAATTAATGTACTTTCAATCGTTTCCTCCAGCTAGGTCTATCCCTATACCTGGTGGATAGAGCAACTGTACGGTTTGGACATTTTTCGTTTGCCCCTGTTTCTGATATTACAAGTAATCGTCTTTTGTTTCGCATGTAAATATTTATGAGCAGCAATCAATGTCAAATGCATATATCAAAATTGAACATTGGACGTTCTTTGCAAAACAAAACAGAAAAAGGAAAACAGTTTGAAATTTATTTGTGAAAATGACTTGTATTGATTTTGAAGTTTGGCCTGTAAATAGGCGTTTTTTGTACAAGAGGTTGACGTCCTAGTAAGAGAACGCCTCCGATCAATAAAGTTTATACAATTTGTGAAAAACAAAGAAAAACAGTTATGCGAATAATCCCACTGGGTTCCAACTCTGCTATTATCTTTATGTCCTCGAGCATCTCATCACTTTGCTACTTGGTTGAAGGCAGATCAGATTGTTTGGTGTCGTCCGAGCTTGGTAGTCGATACTGAAGTCTGGTTGCGTGGTGATCCAATGAGACATAGTGTTACGCTCTAATCCCTAACTTTTTCCTGGACCGCCCTTTCGGGTTTTCAGTCCACCGGGATACCCTTTTTTGCCCAAGCCTCCTTTTCAGGTTTTCGACTTGCCGGGTGTACAGATTTTTTCATTTTCATCCCTTATTTTTGCCCGAACCCTTTTAGTTCGTCGGGAAGCCCTTATTTTTGCCTAGGCCAGTCAACCTAGTGGGTCTTTGATTATGCGTAGTATTTTTTCACTATGTCTGCATTGATTGGGTGAGGAAGGTCGTCACCATCCATGGTGGTTAGAATCATCGTTCCTCCTAAGAAAATGTTCTTAACCACAAATGGCCCTTCGTAGGTAGGGGTCCATTTTCCCCTGGGATCACCTTGAGGCAGAATGATGCGCTTGATGACCAGATCCCCAACTTGATATTCTTGTCGTCTGACTTTCTTGTTAAATGCCTTGATCATCCGTTTTTGATACGTTTGACCATGGAAAATAGCAGTAAGTCTCTTTTCATCGATTAAGTTCAGCTGATCAAGTCGGGTTTGTATCCAGTCGTCTTTGCTCAAACCTGCATCCTTCATAATCCGAAGAGAGGGTATCTGAACTTCAATGGGCAAGACGGCCTCCATGCCATAAACCAAGGAATAGGGTGTTGCCCTTGTTGACGTTTGTGCCGAGGTACGGTACCCATAAAGAGAAAAAGGTAACATCTTGTGCCAATCTTTATACGTCACCGTCATCTTCTGCACAATCTTCTTAATGTTCTTATTAGCCGCTTCTACAGCCCCATTCATCTTTGGCCGGTAAGGAGAAGAGTTATGATTATGTATCTTGAACTACTTGCAGAGCTCAGTGATCATCTTATTGTTGAGATTTGTACCATTGTCCGTAATGATCCTCTCTGGTACACCATATCGACAGATTAGATTGTGCCGAATGAACCGTGCCACGACGTTCTTGGTTACGGTAGCAAATGAAGCTGCTTCAATCCAATTTGTAAAGTATTCAATAGCTACTAAGATGAAACGATGCCCGTTAGATGCCGTAGGTCTGATCTCGCCGATCATGTCGATGCCCCACATTGCAAAAGGCCAAGGAGCTGTCAAGATGTTCAGAGGGACTGGAGGTATGTGCACCTTATCAGCATAAACATGGCACTTATGACAGGTCCGAGAATGATGATAACAGTCGGCTTCCATAGTAGACCAATAGTATCCTGCCCGAAGGATCTTCTTTGCCATAGTGTGTCCACTGGAATGAGTTCCGAAAGTACCTTCATGTAACTCTACCATAATCCTTTCTGCTTCGTTCTTATCCACACATTGCAGCAAGGTTGAGTCATGGTTACGCTTGTAAAGAATGCCATTGCTGATGAAGAACTTCGCCGTGAATCTTCTCAGAAACTTCTTATTATTAGCAGATGCACCCTCGGGGTATTCCTGAGCCTCAAGATACCTCTTCACCTCATGAAACCAGGGTTTATCTGCTACCTCTTCAGTCTAGATGTCACAGTAATGTGCAGGTTCGTCAAACCTCTCAATGGTAATCTGGGGAGCTTCATTGTCCCATCTGACCTTGAACATAGAAGACATTCTAGCTAGCGCGTCTGCCAACTGATTCTCCTCTCTAGGGAAGTGTTCAAAGGTTATCTCCTCGAAGTGCGGAAGCAAAGTCAATACATACTCTTTGTAAGGAATAAGATTTGGGTGCTTCGTATCCCACTCTCCTTTGATCTTACTGATCACGAGAGCAGAATCTCTGAATATACTTATGAACTTAATCCTTTGGTCAATAGCTGCTTGAAGACCCATAATGCATGCTTCATACTCCTCCATGTTGTTGGTGCAGTTGAAACATAATCGGGTGGTGAACGGAGTATGAGAGCCTTCAGGAGATATGATCACGGAGCCAATGCCATTACCCAAAGCGTTTGAAGCTCCATCAAAGTACATAGACCATCGGGATCCTTCCTCAGGTCCTTCATCCGGTCCAGGTGTTTCACAGTCAGTCACTATCATGATGTTCTCATTCGGGAATTCAAAGTTCATAGACTGGTAATCGTCCACTGCCTGATGTGCCAGATGATCTGCCAACACACTTCCCTTGATTGCCTTTTGAGTCGTGTATTGGATGTCATACTCAGTCAAGATCATCTGCCATCTTGCTATTCTTCCGGAAAAGGCGGGCTTCTCGAAGATATACTTGATTGGATCCATCTTTGATATCAATAGAGTAGTGTGAGTCAGCATATATTGTCTCAGCCGGCGAGCAGCCCATGCCAAAGCGCAGCAAGTTTTCTCAAGCAATGAGTATCGGGTCTCGCAGTCGGTAAACTTTTTGCTAAGGTAATAAATAGTATGATCTTTTCGGCCAGACTCGTCATGCTTCCCCAGCACACACCCCATTGAATTATTGAGTACTATCAAGTATAAGATCAGAGGTCTCCCTTCAACTGGAGGCATCAGAATAGGTGGCTCTTGGAGATATTATTTGATCCTTTCGAAAGCGGCCTGACATTCATCGTTCCATCTTACCACTTGATCTTTCTTCAGTAACTTGAAGATCGGCTCACGAGTAGCAGTCAGGTGTGAGATGAATCGGGCAATATAGTTCAGACGTCCCAGAAAGCCTGTGACTTCTTTTTCTGTTCGGGGAGCTGGCATTTCCTGTATAGCCTTCACCTTTGCAGGATCCACTTGAATACCTTTATCGCTAACGACGAAACCTAGCAGCTTACTAGACCTCACTCTGAAGGTGCACTTGTTCGGGTTTAACCTTAGCTTTTACAACTTCAACCTGTCAAATAGCTTCTGAAGGTGGTCCAGATGTTCTTCCTCAGTCTGGGATCTTGCAATCATATCATCAACGTATACCTCAATCTCATGATGGATCATGTCGTGAAACAAAGCGACCATGGCGCGCTGATACATTGCCCCAACATTCTTCAATCCAAACGGCATAACCTTGTAGCAAAAGGTACCCCATTGAGTAATAAAGGTTGTCTTCTCCATATCCTCGGCAGCCATTTTATTCTGATTATAACCGGAGAAACCATCCATAAAGGAAAAGACCTTATGCTGTGCGGTGTTGTCAACCAGAACGTCGATATGAGGCAGAGGGAAATCATCCTTGGGGCTCTCCCTGTTCAGATCCTTATAGTCAACACACATCTGAACCTTACCATCCTTCTTTGGCACCGGAACCACGTTGGCAACCCACTGCGGGTAAGAAGTAACTGCTAAAAAACTGGCATCAAATTGTTTCATAATTTCAGCCTTGATTTTCTCAGACATCTCTGGGCGCATTCGGCGGACTTTCTGTTTCACTGGAGGACAGTCTTCCTTGGTAGGCAATCGGTGAACCACGACATCAGTATCCAACCCAGGCATATCTTCATAAGACCAGGCAAAGATCTCAACATAGTCACGCAGCATCTGAATCAACCGTTGCTTAACACTAGATTCCAGATTTACACTGATATTGACCTCTTTCTTGTCTACCTCTGTACCCAGATTTACCGTTTCTACTGGCTCTTCATGCGGCTGTATGGCCCTCTCTTCCTGAAGTAACAGACTAGCAAGTTCACCAGGCACTTCGCAATCATCTTCACCTTCGTCTTCGGCTTGGTTGATCGGACTTTCGAAGTCATAACTGGCAGTAGTAGAGTCGTTATCAATGGGATCCAGAGTGGATTCAGACCTATATATGTGAGTGTGTGTAAAATAGCTGTTTTACAAGATAGAAAAAGAAAAACAAGGAGCGCAAAATTTGAAATGCAAGAAAACGTCCAATGCTTTTATTAATGATATATGGAAATGACACATATAAAGCCCTCACAAACAAAGCCATGGTGTCTCGGGTAAGGCATCGGGCTGTAAAGTTTTTTTAAAAATTGTCTGTTACAAATTCGAAACAAAAGTCTATTACTGTGTAAAAGAAACGGGCATGGAATCCTTTGCCGTCCAATTGTTCAAGCCACCGTTGGTAGTGGGGTAGATTCAGCTGTCAAACTCAGATTCTTCCACGTCATCATCCTGAATAGCATTTACTCCTGCATCATGTTTTGGCATAGGAGTCGTTATGACATTAGGCTTTTCAGGTGCTTCAAATTCAATCTCCTTAGCATCAATCAGATCTTATACCTTATTCTTTAAGGCCCATCAATTATTGGTATCATGCCCGGGGCTATCAAAGTGATAAGCACATCGGGCATTTGGATTGTACAGCGGTGAGGTGGTGTTGGGATTCTTCGGAGCTTCCCTCGGAATCACCAAGTTAGTCTTCAACAACTGTGGCAGAATTTGAGATAAAGACATGTTGAGCCGAGTAAACTGTCTTTGAGGCCTCTCTTCCCTTGGCTGAGTGTTGATTTGTGTGGCAACAATTGGTCTTGAAATAACTACCGCATTGACTGCTTGGCGGCGCTCGGGTTGACTTTGATTTCTAGAGCTGTAAACTGCACTAGACTCCTTCTTGAAGGGCTTCTTCTCGGTACTTGACGAAGCACCTTTCTGTAACTTGTCGCTCTTGATACCGACTTCAATCCTCTCCTCAGTCATAATTAACTCAATAAAACCTGACGATGAACTTTTGATTAAATGGTTGAAAAACGGACCAGATAGGGTCCCTAAAAACATATCCACCAACTCCCTGTCAGCCAGCGGGGGTTGGACTCTACCTGCAAGATCTCTCCACTTCTGAGCGTAATCTTTAAAACCTTCGCTCGCACTCATAGACATACCCTAAAGTTGGGTACGCGTGGGAGCGAGGTCAGCATTATATTGGTACTGCTTGTAAAAAGTAGCAGCAAGGTCCTCCCAGTTACGGACGTCAGCTCCTTCTAGCTGATAGAACCACTCAAGTTGAGTCTCTGAAAGACTATCTTAAAAGAAGTAGATCCAGAGGTTCTTGTCAGTGGTATATGGCTGAATCTTTCTAACATACGAACGGAGGTGTAGCTTTGGGCAAGAAACCCCTTCGTATTTAGCAAAGGTAGGCGCTTTGAACTTGTGGGGAATCACCACCCCAGATGCCATACCCAACTCTCCAAAATCCAGCCCAGGTATCTTTTGGATCTCCATCGCGCTTAACCGGTCTTCAAGTTGTTTATACCTATCCTCGGCAGGAGGATACTGGTCTTCATCAAAGTCAGTCTCATTGTCAGAAACCACAGGGCTAGGAGCCCTCCTTTCTTCCTGATTCTCTCCCCCTCCAGACGAGTGAGACAAATCAACTTCCTCTCGCAACCTGTTTCCAAACCTGTGACCCATGTTCAGGAGGACTGTCTTCTTCTTCTTCTTATCCTTTAAGATAAGAGTCTGCAGATCTTTCTTCCCCTTGGCCAGGTTCATGAACATTTCCTGGAACTGAGCGTTTTGAGATTGTAGAGCCTTGATAGCTTGATCAGTGGATGTTTCAGCAGACATGGTGCTGAAATAAACAACAAAGAAGATAAGAGACCTGTATGGGTACCTGTGATGAGGTGCATGGAAATGGAATGCGTATGATATGATTTCAAAGACTTTAGGGATTCAAATTCGTAAACCAAAATGAAACACACTTTTATTAGATTAAAAACTTGAAACAATGTTTGACAAATGCCTTTAAGGCGTTACAAAAAGAAAAACTGAAAGTAAATCAAAACTAGAAATAACAAAAGACATCAGCACTCCTGTTGTACCCCAAAATTTGCCCTCTCATTTCATCAACATTTTCTCATCACAAGACTCCAAGAACTCAAGATCAACTTAGGGTTTGCTCTGCTCAAGACCCCTTCCTTGCACTGTTGACCCAAATTAGGGTTTGAGTTTGCATAAGGATATTTTGACCTACAATGCCCAAATTGACTTTCATACTTCATGTTGGGTTCACAAGTTTTCCCATACCAAGTTTCAAGCCTTGATCCAAATCTTTGTCCAGTCAATTGAACAGTTGACCTAAATATCAGCTGTATTGGGGAAAAAGTCAATTGTGGCCAATTTACAGTCAAACCTCATGTATTTTGACCCACATCAACATTATGAACTCATATGAACCATTTGATCAAGTTTGGATCACAATTCCACAAGAAATTTGACCAGATCACCAAAAGGGCAAAATGGTCATTTTTAGGGTTTTGACTGCACAAAGGCAATTTTTGAATGTTTGACCTAACCAATGGAAAACCAAGCTCACATATGGACTCAAGGACTCAATGACATTATCTTGACCCATTCAACAAGTTCAAAAGATCTCAAATGCACAGGATTGACATATGAATTTTTCAGTCAACTGATCAAAATTTGATTGTACACTGAAAAGTCAAAACTTTGACTTTTTGGTCAAAATCAAGTGCCAAGAGTCATTTTTCATCAAGACATGTCAAATTATGAAACTTGTTCATCAAGAAACCAAAAAATGCAAATTAGGGTTTAAAATGGAAAATTTTCATAACTTAGAAATTTTCTAAGTTATGAAATTTTCTTATTTTTTCCTAACTTTGTCCCATTTTTTCACCAAGATAAAAATGGATTCAAACAAAACTTGAAACATGAAAGTTGTAGTCCATCACAAAATCTACAACTTTGGTTCACAAAGTTTCCTCAAAAGAAGCTTGTATCTCAAGTTATGATTTTTGGAACAAGGGTACCAAAAACTTTTAACTTAGAGAAAATTTACCCTAATCTAGGCAGGATTTTGACCCATCTTCTTGGCCATTTTTCACATGGTTCCACTTGGTGTTTCAAGTTGAATTACAAAGATGGATTGTAGTACATGTTCCAAGCTTTAAAAATTGTCAAAGAACTCCTCAAACACCCTTGTGGTTAGAGAGAATCGAATTCACAAAGTTGGAAAAAACTCACTTTTGTTCATGGCCAAGGCATGTTCATAGCAAATTGCATTTTCAAATCAGCTTGTTTTATGCTAGCTTGCAGGCCTCAAAACCAGTTTACACACCTTAATTTAATGCATAACCATTGAGTTGAGGGATTATTTTGTTCATTTGGGCATTACATGGAAGTTTAAGCCTTAAGTAGTAAAAGGTGAATTGCCATTTTTGCCTAAAGTTGCTTTATGTCAAATACCAAATCCTTGAGACATGGGGCCAGATCTTTAAGGCAAATCAAATCCACAAATCCCAACAACCAAGAGGATTGTGTGCAGCATACTTGAGGACATTGTACAGGCCTGTATTGACACTTACACTTTCTTGCTTCAAGTAGAAGAAAGATTGCAAAACACATACCAACTCTCATTCCTGTTAACACAAGCCAAAGCAAACTTTGTGAACAAGTTCCACACATCAAAACATACCTAAGGCACGACCCTTCAATCCCTCATACCTCCTAATACACCAAATCACTGTTTTGCTGCAAAACAGGGCACTCCCTGCAGATTGAGTTCCACAACATAGTTTGCTCGTGCGTTTTGGCCCAAACCTGTTCAAACACCTTCCATACCATCCACCTGAACTATTCCAAACCTTAAACACCAGCTGTAACACCTCTAACCCCATTTGCCATTTTCATTTTAAAGCTTTGCAGGTGGACTTCTACAGCACGATTCAAAGTGTTTCAAAGCAAACCAAGCATTGGAGAAGCTTCCTTGGACCTCAGGAAAGCTCAACAGAAGCTCAAACACCATTGAAGGTTGCTACATTGCCATACTCGTGTCCAACTGAACAAGGTATTTGTCAAGTTTCTAACTCCTTATTTAGGCATCCTTAAGCTTAGGTTTGTGAAGCAAAAATGTAGTCTTTAACATGCTTGAGCTGTACATATGCTTAGATTCTATTTATATTAACTGAGCTAGGAGTATTTGATAGTTGAACTTGCTGGAAAAACTAGGTCAAAAATTGGGGGTGATAAAATTCTCCCTGGTTTCTTAGAGTTAGGTCAAGTGTTTTATATGGTTGAAATCGTTGCTTAAAGCTCTATAAGTTTCATGTTTTAAGTTTTGTCAAAAGATCAAAGAATCAGGAGATGGCATATTGTACAAGAGGCACGCGCGTTTTTTCAAACAGAAGCTGGAGGTTGAAGAAGGTGATGGCTTGGGCTGGGCCTGAGTCATTCTTGCTTTTGGCACCCTTTTTTTCAGTTTGCACCCCCCTGGCCCATTTGATTAAATATTTGTCATTTTTATGTTTTTTCTTTTTATTCTGACTTTATATTTTTTGTTCAAACATAAAAAATTACCAAAAATAATTTTCCATAATTTTTCATATTTATTTCATTTTATTAAAACATATGTATGTAAATAATATAAATCCTTTTTATTAAAACCCTAAAAAATAATATAAAAAATATATTTATGTTTCAGTTATTATTTTTATTTACATTTTGAAAACATTTTCTTGAATATACATTTTTTTGTAAATAATTAATTCTTTTATCTTTGTATATTTAAAATGATAAATATATATATATATATATATATATATATATATATATATATATATATATATATATATATATATATATATATATATATATATATATATATATATATATATATATATATATATATATATATATATATATATATATATATATATATATATATATATATATATATATATATATATATATATATATATATATATATATATATATATATATATATATATATATATATATATATATATATATATATATACTTGTATATTTTATTCTATTAAATAATTAGGACAAAAATATAGAAATAATACATTTTTATTTTTATTAATATTTGACACTAAAAATACTTTTTTTAACAATATACTGTTATTTTTGCATAAATTAATATATATTGTATATAATTAATAAATATTGCCATTTATTTGAAAATTAGGGTTTTTGCCCTAAATGACTAAAATAATTAAAATTTGACTTTTTTTTCTTTTTTTTGTTTATATTTCACATGAAAAAATACCCTTTTCACATACATAAAAAATCATTTTGTGCATAATACATTTTGTTTATTTATTATATTTATTCCAAGTATTGCACAATTAAATATTGTATCCTATACATTCGATATGGTTGTAATAACTTTAGAATTTATTTCCTTGACAAATATCCCCAATTCAAATTTGTACCCCCCTCCCTATATCATGTTGTAATAGTGTAGCATTTAATTTCTCGCACATTTAAAAGCTTTCAATTATACCATGCCTAGACCTAGGGTTTGTATGCAAAATAAAACCAACAAGTAGTTTGACCTAATCCAAAGATAAACATGCATGAAAAACAAACACAATACACACTTGCACCCCTAGGGTTTCATCCACTTGTTGCCTTCAAAAATGGGCCATGGTTGCATGTTGAGTACTTTGGCAAAACAAAAACAAATCAAAAATGATCATAGTCCCTCGATGACGCTATCTTAGTTGCCTAGAAAATGATCAAGTCCCTTAAGAAAATTGCCAAAGATACTTAACACTATTGCTTTCATGGTCTATACAATGACCCGCGCCCGTCCCGTTCAACATCCTAAACACAAGGTTGTTCACCAAATACAATGGTGAAATAGCACTGTTAAAAGGGTTAAAAAACATAAGAAAGATCTTTGAGTAAAATAGGGTAGATAGCTCTTGGTTACTTGATCAAACTTGCAAAACATCCTTGCCATTTTTCAAACACACAACTACAAAACAATTTCAAAATAAACTTTCAAAAACATTGAAACATCTTTTCAAAAAGACAAACACCTTTGTAAAACATTCAAACAAGAATTGTTACAAAGGTTGCCTAGACAAGGCATCTTTTTCAAAACATTTTCAAAACCACACACACAAAGCACCATTTCAAACAATTGAAAAATGAAAATCAAGTGATCTAAGCAAGTAACTAAGAGCCCATGGATAACCATGGATAAAAAGGATGCTAATACCTTCCCTTTCTATAATCTACTCCCCGAACCCAAGAAAACATCTCAAAGGTCTTTCCTGTGCTTTTTGACCTTTCCTTAGGATAAAATAAAAAGTCGGTGGCGACTCTTGCTAAACCGAACATTTGCAAACACAAACGCAAAAACCCAAGTCAGTTCTCCCACCGTATCACAGAACTGGCGACTCTGCTGGGGATTACTTTAAAAGTGGAGTAACCTTAGGGCTTAGATCACCCTTTTGCATGATTAATTGTTTGCTTTGATTGCTTTACATTTTTGGTTCTCTTGTTTGGGCTTGAAATCCTCCACCCGGATTTGGGAAACATTCATAGATAGCAATACGTTGTGGAAATTGTGCGGGGTATACCGACACGATTGAAGCAATAGCTATATTAGTGCGACATATTTGTGAGTACCGGTAGCCTTTGAGTCAATCAAAGAGAATATGGGGCCGTTGAGTGATGTCACTAAGCACTAATGACCTAGAACCTTACTTGACCATCTTGGCCTTTTATTAGGGGTAGTGAGATGACCGGCTTTGGTGCATTCCAAAGTTGGTAGATACTCGATACTACACTCATTGAGGGTTGTTTTCTTAGAATATTTTGGTCGCTAGTTAAGTGGCTAAACCAAAACAATAAACATAGAAAACAATCCAATGATATTGAGCTCCTTAGAACCCGGTTACTATTTATAGGACAGGTTTTGAGCCAACTACACTCAAGAGGGTACTTACCTATGAAACCTCATGCAAGCCTGAAACTAGGGTTTTGTGTGACTTGCTTGTACATGTGTTTGTGCATACATCATGAACATCATAAAGCATCATATGCATCCACTAACCATTTCAAGGGTTTGGATCTTCATCTTTGTTCTTGTTTTGTAGGTCATGGAATCTCTTCGCAGGAAAACAATTCAAGTCAACCTTGTGAGAATCCCTCCTCAACTCAAGGAGCTTACATCCAGAATTCCAGAAAATTCTCTCTTCAGTGAAAGACATGGTAGACTTCTCAACCTAGTCAACACCAGCATTGAAGAAGACATGGTGAAAGTGTTGTTCCAATTCTTTGACCCCCTTCACCACTGTTTCACATTCCCCGACTACCAATTGGTGCCTACTTTGGAGGAATTTTCTCAACTCCTGAGAATTCCTATTCTTAATCAACTACCCTACAACGGTATGGAAAAAGAACCAAAACTTGAAGATGTTGCTCAAGCACTACACTTGCAACCATCTGACATCAAGGGGAATTGGGAAACCAGATGTGGTGTCAAGGGCTTCTTGGCAAAGTTCTTGTTCGAGAAGGCACAAGAGTGTTGGAATTCCTTGGATCTGCAAGCCTTTGAAGAGATTGTGGCACTCCTTATTTATGGGTTGGTCTTGTTCCCAAACCCTGACCAACTTATAGATGTGAATGCTGTCAAGATTTTCATGTCTAAGAATCCCATACCTATATTGCTTAGGGACATCCTACACTCATTTTACACATGAACAATGAGGAAAAGAGGTGTTCTCATGTGTTGTACTCCTCTCCTAGCAAGGTGGTTTATTTCTCACCTTCCACAATCAGTTTTGAAGAATGAGCAGGGTTCAAGGTGGTCACAGCGATTGATGACCCTCACACATTCTGATGTACATTGGTGTTCTCGGTCCAGAGAAAATGTCATCATCATTGATCGTTGTGGTGAGTTCCCTAATGTCCCATTACTTGGCATTAGGGGAGGCATTACCTACAACCCCTGCCTAGCCTTGAGAAAATTTGGATACGCTCGGAGGGATGGCCCTCATGACATGCTGATCCCTGACCTAGTTTTTGACTTCGACAATGATGCGCAAGGACTTCGACAAAGATTCATCAGAGCTTGGAGGATGCCTAACAAGGTGGATAGTAAGACACTGGGGCACAAGAACTCCATCCCTCTTGAGCCTTACCTCAAGTGGGTGCGAACCCGCTCCCAGAATCTTATGATGCCATACCCTCACATTCTCCCCTTGATCAAAGAGCCTGTTAAGGAAGGAGAGGTTCCATACACCATCCTACATCCTGACATGCCAACATCATGGGAGGAAATGCAGAAGAGTTGGATCCAACTCAAAGAAGAACGAAATACTTTTGAAGCCAGCTTCTACGCCAGTGAGAAGAAGGTTTTGGAGCTTACCCGCCGACTTCACGAGGAGGAGACCCTCAACACTTACATCGCACCAAAAAGGATGCGCAAAGTCTTTTTACCTTAAAAATCTTTGTAATATTTGGCCCATGGGGCATTTATGTACTGACAAAATTTCTTCTTATTAATATGACGTGTGTTCTTTTGTCTGCAACAAGTTTGAATTTCTAAATCCTTGAATGCATTACATGAATAAACATATCATTCATCATATGCATAAACAGGTCTTCACACCAGGTTTCCTTATCTTTCTGTTGTTTATTGCAGCAAGATGGATATTGAGCAGACGGTCAAAGATCTGCAAGCACAAAATTCGCAATTTCAACAACTCCTCATGACCTTGGCAAAGGGTCAGGAGGATCTTAAAGCACTTTTAGAGAAGAAAGAGCAGGAAAAAGGAAAAAAGAAAAAGAAGAGAATTGGGGTAGCTACACTGGGAAGAAGATTTGAGAATGAAACTAGGAGAGTTCTGGAATTCCCCTCAACGTCTGACGAAGGGACCGGCAAGGGAAAAGGAGTTGTGGTACCCTCTGAGTCTGAGGCTGAAGAGGAAGAGGTTGAAGAATATGAAGAATATTCAGAGCAACAATACCCACCAGCGGACGACAAATATAAGAACCTGGAAGACAGATTGGCAGCTATGGAGTTGCAAAGGATTCCCGGGCTAGACTTTGAAGAGTTGGGATTGATTGCTGGGATTGTTATCCCTCCCAAGTTCAAGGTGCCGACTTTCGCCAAATACGACGGTCTGTCTTGCCCTAAGATGCACCTGAGGTCGTATGTCAGAAAAATTCAACCTCATTCATCAGATAGAAATCTCTGGGTACACTTTTTTCAAGACAGCTTATCTGGTACTCAGTTAGATTGGTTTTATCAGCTAGAGAGGTCAGAAGTTCATAATTGGGAAGACTTGGCAGCAGCTTTCTATCGTCAGTATCAGTACAACACTGACTTGGCGCCTACCCGTACTCAGCTACAAAGTATGGGGATGGCCTCAAATGAGGGGTTTAAAGAGTACGCCCAGAAGTGGCGCGACCTAGCTGGAAGGGTGCAGCCACCGCTATCAGATAGAGAACTAGTTGACATGTTCTTGGGGACCCTATCTGGCCCTTTCTTCAACCATCTCATCGGGAGCTCTTCTGTGGGGTTTACTGAACTGATTCTGACTGGCGAAAGGGTGGAAGTCGGTATTAAGAGTGGAAAGATTCAAAAGGATGCCTCTGCATCCACAACTGTTAAAAAACCTTTCCCAGCCAAGAAAGAAGCATCCGCTATATACTCTCAGAAGGGATTGGGAAGAATTGAGCCCCGGCCGACTGTAGGGGCCGTGATGATTCAAAATTCGTCAAATGATCAACCTCGTAACAATCAGTCGAGACCTAATCAACAACGGGTAGAACGGCCACAACGGCAGTTCACCCGCATCAACATGACGCCCACACAAGTTCTTCCCCATTTGTTGAAGCTAAATCTGACTAGTTTAAAAGAGGCGCCAAAAAACCCTAACACCACATCTCCATACTATCACTCCAACGCTAAGTGTGCTTACCATTCCGACAGCGCTGGGCACGACACCAACAATTGCTGGGCGCTCAAGAACAAAATTCAGGATTTGATAGATGCTAAAGAAGTTGAATTTGACGCCCCTGAAAAGCCGAATGTAATCTCTGCTCCAATGCCAAAGCATGGCCACAATGCCCATGCTGTTGAAGAGGATCTGTTTGTTGCTACTGTTGATGATTTGATAACTCCACTACTGATAATCAAGTTGAATTTGCTGAAGGCTGGGATTTTCCCAGGTTGTGAACAAGATTGCTTCCTTTGTTCATCCTTACCAACCGACTGTCCATTGTTGAAGTTAGGCATCCAACGCCTAATGGATAACCAAGAAATCCTTTTTGAAAAGACTTCTGTTACACCGACTCCTATCAATGATGTTTCAATAATAACCATATCCGCGAATCTTTCCAAGGTCTCCAAAATACCTGTTAAGATTACATTCGCTCCGAAGACTGCACCTTTGAAGATAACCATGCCCGGGCCCATCCCGTACAAGTCCGACAAATCAATATCGTGGAACTATGGTGGAGAAATCTACTACCACGGTATTAAACAAATTGAATCAACTGAAGAGAGTTCTGATGAAGAGACTTCCGACATTAGAAACATTGCTGGAACGAGCAAAATCACCTGTAGTGGAAGAATTTTCTCTCCAGAGATTGCCCCTCCAAAGGCAATCTTTGGACCCTCATCTGCTCCTAAGGTTACCCCTGCACCAGTAAACATATCTGCAAGAACTCCAATTATTGAAGAAGTTGTAACTCCTGTGGTTGTCCCTTCTGCTGCTGCTGATGATAGGGGGAAGGGGATCCAAGAAGAGCCCGTCAGGATGAGGGCTCAGTTATTGGTCATCCCTGAAACCTCTCAAAAAGAAATGGAAGAGATTATGAAAATAATCAAGAAAAGCGAATATGATGTTGTGGAACAACTGGGGCAAACACCCTCAAAGATCTCTATGTTGGCCCTGCTGCTTTGTTCAGAGGCTCATGCTAAGGATTTGATAAGATTCTTGAAGACGGCCCATGTACCCCAAGAGACCTCGGCTGACCAATTTCGGGATTGTGTAGCCAGTCTTACTGCTGACAACGGCCTGGGTTTTTCCGACGCTGACCTGACTCCTAAGGGAAGGAAGCACAATGATGCATTACATGTTTCGGTTGAATGCCGAGGAACCACTCTCGCTCATGTCTTGGTCGATACTGGTTCTTCCCTAAATGTGCTGCCTAAGAATGCTCTGGACCGGTTGGATTATGAAGGCTTGGAGCTGAAACCAAGTAATATTATTGTCAGGGCCTTTGACGGGATGGTGCATGGGGAGGTCGATATTCCCATCAAGGTAGGCACCGAAGTGTTCAACTCCACTTTCTACGTAATGGACATCCGCCCATCCTACTCTTGCTTGCTAGGAAGACCTTGGATCCATTATGCTGGGGCAGTCACCTCCTCTTTACATCAGATGCTGAAATACCCTGTTAAGGGTAAAATCATAACTGTACACGGTGAGGAGGAGTACATGATCAGTCATCTCAATTCCTTTCGGTATGTGGAAGTGGATGACGAGTTCATCGAAACACCTTTTCAACATTTCGAGGAAGTTTCTCCCGAGTTGGCAGTAGCGAAGGCAGTGGTGGAGGTACCTATCATTCCCAAGCAGGTGGCTAGGATGGCATCTCTCAAAGACGCAAAGGCTGCGATTAAGGAGGGAAAGAGCGCGGTATAAGGACAGTTTCCCGACTTTCCCTATAAGACAGACAAGTTTGGGTTGGGGTTTACTGCTGCGAGACAAAAGGCTATGCGTCGCTCTAAAATTGAAAAAACACCCGTCAAGATTTCTCATCATGGAATCAATGCGGTAGAAGACGAAGATGAGGAGAGCCACTTTGAAGATTGGATCTTTCCGACGGTCGAAGGGGGTTTGAGCAATTGGGAAGCAAAAGATTTTGTCCCTATCACCTTTATCAATCAGTAATTTTTATCTTTGAACAATTTCCCATTTTTATGGTCTGTAATAACTAAAACAATTCGCACACTATTTTTCACCTCATGCCTTGCCCGGGGCATGTAGGTCCATTTGTAAGGGTTTGATTCTCTTCATAATCATATGCCATGTTTTAACGAATCATTGGACGTTTTTCATTTATAAACTGCTGTGTTCATTTTCTTTCCTTTTTGCATTTTGTTTGTTTAAGGATGGCTATCCCTTACACACACCCACACTCACAAATGCAGGTACCCATCCACTCCGGATTCCATGGGTGACTATTCTGCTTTATCCTTCAATAACTCTGAAGATTTGGTCAATCAGGCTGAGTACGAAGTTGACGAAGATTGTGAAGTACCGGGAGAGTTAGCCAGACTTCTACAACAAGAAGAGAGGGCTATTCTGCCTCATGAAGAGTTGTTAGAAACCATCAACTTAGGGACAGAGGAAGATAGGAAAGAAGTAAAAGTGGGTGCCAGCTTGGAACCAAGTGTCAAGGAACGCTTAATACAGTTGTTGAATGAATACGTTGAAATCTTCTCCTGGTCTTATGAAGACATGCCAGGGTTAGACACATATATTGTGGTTCACCGTCTCCCTACAAGAGAAGATTGTCCACCGATCAAGCAAAAGGTTCGCCGAATGAGGCCCGACATGTCTGAGAAGATTAAGGCTGAAGTAATGAAGCAATTCAACGCCGTCTTTCTGGCTGTTACAACCTATCCACAATGGGTTGCTAACATTGTGCCTGTACCCAAAAAAGACGGCAAGGTCAGAATGTGTGTGGACTATCGGGATTTGAACAGGGCTAGCCCTAAAGATGATTTTCAGCTGCGGCATATCGACATCTTGGTTGACAACACAGCTCAACACAAGGTATTTTCCTTCATGGACGGATTCTCGGGCTACAACCAGATTAAAATGGCCCCCGAGGACATGGAGAAAACTACCTTTGTTACACAATGGGGTACCTTCTGCTACAAGGTGATGTCGTTCGGACTGATGAATGCAGGGGCAACTTATCAACGCGCCATGGTAGCTTTGTTTCATGATATGATACATCATGAGATCGAAGTTTAGGTAGACGATATGATACCTCAATCACAAACAGAATAAGAACACCTTGAACATTTGCAGAAGCTGTTTGCCAGGTTGAAGGAGTACAAACTCAGACTGAATCTAAGCAAGTGCACTTTTGGAGTTAGGTCTGGTAAACTTCTGGGATTTATTGTCAGCAACAAGGGCATTGAGGTTGATCCAGCAAAAGTAAAGGCTATACAAGAAATGCCTGCCCCCCGTACTGAAAAGGAGGTTAGAGGATTCTTGGGACGCTTGAACTATATCGCCAGGTTCATCTCTCACCTGACATCTACCTGTGAGCCAATTTTCAAACTATTGAAGAAGGATCAGGTAGTTGAATGGAACGATGATTGTCAAGTTGCTTTTGATAAGATCAAGGAGTATTTACTAGAACCTCCTATCCTAATGCCACCCGTCGAAGGAAAGTCGTTGATCATGTATCTGACTGTTTTGGACAACTCAATGGGGTGCGTATTGGGCCAACATGACGAGTCTGGTCGAAAAGAGCATGCCATTTATTACCTTAGCAAAAAGTTTACCGACTGTGAGACTCGCTACTCACTGCTCGAGAAAACTTGTTGCGCTTTGGTATGGGCTGCTCGCCGACTAAGGCAGTATATGTTGACTCATACCACTTTGCTGATTTCCAAGATAGACCCGATCAAATATATCTTTGAGAAGCCTGCTTTATCTGGAAGAATCGCTAGATGGCAGATGATCCTGACTGAGTATGACATCCAGTATACTACCCAAAAAGCTATAAAAGGGAGTGTACTAGCTGACCATCTAGCTCATCAAGCCGTCGAAGATTATCAGTCTATGAGATTCGACTTCCCGGACGAGGACATCATGACATTAGACAATATCGAAGGTAACGGACCGTATGACGGACCTGAAAAGGGATCCCGATGGACCCTGTACTTTGATGGTGCTTCAAATGCACTCGGCAACGGTATCGGTGCAGTACTCATTTCTCCGGAAGGTTGTCATACACCTTTCACTGCCCGACTTTGTTTCAGCTGTACCAATAACATGGCCGAATATGAAGCTTGCATCTTTGGTCTCAAGGCTGCTATAGACCTGGGTGTTGTACCCCAAAATTTGCCCTCGCATTTTTCCACAAGAAATAACAACTTCAGGCTTTTCATGATCTTTCAAACTGGCTCAAGAATCGGTCAAACTGACTTTTCTCGTCAGTCAAACAAAATTAGGGTTTTTATTGATCTTTCAGGGCTCTGGATTGTTTCACACAATTGGCTTAGGGTTTTGGTTGACTTTGACTCAATTTTGATCAGGCGAACGTTCTTTGGCATTTAATCAGGAATTAAGGTTTTTTTTGTGGGCATATTCTCAGAAGGATTTAAATTCCACAGCACTTTGCAAGTTATTCCGAGATTCGGGTTGAATTCGCATTGTTTTGATTTAATCAGTAAAAGAAGGCAGTTGGTTTGAATTCACCAGTCAAAAGATATACGCAGTTTGAATTTACAGTGTTTGTTGAAAATCAGTGAAGAGGGAATGCGCCTGGTCGGTGTTTTGATTAACTGTTGCTTTGCTTTGGATATTAGAGGTACCAGGTTTAACTGATCAATTTATCAAAGCTTTGTTTATTTAAATTATTTATTATTCTAAAATTAAGTAATTGGAATTTATTTTTCAATTATTTTAATTCGAAGAATTTTAAATAAATGAATAAACAATAAAAGAGAAAATAGAATTAATTGGATAATGAAAACTTTTATTTATTCTTAAATTAATTGTACAATTATTGTTTACAATTTACTTACAAACAATGATTTTACACTAATTTAAATTTAAATAAAAAATGAAACTATCCTATTTTTCTAAGTCTTCTATTCTTCAAAATCTTCATCCTTTGCTCCCCTCCGTTCTAATTATTCATCTGCAAAAGAAAGGAAGAAAAGTTAGAAACAGATAAATTGAATTAAAGAGACAGACAGCTTAAATTAGACTCATCATTAAAAGCAACAACTGGGATCAGTTAGTCCTCTTTGCAAATCACGGGATTTCTCCCGGTTCACAAAGAAGAGTGAAAATGTTTGCAAATTAATCGAATGCACAAGTTTAAAAAATGCACAATTCAAAAATTGTCAAAATTGCATAAGTTCAAATCTCAAATAGTACTGCACAAATTCAAACCCAACTAAAGGTCCAAACTGAATTGCCAACCAAGTCCAAATTCAAACTTTCTGCCAAAAGCTGTCAAATAAGAAGATATGGCAAGATATCAAGCAGGCACAAAAGCTGTCAAAGGAAGAGATAAGAATGCAGAGGAAACATTGTATTGCAAGCAAACAAAATCAATTTCATCATTTCCCAGCTGTCTACTTTTTCAGAGAAGTACAAATATAAACAATTTTTTAATGTTTTTGTACTAAAGAGAGAGAAAAAGAAGAGGAAAGTAAGCAGGTTTTTAGGCTTTTAGGCAGGAAGATAGAAATACAAAAACAAAAACACAGTGGATAAGGCAAGGAGGCAAACCAATATACAAAACTGCATAAGCCTTAACCATAAAAGATCAAGACCTGCATCGGACCTACAGGGGAGCCCAACCTCAAACCAGAAGAAAAGAATATACAAAAACCTGCATACTAACTGTAAAGCCTCAAGCTTAACAAAAACCAACACAACCTGTCAATAACTAAAACACAAAAATAACCAGTTGAAGCCTCAAAGCCTCCTCCTGTCTAAACCTGAAGCAACAAATACGCCAAAGCCTCATACTACCTGAAGCCTAAACCAATATATAAACCAGTTCAGAATCCCCAACACCTAAATATACACCAAACATAATTAACCTGCATTAGCCTTACCTCCAAAAGCCTCACGAACCTGTCAAAAACCTTGTACCCATCAACAAGCCTCACCTGCATCATACCTACCTAAACATAAACCTGTAAAGGCCATAAACCGTTCAAAACCCTATCCTGCCTATAATCAAACTCAAGGCCCTCAGGATGCCATCATTGGGCCGGCAACCAACATTCCAAAAACAATAAAAACAAGTTCACCTCAGCATCATACCGGCCTAAAGCCTTAGAAACAAAAACTGAGAAGTAGAAGCCTCACAAGGCCTCAAGCCAAAACGTCTACCCTGTCCAACCTTGCCAAGAATCAGAAGTGGTGCAAACATAGGATTCAAGCCTCAAGCCCTCAGAACTCGAAGAGTTCATCACAGGGACATTCATAAAAACACCAAATATCCAAGCATATTCAAAGGCAACTTAAGCCCTCAGAACCCTAGGCTCATCATGGGGCAAGGAAGAAGTGAATAGACAACCAAAAGCATCCAATTCATAGCCAACAGAAGCATTTCAATAGACAAATCAAAGAGGCAACTCAGTGTTAAACGCAAAGGCCCTCAGAGCACTCATCATAGGGCGTTTTCTAGCAAGCATACGACAAACACGTTCAAGGCAACAAACATTCAAGGCGACGAGAGAAAGAAGAAGAAAAGGGGTTATGAGATATATTGTCAACATCATAAAGCCTAAAGAAGATAAAGATACCAGGAAGCTCAAAGAGCAAGCATCACGCGTTTCATCTCCGCCCAAGCCTCTGAGCACCTCCGCGCTCGCCTCCTTCCTCAAACGAAAGGTAGTAAAATCCTCCTCTCATCCTTTTTTTTGTGACCTCGTTAAACAAACAATAATCAGAACACAAGATCATAACATGCAAAGATAAGTGAAACCCTAAACGCGAAAAGTCAAAGAAAGAGGATTACCATTCTGCGCGCTTCACTGAACCATGAAGAGGGAAAGGAGGCGAAGGAAATGCTGTTGGCTTAGGCGAAGAGGGTGACGTTCAGACGGCCATGGCAAGGATGAACGAAGACGAACGAAGCTAGCAACGGCGCCTCTGTCTCAAAACCTAAGCGCGTTTCAACTGAACATAAAATGCGTTAACCCTAAAAAATGCTTGTTTCAAACTCTGGGCCTTGCCCATTCCAATCGCCTAAAGCCCATTTCTTCTTTTTTGTTTCCAATTCAGTTTTAAAAACATCATTCTCTTTTTAAATTAACAAAACACAAAACTAACAACATTCTTTTTATTTGGTTCATTTAGAAACTTATAAAAATATTTTTCTCTATATTTAAACTTACCTTTTCTTCTATTTCTTATATATACATAGAATATAATTTGTTTCTTAAGATTAACATTTAATTGGCACACTAATACATTAATACATAAAACACATTTTTATTTAGAATATCTAATTTAAATTTTCTTTGTACATAATAAGTAAACATACATTTTTGTATAATTTAATTTCTTAACATTTAAATATTTTTTGTACATAAATAACAAAAATACATTTTTTTACATCATATAATTAAAATTGAAAACACTTTTTCTTTTAATTCAAATATTCTTACTAATAATACAAAGATACCTTTTTTATATATCAAATGTAAAATAATAACTTTCAAACTTAGAATATTTTTCTTTTCATTAAAACATTCTTTTCATACATATCAAAATACAAGATTACAAGACTAATTAATTAAATAAACATTTAATTTTTTTTTAGGTTAAAACAATACTTAATAATACTCTCGTAAAAATTACATTGTCGCACCTGTAAATAATCAAATACACGTACACTTACACAATACATTTACATTGCTCCTATACACATTTGTTTATCTTATACATTGATATACGTCATTTATATTTGATCGCAAATTCGATTTGGTTGTAACTTATTGGATACTATAAGTCTCATCCCCATTCATAAATTTGTGCCCCCACTCCCGGATACTTATTTTGTAATAGTGTAGACTTTACATTTCCGCAATTTACCGCTTTTTGAATTATACCATGGTTAGACCTAGGGTTTGCATGTACATAAAATCAAACGCTAGATAACCTAATGCAAGACAAATACATGAAATCAATACACAATCACACTTGCACCCTCTAGGGTAATCCCACATGTTGCCTTCCAAAATGGGCCATGCTTGTACGTCGAGTATCTTTGGTAAAACAAATTCAAATGATCATAAGTCCCTCGATGACGCTTTCGAATGTTGCCTAAAAAGAATGATCATAGTCCCTTCAAAGCAAATTGCCAAAGACACTTGGCACCATTGCATTCATGGTCCATACGATGACCCGCGCCCGTCCCGAATAAACTTCCTAAACGCAAGATTGTCCACCAAATTCAATGGTGGAACAAAATTGTTAAAAAGGGTTGAAAACATAGAGAAAACCTTTGAGTACAATAGGGTAGATAAAACTCTTAGTTACTTGAGATCAACTTGCAAAAACACTTGCCTTATTTTCAAAAACCTCAATCCACAACACTTTCAAACAAACTCTCAAAACATTTTTGAAACATCTTTTCGAAAAGATACACGCCTTTGTAAAATATTCGAGTAAAGAATTGTTACAAGGTTAGCCTAAGACAAGGCATCTTCTTCAAAAACATTTTCAAAACACACACACACACCATTTTTCAAGCAATCGAAAATCAAGGCAAGTGATCTAAAAAACCAAGTAACTAAGAGCCCATGGATAACCATGGATGAAAAGGGTGCTAATACCTTCCCTTTTCATAATCTACCCCCCGGACCCACGAAATATCTCAAAAGGTTTTTGCTGTGCTTTTTCAACC
Source organism: Vicia faba (assembly GCA_948472305.1). Lineage (NCBI taxonomy): Eukaryota > Viridiplantae > Streptophyta > Magnoliopsida > Fabales > Fabaceae > Vicia > Vicia faba. The sequence goes on from OX451738.1 coordinate 1,110,647,249, forward strand.
TTTCCTTTAGGATAAAATAAAAAGTCGGTGGCGACTCTTGCTCAACCGCACAAGTGCGAATACAAACGCAAAACCATAGTCAGTTCTCCCACCGTATCACACTGGGGATCAAATCTTTGGTTGTATTTGGGGACTCGGCTTTGGTTATCATTCAAGTCAAAGGAGAGTGGGACGCCAAACATCATAATCTTATCCCATACAAAGAACATGTCCTGACATTGTTGCCTCATTTCGAGCAGATCACCTTCAAGCATTTCCTGCGAGAAGAAAATCAGCTAGCAGATGCTCTGGCTACAATGTCTTCCATGTTTATACTCAACTGGGATAACGAGGCTCCCCAAATTACCGTCTAGCGAATGGGAGAACCTGCGCACTGTCATGAGTTTAATACCGAAGAAGTAGTGGAACAACCCTGGTTTCATGAAATCAAAAGGTATCTTCAGACTAGAGAATATCCCGAAGGAGCTTCCGTCAATGACAAAAAGTTCTTAAGGAGATTTGCTGCCAAGTTCTTCCTAAGCAATGGCATCCTTTATAAGCGTAGCCATGATTGTGTTTTACTTTGTTGTGTGGACAAAGCTGAAGCAGAGTTGATCATGACTGAGATACACAGCGGCATATTCGGCACCCACTTGAGCGGACATACGATGGCTAAGAAGATTCTAAGGGCAGGCTACTACTGGTCTACCATGGAAGCTGATTGTCATCAACATTCTCGTACTTGCCACAAATGCCAAGTCTATGCTGACAAGGTACATATTCCTCCTGTTCCTCTCAACGTTCTGACAGCTCCTTGGCCATTCGCAATGTGGGGCATCGACATGATTGGAGAGATCAAGCCCACGGCATCCAATGGACATCGCTTCATCCTGGTCGCCATTGATTATTTTACCAAGTGGGTCGAGGCATCTTCCTTTGCCTCTGTTACAAAGAATGTGGTTGCCCACTTCATCAAGCAGAACCTCATATGCCGGTATGGTGTCCCCGACAGGATCATCACAGACAACGGTACAAATCTGAACAATATTATGATCACTGCTCTATGCGAACAGTTCAAGATTTATCATCACAATTCATCTCCCTATCGGCCGAAGATGAGCGGTGTTGTTGAAGCCGCGAACAAAAACATCAAGAAGATCATTCAGAAAATGACAGTTACCTACAAGGACTGACATGAGATGTTACCGTTTTCTCTGCATGGATATCGTACCATGGCACGTACTTCAACAGGGGCAACCCCATTTTCTTTGGTGTATGGCATGGAAGCTGTTCTACCCATGGAGGTTCAGATTCCTTCCTTAAGGATTATGAAAGACGCTGGTTTGAGTGAAGACGATTGGATTCAGACTCGGCTTGATCAACTTAATTTGATCGATGAGAAGCGGCTTACTGCTGTTTGCCATGGTCAGACGTATCAAAAACGCATGATCAAGGCTTTCAACAAGAAAGTAAGGCGTCAGATATATCAAGTCAGAAATCTTGTAATCAAGCGGATCATCTTACCGCAAAGTGATCCCAGGGGTAAGTGGACTCCTACCTACGAAGGACCATTTGTGATCAAGAGCATATTTTTTGGTGGGGCAATGATTTTGACCACCATGGACGGCAGCGATTTTCCGCACCCTGCGAATGCAGACATAGTCAAAAGATACTACGCATAAAACGACCCGGCAAGTTGAAAACCCGAAAGGGCGACTTGGGCAAAAATGGGCATCCCGGTGAACCGAAAACCCGAAAGGGCGGTTCAGGCAAAAATTAGGGATAAAACAAAAAAAAATTGTACACCCGGCAAGTTGAAAACCCGAAAGGGCGACTTGGGCAAAAAAGGGTTTCCTGGTGGATCGAAAACCCGAAAGGGCGATTCAGGCAAAAGTTAGGGAATTAAAGCGTATGACTATGTCTCGTCGGATCACTTTAAGGAATAAATCTCTTCACCAACAAGCTCCAAGCTTCTGATCAATCCTATCACCGGCGGACGAAGCAGTGAATAGTCAAGACATTCAGAGTTGTGAAGGCTATAGCAGAATGGGAATCCCATGGAATTATTGCACATAGCCATCTTTCTTTTGTATAAACTTTTTCAATTTTTACGACAATATTCTCTTACTAGGATGTCTGTCTCCTTTGTACAAAAATACCCATAAAAAGTTAATACAAATACACTTCCAAGTGCAGAAATTTGCTTTGCTTTCCTTTTCTTTTTTTACACTTATGTTTTATTTGAAAAAACGTCCAATGTTTTGTTAAATAGGCATATGCATTTGAACATAATCAATGCTTACAAATAAATAAAAATTTTAAGAAAAGATGATTGCTGATAGGTTGAAGGTATAGGTAGATATCTTGATGCCCTTTCAGAAGAAATCCCCCAACGGAATTAAAATTCAAGATCCTCAGCAGAGTTAAAGTTCAGAATATATTTCCCCAACAGAGTTAAACTTCAGGATCCTCAGCAGAGCAAAAGCTTTCTAAAAGTTGGATTCCCCAGCTAAAGTGCATTCCAGAACTTAATTCCCCTCAGAGTCAAGTTTTAAGATCCCCAGTGGAGCCCAAAAACCCTAAAAATCCTATCCCCAACGGAACCAACATAGTGAACATTCTCCCCACAGAGATACTTCCCATCAGATTGAAGATTCTCAGTCTCACTTCTCCAGCATAAGTCTCCCAGGTTTTAACTTCTCGGTAGAGATTTTCAAAGTTTTCCTTATTCCCCAAGCAGTCAGCAGTCAGCAGTCAGCAAGGATTTCTCATCTTCAGTAATCAAAGATCCCTGAAATCCCCAGCTTCGGTCATGGATTTATTTTCCCTGGTAGCAGTCAAAGATTCCGTTATCTCCAACTACCAGGATTTATCTTCCTCGGCAAGACGACTACTCAGCTTACATGCACAACCATTACATTCATATATCATAGACATCAATGAAATACAGTTTATTGCATCATACATATCATGCAGCATAACTTTGTGTTCAGCTAACATTTTTACCCTTTTCAGGATAAGATCAAAAGGCTATCATTAACAATTATTCAGATACAGTATGGATACACCCCAGACACGGCGGTCATTCTATTACTCATTCAGAATTTTAAGTCAGATACAGTATGGATACACCCCAGATACGACGGTCATTCTACTACTCATTCGGACTACAGCAATCAGATACAGGCTAGATACGCTCCAGACACGGCAGCCATTCTATCTCTCATTCAGATTCATTTATCAACCTCAAGGTCCAATGCATTCCAAACACGGATACCATGCTGACCCTTACATCAGCAGTTTGATTCTCTCAGTGCAGTCGCCATGGAAGTCATTATGTCATTTGTCCAGATCCCAGTTACAATACAGATACACTCCAGACACGGAACTCATTATGCTGCTCATACAAATCTCAACTTTAGATACAGTCCAGATACGCTCCAGACACGGTTGCCATTCTGTCACTCATTCAGAGTTTATCCCCAGCACGCAGTTGCTCCATGCACAGATATTCCACTGTTATCCGGATACAATACAGATACACTCCAGACACGGCAGTCATTCTGATATTCATTCTACATTCAAACACAGTCGCAACTCATGATACGCCCCAGACACGGAGGCCATTCTTTTGATCATACAAACTCAGTCTCCAGATAGAGTTCAAATGCATTCCAGACATGGATACCATTTTGATCCTCATTCTTCTGACCGACCACATTGCAATTCAACAAAGATTCTTGGATGGCATCTTTAAGCCCATCTCCAGCAAGATTCTACCATCTCCAAATGGCATCTTTAAGCCCATTCCCGCATCTATGTCTTGACGAGTGCAAATTTATGGGCACTCTAGTGTCCAATCCCCTTTTACCTTCGAGTCGCGAAAGGCAAACTTGCCAATCTAACTCTTCAGGTTCAAGAAGATTGAACAGGGGCAACTGTTGTACCCCAAAATTTTCCCTCTCATTTCATCAACATTTTCTCATCACAAGACTCCAAGAACTCAAGATCAAGTTAGGGTTTGCTCTGCTCAAGACCCCCTCCTTGCACTGTTGACCCAAATTAGGGTTTGAGTTTGCATAAGGATATTTTGACCTACAATGCCCAAATTGACTTTCATACTTCATGTTGGATTCACAAGTTTGACCATACCAAGTGTGACCGGTGGATCTGGAACTGACTGTTTAACGCTGGTTCGCGAAATGTCGCGGAAGCAAAAGTCGCCACCGTCTTTTATTTTCTCCAATACGGACAGGACAAAAGCACAACAAAATTCCTTATGAGATAGTTTTTCGGTTCGGGAGGTAGATTTATAGAAAGGGAAGGTGTTAGCACCCTTTCTATCCATGGTTATCCATGGGCTCTTAGATACTTGCTCATTGTGTTTTCAAAAGTGTTTGCTTTTCAATTGTGAGTGAGTTTGAAAAAAGTTTCGTTTAAAGATTTCGGAATAACTCTTGTATCAGTCCTCAAGAGTGTTTGAAAAATTGTTTTGAAAGCTTTTTTTTGAAAGTGTCGGTGTGAAAAGAGTTTTGATTTGTTTTTGAATAGAGCAAGTATCCATGAGTCATCTACCTACCCTAAGGAATTAGGTTGTGTAAATGTCCTTAAGGTAGTGCCATCCCACCATTGAGAGATAGGTAGCACCACCGTTGGAGGTGTTCGGGTCAATTCGTTTGTAGGGACAGTGTGGTCACCAGAGCAACAGTAGGACACCTTAGAAGCTACCCTTATGCCATTGATCCTTTTTATTCCGAGGCAACCGTTTCGAGGCAACTATTATGAGGCAACCGTTTCGAGGCAACTTGTTTTGAGGCAACGGGATCAATGGACATAAGGACTTACTAAGACGTCTTATACTCTACGACCACGTTTCGAAGGTAAGGCAATAGTGAGGCGTACCCTAAGAGTGGTGTGTGAATTTGTGTGTTGTTTTCATGTTAATATTTGTCTTTGATCATGCATTTGTGGTGATCTACGCTTGTTTTTAATTTAGGTCATACATTCTTTCATGCAATTAGAATTTAAGAGTGCGGAAATTTAAATGTGGAAAGATAAGTCCTACGCTATTACAAGGCGCGGGTCTATACATCGCCAAATTACAAAGACCCGTTTTAATAAAAATGCGGAAAGTAAATAAATTCCTAATTACTATTACAAGGCTTGAGCAATTACATAATATTTGGAAGGAAATAAATTAACGTGCAAAAGAATAAAAATAGAACGTTCGAGGGCGTTGGACCCTTTTGAAATTAAATTAAATTAAAAGAACTAATTGATTATTAAATTAAAGAAAAGAAATTTTTTTTAGGTTTTTGGTATTTAATGAAAATAGAGAAAATTAATTAGAAGTTAAATGAAACCCTAGTTCTAAATATTTTTAATTATTAAAGAAAAGGTTAAAGTTTAAAACCTAATTTACACTAATTAATTATTTTACATATTTATTTACAAAAGTATTTAATAATTAATAATAATAATGATAAGAAAAAGTTATTTATTAAGAAAAGTGATAAAAAGTTAAAAACCCTAATTTCTACATATTTTAATTTGTTAAGAAAAATATTAAAGTTTTGAAACCTAAATTAATCTAATTAATTGTTTAAAGTTTATTTACAAAAATAATGGTGAAATTAATGTTAATAACAATAAACATTTTTTTTGATTTTTCTGTATTTTATTTTTATTATAAAAATTATTTGATGGAATTAAAAGAAATAATTAAAACATTAAAAGAATTAAAAGAAAATCAAATAGAAATCAAAAACAATGCAAACCATGGGGGGTATTCAGACCCAAAGGAAGGTGTTTTGAAAGCAATTTGGCCCATTAGATAAAAAGCCTTGTTTGACTTTCTGGCATCACGTGCGTGTTCATTGACTCCTGAGTACCGTGGTCTGCATTCTTTGGCCATTAGATTGGGTTTCATGGCCATTTGTGTTCTGGCTGTTGGCCATTTGTGTTCTGGCCTCAACGTTCCTTAATGAACCTGCATGGGATCCTGTCTAAATCTTTACTGGAAAAGTAGTGACATGAATGCTTTTATGCCCTTTTGATCATGGAGATCAAGTCAGCCTTACCCTTACTGAAGAAGTAGTGAGGTGTTGGTTGATGGCTTGTTTGTAGTGAGAGAGGGATTTGTAATAAAGATTTCAAGGTTTTAGGGTTCTTGAAAGAATTTGATATTCTAACAGTGTTGTGGCAAGGTTTTTTCTCTCTTTTCCTCCTCCTTGGTTTGTGTGAAAAGAAGGTGATTATATAATGGAAATTAGGATAAAGAAAATGGGCTTTGAATGTGCAATTGGGCCTCCAATGTTCACTTGAGTTCGTCACTTTCCAGGCTAAATCGCAGGGACTTAAATGCAATTTTTGAAGTTGAAATGTGAAGACAAAATGTAGCCGACATCAAGAACTAACTCCTGTCCGAAAATCGGCTCAATCGGATAAACGGTGAATTAATTATGAATTTTTGAAATTTCAGCTCAGACAAACTTATTTTGCGCTCCAGTGTCGACTCTGACACGTTCTTCAATAAAAAACTGGTATTGATCGGAGCATAATCCGGTCTCGACTTTTGAAGCAAAGTTGTAGATCTATGAGTCAGTGACCTTGTGTAAAAATATGAGCCCAATCCGATAAAAATTGACCGAGTTATGAATTTTCGAAGTTTCGGCCCAGATGAAATAATATTCAGCATTCAGGATTTTCAGCGTGTCACGCACTCTGAGCAAAAAACAAAGGCCTTTTGAATACCATTTGAACTCAATACCTTGTGTGAAAATGTAGCCAACTCAATTTGTGAAATTTTGGCGTCGGAACCAGCTCGATACGATGAAAATAGACCAAGTTATGATTTTCTGAACATGACCCAAATAAACTTCTGTCACAAATTTTCTGTATGAAAATACTTGATAAATCCACATTTTTGAAGACCTTCTGATCGAAATTGGCTTCCATCCGTGAGAGATGAAAACGTAGATAATGTCAAGACGGAATTTTGGCCACCGGAACGGGTTCAATACGAGCCACGATCTTCAAGTTATGAATTTTTTAGCGCGTAAAAACTGCACTTTCAGCACACTTTTTCACCATATTTCTTCGAGAAAACTCACACATTCGGATACCTTCTTTAAAGAATTGACTCTTGAGCCGAACCTGAATTTGAGAATATGTTATCAGAGATATCTTGGCGAAAGAATACCTGAATATGACGCGCCGGGTTGGACTTGTGAATTTTTCTTGAAATATTTTGAGAAATATGGGAGGGCAAATTTTGGGGTACAACAGTTGCCCCTGTTCAATCTTCTTAAACCTGAGGATGTAGATTGGCTTGCGTGCCTTTCGTGATCTGAAGGTGGAAGATGATTGAACACTAAAGTGCCCAGAAATTTGCACTCGCATGGTGTAGTATCATCAATGTGATGTAGAGGGAATGGGCTTATAGATGCCATTTGGAAGTGATGGATGGGGGGATGGGCTTATAGATGCCATCTGGAGCTGTGACGGAGCTTTGTCGGGAATGGGCTTATGGATGCCATTTGGAGACTGTTGGTATGTGGATGGGCTTATAGATGCCATCGAGAGGTTGTCGATCGCGTAAGAGATTCCTTAGCGAGAACTTGCGTACCTGAGAAAGAAAGATAATTACCTGGCCTGTTACAGGGGTTGATCTTCAAACTCTTCGTGTAGATGTGCCCTGGCTGGATACATGTATCGAATCTTTAAACTCTTCAGACGTTCCCTGGCAAGATACAGGAATCGAGTCCGGAGAATAGTCGTCAACAGATACACCCTGGCAAGATACAGGAGTCGGATCTTCGAACTCTTCAGACGTGCCCTGGCAGGATACAGGAATCGAGTCTAGAATTAGTCGTCAACAGATACACCCAGGCAAGATACAGGAATCGGATCTTCAAACTCTTCAGACGTGCCCTGGCAGGATACAGGAATCGAGTCTGGAATTAGTCGTCAATAGATACACCCTGGCAAGATACAGGAATCGGATCTTCAAACTCTTCAGACGTGCCTTCAACGGGACGATGAGAGAACCTTGGGCGATTACTACCTCAACGGGACGATGAGAGAACCTTTGGGCGATTTCTACCTCAACGGGACGATGAGAGAACCTTGGGCGATTAATACCTCAACGGGACGATGAGAGAACCTTGGGCGATTACTACCTCAACGGGACGATGAGAGAACCTTTGGGCGATTTCTACCTCAACGGGACGATGAGAGAACCTTGGGAGATTACTACCTCAACGGGACGATGAGAGAACCTTGGGCGATTACTACCTCAACGGGACGATGAGAGAACCTTTGGGCGATTTCTACCTCAACGGGACGATGAGAGAACCTTGGGCGATTACTACCTCAACGGGACGATGAGAGAACCTTGGGCGATTACTACCTCAACGGGACGATGAGAGAACCTTGGGCGATTTCTACCTCAACGGGACGATGAGAGAACCTTGGGCGATTACTACCTCAACGGGACAATGAGAGAACCTTGGGTGATTACTACCTCAACGGGACGATGAGAGAACCTTGGGCGATTACTACCTCAACGGGACGATGAGAGAACCTTTGGGCGATTTCTACCTCAACGGGACGATGAGAGAACCTTGGGCGATTACTACCTCAACGGGACGATGAGAGAACCTTGGGCGATTACTACCTCAACGGGACGATGAGAGAACCTTGGACGATTACTACCTCAGCAGGATGATGAGAGAATCTTAGGCGACTACAACCTCAGCAGGATGATGAGAGAATCTTAGGCGACTACAACCTCAGCAGGATGATGAGAGAATCTTAGGCGACTACAACCTCAGTAGGATGATGAGAGAATCTTAGGCGACTACAACCTCAGCAGAATGATGAGAGAATCTTTAGGCGACTACAACCTCAGCAGAATGATGAGAGAATCTTAGGCGACTACAACCTCAGCAGAATGATGAGAGAATCTTTAGGCGACTACAACCTCAGCAGAATGATGAGAGAATCTTTGGCGACTTCAACCTCAGCAGAATGATGAGAGAATCTTTGGTGACTACAACCTCAGCAGAATGATGAAGGAATCTTAGGCGACTACAACCTCAGCAGAATGATGAAGGAATCTTGGACGTCTTCTACTTCAAAAGGTAAAGACTTTTATCTGTTGATCGTTCTTTCCTGAAAAAGTAACGAGTTAGTTGTATGCAATGTCATAATGTATGACATGCATGATGTCATGATGTTCTCAAAAATAAATGAGATTGGGGTGATATGATGCGTGTATGCATGTATCATGACAATGTGATATTTATGAATGTATTTTCGTCTAGGAAAATAAATCCTTGACGAATGTCGGGAGCTGAATCCTGGGCTGATGTTGAAGAGAGTTCTTCGTTTTTGCTGGGGATGATGGTTGCAAGAATACCGGTAGGAGAAGATGACTCCATTGGGGAATAAACTTGGCGAATAGAATACTCTGCGGGGAATGCTCTGTGGGAAGAGATGTACTTTGCTGAGGTTTGATGATAACTCCGTTGGGGATACCATTGTTGAGCTTTGTTGGAAGATTGGATGAACTCCGCTGGGGATAGGAATACTTTGCCGGGGATGATCTTTCTGTGGCAATTGGCTGAGGATAACCCAGTTATATCCTGGTGGGGAAATAACCTTTGAATAAAGCCGGGGGAGAGCGTTCATACTCTGCAGGTGATAAGCTTCCAGAATCTACTGGGGATAAGCTTTCTACTGGGGAGATTGATTCAACTTTCCTGGGGAGGCTTTTGAGACTGTATTGGGGAAGTGGCTCCACTGGATGTGCGGTATTCCGCCGGGGAACAATCTTAGATCAAGATTGCTGGGGATGCTTGTTAGGAATGTTTGTACACTCCGCTGGGGAATGTTGAGATCTTCGGGGAATAATCCAACTTCCTTAAGGATGACAGTAAGCTAACTCTGCTTGGGGAGAGTGTTGCCGACTTGCTGGATGTATGGGCCTTCTCAGGGCTGATTGGAGACCCACTCTGCTTGGGGAGAATTGTTGGATCTTGGCTCACTCTCTGGGGAATTAAGATATCTTGGTTATATTCTTCAGCCAAACTTACCTTGGTACCTTGGTGGGCAGAGCAATTAGATCGCTTTGACAACTCATTACTGCCCCTGTTTCTGTTGGAGAAGAAGGTACCTGTGAAGGTGTTTGATGACTTCCGTTTGACAAATCTTCTTCTGGTAGGCAAGTGACGAGATACCGGGACATAGTCGTACGCTTCGATCCCTAATTTTTGCCTGGACCGCCCTTTCGGGTTTTTAGTCCACCGGGATACCCTTTTTTTGCCCAAGCCGCCTTTTCAGGTTTTCGACTTGCCGGGTGTACATATTTTTTCATTTCATCCCTTATTTTGCCCGAACCCTTTTGGTTCGTCGGGAAGCCCTTATTTTTGCCTAGGTGTGTCAACCTAGCGGGTCTTTGATTATGCGTAGTATTTTTTTCGACTATGTCCACGCTCTCAGAATGCAGGGAGTTGCCCCTGTCAGAAGTGTTTTGCCATGCCACCAGAAGATGTTTGATCAGGCAAGATTCGTTGCTGGAATTCATGTCCAATGCCCCAAGCGACTCAGGCGGAGATTTTCCCCAAGCTGGTTGGCCTTTTGAGATATTCTCTGAATCTTGACTTAACTGCCCCAGATGATAGACAATGATCATGCCATGCCCCCTGATTGGAGGTGCTTTTATTCATTAGACATTCGTCGTGCGAACTTCTATGCTGTTCAAACAAATAGTCATATGTGCAAGCAATGTTTATTCAAAATGCAAAGCCTATGTCTGTCTTGAAGTTTTTGAAAATGCATTTTCAGTAAAACCAGTGAATTTTTTTGTAAACTGTGATGTCAACTCGTTATTTTACCGCAAGCCTTAAGGAGTCAGGATACCTTTCGTAACAGTATGCTTTCGAACTAACCCATGCTTCAGCTAGGACTTTTTAGGGTTGTAACGTGGCTTGGTTCACGGTTTAAGAAACAAAGGATAAAGGCTCAAATTTTATTTGTACCCACCCGTTCTTCGTGATGTTCTTCAAACCTAAACTCAGCTGATCGTGCGTTTAGATCTCGTTTGAGTTTTTGTCCTGATATTCCAATGATGGTTCGGATTTTGGCAATTTATTTGAATAGGCAGTCATTTCCCCCTTTTTTGTTGTTGAGGGTTTGTAGGACCTCTTTTTTTTATTTTATTATCCCTATTTTTTTCCTGAACTGTTTCTTTTGTGATTACAGTCAGCGGGATGCCCCAGTTCTGTAAGTCTCCTTCATAGGTTTTGACTTAATGGGTTTTTATTTTGAGAAATGACGACTGCCTATCTTTATGATTATTCGGAACCAATCACTGTCTTTTGTTTTGTGAGGACCTCTTTGGTGCTATTCCTTGTGCACTTGGATCAACTGAGAGAACTACCCTGCCCCAGGTTATAATTAAGGGTTTTAATTTTTTTGTGAAAAGAAAAAAACTCCTACTTCTTTGGCTCGAAGGGGTTGACGAGGGATTATCTTCCTTATAACTCCAGTGTTTAGGAATTGAAACAATGCCTGTGCCTCATCAGCGGGGTCTGTTCAAAAGCATATTGTAGATTGTGGTATCGTTTTTGTCATCCTCCCTCAAGAGGCTTAGAATTATTAACCGAGAATTGATCATCACAGAAAAAATGAAAACAGTTTGCGTATAGTGAATACGAAATAATTACTTCAAAACAGACATGTGTAGTGCATTAATGAAATAACAATGTTTAACATGAATAAATGTTTGAACAATCAAAAGAAAATTACAAATTGAGCATTCGAATGAACAAAAAAATCCAGTCCTAGCCATATTTTGGCAAGGGAGCAGTGATCACATTGGGAGTCTCTGGAGAGTCGAGCTGGACTTCCTTTGCGTTGATCAGATCCTGGACCTTATTTCTCAGAGTCCAATAGTCATCTGTAGCATGTCCCGGGCTGTCAGAATGATAAGCGCAGCGAATGTTGGGGTTATACCTTGAAGGCGTCCTGTTGGGATTCTTTGGAGGGTCCATGAGGGTTACCAACTTGGTTTCTAGCAACTGTGGAAATATCTGTGACAAGGTCATACCGAGGGAAGTGAATTGCCTTTTGGGTCTCTCTTCCCTTTGCTGATTGTGACGCTGAGGAGCGCCGGCCGGTTTTGCAATAAGCGCCGCGTTGACATCTTGGCGGTGTTCGGACCTATTCTTCCCTCTTGAGCCATAGACAGCACTAGATTCTCTCTTGGATGGTTTCTTCTCAGTGTTCGAGGAGTCATCATTCTGTATTTTCCCTGACTTGATGCCAGCTTCTATTCTTTCCCCGGTCAAGACCAAATCTGTAAACCCAGCAGCAGAATTCCCAATCAGGTGGTTGAAGAATGGACCAGACAGGGTCCCCAAGAACATGTCGACGAGCTCGCGGTCATTTAGAGGTGGTTGTACCCTTCCAGCAAGGTCCCTCCATTTTTGAGCATACTCTTTAAAGCCCTCGCCTGTACCCATAGACATTCCCTGGAGCTGAGTGCGCGTGGGAGCAAGGTCGGCATTATACTGGTATTGCTTGTAAAATGCAGTGGCTAAGTCTTCCCAGGTACGGATGTTGGCTCCATTCAGTTGATAGAACCACTCGAGCTGAGTCCTTAAAAGACTCTCCTGGAAGAAATGGATCCATAAGTTCTTGTCAGCCATGTAGGGCTGGATCCTCCTCATGTATGACCTGAGATGCAGCTTAGGACAGGATGCCTCGTCGTACTTTGCAAAGGCAGGTGCCTTGAATTTGTGCGGGATCACTACCCCAGAAGACAGACCTAGATCTTCGAAGTCCAGGCCGGGCACTTTTTGTATCTCCAAAGCACTTAGTCGGTCTTCCAACTGTTTATACCTGTCCTCAGCTAGAGGGTATTGCTCTTCATGGAAGTCAGTCTCGTTGTCAGAGACCACAGGACTAGGAACCTCTCTCTCATGGGGGTTGTCCTTTCCAACAGATGGGGTAGTCCTCTCAACTTCATTTAGTGATCCATTCCCAGATTTGCGTCTCGGGTTGAACAACACTGTCCTCTTCTTCTTCCTCTTCGAGAGCAGAGTCTTCAAATCCTGTTGGCCCTGGGCTAGACTTTTAATCAACTCCTGGAACTGGGCATTCTGGGCCTGGAGGGCCTGGATGGATTGCTCGGTAGATGTTTCAGGATTCATGATGAGACTGCTGAAATAAACAGCAAAGAAGGTAAGCAACATGTAGAGAAAGGGTACCTGTTATGCAATGATATGTATGATATACATGCAATGTTTTCAAGGATCTCGCGGGGTAGACAAGAAAAATTGTTAGAATTTGTATTTTGTAGCTTGATGGAAGGCACTGCATATTATTGAGAGTCCTTCTTCAAGAGTCAAGGCTCACCATATCGAGTGGGTCATAGCCCCTGACAACCTTGGCTAGAGGAAAATAAATCCCCTTTGCCCCTTGCTAGACATTTGGTTCATCATGACCTGCATCACAAACCCTTGAGATCCTTGAAATGGATTAGTCCTTATGTAGGATGCATGCAATGGTATGATGTTATGCTATGCATGGGGTAATGTAGGTAAACCCTGTTATGAGTCCCAATTAAGGATTGTAAACAAAACCTGCAAGAAACTCAAATGTCAGATAACAAGCATGCAAATAGTCAAGTTTGAAAGCACACAAGTCACACAAGAAAGCCCTTAGAGTTTTGGCCAGCATGGGGTCTAGGTATTACCCTCTTTCAGTTTTTGGTTAAGACCTGTCCTATCAGAAGTAACCGGGTTCTAGAGGATCCCAATATCACTGACTACCTTCAATCGGTCATAACTCCAGCATCGCAATCTTTTCTTGCGGCCAGAACCATCACGAGAGTTTAGCCTCAATGGGCGTAGCATACTGCTACTGTTCTATTGGCCAAGTTGGGTCAATTTAAGGTTCTAAGGTCGGTTGGTGCTTAATGACTCCTCAGAAGACCCATATTCTCCTCGTTGCGACACAAGGGATATCGGTACAGACCAAGGTGCCACACCAATGTAGCCACTGCTTCACCCATGTCGGTCTACGCCGAACAGGTCCCTCACAGCTTATGCTACCTAACAGGGTATCCCCAGATCCGGGTTAGGATATATGTAACTCCGAAACAGCCCACAATAATAAAGCAAACAAGCACAACAATTGAAAACACAAGTGATCTTAGTCCTAAGGTACACCTCACTTTATAAAATATCCCCAGCAGAGTCGCCAGTTCTGTGATCGATGGATCTGGAACTGACTGTTTAACGCTGGTTCGCGAAATGTCGCGGAAGCAAGAGTCGCCACCATCTTTTATTTTCTCCAATACGGACAGGACAAAAGCACAGCAAAATTCCTTATGAGATAGTTTCTCGGTTCAGGAGGTAGATTTATAGAAATGGAAGGTGTTAGCACCCTTTCTATCCATGGTTATCCATGGGCTCTTAGATACTTGCTCATTGTGTTTTCAAAAGTGTTTTCTTTTCAATTGTGAGTGAGTTTGAAAAAAGTTTCGTTTAAAGATTTCGGAATAACTCTTGTATCAGTCCTCAAGAGTGTTTGAAAAATTGTTTTGAAAGCTTTTTTTTGAAAGTTTCGGTGTGAAAAGAGTTTTGATTTGTTTTTGAATAGAGCAAGTATCCATGAGTCATCTACCTACCCTAAGGAATTAGGCTGTGTAAATGTCCTTAAGGTAGTGTCATCCCACCATTGAGAGATAGGTAGCACCACCGTTGGAGGTGTTCGGGTCAATTCGTTTGTAGGGACAGTGTGGTTACCAGAGCAACAGTATGACACCTTAGAAGCTACCCTTATGCCATTGATCCTTTTTATTCCGAGGCAACCGTTTCGAGACAACTATTACGAGGCAACCGTTTCGAGGCAACTTGTTTTGAGGCAACGGGATCAATGGACATAAGGACTTACTAAGACGTCCTATACTCGACGACCACGTTTCGAAGGTAAGGCAACAGTGAGGCGTACCCTAAGAGTGGTGTGTGAATTTGTGTGTTGTTTTCATGTTAATATTTGTCTTTGATCATGCATTTGTGGTGATCTACGCTTGTTTTTAATTTAGGCCATACATTCTTTCATGCAATTAGAATTTAAGAGTGCGGAAATTTAAATGCGGAAAGATAAGTCTTACGCTATTACAAGGCGCGGGTCTATACATCGCCAAATTACAAAGACCCGTTTTAATAAAAATGCGGAAAGTAAATAAATTCCTAATTACTATTACAAGGCTTGAGCAATTACATAATATTTGGAAGGAAATAAATTAACGTGCGAAAAGAATAAAAATAGAACGTTCGAGGGCGTTGGACCCTTTTGAAATTAAATTAAATTAAAAGAACTAATTGATTATTAAATTAAAGAAAAGAAATGTTTTTTAGGTTTTTGGTATTTAATGAAAATAAAGAAAATTAATTAGAAGTTAAATGAAACCCTAGTTCTAAATATTTTTAATTATTAAAGAAAAGGTTAAAGTTTAAAACCTAATTTACACTAATTAATTATTTTACATATTTATTTACAAAAGTATTTAATAATTAATAATAATAATGATAAGAAAAAGTTATTTATTAAGAAAAGTGATAAAAAGTTAAAAACCCTAATTTCTACATATTTTAATTTATTAAGAAAAATATTAAAGTTTTGAAACCTAAATTAATCTAATTAATTGTTTAAAGTTTATTTACAAAAATAATGGTGAAATTAATATTAATAACAATAAACATTTTTTTTGATTTTTCTGTATTTTATTTTTATTATAAAAATTATTTGATGGAATTAAAAGAAATAATTAAAACATTAAAAGAATTAAAAGAAAATCAAATAGAAATCAAAAACAATGCAAACCATGGGGGGTATTCAGACCCAAATGGAGGTTTTTTGGAAGCAATTTGGCCCATTAGACAAAAAGCCTTGTTTGACTTTCTGGCATCACGTGCGTGTTCATTGACTCCTGAGTACCGTGGTCTGCATTCTTTGGCCATTGGATTGGGTTGGATTGGGTTTCATGGCCATTTGTGTTCTGGTTGTTGGCCATTTGTGTTCTGGCCTCAACGTTCCTTAATGAACCTTCATGGGATCCTGTCTAAATCTTTACTGGAAAAGTAGTGACATGAATGATTTTATGCCCTTTTGATCATGGAGATCAAGTCAGCCTTACCCTTACTAAAGAAGTAGTGAGGTGTTGGTTGATGGCTTGTTTGTAGTGAGAGAGGGATTTGTAATAAAGATTTCAAGGTTTTAGGGTTCTTGAAAGAATTTGATATTCTAACAGTGTTGTGGCAAGGTTTTTTCTCTCTTTTCCTCCTCCTTGGTTTGTGTGAAAAGAAGGTGATTATATAATAGAAATTAGGATAAAGAAAATGGGCTTTGAATGTGCAATTGGGCCTCCAATGTTCACTTGAGTTCATCACTTTCCAGGCTAAATCGCAGGGACTTAAATGCAAT
The DNA here is from genome assembly GCA_948472305.1 of Vicia faba. Lineage (NCBI taxonomy): Eukaryota > Viridiplantae > Streptophyta > Magnoliopsida > Fabales > Fabaceae > Vicia > Vicia faba. Next base: position 1,110,663,725 of record OX451738.1, read on the forward strand.
TTTTGAAGTTGAAATGTGAAGACAAAATGTAGCCGACATCAAGAACTAACTCCTGTCCGAAAATCGGATCAATCGGATAAATGGTGAATTAATTATGAATTTTTGAAATTTCAGCTCAGACAAACTTATTTTGCGCTCCAGTGTCGACTCTGACACGTTCTTCAATAAAAAACTGGTATTGATCGGAGCATAATCCGGTCTCGACTTTTGAAGAAAAGTTGTAGATCTATGAGTCAGTGACCTTTTGTAAAAATATGAGCCCAATCCGATAAAAATTGACCGAGTTATAAATTTTCGAAGTTTTGGCCCAGATGAAATAATATTCAGCATTCAGGATTTTCAGCGTGTCACGCACTCTGAGCAAAAAACAAAGGTCTTTTGAATACCGTTTGAACTCAATACCTTCTGTGAAAATGTAGCCAACTCAATTTGTGAAATTTTGGCACCGGAACCAGCTCGATACGATGAAAATAGACCAAGTTATGATTTTCTGAACATGACGCAAATAAACTTCTGTCACAAATTTTCTGTATGAAAATACTTGATAAATCCACATTTTTGAAGACCTTCTGATCGAAATTGGCTTCCAGCCGTGAGAGATGAAAACGTAGATAATGTCAAGACGGAATTTTGGCCACCGGAACGGGTTCAATACGAGCCACGATCTTCAAGTTATGAATTTTTTAGCGCGTAAAAACTGCACTTTCAGCACACTTTTTCACCATATTTCTTCGAGAAAACTCACACATTCGGATACCTTCTTTAAAGAATTGACTCTTGAGCCGAACCTGAATTTGAGAATACGTTATCAGAGATATCTTAGCGAAAGAATACCTGAATATGACGCGCCGGGTTGGACTTGTGAATTTTTCTTGAAATATTTTGAGAAATATGGGAGGGCAAATTTTGGGGTACAACACCAAGTTTCAAGCCTTGATCGAAATCTTTGCCCAGTCAATTGAACAGTTGACCTAAATATCAGTTGTATTGGGGAAAAAGTCAAATATGGCCAATTTACAGTCAAACCTCATGGATTTTGACTCACATCAACATTATGAACTCATATGAACCATTTGATCAAGTTTGGATCACAATTCCACAAGAAATTTGACCAGATCACCAAAAGGGCAAAATGGTCATTTTTAGGGTTTTGATTACACAAAGGCAATTTTTGACTGTTTGACTTAACCAATGGCAAACCAAGCTCACATATGGACTCAAGGACTCAATGAAATTGTCTTGACCCATTCAACAAGTTCAAGAGATCTCAAATGCACGGGATTGACAGATGAATTTTTCAGTCAACTGATCAAAATTTGATTGTACACTGAAAAGTCAAAACTTTGACTTTTTGGTCAAAATCAAGTGCCAAGATTCATTTTTCATCAAGACATGTCAAATTATGAAACTTGTTCATCAAGAAACCAAAAAATGCAAATTAGGGTTTAAAATGGAAAATTTTCATAACTTAGAAATTTTCTAAGTTATGAAATTTTCTTATTTTTTCCTAACTTTGTCCCATTTTTTCACCAAGATACAAATGGATTCAAACAAAACTTGAAACATGAAAGTTGTAGTCCGTCACAAAATTTACAACTTTGATTCACAAAGTTTCCTCAAAAGAAGCTTGTATCTCAAGTTATGATTTTTGGAACAAGGGTACCAAAAACTTTTAACTTAGAGAAAATTTACCCTAATCTAGGCAGGATTTTGACCCATCTTCTTGGCCATTTTTCACATGGTTCCACTTGGAGTTTCAAGTTGCATTACAAAGATGGATTGTAGTACATGTTCCAAGCTTTCCAAATTGTCCAAGAACTCCTCAAACACCCTTGTGGTTAGAGAGAATCGAATTCACAAAGTTGGCAAAAACTCACTTTTGTTCATGGCCAAGGCATGTTCGTAGCAAATTGCATTTTCAAATCAGCTTGTTTTATGCTAGCTTGCAGGCCTCAAAACCAGTTTACACACCTTAATTTAATGCATAACCATTGAGTTAAGGGATTATTTTGTTCATTTGGGCATTACATGGAAGTTTAAGCCTTAAGTAGTAAAAGGTGAATTGCCATTTTTGCCTAAAGTTGCTTTATGTCAAATACCAAATCCTTGAGACATGGGGCCCGATCTTTAAGGCAAATCAAATCCACAAATCCCAGCAACCAAGAGGATTGTGTGCAGCATACTTGAGGACATTGTACAGGCCTGTATTGACACTTACACTTTCTTGCTTCAAGTAGAAGAAAGATTGCAAAACACATACCAACTCTCATTCCTGTTAACACAAGCCAAAGCAAACTTTGTGAACAAGTTCCACACATCAAAACATACCTAAGGCACGACCCTTCCATCCCTCATACCTCCTAATACACCAAATCATCTTTTTGCTGCAAAACAGGGCACTCCATGCAGATTGAGTTCCACAACATAGTTTGCTCGTGCATTTTGGCCCAAACCTGTTCAAACACCTTCCATACCATCCACCTGAACTATTCCAAACCTTAAACACCAGCTGTAACACCTCTAACCCCATTTTCCATTTTCATTTCAAAGCTTTGCAGGTGGACTTCTACAGCACGATTCAAAGTGTTTCAAAGCAAACCAAGCATTGGAGAAGCTTCCTTGGACCTCAGGAAAGCTCAACAGAAGCTCAAACACCATTGAAGGTTGCTACATTGCCATACTCGTGTCCAACTGAACAAGGTATTTGTCAAGTTTCTAACTCCTTATTTAGGCATCCTTAAGCTTAGGTTTGTGAAGCAAAAATGTAGTCTTTAACATGCTTGAGCTGTACATATGCTTAGATTCCATTTATATTAACTGAGCTAGGAGTATTTGATAGTTGAACTTGCTGGAAAAACTAGGTCAAAAATTGGGGGTGATAAAATTCTCCCTGGTTTCTTAGAGTTTGGTCAAGTGTTTTATATGGTTGAAATCGTTGCTTCAAGCTCTATAAGTTTCATGTTTTAAGTTTTGTCAAAAGATCAAAGAATCAGGAGATGGCATATTATACAAGAGGCACGCATGTTTTTTCAAACAGAAGCTGGAGGTTGAAGAAGGTGATGGCTTGGGCTGGGCCTGAGTCATTCTTGCTTTTGGCACCCTTTTTTTCAGTTTGCACCCCCCTGGCCCATTTGATTAAATATTTGTCATTTTTATGTTTTTTCTTTTTATTCTGACTTTATATTTTTTGTTCAAACATAAAAAAATACCAAAAATAATTTTCCATAATTTTTCATATTTATTTGATATTTATTTCATTTTATTAAAACATATGTATGTAAATAATATAAATCTTTTTTATTAAAACCCTAAAAAATAATATAAAAAATATATTTATTTTTCAGTTATTATTTTTATTTACATTTTGAAAACATTTTCTTGAATATACATTTTTTTGTAAATAATTAATTCTTTTATCTTTGTATATATATATATTTTATTCTATTAAATAATTAGGACAAAAATATAGAAATAATACAGTTTTATTTTTATTAATTTTGACACTAAAAATACTTTTTTTTAACAATATACTGTTATTTTTGCATAAATTAATATATATTGTATATAATTAATAAATATTGCCATTTATTTGAAAATTAGGGTTTTTGCCCTAAATGACAAAAATAATTAAAATTTGACTTCTTTTTTTTTTGTTTATATTTCACATGAAAAAATACCCTTTTCACATACATAAAAAATCATTTTGTGCATAATACATTTTGTTTATTTATTATATTTATTTCAAGTATTGCACAATTAAATATTGTATCCTATACATTCGATATGGTTGTAATAACTTTAGAATTTATTTCCTTGTCAAATATCCCCAATTCAAATTTGTACCCCCCTCCCTATATCATGTTGTAATAGTGTAGCATTTAATTTCTCGCACATTTAAAAGCTTTCAATTATACCATGCCTAGACCTAGGGTTTGTATGCAAAATAAAACCAACAAGTAGTTTGACCTAATCCAAAGATAAACATGCATGAAAAACAAACACAATGCACACTTGCACCCCTAGGGTTTCATCCACTTGTTGCCTTCAAAAATGGGCCATGGTTGCATGTTGAGTACTTTGGCAAAACAAAAACAAATCAAAAATGATCATAGTCCCTCGATGACGCTATCTTAGTTGCCTAGAAAATGATCAAGTCCCTCAAGAAAATTGCCAAAGATACTTAACACTATTGCTTTCATGGTCTATACAATGACCCGCGCCCGTCTCGTTCAACATCCTAAACACAAGGTTGTTCACCAAATACAATGGTGAAACAACACTGTTAAAAGGGTTAAAAAACATAAGAAAGATCTTTGAGTAAAATAGGGTAGATAGCTCTTGGTTACTTGATCAAACTTGCAAAACATCCTTGCCATTTTTCAAACACACAACTACAAAACAATTTCAAAACAAACTTTCAAAAACATTGAAACATCTTTTCAAAAAGACAAACACCTTTGTAAAACATTCAAACAAGAATTGTTACAAAGGTTGCCTAGACAAGGCATCTTTTTCAAAACATTTTCAAAACCACACACACAAAGCACCATTTCAAACAATTGAAAAATGCAAAGCAAGTGATCTAAGAAAGTAAAGAGCCCATGGATAACCATGGATAGAAAGGGTGCTAATACCTTCCCTTTCTATAATCTACTCCCCGAACCCAAGAAAACATCTCAAAGGTCTTTCCTGTGCTTTTTGACCTTTCCTTAGGATAAAATAAAAAGTCGGTGGCGACTCTTGCTAAACCGAACATTTGCAAACACAAACGCAAAAACCCAAGTCAGTTCTCCCACCGTATCACAACTCCCATGGTCGTTTTCTGTTGGTGTTGACATAATCGTTAAGGACCTTCTCATTCTCCAGTTGCCTTGTAAGCTTTAGAATCTTCCGCTCCTGCTCATGATACTTTTCTCTGTAAGTATCCCGCTCTTCTCTCAACTGTATCCAAGACCTCTTTAATGCCCCAATGTCAGTAGGCATGTACGGATGGAGGACAATATGAGGGACCCCTTCTTCATCAGCACTCTCAACAATTACCAGTAAGACAGCTTCGTATGGCATCCCCAGCTTTTGGGAACGGGCCCGAACCCACCGGAGATATAGCTCCATTGGAAGAGAAGTCTTCGCTCCTAGCTGATGCAGATCAGACCTGTTAACCCTATTCCAAGCTCGTATGAATCTGCGGCGATGCTCCTCATTATCCCCTTGGAAGTCAAAGACAATGCTCGGAATCAGCAACTCATGAGGACCATCCTTTCTAGCTCGCCCAAATTGTCGTAAGGCCAGACAAGGATTATAAGTGATCCCTCCTGTGATACGGTGGGAGAACTGACTTGAGGTTTTGCGTTTGTGTTCGTAAATGTTTCGGTTTAGCAAGAGTCGCCACCGACTTTTTATTTTATCCTAAGGAAAGGTCAAAAAGCACAGGAAAGACCTTTGAGATGTTTTCTTGGGTTCGGGGAGTAGATTATGAAAAGGGAAGGTGCAAGCACCCTTTTCATCCATGGTTATCCATGGGCTCTTAGTTACTTGTTTAGATCACTTGCTTTTGCTTTTCAATTATTTGAGCAACATCTTCAGGCTTTGGTTCTCTTTCTGTACCGTTGTAGGGTAGTTGATGGAGAATAGGAATCCTCAGAAGTTGAGAAAATTCCTCCAAAGTAGGCACTAGTTGGTAATCAAGAAAATGTAAAGAAATGGTGTAGGGGGTCAAAGAATTGGAAGAGGACTTTCACCATGTCTTCTTTAATGTTAGAGTTGACCACATTGAGAAGTCTACCATGTCTTTCACTGAAGAGAGAATTTTCCGGAATCTTGGAAGCAAGCTCCTTGAGTTGAGGAGGAATTCTCACAAGGTTGACTTGAATTGTTTTCCTGCGAAGAGATTCCATGACCTACAAAACAGGAACAAAGATGAAGATCCAAACCCTTGAAATGGTTAGTGGATGCATATGATGCTTTATGATGTTCATGATGTATGCACAAGTATATGTACAAGAAAATCACACAAGATCCTAGTTTCAGGCTTGCATGGGGTTTCATAGGTAAGTACCCTCTTGAAGCTAGTTGGCTCAACTTGTCCTATAAATAGTAACCGGGTTCTAAGGAGCTGAATATCACTGGATTATTTTCTGTGTTCATTGTTTCAGTTTAGCCACTTAAGTGGCGACCGAAATATTCCAAGAAAACAACCCTCAATGAGTGTAGTATCGAGTATCTACCAACTTTGGACTGCACCAAAGTCGGTCATCTCACTACCCTTAATAAGGCCAAGATGGTCAAGTAAAGGTTCTAAGAGTTCATTAGTGCTTCATGACATCACTCAGCGGCCCCGTATTCTCTTTGATTGACTCAAAGGCTACCGGTACCTACAAATATGTCGAACTAACATAGCTATTGCTTTAACCATGTCGGTATACCCTGCACAGCTTCCACAATGTATTGCTATTTACCTATGAATGTTTCCCAAAAATCCGGGTGGAGGATTCAAACCTAAACAAGAGAACCAAATGTAAAGCAATCAAAGCAACAAGATAAGCATGTAAAGGTGATCTAAACCCTAAGGTTACTCCACTTTTAAAGTTATTCCCCAGCAGAGTCGCCAGTTCTGTGATACGGTAGGAGAACTGACTTGAGGTTTTGCGTTTGTGTTCGCAAATGTTTCGATTTAGCAAGAGTCACCACCGACTTTTTATTTTATCCTAAGGAAAGGTCAAAAAGCACAGGAAAGACCTTTGAGATGTTTTCTTGGGTTCGGGGAGTAGATTATGAAAAGGGAAGGTGAAAGCACCCTTTTCATCCATGGTTATCCATGGGCTCTTAGTTACTTATTTAGATCACTTGCTTTTTCTTTTAAATTGTTTGAAATGGTGCTTCATATGTGGTTTTGAAAGATGTTTTGAAAAGAGGCCATCGTTGTGGCAACCTTTGTAATGATTCTTGTTTGAATGTATACAAAGGTGTATTTGTCTTTTGAAAAGATGTTCAATGATTTGAAAGTTTGATTTGGGAAATATTTTGAAATTGTGTTGTGAGGTGTGTTTGAAAATAGCAAGGATGTTTTGCAAGTTTTGATCAAGTAACTAAGAGTTGTCTACCCTATTTTACTCAAAGATCTTTCCTCTATATTTTTAACCCTTTTGACAATGTTGTTTTACCATTGCATTTGGTAAACAACCTTGTATTAGGATGTTAAACGGGACATGTGCGGGTCATCGTATAGACCATGATAGCAATTGTGTTAAGTATTTTTAGCAAATCTTTGAGGGACTAGATCATTTTTGTATATGCAACAAGATAGCGTCATCGAGGGACTATGATCTTTTGTTTTGTTTTTGTTTTACCAAAGTACTCAACATGCGTAACATGGCCCATTTTTAAGGCAACAAGTGGATGAAACCCTAGGGGTTCAAGTGTGCATTGTGTATTGATTTTCATGCATTTTTATCTTTGTATTAGGTCAAACTACTTGTTGATTTTGGATTTTTGCATACAAATCCTAATCTCTAATCATGGCATAATTGAAAGCGTAAATGCGTAAAATAAATCTACCACTATTACAACATGATTATGGGGATGGGGATACAATTTTTGAATGGGGATTATTTGACAAGATATTAAAACCCTAATTTTACTATTACATCCAAATTGAATCAAATGGCATGAATAACAAATGAATAATATTTAAATAAACAAATTAAATAAATATACAAAATAATATGAATATGCAAAAAAGGTTTTGTTTATTTTTATGTATGTAAAAATATTTAATGTAAAAAAGAAAGAAATAATAAAAAAAAAGGATCATTATTTTTTTATTAAGGGTAAACCCTAAATTCTTTTAAGAATACAAATATATTAAATATACTATTTATATATAATAAAATAAAATAGTATATATACAAAAAATAAAATATATTTAGAAAAATTATTATTTAAGTATAAATAATAATAAAAATAAAAGTATAGTATTTTTATGTTTTTATTCTCAAGTATTTATTAAATAAAATAAAAGTATGTATGTATATATTAATTATATTAAATATGTACAATAAAAATAAAATAAAATATATACAATATTTAGAACAATATTTAGAACAATATTTTCTTAGTGTGAATAAAATAAAGAATAAAATAAAAGTATAATTTATATATCATTTTTAAGTTTTCAATAAATAACATATATACTAATTAAATTGTTTTCATGTTAGAAAAATAAAAATAAAATACAAAATAAATGTAAAAATTTATAAAAAATATTTTTGGATATTTTTATATTTAGAAAATATAAAATAAAAATCAGAAAATGAAAATAAATAAGAAATATCAAAGTATAAAGAAATTGGGCCAGGGGGGTGCATTCAGCAAAAGGGGAGTGTCAAAAGCAAGGCCAGAACCAAGCCCAACCCACTGACTTCATCTTCAACCTCTTGTTCAAACAAAAACACGCGCCCTGTACAAAATGCCAGATCCTGCATACGTGCTCTAAAACAAAAACACATAACATCAAAGTTGTAGAGTTTTCCAAGACGAATTCAACCATATAAAAAACTTGTCCTAACTCTCAAAGACCAGAGATAATTTCTCTGGCCCTAAATCTTAACCTATTTTTTTTCAGGATGTTCATGGACCAAATTCTCTTAGCATGCTTAACTAAAATGAAAACTGAGCATATGTACAGCTTCATGGCTATGAATACTACATTTCTTATTCACAAACCTAAGTCTAAATGTTCCTAAATAGAGAGATAAGAAGTTGATAAAAACCTGTTTCAACTGACTTCGTGTATGGCAATGTGGAGCTTTTCAACAAGGCCTGAGATGTTTGGGAGCATGCTTGAACTTCCCCTGATCTTCTCCAATGTCTAACTTGCCTTGAATGTGCTTGAACAAGCCTACAGAACTCAACCTGCAAAAACTGAAATCAAAAATGGCAAACCCTGTAAATGGAGTTACAGTCAGTGTTTAAGGGTTGGGATAGCTTGGATAGGTTGTATGGAAAGTGTTTGAGCAGGTTTGGGGCAAAACGCACGAGCAAATTGTGCTATGGAAACCAAACTGCAGGGAGTGCCCTGTTTTGCCAAATGAATATGATTTTGTGCTATGGGAGGATTGAGGGCTCAAAGGGTCGTGTTTCTGGCTCAAGGGGATGTGAGAAATTTGTCTCAAAGGCTTGCACAAGTAGGTTTTCACAGATGTTCAAGTTCTTTTATTTTGGACATGTTTCTTGTCTTTTAAGCCAAAATGAACAATGATGTAATACAAGCCTATACAAGCTATCTATCAACCTGCTTCTTCTGATCTTGGCCCCTCAAGTTGTTTGATACGATTTTCTGCACAAGATATGGCCCTATGCTCAAGGATTATGGTTTTGACATAAAGCAAACTTTGGCAAAAATGGTAATGTACCTTTTACCATTTAGGGATTAATCTTGTATGCAATGCCCTAATGACCAAAACAATGCCTTAGACCAATGTATTTGCATTTAATTATTGAGTTTGGAATGTTTTTTAGGCCTGTAATCTAGTGCAAAGCAAGCTGATTAGAATTGGTAACTTGTATCACTATGAACATGCCATGGGTGAAAAGTTGGTTTTTGCCAACTTCAAGCCTTCGATTCTCCCTAACCACAAATGACTTTGGAGAGTTCTTTGACATTTTGGAAATCTTGAAACATGATCTACAATCCATCTTTGAAATGAAATTTGATATGCCAAGTGGAACTATGTGAAAAATGGCCATGAAGATAGGTCAAAATCCTGCCTAAACTAGGGCAAAATTTCACTAAGTTAAAAGTTTTATGGACCCTTGTTCCAAAAATCATATCTTGAGATCCAAGCTTCTTTTGGGAAAACTTTGTGAATCAAAGTTGTAGATTTTGTGGAGGAATACAACTTTCATGTTGGAAGTTTTGTTTGAATCCAATTTCATCATGGTGAAAATGTTGGGCAAAGTTAGGAAAAATTAAGAAAATTTCATAACTTAGAAAAATTCTAAGTTATGAAATTTTTCAACTTTAAACCCTAATTTGCAAAATTGGGTTTCTTGATGAACAAGTTTCATGTTTTGACACATCTTGATGAAAAATGACCCTTGGCACTTGATTTTGACCAAAAAGTCAAAGTTTGACTTTTCAGTGTACAGTCAAATTTGATCAGTTGACTGAAAAATTCATCTGTCAATCCAATGCAATTGAGATCTTTTGAGCTTTGTGAATATGTCAAGATGATGCCATTGAGTCCTTGAATCCATGCTTGATCCCAATTTTCCATTGGCTAGGTCAAAAGTCAGAAATTGCCCTTGTACAGTCAAAACCCTAAAAATGACCATTTTGCCCTTTTGATGATCTGATCAAATTTCTTGAGGAGTTTTGGTCCAAACTTGATAAAATGGTTCATATGAGTCTATAATGTTGGTGTGGGTCAAAAATCATGAGGTTTGACTGTAAATTGGCCACAGTTGACTTTTTCCCCAATACAGTTGATTTCTAGGTCAACTGTCCAATTGACTGGGCAAAAATTTGATTCAAAGCTTGAAACTTGGTATGGACAAACTTATGAGTCCAAAATGAAATATGAAAGTTGCTTTGAGCATTAGAAGTCCAAAATTCCTTATGCAAACTCAAACCCTAATTTAGGCCATCAGTGCAAGGAGATGTCTTGATTAGTGCAAAACCCTAATCCTGTCTGGAGTTCAAAGAGTCTTGTGAGGGGAAATCTTGATAAAATGAGAGGGAAAATTTTGGGGTACAACAGCTTCCCCTGTTCAATCTTCTTAAACCTGAAGAGTTAGATTGGCGAGTTTTCCTTTCGTGACTCGAAGGTAAAAGAGGATTGGACACTAGAGTGCCCGTAAATTTGCACTCGTCAAAAATGTAGCTGAGGGAATGGGCTTAAAGATGCCATTTGGAGACGGTAGAATCTTGCTGGAGATGGGCTTAAAGATGCCATATAATATTTGTTTATTGAAAATCAGGAGAATGAATGTCAGAATGGTATTTGTGTTTGGAACGTATCTGAGTTGTATCTGGAGATTGGATTTGTATGAGCAAAGGAATGGCGTCCGTGTATGGAGCGTATCCAAGTTGTAACTGTATTTGATTCTTGAATGAATATCAGAATGATTGTCGTGTCTAGAGTGTATATGTATTGTATCTGAATCTAAAATCTGAATAAACGACAGAATGACATCCATGTATGGAGCATCTATGGGCTGGTGAAATGTTCGAATGAGTGACAGAATGGCAACCGTGTCTGGAGCGTATCTGGACTGTATCTGAAGTTGAGATCTATATGAGTAGCAGAATGACTTCTGTGTCTGGAGTGTATCCGTACTGTAACTAGGATCTGAATAAGTGACAGAATGACTTCCGTGTCTAGAGTGTATCTGAACCTGAGGTTGATAGTTGAATCTGAATGAGAAATAGAATGGCTTCCGCGTCTGGAGCGTATCTAGTATGTATCTGATAGTTGAAGTCTGAATGAGTGACAGAATGGCATCCGAGTCTTGGAGCGTATCTGGATTGTATCTTGACTTGAAATTCTGAATGAGTAATAGAATGTTCTGTGTTTGGGGTGTATCCATACTGTATCTGAGACCTTTGAATATTTGTTAAAGATAACTTTTAATCTTATCCTGAAAAGGGTAAAATGTTAGTTGAAAACACAAAGTTATGTTGCATGAAATGTATGATGCAATAAATGTGTTTTATCAATGTTTATGACATATGGATGTACTGTATGCGCATGTATGCTGATTAGCTGTCTTGCTGAGGAAAATAAATCCTTGATAACTGGAGATAATGAAATCTTTGACTGCTGCCGGGGAAAATAAACCCTTGACTGCTGTTGGAGATTCAAAACCTTTAATTGTTGAGACTGAGAACATCCTTTGGACTACTGCTGAGGATTGAAAATCCTTGGTGACTTGTGGGGATTACCAAGAGCTTTGACAACTTCTGCGGGGAATTGAGAATCCTTCATGACTTTCCTGGGGAAATAAGGACAACTCCGACGATGTCTACTGGGGAATTAAAACCTGGGAGGCTTCAACTGGAGAAATGAGAATAAGAATCTTCCCTCTGTTGGGAAATAGATCTGTGGGGAGAATGCTTATTCCGTCGAAGAATTCTCAAGAGCTTGGGTTGTATGCCAATCTACTGAGGATTTATGGAGGAAATTGGATGGTATTCCACCGGGGTTTAAGATTTTAAGTTTTGGACTCCGTTGGGGAAGAAAGTTTTATCTTCGTTGAGGGTTTGTAGTTCAAAGTTTCTTGGCTCCATTGGGGATTGGGAGTTTGGAAACTTAGTTCTGATGGTGATATGTATTTAACTCCGCGGGGGATATGTATTGGCTCTGTTGAGGACCTGAATGAGTGACTGTAGGAGATTTCCTCTGGAATAGCCTAAAGACATTTTCCTATACTTTCAACCTATCAGTAATTATTCTTACACATTTCGTTTTATTTGTAAGCAATGATTATATTTAAATGCATATGCTTATTTAACAAATCATTGGACGTTTTCAAATAAAACATAAGTGTAAAAAAGAAAGAAAGGCGAACAAATTTCTGCACTTTGAAGTATCTTTGTATTAACTTTGTGTAAGTATTTTGTACAAAGGAGACAAACATCCTAGTAAGATAATGTTGTCATAAAAAATGAGAAAAATTTATACAAATAAAGATGGGTATGTGTAACAATTCCATGGGGTTCCCATTCTGTAATAGCCTTCACAACTCTGAGTATCTTGTCCATTCGTTGCTTCGTCCTTAGATGATTGGATTGATCAGAAGCTTGGAGCTTATCCGTGAAGAGATTGTCCTTAAAGTGATTCGACGAGACATAGTCATACGCTTTAATTCCCTAACTTTTGCCTGGATCGCCCTTTCGGGTTTTTGACCCACCGGGAAACCCTTTTTTGCCCGAGTCTCCCTTTCGGGTTTTCAACTTGCCGGGTGTACAAATTTTTTTATTTATCCCTAATTTTTGCCTGAACCGCCCTTTCGGGTTTTCGATTCACCGGGATGCCCATTTTGCCCAAGTCGCCCTTTCGGGTTTTCAACTTGTCGGGTCGTTTATGCGTAGTATCTTTTGACTATGTCTGCGTTCGCAGGGTGTGGCAGGTCATCGCCGTCCATGGTGGTCAGAATCATTGCCCCACCAGAAAAGATATTTTTGATCACAAATGGTCCTTCGTAAGTAGGAGTCCACTTGCCCCTAAGATCACTTTGCGGCAAGATGATCCGCTTGATTACAAGGTCCCCAACTTGATATACTTGTCTCTTGACTTTCTTGTTGAAGGCCTTGATCATACGTTTTTGATACGCCTGACCATGGCAAACAACAGTAAGTCGCTTTTCGTCAATCAAGTTAAGTTGATCAAGCCGGGTCTGAATCCAATCGTCTTCACTCAAACCAGCATCTTTCATGATTCTCAAGGAGGGAATCTGAATCTCGATAGGTAAAACAGCCTCCATGCCGTATACCAAAGAAAAGGGGGTTGCCTCAGTTGAAGTGTGTGCCGTGGTATGGTACCCGTGCAGAGAAAACAGTAACATCTCATGCCATTCCTTGTAGGTGACTGTCATTTTTTGAATGATCTTCTTGATATTTTTGTTTGCAGCTTCGACAGCACCGTTCATCTTAGGCCGATAGGGAGATGAATTGTGATGTTGAATCTTGAACTGCTCGCACAGAGTGGTGATCATAGTATTGTTCAAATTCGTACCGTTGTTAGTGATGATCCTATCGGGGATACCATACCGGCATATGAGGTTCTGCTTGATGAAGCGGGCAACCACATTCTTTATAACGGGGGCGAAGGAAGCTGCTTCTACCCACTTGGTAAAGTAATCAATGGCCACCAGGATGAAACGGTGTCCATTAGATGTTGTAGGCTTGATCTCTCCAATCATGTCGATTCCCCACATTGCGAATGGCCAAGGAGCTGTTAAGACATTGAGAGGAACTGGGGGAATATGTACCTTGTCAGCATAGATTTCGCATTTGTGACAAGTACGGGAGTGTTGATGACAATCATCTTCCATGGTAGACCAGTAGTAGCATGCTCGTAGAATCTTCTTAGCCATCATATGACCGCTTGAGTGGGTGCCAAAGGTGCCATTATGTAGCTCAGCCATGATCTGCTCAGCTTCAATCCTGTCCATACAACAGAGTAGGACATAATCAAGATTGCGCTTGTATAGGATACCATTGCTCAGAAAGAACTTGGCAGCGAACCTCCTTAAGAACTTTTTGTCGTTGACTGAAGCTCCTTCGGGGTATTCTTGTGCTTCGAGATACCTTTTGACGTCATGAAACCAAGGTCGGTCCACCACTCCTTCGGTATTAATCTCGTGACAATGTGCAGGTTTGTCCACTCGTTCAATGGTGATTTGAGGTGCCTCATTATCCCAATTAAGTTTAAACATGGATGACATTGTAGCTAACGCATCCGCCAACTGATTCTCTTCTCGCAGGAAGTGCTCGAAGGTGATCTGCTCGAAATGTGGTAACAATGTCAAGACATGTTCTTTGTAAGGAATGAGGTTGGGGTGCTTAGTATCCCACTCTCCTTTGATTTGACTGATAACCAAAGCTGAGTCCCCAAATACAATCAAAGATTTGATTCCTAAATCAATAGCAGCCTTGAGACCAAAGATACAAGCTTCATACTCGGCCATGTTGTTGGTGCAGCTGAAGCAGAGTCTAGCAGTGAAAGGTGTATGGAAACCTTCTGGAGAGATAAGTACCGCGCCGATACCGTTTCCAAGTGCATTGGAGGCACCATCAAAGTACAGAGTCCATTGGGATCCTTGTTCAGGTCCGTCATACGGTCTGTTACCTTTAATGTTGTCCAATGTCATAATATCCTCGTCAGGGAAGTCGAACCTCATAGATTGGTAATCTTTGATGGCTTGATGAGCTAGATGGTCAGCTAGTACACTCCCCTTTATAGCTTTTTGGGTTGTGTACTGGATATCATACTCATTCAGGATCATCTGCCATCTAGCGATTCTTCCGGATAAAGCAGGCTTCTCGAAGATGTACTTGATCGAATCCATTTTAGAAATCAACAGAGTGGTATGTGTCAACATATACTACCTTAGCCGGCGAGCAGCCCATACCAAAGCGCAACAAGTTTTCTCGAGCAGTGAGTAGCGGGTCTCACAGTCGGTAAACTTTTTGCTAAGGTAATAAATGGCATGCTCTTTTCGGCCAGACTCGTCATGTTGGCCCAGTACGCACCCCATTGAGTTATCCAAAAAGTTAGATACATGATTAAAGGTCTTCCTTCGACGGGTGGCATCAAGATAAGAGGTTCCAGTAAATACTCCTTGATTTTATCGAAAGCAGCTTGACAATCATCATTACATTCAACCACCTGATATTTCTTCAACAATTTGAAAATTGGTTCACAGGTAGATGTTAGGTGAGAGATGAACCTTGCGATGTATTTTAGGCGTCCCAAGAAACCTCTGACCTCCTTCTCAGTGCGAGGGGCAGGCATTTCTTGTATAGCTTTGACTTTGGCAGGATCAACCTCAATGCCTTTTGCTGACGATGAATCCCAAGACTTTACCGGACCTGACTCCAAAAGTGCACTTGCTAGGGTTCAGTCTGAGCTTGTATTCTTTTAACCTGACAAGCAGCTTTTGTAGATGGTCGAGGTGTTCTTCTTCTGTCTGTGAACAGGCTATCATATCGTCTACGTAGACTTCAATCTAATGATGTATCATGTTATGAAACAAAGCTACCATGGCTCGCTGATAGGTTGCCCCGACATTCTTCAGTCCGAATGGCATCACTTTATAGCAGAAGGTACCCCACTGCGTAACAAAAGTAGTCTTATCCATGTCTTCAAGGGCCATTTTGATCTGGTTGTACCCTGAAAATCTGTCCATGAAAGAGAATACCTTGTGTTGAGCTGTGTTGTCAACCAAGATATCAATATGTGGTAGTGGGAAATCATCTTTAGGGCTAGCCCTATTTAAGTCTCTGTAGTCCACACACATTCTGACTTTGCCGTCCTTCTTAGGCACGGGCAAAATGTTAGCAACCCATTGTGGATAGGAAGTAACAGCCAAAAAGCCAGCATTGAACTGTTTCATTACTTCAGCTTTGATCTTTTCAGACATATCGGGCCTCATTCGGTGGACTTTCTGTTTAATTGGTGGACAGTCTTCTCTTGTAGGGATACGGTGAACCACAATATATGTATCCAGTCCCGGCATGTCTTCATAGGACCAGGCAAAGATTTCAACATATTCATTCAACAGCTGAACTAAGCACTCTTTGACATTTGGCTCCAGGTTGGCACCTACTTTAACCTCTTTTCTGTCTTTGGCGGTACCCAAATTGATAGTCTCCAACAACTCTTCATGGGGCAGAATAGCCCTTTCTTCTTGTTGCAAAAGTCTAGCCAACTCTCCAGGCACTTCACAGTCTTCATCACCTTCGTATTCGGCATGATTGACCAGATCTTCAGAGTCACTGAAGACCATAGCAGAATTGTTACCCATGGAATCCATAGTGGATGGGTACCTGCATTTTGTGAGTGTAGGTGTGTGTAAGGGATATCCACCTTTAAACAAAATAAGACGTAAAAAAGAAAGAAAATGAACACAAAAGTTTATAGATGAAAACGTCCATGATTCATTAAAAATGGCATATGAAAATGAAGAATCAAAACCCTTACAAATGGACCTATATGCCCCGGGTAAGGCATAAGGAAAAAAGTGTACGAATTGTTTAAAAGTTATTACAGACCAAACAGGAAATGTTCAACAGATAAATTACTGATTGATAAAAGTAATGGGAACGAAATCTTTCGCCTCCTAGTTGTTCAGTCCTCCTTCAATGGTTGGAAAGATCCAGTCTTCAAAATTGTTTCCTTCTTCATCATCTTCTAAAGCATGAATTCCATGATGAGTGATTTTCAGTGGCGGTCCTCCAGCCCGGGAGCGACGTACAGCTTTCTGACTAGCAGCAGTGAAACCCAATCCGAACTTATCTATCTTGTAAGGAAAATAGGGCAGTTGACCCCATACCGTACTTCCTCCTTCCTTGATTACAGCCTCCGCATCTTTAAGGGATGACATCCGGACACAGGCTTGGTAATGATGGGCACATCAGTCATTGTCTTGGCTACCGCAACTTCAGGAGAAACCTCTTCAAAGTGTTGGAAAGGTGTTTCTATGAACTCACCATCTAAATCCACGTAGCAGAAAGAGTTAAGGTGGCTTATCATATATTCCTCCTCACCATGAACTGTTATAATCTTACCCTAGACTGGGTATTTGAGCATCTGGTGTAGAGAAGAAGTGACTGCCCCAGCATTGTGGATCCATGGCCTTCCCAACAAGCATGAATATGAAGGACGGATGTCCATCACATAAAAAGTAGAGTTGAAAATTTCCGTTCCCACCTTAATTGGGATGTCCACCTCTCTGTGAACCATCCGCTTAGAACCGTCGAAGGCTCTAACAATGATACTAATGGGCTTTAGGGTCAAACCTTCACAGTCCAATATGTCCAGTGCTTTCTTTGGTAGAACATTTAAAGACGAACCGGTATCAACCAGGACATGAGCAAGCGTGGTCCCTCTGCACTCTACCGAAACATGCAGTGCATCATTATGCTTTCTTCCCTTAGATGTCAGATCGACATCAGAGAAGCCAAAACCATTGTCGGCTGTAAGTCTAGCCACACACCCTTGAAACTGATCCGCAGAAGTTTCTTGAGGCACGTGTGTCGTCTTCAGAAATTTGATCAAGGCTTTGGCATGAGCCTCGGAGCAGAGCAATAGAGCCAACATAGAGATTTTTGAAGGGGTTTTCCCCAGCTGCTCTACGACATCATAGTCACTCTTCTTAATTATCTTTAAAATCTCCTCCATCTCCTTTTGGGTGGTCTCGGGGATAACCAAAGTCTGAGCCCTCGTCCTGACGGGCGCTTCTTGGATCCCCTTACCTTTATCAGCAGCAACAACAGAGGGTATAACTTCAGGAGTAACAATTTCTTCAATTACTGGACTTTGCACAGACATCTTGACAGGCACGGGAACACTTAAGGGTCCGAAGACTGCCCGTGGAGGAGCAATCTCTGGAGAGAAGATTCTTCCCCTACGAGTGATCTTACTTGTCCCTGCAATATTCCCCACATCAGGAGTCTCTTCATCGGAATTTTCTTCAACTGATTCGATCTTTTTCACATCATGATAGAAGATCTCTCCTCTATAATTCCACGGTATTGTTTTATTAGACTTATATGGGATAGGCCCCGGCATGGTAATCTTCAGCGGTACAAACTTTGGATCAGGTGTAATCTTAACAGGCCTTCTGCATGTCTTGGAAAGATTGTCGGAAATGGTGATTATAGCAACATTATTGATTGGAGTAACAGGAGTAACATAAGTAATGGGAGCAACAGGAGTTTTCTGAAAGAGGATCTCTTGAGTATCCATCAAGCTTTGGATGCCTGACTTCAACAACGGAGAGTTGGATTGCAAGGTCGAGCAAAGGTAACAATTTTTTTCACAGCCTGGAAAAATTCTGGCTTTCAACAGATTCATCTTGATCATTGGCAACGGAGTCATTAAGTCATCAACAACGGTAACATGAAGATCCTCTACAATAGCATGGACATTATGACCATGTTTTGGCATAGGAGAGGATATCACATTAGGTTTTTCAGGGGTATCAAACTCCACCTCCTTGGCATCTATCAAATCTTGGATCTTGTTCTTAAGGGTCCAACAGTTGTTGCTGTCGTGCCCCACACTGTCCGAATGATATGCACATTTTGCATTGGAATGATAATAGGGAGAAGAGGTATTTGGGTTTTTCGGCGCTTCTTTCAATTTGGTAAGGTTTAACTTTAACAGATGAGGGAGGACCTGAGTCGGTGTCATGTTGATCCGGGTTAATTGTTGTTGTGGACTTTCTACCCTTTGCTGGTTAGCTCTAGGTTGACTGCTTCGAGGTTGGTCAGTTGAGGAGTTCTGGATCATCACAGCCCCCACCGTTGGTCGGCGCTCCATTCTCCCTTGATTTCTCTGGGTGTGAACAGCAGAAACTTCCTTCTTGGCTGGGAAGGTCTTCTTGATAGCAATGGAAGCGGAGGTATCCTTTTGAGTTTTACCACTCTTAATGCCAACTTCGACTCTTTCACCTGTCAGAATTAATTCGGTGAACCCTGCAGATGAGCTCCCGATCAAGTGATTGAAGAATGGACCTGACAGGGTCCCTAAAAACATATCAACCAGCTCTCTATTCGACAATGGTGGCTGCACCCTTCCAGCCAAATCCCGCCACTTCTGGGCATACTCCTTAAATCTTTCATTAGAGACCATACCCATACTTTGTAGTTGAGTACGAGTAGGCACTAAATCTGCGTTATATTGGTATTGTCGGTAGAAAGTAGCAGCCAAATCCTCCTAGTTATGAACATCAGATCTCTCAAGTTGATAGAACCAGTCTAATTGCGTACCCGACAAACTATCTTGAAAAAAGTGGACCCATAGATCCTTATCAGAAGAGTGAGGTTGGATATTTTTGACGTAGGACCGCAAATGCATCTTCGGACAGGACAAACCGTCGTATTTAGCAAATGTAGGCACTTTGAACTTGGGAGAAATGACGATCCCAGCAACCAACCCTAGTTCTTCGAAATCCAGCCCAGGTACCATTTGTACCTCCATGGCTGCCAACCGATCCTCAAGATTCTTATACTTATCGTCTGTCGGAGGGTACTGCTGTTCGAAGTAATCTTCATCCTCTTCTTCTTCTTCCTCTTCAGCTTCATACTCGGAAGGTATTGCAGCTCCTTTTCCTTTACCAACCCCTTCGTTAGACGTCGAGGGGAAATCCAGAACTCTCCTGGCCTGATTCTCAAATCTTCTTCCCATAGTGGCCACACCAATTCTTTTCTTTTTCTTCTTTTCCTTTTCCTTCTCTTTCTCTAACAGTGCTTTAAGGTCCTCTTGACCCTTTGCCAAAGTCATGAGGAGTTGTTGGAATTGCGAATTCTGTGTTTGTAGATATTTAACCGTCTGCTCTATATCCATCTTGCTGAAATAAACAGCAGAGAGATAAGGAAACCTGGTGTGAAGACTTGTTTATGCATATGATGAATGATATGTATTCATGTAATGCATTCAAGGATTCAGAAATTCAAAGTTGTTGCAAACAAAAAGAACACATGTCATATTAATAAGAAGAAATTTGTTAGTATATAAATGCCCCATGGGCAAAATATTACAAAATTCTTAATGTAAAAAGACGTTGTGCATCCTCTTTGGTGCGATGTAAGTTTTGAGATTCTGCTCTTCATGGAGTCGACGGGTAAGTTCCAAGACCTTCTTCTCACTGGCTTCAAAAGTATTCCGTTCTTCCTTGAGCTGTATCCAACTCTTTTGCAAATTGTCCAATGATGTTGGCATGTTTGGATGTAGGAGGGTGTATGGAACCTCTCCTTCCACAACAGGATCTTTGATCACAGTGAGAATGTGGGGGTAAGGCATCATAAGACTCTGGGCGCGATTTCGTACCCACTTGAGATAAGGCTCAAGGGGGATGGAATTCTTGTACCCCAGTGTCTTACTATCCACTTTGTTGGGCATCCTCCAAGCTCGGATAAACCTTTGTCGAAGTCCTTAAGCGTCATTGTCGAAGTCAAAAACTAAGTCAGGGATCAGCATGTCATGAGGGCCATCCCTTCGGGCATACCCAAATTGCCTCAGAGCTAAACAGGGGTTGTAGGTAATGCCTCCCCTAATGCCAAGTAATGGGACATTAGGGAATTCCCCATAACGATCAATGATGATGACATTTTCTCTGGACCGAGAACACCAATGAACATCAGAATGTGTAAGGGTCATCAACCGTTGTGACCATCTTAAACCCTGCTCATTCTTCAAAACTGACTGGGGAAGGTGAGAAATAAACCACCTTGCTAGAAGAGGAGTACAGCACATGAGAACACCTCTCTTCCTCATTGTTCGTGTGTGAAATGAGTGTAGGATGTCCCCAAGCAATGTAGGTACAGGATTACGAGATATGAAAATCTTGACAGCATTCACATCTACAAGCTGATCAGGGTTTGGGAACAAGACCAACCCATAGATGAGAAGTGCTACAATCTCCTCAAAAGCTTACAGATCTAGAGAATTCCAGCAGTCTTGTGCCTTCTCAAACAGAAACTTTGCCAAGAAACCCTTGACACCACTTCTGGTTTCCCAATGACCTTTGATATCAGATGGTTGCAAGTGTAAGGCTTGAGCAACATCTTTAGGCTTTGGTTCTCTTTCCATACCGTTGTAGGGTAGTTGATGGAGAATAGGAATCCTTAGAAGTTGAGAAAATTCCTCCAAAGTAGGCACTAGTTGGTAATCAGGAAATGTAAAGCAATGGTTTAGGGGGTCAAAGAATTGGAAGAGGACTTTCACCATGTCTTCTTCAATGTTGGAGTTGAACACGTTGAGAAGTCTACCATGTCTTTCACTGAAGAGAGAATTTTCCGGAATCTTGGAAGCAAGCTCCTTGAGTTGAGGAGGAATTCTCACAAGGTTGGCTTGAATTGTTTTCCTGCGAAGAGATTCCATGACCTACAAAACAGGAACAAAGATGAAGATCCAAACCCTTGAAATGGTTAGTGGATGCATATGATGCTTTATGATGTTCATGATGTATGCACAAGTATATGTACAAGCAAATCACACAAGATCCTAGTTTCGGGCTTGCATGGGGTTTCATAGGTAAGTACCCTCTTGAAGCTAGTTGGCTCAACCTGTCCTATAAATAGTAACCGGGTTCTAAGGAGTTGAATATCATTGGATTATTTTATGTATTCATTGTTTCAGTTTAACCACTTAAGTGGCGACCAAAATATTCCAAGAAAACAACCCTCAATGACTGTAGTATCGAGTATCTACCAACTTCGGACTGCACCAAAGCCGGTTATCTCACTACCCTTAATAAGGCTAAGATGGTCAAGTAAAGGTTCTAAGAGTTCATTAGTGCTTCATGACATCACTCAGCGGCCCCGTATTCTCTTTGATTGACTCAAAGGCTACCTGTACCTACAAATATGTCGAACTAATATAGCTATTGCTTCAACCATGTCGGTATACCCCGCATAATTTCCACAACGTATTGCTATTTACCTATGAATGTTTCCCAAAAATCTGGGTGGTGGATTCAAACCCAAACAAGAGAACCAAATGTAAAGCAATCAAATCAAACAAGATAAGCATGTAAAGGTGATCTAAACCCTAAGGTTACTCCACTTTTAAAGTTATTCCCCAGCAGAGTCGCCAGTTCCGTGATACGGTAGGAGAACTGACTTGAGGTTTTGCGTTTGTGTTTGCAAATGTTTCGATTTAGCAAGAGTCGCCACCTAATTTTTATTTTATCCTAAGGAAAGGTCAAAAAGCACAGGAAAGACCTTTGAGATGTTTTCTTGGGTTCGGGGAGTAGATTATGAAAAGGGAAGGTGCAAGCACCCTTTTCATCCATGGTTATCCATGGGCTCTTAGTTACTTGTTTAGATCACTTGCTTTTGCTTTTCAATTGTTTGAAATGGTGCTTCGTGTGTGGTTTTGAAAGATGTTTTGAAAAGAGGCCATCGTTGTGGCAACCTTTGTAATGATTCTTGTTTGAATGTATACAAAGGTGTATTTGTCTTTTGAAAAGATGTTCAATGTTTTGAAAGTTTGATTTGGGAAATATTTTGAAATTATGTTGTGAGGTGTGTTTTAAAATAGCAAGGATGTTTTACAAGTTTTGATCAAGTAACTAAGAGTTGTCTACCCTATTTTACTCAAAGATCTTTCCTTGATGTTTTTAACCCTTTTGACAGTGTTGTTTTACCATTGCATTTGGTAAACAACCTTGTATTAGGATGTTAAACGGGACATGCGCGGGTCATCGTATAGACCATGATAGCAATTGTGTTAAGTATTTTTAGCAAATATTTGAGGGACTAGATCATTTTTGTATAGGCAACCAAGATAGTGTCATCGAGGGACTATGATCTTTTGTTTTGTTTTTGTTTTACTAAAGTACTCAACATGCGTAACATGGCCCATTTTTAAGGCAACAAGTGGATGAAACCCTAGGGGTGCAAGTGTGCATTGTGTATTGATTTTCATGCATTTTTATCTTTGTATTAGGTCAAACTACTTGTTGATTTTGGATTTTTGCATACAAACCCTAATCTCTAATCATGGCATAATTGAAAGCGTAAATGCGTAAAATAAATCTACCACTATTACAACATGATTATGGGGATGTGGATACAATTTTTGAATGGGGATTATTTGACAAGAAATTAAAATCTTAATTTTACTATTACATCCAAATTGAATCAAATGGCATGAATAACAAATGAATAATATTTAAATGAATAAATTAAATAAATATACAAAATAATATGAATATGCAAAAAAGGTTTTGTTTATTTTTATGTATGTAAAAAAGAAAGAAATAATAAAAAAAAACGATCATTATTTTTTTATTAAGGGTAAACCCTAAATTCTTTTAAGAATACAAATATATTAAATATACTATTTATATATAATAAAATAAAATAGTATATATACAAAAAATAAAATATATTTAGAAAAATTATTATTTAAGTATAAATAATAATAAAAATAAAATTATAGTATGTTTATGTTTTTATTCTCAAGTATTTATTAAATAAAATAAAAGTATGTATGTATATATTAATTATATTAAATATGTACAATAAAAATAAAATAAAATATATACAAATATATATATATATATATATATATATATATATATATATATATATATATATATATATATATATATATATATATATATATATATATATATATATATATATATATATATATATATATATATATATATATATATATATATATATATATATATATATATATATATATATATATATATATATATATATATATATATATATATATATATAACAATATTTTCTTAGTGTGAATAAAATAAAGAATAAAATAAAAGTATAATTTATATATCATTTTTAAGTTTTCAATAAATAACATATATACTAATTAAATTGTTTTCATGTTAGAAAAAATAAAAATAAAATACAAAATAAATGTAAAAATATATAAAAAATATTTTTGGATATTTTTATATTTAGAAAATATAAAATAAAAATCAGAAAATGAAAATAAATAAGAAATATCAAAGTATAAAGAAATTGGGCCAGGGGGTGCATTCAGCAAAAGGGGAGTGTCAAAAGCAAGGCCAGAACCAAGCCCAGCCCACTGACTTCATCTTCAACCTCTTGTTCAAACAAAAACACGTGCCCTGTACAAAATGCCAGATCCTGCATACGTGCTCTAATGCAAAAACACATAACATCAAAGTTGTAGAGTTTTCCAAGACGAATTCAACCATATAAAAAACTTGTCCTAACTCTCAAAGACCAGAGAGAATTTCTCTGGCCCTAAATCTTAACCTATTTTTTCATTATGTTCATGGACCAAATTCTCTTAGCATGCTTAACTAAAATGAAAACTGAGCATATGTACAGCTTCATGGCTATGAATACTACATTTCTTATTCACAAACCTAAGTCTAAATGTTCCTAAATAGAGAGATAGGAAGTTGATAAAAACCTGTTTTAGCTGACTTCGTGTATGGCAATGTGGAGCTTTTCAACAAGGCCTGAGATGTTTGGGAGCTTGCTTGAACTTCCCCTGGCCTTCTCCAATGTCTAACTTGCCTTGAATGTGCTTGAACAAGCCTATAGAACTCAACCTGCACAAGCTGAAATCAAAAATGGCAAACCCTGTAAATGGAGTTACAGTCAGTGTTTAAGGGTTGGGATAGCTTGGATAGATTGTATGGAAAGTGTTTGAGCAGGTTTGGGGCAAAACGCACGAGCAAATTGTGCTATGGAAACCAAACTGCAGGGAGTGCCCTGTTTTGCCAAATGAATATGATTTTGTGCTATGGGAGGATTGAGGGCTCAAAGGGTCGTGTTTCTGGCTTAAGGGGATGTTAGAAGGTTCTCTCAAAGGCTTGCACAAGTTGGTTTTCACAGATGTTCAAGTTCTTTTGTTTTGGACATGTTTCTTGTCTTTTAAGCCAAAATGAACAATCATGTAATACAAGCCTATACAAGCTATCTACCAGCCTGCTTCTTCTGATCTTGGCCCCTCAAGTTGGTGGATATGATTTGCTGCACAAGATTTGGCCCTATGCTCAAGGATTGTGGTTTTGACATAAAGCAAACTTTGGCAAAAATGGTAATGTACCTTTTACCATTTAGGGATTAATCTTGTATGCAATTCCCTAATGACCAAAACAATACCTTAGACCAATGGATTTGCATTTAATTATTGAGTGTGGAATGGTTTTGAGGCCTGTAATCTAGTGCAAATCAAGCTTATTAGAATTGGTAACTTGTATCACTATGAACATGCCATGGGTGAAAAGTGAGTTTTTGCCAACTTCAAGCCTTCGATTCTCCGTAACCAAAAATGAGTTTGGAGAGTTCTTGGACATTTTGGAAAGCTTGAAACATGCTCTAATATCCATATTTGGAATGAAATTTGAGATTCCAAGTGTAAATATGTGAAAAATGGCCATGAAGATAGGTCAAAATCCTGCCTAAACTAGGGCAAAATTTCACTAAGTTAAAAGTTTTATGGACCCTTGTTCCAAAAATAATAACTTGAGATCCAAGCTTCTTTTGGGAAAACTTTGTGAATCAAAGTTGTAGATTTTGTGGAGGACTACAACTTTCATGTTGGAAGTTTTGTTTTAATCCAATTGCATCATGGTGAAAATGTTGGGAAAAGTTAGAAAAAATTAAGAAAATTTCATAACTTAGAAAAATTCTAAGTTATGAAATTTTTCAACTTTAAACCCTAATTTGCAAAATTGGGTTTCTTGATGAACAAGTTTCATGTTTTGACACATCTTGATGAAAAATGACCCTTGGCACTTGATTTTGACCAAAAAGTCAAAGTTTAACTTTTTAGTGTACAGTCAAATTTGATCAGTTGATTAAAAAATTCATCTGTCAATCCAATGCAATTGAGATCTTTTGAGCTTTGTGAATATGTCAAGATGATTCCATTGAGTCATTGAATCCATGCTTGAACTCAATTTGCCATTGGCTAGGTCAAAAGTCAGAAATTGCCCTTGTACAATTAAAACCCTAAAAATGATCATTTTGCCCTTTTGATGATCTGATCAAATTTCTTGAGGAGTTGTGGTCCAAACTTGATCAAATGGTTCATATGAGTCTATAATGTTGGTGTGGGTCAAAAATCATGAGGTTTGACTGTAAATTGGCCAGAGTTGACTTTTTCCCCAATACAGCTGATTTCTAGGTCAACTGTCCAATTGACTGGGCAAAAATTTGATTCAAAGCTTGAAACTTGGTATGGATAAACTTATGAGTCCAACATGAAATATGAAAGTCAATTTGAGCATTAGAAGTCCAAAATTCCTTATGCAAACTCAAACCCTAATTTAGGTCATCAGTGCAAGGAGATGTCTTGATCAATGCAAAACCTTAATCCTGTCTGGAGTTCAAAGAGTCTTGTGAGGGGAAATCTTGATAAAATGAGAGGGAAAATTTTGGGGTACAACACCTCCCCTAATTACAAGAAAAGGAACATTGGGGTATTCTCCGCACCGGTCAATAACAACTACTTCTTCCATGTCTTTAGTGCTCCAGATGATGTCCGTATGAGCAAGGGACATAATTCTGTAGGCCCAACCCATACCTTCCTTATTCTTCAAAACAGATTTGGGGAGGTGAGAAATAAACCACCCCGCCAGCAATGGTGCATAACACATAAGGGTTCCCTATTTCCGAGCAGTTCGGGCATAAAGAGCATGTAGGATATCCCTTAAGAGAGTGGGCACTGGATTACGGGATATGAAGATCTTCACTGCGTTCACGTTGACGAAAGAATCTGAATTAGGAAACATAACCTAACCATATATGAGAAGATCCAGGATGTCTTCGAATGCTTGAAAATATAAATTGTCCCAAAACTGATTAGCCTGATCAACCAAGAACTTAGCCAAGAAGCCTTTTGTCCCACTCCGAGTCTCCCAGTTAGACATTACATCAGCCTTTGTCAGATGTAGGGCTGTAGAAACATCCTCGGGCCTAAGAGATTTCTCCCAACCTGTAAATGGCGTCTGCTCTAGAATAGAAATACCAAGTAAACCAGAGAACTCCTCCAAAGTAGGGACCAACTGATAGTGTGGGAAGGTGAAGCAGTGGTCCAATGGGTCAAATAACTGGCACAAGACACTCAACATCTGCTCATCCATCTTGGAAGTGACCAAACTAAGGAGGTGACCATGTCTTCTGACAAAAGATGAAGTATCTGGAACTTTTGCAATCAAATCTCTAAGCTGAGTAGGAATTTGTACAAAGCTGATCTGAATAGTGTTTCCACGCATAGAGGCCATGACCTACAAAACAGAACAAAGATGAATCCCCTCTGTCTTTGAAATGGGTTAGTCTGATGCAAGATGCATGCAATGTCATGATGCATGATGTTATGATAGAAACATACCACAAGCATTCACAGATAGCAAACATGGTAAGGGCACACAAGTCACACAGTAACCCTTAGATTTCAGGCTGGCATGGAGTTTAGGTATTACCCTTTTTCAGTTTAGTTGGTTCAACCTGTCCTAGTAATAGTAACCGGGTTCTAGAGGATCTCAATATCACTGACCACCCTCGATCGGTCATAATTCCAGTTTGGAAACCTTTTCTTGCGGCCGGAATCATCGCGAGAGTTTGGTCTCAATGAGTGTAGCATACTGCTACTTTCCTATAGCCAAGTTGGTCAATTATAGGTTCTAAAGTCAGTTGGTGCTTAATGACCCCTTAGCTGACCCATATTCTCCTTGTTCCACCACAAGGGATATCGGTACAAACTAAAGTGCCACACCAACGTAGCTACTGCTTCAACCGTTTTGGTCTACGCTGTACAGTTCCCTCACAGTCTATTGCTACTTACCTAAAAGGTATCCCCAGATCCGGGTTAGGATCTATAGTAACCCCGATTCAAACCCACAAAGATAAAGCATACAAATCAAGCAATTGAAAACATTATGATGAACTAATCCTAAGGTACACCCCACTTATTTTCCCCAGCAGAGTCGCCAATTCTGTGATACGGTGGGAAGAACTGACTGTTTTTGGAATGCTAGTTCGCGTTTTGCATTTGTATTCGCAAAATGTCGCGGTAAGCAAGAGTCACCACCGACTTTTATTTTATCCAACAAGGAAAGGAAAAAAGCACAGAAAAATTCCTTTTTCGAGATATTTTTGAGTACGGGGGGTAGATTTATAGAAAGGGAAGGTATTAGCACCCTTTCTATCTGTAGTTACCTACGGGCTCTTAGGTACTTGCTAATCATTTTCAAAATGTTTTCTTTGTGCTTGTGGGTTTTGAAAAAGTTTTGTTTTAACTTCGATTTAACTCTTGCGTCTGTCTTCAAGAGTGTAACGAAGTGTTTTTGAAAACTTGTTTGTAAAAGAGTGTAAGTGTGAGAAAAAGTTTTTTTTTGGATGAGCAAGTATCTAAGAGTTATTCTACCTACTCGAAAAAGGAATCGTTCTATGCTAATTTCCTTTAGATAATGCTATCCTACTATTAGTGAGTAGGTGGCACCGTCATTGGAGTTTTAGGGTCAATTCGAAAAGATAGACATACGGTCACTAAAGCAATGTTAGGACACCTTAGCGGTGACCCTAGTGTCTTAGATCATTTATTCGAGGCAACGATATCCGAGGCAACCACTTTGAGGAAACTATGATCTTTTAGACAAGAGGGCGACCTCTAAAACGACCTATACTTAATGACTGTGTACGAAGGCAACCAAGTGGGGTGTACCCTAGGAGTGCGCATGTGCGAGTGTGTTGTTTTCAGTTATTTTTATCTTTGCACATGTTTAGGGTGACCTAACCATTTTAAATTAGGCATTCATTCTTGTCATGCAAACCCTATTATCAAACATCTAGCAGTTAAATATTTGCGAAAATTAAAGGTGCGGAAATTATACTAAATTATTACAAGGCGTCGGGTATTTACATCGCCAAAAGCAACCCTTTGAAAGTAAAATAAAAGCGGTAAAAATAAATGTCCTAATTAAATATTACAAACCGGGAGCAGATACATTAATTGGATAAAGAAAAATAAAGTGCGCGGGGCGAAATTAAATCGAATGCGAAATTAGGGTTTTGACCCTTTTAATTAGAGAAAAATGTTTTTGTTGCTTTTATTTTTAAGAAAAGAAATTAAATCCTAAAATTAAATGCTAAATTAATTATAAAATAAATTAATTAAAGAAAAATAATTAATGACGTATTTTTGGGGTTTTTGTTATTTTAAGAAAGAAAATAAAATAATCAAATTAAATTTAAAACCTATTAATTCTAATTGATTTTTATTATTTACAAAATAAATTCAAGTTATCTACAATTAATGACCTAATTAATTTAATTAATATTTATTGAAAAAAATAAAATTTCTGAAATTTAATTGGATAAAAAGTATTTTTGTGATTTTTTTTGATAAAAAGAAATTATGCTATTGGTTAGTAATTAAAATAAAAAAAACAAATAAAATAATTAAATTAATAAACAAAATATAAGAAAAGTATAGAAAGTGGGCCTGATTTGGGTGTGTGAATAGCAATTTCGTTGGCCCAATTGTGTTGACCCATGTGGACTTTTTGTAATCCAGTGCATATGCGTTGACTGGCTTATGGTGTGCCTTCAATGCTTGGCCACCAGATCTGGCCATCTGGCCATCTGGCACGCTTGATGAGGAAGGCGCATGGTGGATCTCCAACTTAGGCGCATACTGGATTGCCTGAAAATAATCAAGAAAATGCAAATTGCTGGAGGCAAGGATCAAACCCCTGACCTCCAGCCTTTGGATCCTTGAGCGCTGATGTGGTTACCACTAGGCCATGTTGCTTCATTTGTTAGTATAATACAATGCAATAATAATATGTAAAAACAAAAGTTAATGGCCAGAAAAAAGAAGAAAAAAAACACGCGTGCTGTTTGAACGGGCGAATGGTGGAGTGCCAACGCATCATCCCTGTCCTCCAACCATGGCTAAAAACAATAACATATATACCTACGGACAAATGTCCGTCGCTACAGACAGAGGTTCCTCCTAAATCTCCTACAGGCCATGGAAATGTATTCTAAGACCATGGTTGAGGTCGTCTCATCTTCCTGGTTGCAACCATGCCCATTATTAGGGCCAATTTTTTATGAAACGAAAATCCCTAAAACCAAACACAAAACCCTAGCAATGGTGATCCATGATATAAGCCACATAAATGAAATTGGTTATTACAAAAAGCTTGCAAATGATATGGTGATCCAAAATATGCAATTATTTCATGTTAACAATGCCTAATTTTCAAAATTCAAAATCAAGAACAGGGCGGCTTCGTGAATGACTTACAGCGCTTGGAAGGGTCTGAAAGTGTGTGTTTTTGCTTGCTTTCGCTTGTGGAAGTTGCCAGGAAATGATTGAGACAAGTATCAAGCCTTGAAACTGCCTCTAGGAGTGATTTCGAATTCACACTTTTTCTTAATTTTTGCAAATTCTGTTTGTGCTCTATCACTTATCTCTAACCCTTATTTTGGTCTCCTCACGACCCTTATGTATTGCACAATGTATTAGGATTGTTTTTGCTGTCCAAATCTTCCTCTATCAATGTTTTGATATTTGATTTGATCTTCCTTTAACAACCTTCCAAATTTGGTCCAAATCCCATCTTTTTGTACCCTTATGCCTTGATACGAGTTTGATGATGGCAAGCTGTATAATGAAACCTGAAATCACCACAAGATATTTGTTATCAATGCTTTTGGATTTTTATTTGATTTATTTTGATTTAAATCAAATTAATTCAAATAAAATCAAAATAATTAATAAAAATATGATATGGACACATGGCCAAGGCTGGAGCACGTGGACTATAATGCCAACTCAAAACAAGTGAAAACGAATGGGCCCATTTGGCAAAATTTGAAGTTTTGGGGATAGTTGAATTTTGGCAATTTTGCAAAAAAATCCAACTTCAACAATGCACATCTTCCTCAATTTTGACTCTTTGGATGTGTTCTTGGACTTTTTAGAAATCTTGAGATGTACTCTAACCAACCCTTTTTGTCTCATCTAAATTTGATATTCCATGCTCATGTATGAAGCTTTGACAAAAAAGGTGTTTTTGTTAACTTTTCAAAATGACCTATAATGTCCAAATTCATAACTTCTTGTGATTGCATATTTTGATCTTGGGATATGAAGATGGATTTTAGGTAATTTAATCCTCTTAAAAATGAGATTTGGATGGGTCATTTCTCATAAATTATGAGAAAGTTATGCTTGGTCAAAGTTGAGTTGACTTTTCCTACAAAACCCTAATTTAGCAACTTTTAAATCTTGATGAATTGTGAGCAATCCTTGATGAATCATGATCAAACCTTGATCAAATGATGAAATATACTTCAAAATGAGGATGTTGACAAAAAAAATATTGAAGTTTGACTGTATTTGGGTCACAGTTGACTTTTGCCCTAGCACAGTCGATTTTTGGACCTTTTGAGCAATTGACTGAGCAAACTTCCTCTGCAAGGCTTGAAACTTGACATGGATGATCTTGAGACCATACTAGGACATTGGTGAGAACTTGGGGTCACTTGGACTCAAGTATATTGATGCAATGTGAAACCCTAGTTTGGGGAAGACTGCCTTAGGAGAGAGCTTGTCTGACCAACTCTTGGGCTATCTTGAGCAACTTGGAGATCTTTCTTGACATATTTTGAGAAATATGGGAGGGAAAATTTTTGGGTACAACACTAATCAAGGATAAAATGTATTAAATCAAACACACTATTCAGGCATGCACCCTTAGGGTAATCCCATTTTGTTGCCTATCGGAAAAATAGTCATGTCCCTCGAACATGGGCGTTTTAGCAAAAACCCTCGATAAAAGATCGTAGTCCCTCGATGACCCTTGATGTTGCCTTCGGTAAACGATCTAGTCCCTAAAACGACATTGCTAAAACGTTCCATAAGTTACCTTTTATGACTATACAAACATCCCTACACCCGTCCCTTCACATCCAACGATGAGGCTTCCTACCAAATCAGTGGTAAGATAGCCATATCCAAAGGAGAAGGAAAAGCAAGCTTAAGACCTTTCGAGTAGGTAGGTTCGCTCTTAGTTGCTCGCTTGCTCACAACAAAGCATTTTATACACCAACACTCTCATTTTGAAACATTTTTAAAAAGACAAACACTTTGTACGTGTTCTTATACAGACGAGAGCCATCACAAAGAAAACCCTTTTAAAATACTTTCAAAAACGACACACAAAAACACATTCCACAAACACATCTTTAAACTATTTTCGAAAACAACACTTTGTATACATTCTTATAGAAACGAGAATCATTACAAAGTTACATTTTTTTTTCAAAATACTTTCAAAAACCACACACAAGCACATTCAAACAAAAGCAAGTGATCTAGCAAGTAACTAAGAGCCCATGGAAAACCATGGATGAAAAGGATGCTAATACCTTTCCTTTTCATAATCTACCCCCCGAAATCAAAAACATATCTAAAGGTCTTTCTTGTGCTTTTTCACCTTTCCTTTTGGATAAAAGAAAAGTCGGTGGCGACTCTTGCTAAACCGCAACATTTGCGAACAGAAACGCAAAACCATCAAGTCAGTTCTCCCACCGTATCACATTATGGAAAGAGACCCTAAACCTGAAGACATTGCTAAAGCTCTGTCCTTACAACGGTCTGACGTAGTAGCAAATTGGGAAACCAGGAGAGATGTCAAGGTTTTTTTGGATAAGTTCTTGTTCGAGAAAGCTCATCATTTTTGGGATACCTTAGACTTACAAGCTTTTGAAGAGGTGTTAGCCCTTCTCATATATGGGTTGGTACTGTTTCCTAATATGGACCAGCTCATAGACGTGAATGCGGTTAAGGTTTTCCTGTCACGCAATCCAGTACCTACTCTGCTTGGAGATATCCTATATTCGTTGCATACTCACACTATAAATAGGAGAGGAACCCTTTTGTGTTGCACACCTCTTTTGGCTAGGTGGTTTATTTCGCACCTACCCTAATCCGTCTTAAAGAATGAATAGGGTTTGAGATGGTCTCATAGGCTAATGACTCTTACACATTCAGGCATTCATTAGTGTCCTCGATTCTCGAAGAATGTTACCATCATTGATCGGTGCGGAGAATTCCCTAATGTCCCTCTCTTAGGCATTAGGGGAGGAATCACTTACAATCCTTGTTTGGCACTATGATAGTTTGGATATGCAAGAAGGGATGGTCCTCATGACACACTTATCCAAGGAATCGTCTACGATTACGAGGATGATGCTCAGGGTTACCGCAAAAGGTTCATGTGAGCTTGGGGCATGGTAAATAGAGTTGATAGCAAGACACTGGGGCACAAGAATTCCATCCCTCTTGAGCCTTATCTCAAATGGGTACGAGCTCGTGCTCAAAGTCTTATGATGCCTTACCCCTCCATTATCCCAGTTATCGTAGAGCCTGTTGTGGAAGGAGATGTTCCATACACTATCCTTCATCCTGACATGCCCACCTCTCTCGAAGAATTGCAAAGGGATTGGATACAGCTTAAGGGGGAGCGAGACACTTTCGAGGCCCAATTTTATGCCAGCAAGAAGAAAGTTCTGGAACTCACCAAGCAACTTCATGAGGAGCGGAGCCTGAACACCTGCATCGCACCAAAGAGGATGCGTTCAACTTTTTTATCTTAGAGTTTTGTATTTTCTTTGTAATCCCAAAGAGGCATGATGTACTCAAACTTTGATTTATTAATATAACGTGTGTTCCCTTTTTGTCTAAAGAAAATTTAAATCTCTAACTTCCTTGAAATCATTTTCATATGCATCTTCATTCATCATAACATAAACAAGTTTCTTATAACATGTCTCCTTATCTTTCTACTATTTATTTCAGTAAGATGGATCTTGAGCAGACAATAAAAGATCTCCAGGCGCAGAACGCTCAGTTTCGACAAATGTTCTTGACTCTGGCAAAGGGACAAGAGGATTTGAAAACTTTACTGATCAAAGAAAAGAAGAAGAAAGCAAAGAAATCAACCGGTATTTTGAACCTGGGAAGAAGGTTCCAAGGGGCAGCCAGACGAACTCTAGACTTCATAACATCGTCAGGTGAAAAGGATAATCAAGAAGGGAAAGACAAGGAGGTGACTGACCATCCATAATCTGAAGAGGAAGAAGAGGATAACTACTCTAAAGAGCAATATCCTCAGGCTGATGAGAAGTACAAACATCTGGAAGAACTTCTAAGTGCAATGGGGATTCAGAAAGTGCCCGGGCTGGACTTTGAAGAGTTGGGTTTGGTGTTTGGGATTGTTATTCCATCAAAGTTCAAGGCACCAGTGTTTTCTAAGTACGACGGGGTTTCATGTCCCAAGATGTACCTCCAATCTTATGTTAGGAAGATACAGCCTCACACTGCTGATAGAAATTTGTGGGTCCACTTCTTTCAGGATAGTCTATCCAGAACTCAGCTAGATTGATTCTATCAAATGGAGAGGGCCAATATCCATAATTGGGAAGACCTGACGTTGCTTTTTATAAGCAGTATCAATACAACACAGACCTTACCCCCACCTGTACTCAACTCCAAAGTCTGGCTATGGGTTCGAGCGAGGGTTTTAAAGACTACACTCAGAAGTGGAGGGACTTAGCAGGAAGAGTCCAGCCTCCCCTATCTGACAGAGAGCTAATGGACATGTTTCTGGGTAACCTATACGGTCCTTTATTTAATCATCTAATTGGAAGCTCCTCAGTCGGCTTCACTGAATTAATCTTGACCGAGGAAAGAGTGGAAGCTGGGATTAAGAGTGGGAAGATCCAAAAGGACGCATCCTCCAGTGTCGTGAGAAAACCATTTATTGGGAAGAAAGAGGTTAGTGTTGTGTACCCTCAAAGGAATCAGGACAGAACTGAACGCCGTCCAACGGTAGGGGCTGTCATGATCCCTAAGCATGCGCATATTCAACAAAGGAACAATCAGCCTAGAACACAAAGACTAGTAAGACAATTTACCCAGATAAATATGACGTTGTCTCAAGTCTTGCCGAATTTGTTGAGATCTAATATGGTAACCTTGTGGGAAGCTCCGAAGAATCCCAACACTTCCTCTCCCCGTTACAACCCAAACGCCTGTTGTGCTTACCATTCAGACAGTCCAGATCATGATACAAACGACTGCTGGGTTTTGAAAAACAAGGTGCAAGACCTTCTCTAAGCTAAAGAAATTGAATTTGATGCTCCTGAGATCCCAAATGTTATCACCTCTCCCATGCCCAAGCACGACCGTGGTATTAACACTGTTGAAGATGATGTGTCTGTTACTGTTGTTGATGAGCTTGTTACTCCTCTCCTAACTGTCAAGAGGAATATGTTGAAGGCCGGTTTATTTCCGGGCTGTGGCGAAGGCTGCCACCTCTGTTTATCCCTACCAACTGGTTGTCATTTACTGAAAGCAGGTGTCCAGCACCTGATGGATGACAAAGAGATTTTGTTTGAAAAGACTCATGTTCCAACCATTGCTTACAAGGATGTTTCGATAATAACCATTTCCTCCAATCCTTCCAGGGTCTCCACCAAAAGACCCGTTAGGATTACATCTGTTCCAAAGGTGACTCCACTGATAATTACTATGCCAAGGCCAATCCCTTACTCCTCATATAAAAATATCCCCTGGAACTATGGGGGTGACGTATACTACCACGGCGTCAAGCAAGATTGGCTGGATGATGAAGATTTGATTTTTGAGAAGGCTGACCCCGACATCGACAACATTATGGGAACCAGCAAAATAACTCGAAGTGGAAGAGTATTCTACCCTGAGATTTCTCCTCTGAAAATTGTTACCAGTCTTGTGATCATCCCTGCTTTTGTTCCAACTGACATTACTACTACAATTCCCGTGGTTACCCCTACTGACACCCCTATCACCGAGTCGACCAAGACTCGGGGCAAAGGCATTTTGGTTGAACCTGTCCGGATGAAGGCGCAATCATTATCTATCCCAGAGGCTTTCAAGAAGGATATGGAAGAAATTTTGAAAATTATAAAGAGAAGTGACTACAATATGGTCGAATAGATAGGGCAAACCCCTTCAAAGATTTCTATGTTAGCTTTATTGTTGTGTTCCGAAGCGCATATGAAGGCCTTGGTGAAATTTCTTAAAACATCCCATGTGCCACAAGAAACCTCTGCTGACCAGTTTGAAGATTGTGTGGCCAGTTTGAACGCTGATAACGGTTTGGGCTTTTCTGATGCTGACCTGACACCTAAAAGGAGGAAACACAACGAGGCGTTGCATGTCTCTTTCGAATGCATGGGCACTACTTTGGCCCATGTCCTGGTAGATACTGGTTCATCTTTGAATGTGTTGCCTAAGAAGGCTCTAGATAGACTAGACTGTGAAGGTTTGACCTTAAAACCCAACAATATAGTGGTAAGGGCCTTTGACGGTTCGAAGAGAATGGTGCACGGGGAGGTGAACATCCCCATTAAAGTAGGAACTCAATCCTTTTCCAAGAGACGCTCTTGAACTTAGCCAAAGGGAAGAAAGAATTGATGGTGCTCATCGCCAATAAGAAAAAAACTAGGAAACCGACTGGTATCCTTAATATGGGGAGAAGATCCAAAGGTCCCGCTAAATAGGTTCAAGCTTCTGATATCCTATCAGATGAAGATGACAATCAAGAAGAAGATAGTAGAAGTATCAAAGTTGAGGGGGGAAGCAACCTTGGTTCTGATAAAATTTCTGATGAAGAAGACTATTCTGGTGAGAAATATCCTCCAGCTGATGATAGATACAAATAGTTGGAAGATCGTCTGAATACCATGAAAATCCAGAAAGTGCCTGGGCTGGATTTTGAAGAGTTGGGTCTTATCTCAGGGGTTGTTATCCCCCACAAATTCAAGGTCCCTACTTTTGCCAAATATGATGGTATTTCTTGTCCTAAGCTTCATTTGAGGTCTCATGTCCGGAAGATCCAACCCCATACTGTTGACAGAAAGTTAAGATTCACTTTTTTCAAGAGAGCTTATCTGGTACGCAACTAGAATGGTTCTATCAGCTGGAAGGAACCAATATACGTACTTAGGAAGACTTGGCTGCTTCCTTTTATAAACAATACCAATACAATGCTGACCTTGCACCAACTCGTGTGTAACTACAGAGTATGACTATGAGTTCGAATGAAGGATTTAAAGAATATGCCTAGAAGTGGAGAGATTTAGCTGGAAGCGTTCAACCTCCTCTGTCTGATAGGGAGCTGGTTGACATGTTCATAGGAACTTTAACAGAACCTTTCTTTAATCATATGATCTGAAGCTCTTCATCTGGTTTTATCGAGTTAATACTAACAGGAGAATGTGTCGAAAGTGGTATTCGAAGTGGAAAGATTAAAGTGGTCGTGTCTTCAAGTACTGTGAAGAAGACGTTAAATGGTAAGAAGGAAACAAATGTTGTGTATGGCCAGAAGGGTCGTACTAGAAGTGATCGCAACCAATCTGTGGGGGCGATACTAATTTCTAATCCTGCGTGTGTGCAACAACAACAACAACAGGGCAATCATCATAGGTCAGAGGAACCTAGAAGACAATTTACAAAGATCAACATGCCATTGTCTTAGGCATTACAACACTTACTAAAAGTAGAGTTGATTACACTAAGGGATCCTCCTCAGAATCTCAACACCTCCTCTCCCAGTTATAATCCTAATGTGAAATGTGCTTATCATTCCAAAAGCCTCGGGCATGACACCAATAATTTTTGGGCTTTGAAGAATAAAATTCAGGACATGATTGACAACAAAGAGATTAAGTTTGATCCTCCCGAGACTCCCAATGTGATCATTTCACCTATTCCTAAGCATGACAAAGTTGTTAATGCTATTGATGGAGTCAATGTTATAGAAGATGCGAATAATGACTACGATCTAGACAACTGGATTTTTCCCACCATCAGCAATAGTCTCAACAATTGGAAGACTGAAGACCTTATCTCAACCTCTTTAGTCAGGAGTAAATGTCATTTTCTGTTTATTATTTCTTTCAAAGTTTTGGTTATGTAATCTTTAAACAATGACTTTAAGCCTTGTGTCTTACCCGGGGCACAACGGTTCATTTGTTAGGGTTGTCATATTTCATAAGCATACTTTCATTCAATAAAAACATTGGACGTTTTGCATTCAAATTTTGTGCTCTTTGTCTTTCTTTTTATTTTATCACTTTTAAAATAGCTATGTGTTCTTACACACACCACATAATAAATTACAGATCCATATCCACTATGGATCCCATTGATAACAATTCTGTTATTTCCACTTATGACTTCGAAAATCCGATCTACCAAGCTGAGGACGGAGGTGAGGAAGATTGTGAAGTACCTGGATAACTTGCCAGACTATTAATGCAAGAAGAAAAGGCCATACAACCGCATGAAGAGCCAGTTGAGGTTGTAAACTTGGGTACTGAAACAAATAGGAAAGAAGTCAAGATAGGTGTTAATCTAGAGGACAGTATCAAGAACAGATTAATCCAAATGTTGCATGACTATGTTGAGATCTTTTCTTGGTCGTACAAAGACATGCCAGGGCTTGATACTGATATTGTGGTTCACCGTCTTCCAATGAAAGAGGGTTGTTCTCCAATAAAATAGAAGGTTCATCGTATGCATTCCGAGATGTCCGAAAAGATCAAGGTTGAGGTTATGAAGCAATTCAATGCATGTTTCTGAGTTGTTACATCCTATCCTTAGTGGGTTGCATATGTAGTGCCAGTATCTAAGAAGGATGGCAAAGGGCATATACAGGGATCTGAATAGGGCAAGCCTTAAAGATGACTTTCCACTTCCACATATTGATGTTTTGGTCGACAACACCGCTCAACACAAGGTATTCTCTTTCATGGATGGTTTCTCAAGTTATAATCAGATCAATATGGCACCTGAAGATATGGAGAAAACTACTTTTGTTACACAATGGGGCACTTTCTGCTTTAAAGTTATGCCTTTCGAGTTAAAGAACGTCGGTGCAACATATCAACGTGCTATGGTAGCTTATTCCATGACATGATTCACCATGAGATAGAGGATTACATTTATGACATGATAGCCAAATCTCAGACTGAAGAATAACATCTTGATCATCTACATAAGTTGTTTGAGAGACTGAAGAAGTACAAGCTAAGGTTAAATCCGAACAACTGCATCTTTGGGGTGAGGTCCGATAAACTCATGGGTTTCGTTGTCAATGTAAAGGTATTGAAGTTGATACTTTCAAGGTTAAAGCCATTCAAGAAATTCCAGCTCCCCGTACTGAGAAGGAACTCAGAGGTTTCTTGGGAAGACTGAATTATATTGCTAGATTTATTTTTCATTTGACTGCTACTTGTGAGCCAACCTTCAAGTTGCTAAAGAAAGATCGAGTAGTGAAGTGGAACAATGATTGTTAGACAACTTTTGACAAGATCAAGGAGTACCTCCAAGAACCTCCAATTATGATGCCTCCAGTTGAAGGAAGACCTCTTATCGTGTACTTAACAGTATTAGAGAATTCAATGGGGTGTGTACCGGGCCAGCATGACGAGTCTGGTCAAAAAGAGCATGCAATATACTACCTTAGCAAAAAATTTACCGACTGTGAAACAAGATACTCACTGCTCAAGAAAAATTGTTGCGCTTTGGCATGGGATGCTTGCCAACTAAGACAGTATATGTTGACTCATACCACTTTGTTGATCTCTAAGATGGATCTAATAAAGTATATATTCGAGAAGCCCGCTCTCTCCAGAAAATAGCAAGATGGAAAATGGTCTGGACAGAATACGATATTCAGTACACCACTCAGAAGGCGATCAAAGGGAGTGTATTGGCAGATCATTTGCCCCATTAAGCCATAGACGACTATCAGTCTATGAATTTCAAATTCTCGGATGAGAATATCATGCTACTTACAGATTGCGAAGAACTTGGACCGTATGAAGGACCTGAGCCAGGATCCCGATGGATTTTGGTTTTTGATGGAGCTTCTAACGCACTTGGTAATGGAATTGGCGTTGTGATTATCTCTCCCAAGGGTTTCCATACACCCTTCACCGCCAGACTTTGCTTTGACTGTACCAACAATATGGCAGAATATGAAGCGTGCCTTCAAAAAGAAAGTCAAGCATCGGGTATACCAGGCTGGTGACTTGGTAATAAAGCACATCATCCTGCCACAAGGTGATCCCAAGGGAAAATGGACTCCCACCTATGAAGGTCCATTTGTAATCAAGAAGATATTTTCTAGTGGTGCTATGATACTTACCACCATGGACGGTGAAAATTTTCCTCGCCCTATAAACGCGGACATAGTAAAAAAATACTACGCATAAAAGAGACCCGCTAGGATGACTGGCCTAGGCAAAAATAAGGGCATCCCGGCGAACCAAACGGGTTCGTGCAAAAATTAGGGATATATATAAATATTGTACACCCGGCAAGTTGAAAACCTAAAAAGGCGGCTTGGGCAAAAAGGGGTATCCCGATGGACTAAAAACTTGAAAGGACGGTCCAGGAAAAAGTTAGGGATCAAAGCGTACGACTATGTCATGTTGAATCACCCATCTACTTATAACTGGCTTTATTATCAATGTCAAGTTTAAACGGTACAAATCAATTTAATCAGCTTCTTCCGACAGCGAGGGATGAGATGCTTGAAGACATAGGGGCAATAGTAGATTTGTAACCCGATGGGATTGTTTCCACATAGCTATACGTTTTGTTTTACTTTGTACTCTTTTCATTTTACGGCAATTTCCTCTTACTAGGATTCCCGTCTCTATGTACAAAACCGCCTGTTTATAGGCAAGTTTTCAATACAATTATCAATACAAGTTCAAAATTCAAATGTTGTTTTACTTTTTCTGTTTTGTTTGCAAAAACGTCCAATGACTAAATTGAATGAACATATGCATATGAATATGGTTACTGTTAATAAATATATGCATAAAAATAGGAATCGAAATTTACTAAAGACTCTAGGAGTTGGGATAATGTTTGAGTCATCCACGAATCCCCAGACAAAAGTCCCCACAAAGCTACCTACATAAGCTCATCCTCGATGGAGATATATTTCTCAGCAAGTCTAATATGTCCTCAGACAGAAATTAGGGCATCTTAAAGTAGTTCACATAACCATACTCCCCAGTAGATCCCCCTAGCGGATAAATGAGTTTGATCAGTTCCCCAACATATAATGGAAACTTCCTCTGCACAGCCTACGGAATTCAAATCCTCATCAGAGATTGTGATTCCTCAACACGGTTCACATGATTTCATTTCCTTAACAAAGTTTATTTCTCCGGCAGGGTTTATTTCCCTAACAAGGTTCATTTCTCCGATTACTGCAAATCCCCGGTAGAATCCTCTCCACCAGCAAAGTGTAGTCTTGCTATCCTTAGAGAGTTGCTACGGAATTTGAAACTAGGCCAGATATCATTTAACTTCGTCCTCCCCAAAAGAGTTAGCATCCATATCAGAAACTCGGTCAAACAATGCCTAATAAGGTTATTCACCTCTTTTATCCCCAGTCAGGGTATATAAGAACTAAATTCTCCAGTAGAGCGATGAACGACCAATGTTCCTGAACTCTCCTATCCCCAAGCAAAAGTCAAAAATTCCTAGCAGAGTATCCTCAAAATAGAAAAACAGAATCCCCAGCGGAGACATTATGAACAAGATTGGAGAGACATATCCTTCATCCCCAGCGACAGTCAGGGATTTATTTTCCCCATCCAGAGTTGTTACAAGGAGCTACCAATACACTTCAACGACATCTCACACCTGTACATCATTTACAAGTATCATAGCATATGCATACGACACACATATGACACCCTCATTTATTTTGAGAACAACATTACGCAATGCATTACATACATCATGACATTGCATAAATACTAACTTTGTCTTTTCAGGTAAAAGTCTACAAACTGACGAATATCATCAGCAATTCTCAAACAGGTCAGAGATTAACTCCCGAAACAGGACTGGGCAACTATCTATATGATCAGGTCCAAGATTAATTCCCAAAATAGGAAGAGGTAACTATCTATACGACCAGGCGATATGAATTCCCGAAACAAGACGGGTTCACCAACAAAAAGCAGGTCCAAGATTAACTCCTGAAACAGGACGGGGAAACTATATGTATGACCATGCAAAGATTAATTCCCGAAACAGGACAGGGCAACTATATTTATAATCGGGCAAAGATTAACTCCCGAAATAGGATGGGGAAACTATCGATATGACCAGGTGGTATGAATTCTCGAAATAGGACAGGTTTACCAATAAAAAAAGGTTGTAGATCAATTCCCGAAACAGGACGGAGAGACTATCTACATGACCAGACGATTTCCTTCAAAAACTGAATTTTGACAAGAATTTACCGCAGATACTAAATCTGACAAGCATTCTCCAAGCAGCTACTTAAGCACTTTCCCCAGAGAGTCATCCTGGAAAGCATAAGATATAGTCAAGCTAGACTCATTTTGATGCTTGTATCAACAGTTACCTTGGATGGCATCTATAATCCCGTCTTTGACGACACCTCGTTACCTCTCCGAATGGAATCTTCAAGCCCATTCAAGTAATAAAATCAACCAACAATGTTACCTCCTGCACAAGTGAGTGCAAATTTCTTGGCACTTAAGTGTTCAATCCTCTTCCACCTTCAGCTCACGAATGACGGACATGCCAATCTAACTCCTCAGGTTTCAGAAGATTGAACAGGGACAACTGTTGTACCCTAAAATTTTCCCTCCCATTTATCTCAAGACATTTTCCTAGGGTTCTCAAATGCTCAAGGTTGCTCAAGAATTGATCAGACAAATTCTCCTCTTAAGCAATTGACCTACAACTAGGGTTTCACTTTTTCAAGGAAAATTGGGTTTCCAAGGCCTCGAGTGGATTTAATGGTTTCTTATATTTCTCTAATAATGCTCATACCAAGTTTCGTTCCTTGCATCACAAGTTTGCTCAGTAAGTTGCTCAGATGACTGAAAATCAACTATAT
The DNA here is from genome assembly GCA_948472305.1 of Vicia faba. Lineage (NCBI taxonomy): Eukaryota > Viridiplantae > Streptophyta > Magnoliopsida > Fabales > Fabaceae > Vicia > Vicia faba. The sequence goes on from OX451738.1 coordinate 1,110,706,940, forward strand.
TGGACAAAAAGTCAATTATGGTCAACATACAGTCAAACTTCAAGATTTTTGGTCAACATCGAGATTTTGAAGTCATATTCATCATTTGATCAAGGTTTGATCATGATTAATCAAGAAAAAACTCTCAAACCATCAAAAGTCAAAAGTTGCCAAATTAGGGTTTTCTTAAGGAGAAGTCAACTGAACTTTGACCAAGCATAACTTCCACATGCTTCATCAGATTTTCCTCAACCAAATCTCATTGTGAAGTAAATTCAATTCTCTACAAATTTGACTCAATAAGCTCAAGTCCAAAAAATGCTTCATTTGAGAGATATGGTCCAAAACATTATAGGTCATTTTAAAAGTCAAGAAAAACACTTTTTGTCAAGGCAACTTACATCAAGATAAAGTCTTCAAATGCAAAAATTATCAACATAGATATTGTATAGGACATCTTGAGCTTTCTAAAAATTACGAGATCACCTTCAAATAACAAAAATTGAGAGAGAAATGACTAGTGCAATTTGGGAAATTTTGAGCAAATGCATGAAGTTTAAATCGAGCAAATTTGGATTTTTGGACTATTGGGATGATGTTTCAAGGTCCAAACGTGTTATACACTTCATAGTGAACCTCAAGACTTATTCATACACCCCCTTTGGTTTATTGTATTTTTTTTATTATTTTAAAAGTCAAAATAAAAAAGGATAAAATAAGAGCTTCCTACACAAGTCCAAGCCAATGTTATTTGACCTAAATTCAAGCTATATAATCTAACTCATTCAGACATCAAAGGACACGAAAACCTTGCACAAAGAGGCCTCTCCAAAATCTCAAAATTTCCAAGAACTAGGGTAAAGCAAGAAACTTATTTGCAGGTGTTTTCAAAGCATCCTAAGCCTCCCAATCAACATCTGAAGTGGTATAGGGTAAGAATGGATCATCTTTGATGATCCAAAGGGCTCGAAACACCATTACATGCATCATCGATTTCCATCATTGCATGAATTTTATATTTCTTTTTTCTTTGTGTTTTAATAGCCGCTAACCTTACTAATGTGTTTGTGACATAACAATATGCAGGAAAATTTCATCGTATGAGTCCCATGATGGCTGGATCATGAACTGCCAAGTTCATACCGATCCATGCTATTTTCCTTATACCTCTTAAACTAGCGCGAATTAGCCAACAAAAAATGGTCCCATTGAATTTTCAGGGCTTTATTTAGGGGGTATAGGGTAGGGTCCCTTTAGATCTCTAACAACGATTATTTTTTGCAGGTTAAAGAAAATGCCTCACCGGAGAAGACGACCGGAGCTAGGGCTCCGGCGCCTCTCCGGTCCAATTATTTGTTTTTATAATATAATGATTTGGTTTCAATTATGTCATTGGATGTACATCCACCCCAGTGGCAAAGCAGCGCGCATTAAGGCTTTCCTCTATCAAGGCGTGGGTTTGATCCATGTAGGGATGGCAACGGGGCGGGTCGGGGGCGGGTTTAGCTAACCCCGCACCCGCACCCGCAACTCCAATAATAGACCCGCCCCCGCCCCCAAACCCGTCGGGGGATGGAAATTCACCCCCAGACCCGCCCCCAATGGAGAACGGGTCACCCGCACCCGCACCCGCCCCCACCCGTGAAAACTGTTTTTTTTAAATAAAAAAATATCTATTTTTTTCACAAATTTCCTGGACAGCATTAACAAATACATTAAAAATATAAAATTCGCCATTGATTTGAGTAAATAATTGTAGGATTTAATATTCAAACACCATTCCAAATATTTTTCTATCATAACCCTTCATTCAACTATAATTGGTTGTGAACTTGTGATTCATTAAAAGAGTGTAATCTTTCAATATATCAAAGTATAAATCACTCCCAACAACCAACAATTTTTTTGCAAAGTACAAATACAAAATTAAAACAATACAATCAACAAAATAACCATTCCAACAACATGGAACAAAATAACCATTCCAACAACATGGAACAAAATATACGATATCATCATAACAAAAAAAGATCCAAATAAACAACAAATTTTCTAATAATCTTCATCTTCGAGGCGGGAGTTGGAAATAGAAGTAGCACCATCAATCAACAACTCACCTGTGTTAAAAAATAAAAGTTAAAATATAAAAATTTAACTTGACAAATTTAATACAAATAGTATGAATAATACCTTCATCATCAGACTCCATTTCAGTTAGTAAAATAGCATTTTCATTTCCCACGTTAGATTTCAAATTACCTATCAATATAGTAAAATATAGTCAATGATAGTCTTGGCAAGTAAAAATAAAAAATATAAACAAGAAAGATCTTTACCATTATTCTCAGCACTCCATAACCAACTTCTTGCACACATCAAAGCTTCTAAAGTGGTCCAATGAAGTCGACTTCGATGAGGGCTTACGATATGACCACTTGTACTAAATGCGGATTCAGAAGCCACGGTAGAAACAGGAATTGCCAATACATCCCTTGCAATTGCTTGAAGTGTTGGATACTTAATCCCATTCAACTTCCACCATAATAAAATATCAAAATCTGGACTTCTTGGTAAAACTTCCTCTTCCAAATAAACATCCAACTCTGTTTTAACAGATGAAGTTCTAGCTTTTTTTTTTCTTATGACATACAAATCATAGTCTTTCAAACCATCATTACTAACATTTCCAACATTAGCATCCAACATTTCAGATTCACTTCTAGAATCCTTGTTCATTTTTAATTGATAATCATAAACTAACTCGTAACACAACTGTCTGATTGACTTAACTTGGGAATCAACATCATTCCCATAGAACACTCCATAATAATATTCAAGCAAATCAGTTTTATACCTAGGATCCAAAACAGCAGCAACCCCCATTATTTCATGAATCACACTCCAATATTTTTCAAACTTTACCAACATATTTTCTGCCATTCTTTTTACCAATTCGTCAGAGGATTCAATCCACTCAAGTAATGAAACTTTAATCTGACAAATCTTAGGGAAGTATTCATTGGCAGTGGGATACTTAGTTCCAGAAAACACTTCAGTGATAGAATTGAACAATTTCAATTTTACACAAATCTCTTTTGCAAATTTCCAATGTAAAGTTGTTGGCAAACAAGTGTACTGAGTTACACGGATTGCTAATCTATTAAATACCTCTTCATACAAAATAGCAACATCAAGCATCTTATAGGTAGAATTCCATCTAGTTGGACAATCTAAAACTAAATTCTTGGTGCAAGGTATTTTTAATTGTTTACATGTCTCCTCAAACCGTTCCTTCCTTTTAGGAGTTGCTGTCCAAAATGCAACGCTATCTCGAATCATCTCTATTCCATCTTTCACAACTTCTAACCCTTCTTTTACTATCAAATTTAGTATATGTGCACAAAAACGCATATGAAGTAAGGCCCCGTCCCTTAATAATGTCTCTGGTTTCAACTTAGCCTTAATTTTATCAATCATTGCATCATTTGTGCTACAATTGTCCAAAGTGATAGTAGACAATTTTGAATCAATGTTCCAATCCATCAAACATTCAACCAATGCACCACAAAGGTTTTCACTAGTATGAGGTGCAGGAACATAAATGAACCTAACATAATAAGATTCACAAAACTAGTATAAATGTGATTTACCTCAAAATGTGATTCACAAAACTATATATAATATGCAATTAATCTATTATTAGAAGAAATTATATTTACCTCAAAATGTGATTACAAAACTATATATAATATGCAATTAATGTATTATTCGAAGAAATTAGATTTACCTCAAAATGTGACTCTGTAAATTCCAGTTTCCATCAATGTAATGAGCAGTGACAGCCATATATCCCTTTTTTTGATTGCTCGAGGTCCAAAGGTCAGAAGTAATAGCCACTCTTCCTTCAAGATTTTCTAACAACTTCAAAGTTGATGATCTCTCCATATTGTATACTTTGAGTATCTCCTTCTTTATAGTATTTCTACAAGGAACTTGGAATATTGGTTGGAGAGAAGTTGAGTATCTTCTAAAACCAATATGATCCACTATTGAAAGCGGATATTCATGCAAAATAATTGCATGTGCAAGCTCTTTCTTAGAATTTTCTGCATCATAAATTCCAGTACTCAACTCTTGTTTACCTTGCATGGATCTAGGCGTAAGAATTGTTTGTCCTTTATCAGATAGGTTCAAAATCTTCTTTTTAGGACAACATCCCAAATGTCCTTTTAAATGTGACGTCCCATCATTTGATGATCCATTAAGCTTCTTTGAGCAATAATTACATTGAGCCTTATCTTTTCCGTCAACTTTGACCTTTGTAAAATGATTCCATACAAAACTTTTCTGTCTGGATCGATGACTTGTGGTTGTTTGGCTATCAACCTCCATAATATCATTTGGCGTGGGAGGAGGAACATCAACTGATTGGTTACCACTTTCATTGGGAATAGGTTGATGTGTACTTTCTTGTGAGATAGGTGGACATCCTATTTGAGAGGTATCTTCATTTTCCATAACTAATTATCCTGTAAAATAATTAAGATGTACATAAGAATAAGAATAAACTAGTATTCAAAATAAGAATAAGGATAAACTAGTACTAATAAATGAAATATATAATAAACTAGTATTAATAAATGAAATATATACGTAACCATAAAATACAGTTCCAATTAAAATCGTCTCTTTCAAATACATTTTGCACAAATCATGCTGCGTAACCATAAAAAGAAAAAAGAGTTTTACCATAAGTGTGAAAGAAAATGTTCAAAAATATTTGTTGAGTAACACTTTCTTAACAAAGGCTACCAATTGCATTAAACTTGGAGTTTATTTGTTAACTTTAAGTCATAGGACATGTACAAACTCCATGCTTCTATGATAAGAAAAGCCTCTAGCCTAAGTTTCTAACGCCTTATTTGGATACAAGGCTTTGTTTGGTCAATGAAACAAAAAAAGAATCATATTAACAAAATACAAAACACTTATTAGTAATTTAACAAAATACAAAACACAAAAAAAGAATCATATTAACAAAATACAAAATACAAAACACTTATTAATATAAACTGTGACACCATTTTCTATGGCTATTGTTTTAGTGTAACCAACATCATTTTCAATATTAAATAAAATTGAGGATGCTGATGGAGAAACATTCCATTGATCTGCGGTTAACACATGTGCACTCTGTTGCATAAATACTTTTCAAGTTTATATTCTTCACTGGTTAAGGGATGAAATATATGTAATACTAATTTGAAACATTATTTGTCCTGTAAATTGCATCATATCATTAAAAAAAATACTTATCAGGTTATAAAGAAAGCCAATGAAACAAAATACCGTTGTAGGTTGGGTGGGATATTATCTCTTGTTATTAGACAATGCTTTCTTATAATAAAGGGATATATTATGCAGGTTGACAATTTCGGCACTGTGAACCTTGTTGAAGCATGCAGGAAAGTCAATGTTAACAGATTCATTCTTATAAGTTCCATTTTAGTCAATGGAGCAGCTATGGGACAGCTACTCAATCCAGCTTACATTTTTCTCAATGTTTTCGGCCTCACCTTAGTAGCAAAATTATAGGCAGAAAATCATATCAGGAAATCTGGTATAAATTACACAATAATAAGGCCAGGAGGGTTGAAAAATGATCCTCCTACCGGAAATGTTGTTATGGAGCCAGAGGTATTGCTTGCTTAAATATCTGAATCTCTATTTCTACAACAGAATCTATATTTATATGTTTGTTAGAACAAATGCATAATTATTTGGTTTTCTTTGTATCAGGATACACTATATGAAGGTTCCATATCCAGAGATCAAGTTGCAGAGGTAGCTGTGGAATCATTGGCTTATCCCGAGTCATCTTATAAAGTTGTGGAGATAGTTGCTCGACCCGAAGCTCCTAAACGCGCATACTATGATCTTTTTGGTTCTCAATGCTCATATTTTACGGAAATATAAGGTTTATCTTTTGCTCATCCGGTGGTTCTAGTGAATGTTTTCAAATCTTTCTTCTACAGGCTGTTCAATTACTTTTGGATTGTCGTGACCGTCTGAGCTCAGAAGACTTGAGCAATAAAGCTGATAGTAGCCCAACAGACTCACAGAAGCTGGATTCCTTGACCTCCAATCCTCGTCTTACTCGACAGAAATTTCAAGTGGTTTTGCTCGTCTTGGAAACTTGCAATATCTTGATCTTTCGAGCAATAGCCTTGAGGGTACAATTCCGCGTCAATTTGGAAGTCTCTTGCATTTACAATACCTTGATCTCAGTTATAATGCCTTAGATGGAACCATTCCTCGTCATCTTGGAAATCTCTCTCGTTTGCAGTACCTTGATCTTTCATATAATGGCCTTGATGGAACCATTCCGCATCAACTTGGAAGCCTTTCAAACTTGCAGGAGCTTCATCTTCAATATAATCAAGGACTCAAAGTTGATGACGAGAATAATCACGCTGGAGGTCAGTGGTTTTCTAATCTCACTCTTTTAACTCATCTTGACTTGAGTGGCATGCCCTATCTCAATTCTTCTCATGTCTGGCTGCAAACGATTGCCAAGCTTCCGAAAATACAAGAACTGAGGCTCTCTGGTTGTGCTCTTTACCAATACCGAATTGGTTAGGACAACAATTGCAAATGTTAAGTTTACTAAAGAACCAATTCTATGGAAGTCTCCCTCGGAGTCTTTGTTACTTAACAAACATTCAGTTGTTGGATCTCTCGGAAAACAATCTATCAGGACGAATTTTCAAATGCATGAATAATTTTTCTGCAATGTCTCAAGATGTTTTATCAGCTATTTCCACAGAATCCGTTTTATATTACATAGTTACCTATAGAGAGAACTTTGAAGGCTTTGATATTATTGCATTGTTGATGTGGAAAGGCACAGAACAACAATTCAAGAATAATAAGCTCATTTTGAGGAGTATTGATCTTTCAAGCAATCAATTGATTGGAGAGATTCCAAAAGAAATAGAAAACTTGATAGAATTAGTCTCGTTGAATTTATCAAGCAACCATTTGACCGGAAAAATCACTTCAGAGATTGGAAGATTAACATCACTTGAATTTCTTGACTTGTCGAGAAACCATTTATTTGGCCCAATTCCTTCTTCTCTAGCTCAAATTGATCGTCTGTCCTTGTTAAATCTGTCTAATAACAATCTGTCTGGAAGAATTCCAATAGGCACGCAGTTACAAAGTTTTGTTGCGTCAAGTTATGAAGGGAATGCTGATCTTTGTGGGAAGCCACTTGATAAAAATGTCCGGGAGATGAAGAAGCCGCACACGAGAAACCAGAAACAGTTGAAGAAGGTAGTCCAGAAGATAAAAAATCAATTTATTTGAGTGTGGGATTGGGATTTATCACAGGATTTTGGGCACTGTGGGGATCTTTGTTTCTCATCAGGACTTGGAGACATAAATATGTCTTGTTCTTGAATAATATAGTTGACAGAATTACGAGTTTATGGCGTTGAATGGAATTAAATTTCGAAGGTAGCTTAGAGGTTTGCAGGTAACCTTTTTCTTTTCCGTCTTTCGCTCTAGCTTACGTATTATTTTCAAGTTGCTCAGACATGATTCATTTATTTCTATGATTATAATTTTCACAGGAAAAGTTAGTCTTAGCATGCAAAGAAGCTGGCAGTTAAACGTATCCCCGCATGAAAGGAGACTAGCAAGCCATTCACAAAACTCCATGACAGCAGGAACCCGGTAGCCAATAACAGATGAGCATAAAGGTTGCTATAAAATTTCACATTCTAAGAAAAGATAAGAGATATTTTCAGGAGCTTTATAACAGAGGGAGCAAGTAACAGGTGACAATAAGTTAAACAAAAATGCTCGGTTCCGGAATGCTACTGACTTGAACTCTGTTACTTGAAGTTTTAACTATAGAAAACCTCATAGTGAATTTAACAACCTTTACTAGTCCAAAAGTGCAATATCACATTAGAAACCGTTGAGAGTAAAAGGAATCTTCCACCTTACAATACAACAAAAGTTCATATGATTCCATAGTATCATAAAATTATCTATTTGGACTTGGGATCTATTTCAAGACTATATATATTTTGGATGAACTTTCAAATTCTCAAGACTATAGCTATATACACACACACACACTAAAATAGCTTATAGACACATTATAATAGCTAGCATAGACACAACATACAACTATTCTATAGCATGGAAAGTTCTTTGTCACGCCTGTTTACATTTGAATTCTCATTTCTCACTTAGAAGTGTTATAATTCAGGTTTTGAATCCATAGTAAAAATGATTTAGCATTGATAAAGTAGTTTATCTTTCCAAAAAGAGGAAAAATTGTGTGGTTCTGCTTCTTTATTATCAGTAAATAATATCACAATTCACAAGTTATTTGCATCTAAGCAACATGAGAATATTCATACATCTATTGACATTATAGCATTCATATGGAGAAATTAATGATAATTACATCTGAAAAAATTTAAAATCAACATCAACTAACCTTAAAATCAATCGGAGAAAATGCACCGTAGCGAAGATCGGAAAGAGATTTCGCAACAAGGATCTGTTATGACAGAAATCGTGTCAACCGGAGAAAGAGATTCTTCACATAAATTTTACTACATTGAATGAGTGATTTTGTGAGACTTTATTCAAGAAAAAACAATTACCTCAAGTATTAGGTTTTGAGAAATTCGTGAGCGATTTCGAATGGGAAGGTGTTGTTAGGCACCCTTCATTGATGGGATGATGTTGTGGTAGTGGTGATGGCAGCAACGCCGTCGGCCGTTGCGGACTTGCGGTGATTTTGCGTTGAGATTTGAGAGAAGAAGATGAGACTTGAGAAAATGCTTCTAAGAAGTGAGAAAATAAAAGTAACAGTAACATAAAAATAATTAAAATAAGGTTATTATAGTAATTTTATTATTCGGGGCGGGGCGGGTGCGGGTGCGGGCGGGTCTCAGTGTCTTACCGCCCCCGCCCCCGCACCCGTAGTTAGAAACCGGGTTTTACCCGCCCCCGCACCCGTACCCGTTTTAGCCGGGTTTTCCCCGTTAATTTCGGGGCGGGTCCAGGCGGGGCCCAGCGGGTCTGGGTTTTTTTGCCATGCCTAGATCCATGCCTTTTGCTACTTTTTTCATAATTTCTGATTTTTGCAGGTTAACGTACAAAGCGTGCTGATCCCATTCTTCAGACATAAGCGCGCACTTGGCGTAGTGGTGAAGGTGTTGGGAAAAAGAGCTAAGGGCGTGGGTTCAACACCCACCCCTGGTGTGATACGGTGGGAGAACTGACTTGAGTTTTGCGTTTGTATTCGCAAATGTTGCGGTTAGCAAGAGTCGCCACCGACTTTTTATTTTATCCTAAGGAAAGGTTAAAAAGCACAGCAAAAACCTTTTGAGATGTTTTCTTGGGTTCGGGGAGTAGATTATAGAAAGGGAAGGTATTAGCACCCTTTCTATCCATGGTTATCCATGGGCTCTTAGTTACTTGCTTAGATCACTTGCCTTTTGTTTTCAATTGTTTTAAATGGTGCTTTGTGTGGTTTTTTTTTGAAAATGTTTTGAAAAGATGCCAATGTGGTGGCAACCTTTGTAATGATCCATGTGGGGATGTATACAAAGATGTATGTCTTTTGAAAAGGTTTTCATTTTGTTTTTGAAAGTTGTTTTGAAAGTGTTGTGGATTGTGGTTTTGAAATTAGGCAAGTGTTTTGTTTTGCAAGTTAATTCAAGTAACTAAGAGGTTATCTACTCCTAAATTTCTCAAAAGATCATTGCTATACTTTAACCCTTTTAACAAGTTTGCACCACCATTGTATTTGGTGGGCAACCTTGTGTTAGGATGTGAAAGGGACAGGCGCGGGTCATCGTCTAGACCATAATTGTAACGACGTTAAATGTCTTTGGGCAATTTCTCTAAGGGACTTGATCATTTGTTTGTTTTGAAAAGTTTTATCGAGGGACTATGATCATTCAAACTGTTTGCTTTGCCCAAAGATGTTCAACATACAATATGGCCCATTTATTTGAAGGCAACAAGTGGAATACCCTAGGGGGTGCAAGTGTGATTTGTGTGTCCATTTTCATGCTTGTTTATCTTGTATTAGGTCAAACTATTTTTTATCGTTTTTTCGCATACAAACCCTAATTCTAGCATGTTATTATTTAGAAAGCAATAAAGTGCGAAATTAAAATTACTAAGCTATTACAAAACCAAATATGGGAAGGGGGGTACAAATGTTCAAATGGGGATATTGACAAGAATTTAAATCTAAATTATTACAACAATTGGATATTTGCATGGTAAATAAATTGCATAATTTAAATGTAAATAAAATAAATATGTGAAATGTAAAAAAGGAAAGTTTTTTATGTGTATGAGAAAATATTTATGTAAAAGGAAAAAAGAAAATAAAAATGTATTTATTTTTTAGTATTTTGGACTTAAGGTGAAAAACCCTAATTTTTATATAAAAAGTATTATTATCTAATTTAATTCTACTATTTATTTATTATGTACAAAAATAAAATAAAATGAAGTATTTTGTAAAAAAAAAGTATTTTTGTATCAAATATTAATAAAAATGAAGAAAATCAAGTATTTTATATTTTTATCTTAAATATATTAATAAACATGTATATATATATATATATTAAACCCTAAATGAGTATTATACAAAATAAATATTTATTTAATATTTTAATAAAATAAATAAAAGTATTTTTTTTGTGTGAAATATTTTCAGAAAGTAAAAATAAAAATAAAAATGTATCTACATTATTTTCTATTTATTTTAATAATAGTGTATATGTATATTTGTATATAAATAAAAGAAATAAACAAACAAATATGCCATAAATACAAAAAATGATGGAAAAAATATTTTAAAAATTTTAATGGCATGAGAAAAAATAAACAAAGTCAACCCAAAAAGAAAAAGTCAAAAATGTTGAAAAATAAACAAATGGGCTCAGGGGGGTGTAAACCAAAAAATGGGGTGTGAAAAGGAAACAAATCCAGGCCCAGCCCAGATCACTTCTTCTTCAACCTCTGTACAGCTTTCTTCACACAAAACACGTGTTTTCTAACTCTGGATTCCTGGACTTTCAAGCAAAACTCATAACATGAAAAGTGTAGAGCATTAAGAGACGGTTTCAACCATATAAAGAACATGACCTATCTCTCCAAGATGAGAGAGAATTTCTCTCCCCCTCTTTTCTGACCTAGTTTTTCTACCATTTTCAGAGCTCAAATTCTCTTCACTCAGACAAAAGAAATGAAAAGTAAAGCTATATACATGTTCAGGGCTATGAGTAGGACTTTGTTTCTTCACAAACTTAAGACTAAATATGCCTAATAAGAGAGATACGAATTCAAACTTTTACCTGTGCAGTTGAACTTCTATGTGGAGAATGAGAGACTTTCAGTGCAATGTAATGATTGGAAAAGCTTCCTTGAAGTCCAGGGATGCTTTTTCAATGCTCACTTTGTCTTGAAACTTCTTGTATCAAGCTATTGAACTTCACCTGCAAGTCAAAGATGTGAAAATGGTGGAAGTGGTTAGAGCAACTACAGATCGTGCCTTAGCTTCTGGATAGCTTGTATATGTTGTAAGGAAGGTAGAGGAACAGGTTTGGACAGAAATGTTTGAAGGGAATGAGAGATTGCACTCAAACTGCAGGGGCACCCCTGTTTGTGCAGTTTGAGGATGATTCTGAGATGGAGAGGGTTTGAAAGGCAAATGGCTCGAGCAAAAGCTTCAATGTGGTCTATGGAATGTGTTTGATATCTTTTGTGCTGTGTTCTTTTGCTGATATGAGAGATAGCATAAGTTATGGATGTTACTTCTATGTGAAGCAAGCAAATGTCAACTTGGTTTCTAGGCCAGTACAATGCCTCAATCTATGCTGCACCTTTGAGTCTTGATCAGTGGGATATGCCTATGCTTTTTTGCTTCAAAGATCTGCATTGTACCTCATAGATTTGCAAAGTTGCCATAAAGTATCACTTTACAAGAATGGATAACATGCTTTTTCTAGTTTAGGCTTGATTTTGTGTGTATTATCCAAATGAGCAAAATAATGTTAGAACACAAAGGATATGCATTGAATTATTGAGTGAGAATGGGATTAGAGGCCTGCAATGTAGCTTAAGCATGCTGAATTTAAATTTGCCAAGTTTATGAACATGCTTTGATGAAGAACAAAAGTGAATTTTTGCCAACTTGTGAAATTCGAATCTCTCAAGTTATGAGGTTGTTTGATGAGTTCTTGGACATTTTGGAAAGCTTGTAATGTGTACTACAATCCATCTTTGAAATGCAATTTGAAATTCCAAGTGGAAGGGTATGAAAAGTGGCCTTGAAGTAGGGTAGAAAACCTTGTCAAAATAGGTCAAATTTCACTAAGTTAAAAGATGGTTTAGTGCCCTTATTCAAAAAATCATAACTTGAGATACAAGCTTCAAATGAGAAAACTTTGTGAATCAAAGTTGTAGATTTTGCAACAAGCTACAACTTTCATGTTTTGACTTTTGTTTGAATCCAAATGGATCATGGTGAAAAGATGGGGCAAAGTTGGGAAAAAATTAGGGTTTTCCATAACTTAGAAAAATTCTAAGTTATGAAAAATTCTATTTTCAAACCCTAATTTGCATTTTGACATTTCTTGGTGAACAAGTTTCATAATTTGGCATGTTTTGATGAAAAATGAATCTTGACTCTTGATTTTGACCAAAAAGTCAAAGTTTGACTTTTCAGTATACAGTCAAAATTGATCAATTGACTGGGAAATTCAACTGTCAATCTTGTGTACTTGGGATCTTTTGAGCTTGATGAACATGTCAAGATAATTCCATGGGGTCCTTGAGTCCATATGTGAGCTTGGTTTGCCATTGGCTAGGTCAAACAGTCAAAAATTGCCTTTGTGCAGTCAAAACCCTAAAAATGACCATTTTGCCCTTTTGGTGATCTGATCAAATTTCTTGTGGAATTGTGATTCAAACTTGATCAAATGGTTCATATGAATTCAAAATGTTGATGTGGATCAAATTTCATGGGGTTTGACTGTCAATTGGCCACAGTTGACTTTTTCCCCAATACAGCTGATTTCTAGGTCAACTGTCCAATTGACTGGGTAAAACTTGGAATCAAGACTTGAAACTTGGTATAGGTAAACTTGGGAGTCCAACATGGAGCATGAAAGTCATCTTAGACATTTTAGGTCAAAACATCTTTGTGCAAGCACAAACCCTAATTTGAGTCCACAGTGCAAGGAGAAGTCTTGAGCAGAGGAAACCCTAATTGTATCTTGATCTTTAAATGTCTTGTGATGAGAAAATGTTGAGGAAATGGGAGGGCAAATTTTGGGGTACAACAGTTGCCCCTGTTCAATCTTCTTGGACCTGAAGAGTTAGATAGGCAAGTTTGCCTTTCGTGACTCGAGGGTAAAAGGAGATTGGACACTAGAGTGCCCGGAAATTTGCACTCGCATGCTGGAGTCTCAACAATGTGGTGTCGGGAATGGGCTTATAGATGCCATTTGGAGAGATGGTGGATAGGGAGATGGGCTTTGTAGATGCCATCTGGAAAAGTGACAGAACTTTGTCGGGAATGGGCTTACAGATGCCATTTGGAAGTGTTGATCGCATAAGAGGTTCCTTAGCGAGAACTTGCGTATTTGAGAAAGACGGATGTTTTCCTGGCTTGTTACAGGTGTTTGATCTTCAGTCTCCTTATGCAGATATGCCCTGGCTAGATACAGGTATTGAATCTGCAATCGGTTGCTCACAGATGTGCCCTGGCTGGATACAGGAGTCGAATCTGGAAATAGTCGTCAAATAGATGTGCCCTGGCTGGATACAGGAGTCGAATCTTTGAACTCTGCAGACGTGCCCTGGCTAGATATAGGAATCGAGTCTGGAAATGTGGTCAACAGATATGCCCTGGCTGGATACAGGAATCGAATCTGGAAATGTTGTAGTTGATAGATGTGCCCTGGCTGGATACAGGAGTCGAATCTTTGAACTCTTCAGACGTGCCCTGGCTGGATACAGGAATCGAGTCTGGAAACTGATCACTCTCAGATGTGCCCTGGCTAGATACAGGTATCGAATCTGGAATTGTGACAGTTGAAAGTAGTCGTTTTTGAGATTGTCTTTTTCCTGAAAAGGCAAAGACGTAAGCTGTATGCAATGTCATGATGTATGATATGCATGATGTCATGATGTTCAACATTTGATGTTGTATGTGTTTCATCATGTATGTAAGCAAGATGTATGAAAATGTGAAATGTTTATGAGTGTAATTTCATCTTAGGAAAATAAATCCTTGACGAATGGCCGGGAAGCTGCTTTGCGGAAGAGATGCTTGACTGAAGCTTTGATGAGAGGCCCGCTGAGGACTTTTAACGATGGATTCCGCTGAGGATAATGATGGTAAACTCCGCTGGGGGAACTCCAAGGATAAACTCTGCTTGGGAATACAAAAGATAGACTTCGCTGGGGACTGAAGGAACTTTTGCCGAGAACGGTCTTCCATGGCTTTTAGCTGAGGATAACCCAGTTATAAGTCCTTGTGAGGAAATAACTCTAAATAAAACTTGGGCGCGACGTTCGTGCTTCGCCGGGGATAAGCTCGCAGAATCTTCTGGGGATGAGTTTTTAAGACCTGCCGGGGAATATTGTGCCTTTTTCAGGATCGACGGGGAATCGACTCCTGCTTGGGGAAAGTGCTGCTGAACCTTGTTTTACTCCGCGGGGAGTTAAGATGTTTTGGCCACATTCTTCAGTTGGACCTACCTTGGTGTCTTGGCGAACAAAACAACCAGACGGCATTAGACAAACTCCATATTGCCCCTGTCTCTGATGTCACTTGTAATTAATCTCTTTTTTTCATATGCAAACATTTATGAATCAGCAATTTAATGTCAAATGCATATATCAAAAATGAACATTGGACGTTCTTCGCAAGACAAAACAGAAAAAGAAAAAAAAACAAAAAACAATGGCAATTTGTATGGACAAGTGAATTTGTATTGATTTAAACTTTGCCTGTGAATAGGCATTTTTGTACAAGAGGCTGATATCCTAGTAAGAGGACATCGCCAAAAAGTATAGAGTTTACAATTTGAAAAAGAAAACAAAACAGCTATGTGAACAATCCCACTGGGTTCCAACTCTGCTATTGCCTTTATGTCTCTGAGCGTCTCATCGCTTTGCTGCTTAGTTGAAGATGAAGCCGATTGATCAATGCCGAAATCTGGAGCCAGATAGTTGATGCCGAATTCCGGATGCGAGGTGATCCAATGAGACATAGTGTTACGCTTTTATCCCTAACTTTTGCCTGGACCGCCCCTTCGGGTTTTCGGTCCACCGGGATACCCATTTTTGCCCAAGCCGCCCTTTCAGGTTTTCGACTTGCCGGGTGTACAGATTTTTATTCATTTCATCCCTTATTTTTGCCCGAACCCTTTTGGTTCGCCGGGAAGCCCTTATTTTTGCCTAGGTATGTCAACCTAGCGGGTCTTTTATTTATGCGTAGTATTTTTTCACTATGTCCGCATTGGCGGGGTGAGGAAGGTCGTCACCGTCCATGGTGGTTAGGATCATGGCTCCTCCAGAGAACACACGCTTAACCACAAATGGCCCTTCGTACGTAGGGGTCCATTTGCCCCGGGGATCACTTTGAGGAAGGATGATGCGTTTGATTACCAGGTCCCCAACTTGATACTCTTGCGGTCTGACTTTCTTGTTAAATGCCCTGATCATCCGTTTTTGATACGTTTGACCATGACAGATAGCAGTGAGCCTTTTTTCGTCAATTAGATTTAGTTGATCAAGTCGAGTTTGGATCCAATCATCTTCATTCAAGTCTGCATCCTTCATTATTCGGAGAGAGGGTATCTGGATTTCAATCGGCAAGACTGCCTCCATGCCGTAGACCAAGGAGAAAGGAGTTGCCCCGGTTGATGTCCTTGCTGAGGTGCGGTACCCATGAAGAGCGAACGGTAACATTTCGTGCCAATCTTTATAGGTCACTGTCATCTTCTGCACAATTTTCTTGATATTTTTATTGGCTGCCTCTACAGCCCCATTCATCTTCGGCCGGTAGGGAGAAGAATTGTGGTGCTGTATCTTGAATTGTTCACAGAGTTCAGTGATCATTTTGTTATTGAGATTGGTACCGTTGTCCGTAATGATTCTTTCTGGGACTCCGTACCGACAGATCAGATTATGCCGGATGAAACGTGCCACGACGCTCTTGGTTACTGTGGCATAGGAAGCTGCCTCGACCCATTTTGTGAAGTAATCGATCGCCACCAAGATGAAACGATGCCCATTGGATGCCGTTGGTCGGATCTCACCGATCATATCGATGCCCCACATTGCGAAAGGCCAAGGTGCCGTCAGGACATTCAAAGGAACCGGAGGGATATGCACCTTGTCAGCATAGATTTGGCACTTATGACAAGTTCGGGAGTGTTGGTAACAATCGGCTTCCATTGTGGACCAGAAATATCCTGCCCGAAGGATTTTCTTAGCCATGGTGTGTCCACTGGAATGGGTTCCAAATGTTCCTTCATGCAGTTCCATCATAATTTTCTCTGCTTCAACCTTATCCACACAACGTAACAGAGTTGAATCATGATTCCGTTTGTAGAGAATGCCGTTGCTGAGGAAGAATTTTGCAGCAAACCTCCTCATGAACTTCTTATCATTGACAGATGCGCCTTCAGGGTATTCCTGAGCTTCCAAGTACCTCTTCACCTCGTGATACCAGGGTTTTTCAGTTACCTTCTCAGCCTCGAGCTCGCAGCAGTATGCCGGTTCATCCAACTTCCAGATTGTGATTTGGGGAGCCTCATTATCCCATTTAACTCTGAACATCGAAGACATTGTGGCTAGTGCGTCTGCTAGCTGATTCTCCTCTCTAGGGAAGTGCTCAAAAGTTATCTCTTCAAAGTGAGGGAGCAAGGTCGACACATACTCCTTGTAAGGAATGAGATTCGGGTGTTTCGTATCCCACTCGCCTTTGATCTGATTGATCACGAGAGCGGAATCTCCGAAGACACTTAGAAACTTGATCCTCAAATCGATCGCAGCTTGTAAACCCATGATACATGCCTCATATTCTGCCATGTTGTTGGTGCAGCTGAAACATAATCGGGCGGTGAGGGGAGTATGAGTTCCTTTGGGAGATATGATTACAGCGCCGACGCCGTTACCCAAAGCATTGGAGGCTCCATCAAAATGCATAGACCATCGGGATCCTTCCTCAGGTCCTTCATCCGGTCCAGGTACTTCACAGTCAGTTACTACCATGACGTCTTCGTCCGGAAAATCAAAGTTCAATGATTGATAATCGTCCACAGGTTGGTGTGCCAAATGATCAGCCAGTACACTTCCCTTAATTGCTTTCTGAGTTGTATACTGGATATCATATTCTGTTAAGATCATTTGCCATCTCGCTATCCTCCCAGACAGAGCGGGCTTTTCAAATATGTACTTGATGGGATCCATCTTTGAAATCAATAAAGTAGTGTGAGTCAGCATATACTGTCTCAGCCGGCGAGCAGCCCATACAAGAGCGCAGCAAGTTTTCTCAAGCAGTGAGTAACGAGACTCACAGTCGGTAAACTTTTTGCTCAAGTAATAAATAGCGTGCTCTTTTCGGCCAGACTCGTCATGCTGCCCCAGCACACACCCCATTGAATTATCAAGCACTGTCAAGTATAGTATCAGAGGTCTTCCTTCCACTGGTGGCATAAGAATGGGTGGCTCTTGGAGGTATTCCTTTATTCTTTCAAAGGCGGCCTGACATTCATCATTCCAGCGTACCACTTGATCTTTCTTCAGTAATTTGAAGATTGGCTCACAAGTAGCAGTCAGATGTGATATGAATCGGGCAATGTAATTCAGTCGTCCTAGGAAACCTCTGACTTCTTTCTCTGTTTTTGGGGTCGGCATCTCTTGAATAGCTTTAACCTTGGCGGGGTCCACCTGGATGCCTTTATCACTTACAATGAAACCTAGCAATTTTCCGGACCTCACCCCGAAGGTGCATTTGTTGGGATTCAATCTCAGCTTGTACAACTTGAGTCGGTCAAACAACTTCCTCAGATGATCAAGGTGTTCCTCCTCAGTTTGAGACCTGGCAATCATGTCATCAACGTATACTTCAATCTCATGATGGATCATATCATGAAATAAAGCAACCATGGCACGCTGATAGGTTGCCCCAGCATTTTTCAATCCGAATGGCATGACCTTATAACAGAAGGTGCCCCACTGAGTCACAAAGGTAGTCTTCTCCATATCTTCTGGAGCCATCTTGATCTGATTATACCCTGAAAAACCATCCATGAAGGAGAACACCTTGTGTTGAGCTGTATTGTCAACAAGGACATCAATGTGAGGTAGGGGGAAGTCATCCTTGGGGCTGGCCCTGTTCAGATCCCTGTAGTCGACACACATTCTGACTTTACCGTCCTTCTTCGGCACTGGCACAACATTGGCAACCCACTGAGGGTAAGAAGTTACTGCAAGGAAACCCGCATCAAACTGTTTCATCACCTCAGCTTTAATCTTCTCAGACATCTCTGGACGCATTCGTCGAACTTTTTGCTTTACTGGAGGGCAATCTTCCTTGGTTGGCAAATGGTGAACTACAATGTCGGCGTCCAAACCAGGCATATCCTCATAGGACCAAGCAAAAATCTCCATGTAGTCTTGTAGCATCTGGATCAATCGTTGCTTCACGCTGAGCTCTAGATTGGCACCAATCTTGACCTCTTTCCTAACTGTCTCAGTACCCAGGTTAATTGTCTCCACAGGCTCTTCATGTGGTTGAATAGCCCTCTCTTCCTGTAGTAGCAGTCTTGCAAGTTCACCAGGCACTTCGCAATCATCTTCACCTTCGTCTTCGGCCAAGTTGATCGGATTTTCGAAGTCATAACTGGCGGTAGCAGAGCTGTTGCCAGTGAGATCCAGAGTGGATTGAAACCTGTATAAGTGAGTGTGTGTAAATATAGCTGTTTTGCAATATATATAACACAGAAAGAAAAGGAGCACAAGATTTGAAATGCAACAAACGTCCAATGTTTTGATTGATGATATATGAAAATGTCATACAAAAAGCCCTCACAAATGGAGCTACGATGCCCCGGGCAGGACACCGAGCCAACAGAGTTTTGACATATTGTTTGTTACAAATTTGGAAATCAAAAGAAATCAATTACTGCGTGACAAAGGTGATAGGGGTAAAATCCTTTGCTGTCCAGTTGCTTGGTCCGTCGCTGGCAGTCGGGTAGATCCAATTATCAAACTCAGCTTCCTCTACATCCTCCTCGATAGCATTCACCCTTGAGCTGGAAATAAACACCGGAGCCTTTCCAATCTTCTCTTTGCGCACTGCCTTCTGAGCCTCTGCAGTAAAGCCTAGCCCGAACTTGTCGTTCTTCTGAGTGAAGTCAGGAAGCTGACCCCAGTGTGCACCATTGCCTTTCTGAACCACAGCCCGGGCATCCCTTAGGGAAACCATCTTCAAGGATTTATTCTCTTCGGCCATTGTCTCCGCAGCTGCTGAAATTGGATGTACCTCCTCGAAATGTTGGAAGGGAGTTTCAATAAATTCTCCGTCCATCTCGATGTACCTGAAGGAATTCAAATGGCTCACCATATACTCCTCTTCTCCTTGCACAGTGACAATTTTCCCCCTGACGGGATACTTCAGCTTTTGGTGCAAGGTGGAGGTCACTGCCCCAGCTTTATGGATCCACGGTCTACCCAACAGACAGGAGTACGATGGACGTATATCCATCACGTAAAAGGTAGAGTCAAACACTTGAGAGCCCACACGAATAGGGATGTTAACCTCTCCATGAACCATCCTCTTGGAACCGTCAAAAGCTCTGACGATGATATTGCTGGGTTTCAACTCCAGGCCCTCATAATCCAGACGATCCAAAGCCTTTTTCGGAAGAACATTCAAGGAAGAACCAGTGTCCACCAATACATGTGCCAGAGTAGTGCCCCTGCATTCAATAGAGACATGCAGGGCATCATTATGGTTTCTCCCTTTTGCGGTTAGGTCAGCATCTGAAAAGCCCAAGCCGTTGTCCGCCGTCAAATTTGCTATGCAGTCAGTGAACTGAACTGCAGACGTCTCCTGCGGCACATGGGCCGTCTTGAGAAATGAGATCAAGGCTTTTGCATGGGCCTCGGAACATAGTAATAAGGAAAGCAGGGAGATCTTGGAGGGTGTATGCCCTAACTGTTCGACAACATTAAAATCACTTTTCTTTATTATTTTCAGAATCTCCTCCATTTCTTGTCGGGAGGCCTCAGCATTCACGGGTATTGGTGCCTCCATCCGGGCAGGCTCTTCTTCAATCCCTTTGCCCCGAGCATTTGATGACTCGGCAGCAGGGGACACAATTTGATCAGCAACAGGACTTGGTAAACTTGCAGGTTTTATGAGGAGGGGTTTTCGAATAGCGGGCGGCGCAATGTCGGGCGAGAAGAGTCTGCCACTGCGGGTGACTTTAGCTGGACCGGTGATATCGCAGATACTGGCACTAGCATCAAATTCTTGCTTGATTCCATTTACATATACATCTGCCCCATAATGCCAGGGGACAGCCTTATCAGACACGTAGGAGAGGGGTCCTGGAACAGTAATGATCACAGGCGCAACTGTCAAGATTTGAACAGGCTTCTTTGGGGGAGCCTTGGTTGGATTTTTGAAGATGGTAATCACGGACACTTCTTTCGTCGGAACCAAATGAACAGCAGTCTTTTTGAATAGAATCTCCTTGCTATCCATTAGGCCTTGGATGCCTAACCTTAGCAAGGGACAATCAGATAGGGAAATAGCACAGAATGGGCAACCTTCGCCGCAACCCGGAAATAAACCGGCCCGCAGTAGGTTCTTCTTAACAGTCTTCAAAGGGGTAACAACTTCATCTACCGAAACAGCGTACACTTCTTCCTCAATGGCATTCACCCTATGCTGGGGCATAGGAGCCGTTACAACATTCGGTCTTTCCGGCGCTTCAAACTGAATTTCTTTTGCGTCAATTAGATCTTGCACTTTGTTTCTCAAGGCCCAACAATCATCAGTAGTGTGCCCGGGACTATCAGAATGATAAGCACACCGGGCATTCGGGTTGTATTTAGGGGACGCAGTGTTGACGACCTTAGGAGCTTCTTTGAGGGTCACCAGGTTGGTGGATAACAGTTGGGATAGAATTTGAGATAATGTCATACTCAATCGGGTATACTGCCTCTTGGGCCTTTCACTTCTTTGCTGATTGTACTGCTGAGGAGCAGCAACAGGTTTAGAGATGACCAAAGCATTAACGGCTTGGCGACTTTCGGGCTTGACTTGTCTTCTAGGGCCATAGACGGCGCTTGCTTCTTTCTTAAATGGCCTCTTCTCAGCACTTGTGGAGGCAGCCTTCTGTATCTTGCCTGACCTGATGCCAGCTTCAATTCTTTCTCCTGTTAATATCAAATCTGTGAACCCAGCGGAGGAGTTACCAACCAAATGATTGAAAAACGGACCAGACAACGTTCCCAGAAACATATCAACCAGCTCTCGATCAGTTAATGGAGGCTGCACCCTGCCAGCCAAATCTCTCCATTTTTGAGCGTACTCTTTGAACCCTTCACCCGTCCCTAGAGACATACCCTGAAGTTGGGTACGCGTAGGAGCGAGATCAGAATTATATTGGTATTGTCTGTAGAAAGCAGTCGCCAAATCCTCCCAGTGCCGGATGCTAGCTCCATCTAATTGGTAGAACCATTCAAGTTGTGACCCCGAGAGGCTGTCTTGGAAGAAGTGAATCCAGAGGTTTTTATCCGCCGTGTAAGGTTGGATTTTCCTTACATACGACCTCAGATGCAGTTTTGGGCAGGAGACCCCATCATACTTGGCGAAGGCAGGCGCCTTAAACTTGTGTGGAATTACTACTCCAGAAGATAATCCCAAATCCCCGAAATCCAGTCCCGGCACGTTCTGAATTTCCATAGCGCTCAAACGGTCCTCCAATTGTTTGTATCTGTCAGCAGCAGGTGGGTATTGTTCCTCATTATAGTCCGTCTCGTTGTCGGAGACTGCGGGACTAGGTGCTTCTCCCCCTTGGGGACTGTTTTTCTCAGCAGAAGAAGTGGTTGGATCAGCTTCATTGTGGAGTGTGTTCCCAAATCTGCGTCCGGTGTTGAACATTGCCGTCCTCTTTTTCTTCTTCTTCTTCAGGAGTAGAGTCTTCAACTCTTGCTGACCCTGGGCTAGGCTTAGGACCATCTCTTGAAACTGTGCACTTTGGGCCTGAAGGGCCTTGATTGCTTGTTCACTGGATGACTCCGAATTCATGATGACTGTGCAAACAAATAGCGAAGAAGATTAAGCAACCTGTGAAATAGGGTACCTGCTATGCATATGGTGTAATGGAATGCGTATGTTTTATGTTTTCAAAGACAAATAAGATTCAACTTTGTAGACAAAAAGGGAAACGCACTTCATTAGATTAAAATTTTTCGATTGTTCAACAATTTGCCCTTAGGCATTACAGGAATGAAAAATACGGAAAAGGAAATAAAACTACAAAAGGAAAATAATCAAAGCTCATCAATGCTCCCATGGCCTCCTCCTCTCAGTGCTGATGTAGTTGTTCAGGACACGTTCTTCCTCCAATTGCTTAGTCAGCCTCTGGACCTTCCTTTCCTGCTCGTTGAACTTCTCCCGATAGAAATCCCGTTCTTCCTTTAGCTGTGCCCAAGATCTCTTCATGGTGTCAAAATCAGTAGGTATCTGAGGAGGGAGGACAGTTGGAGGAACCCCATCTTCATCGGGAGATTCAAGGATGATTGGTCTGACAGCTTCGTACGGCATACCTAACTTCTGAGCACGGATGCGGACCCATTTGCAATAGGGCTCCAATGGTAAAGAAGTCTTTGGTCCTAACTCATGTGGGTCAGCTTTGTGGATTCTGTCCCAAGCTCTAATGAATCCCTGGCGTAGTTTGTCACTGCCTGCCTGAAACTCAAAATGGAAGTGAGGAACCAGCATTTCATGGGGCCCAGCTCCTCTGGCTCTTCCAAACTGACGGAGAGCTAAACACGGATTGTAAGAGATTCCTCCTTGAATACCAATCAACGGGACATTAGGGTATTCTCCACAACGGTCGATAACAGCTACCTCATCCAAGCCTCTGAGAGTCCAAGTGATATCCCTATCTGTGAGAGACATTAACCTCTGAGCCCAACCTTTTCCTTCTTCATTCTTCAGCACGGACTTAGGAAGGTGCGAAATAAACCACCTTACCAGCAAAGGAGCACAACACCATGGAGTTCCCCGTTTTCGAGCAGTACGAGCATGGAGTTGTTGTAGAATGTCACCCAAGAGAGTGGGTACCGGATTTCGAGACATGAAGATTCTTATGACATGGATACTGATGAAGGTGTCAGGGTTGGGAAACAATACTAGACCATAGATCAAGAGAGCCAGAACATCTTCATATGCTTTGAAGTCCAAGTCATTCCAGAAATCATTAGCCTTGCCAACCAGAAATTTGACCAAAAAGCCCTTGATCCCATTTCTAGTTTCCCAGTTGGACAATACCTCTTCTTTGGTCAAGGGGAGAATTGCAGCAATCTCTTCAGGCCTAGGAGTCTTTTCCAAACCAGTGAATGGAGTTTGTTCCAGGACAGGGATCCCAAGCAGATAAGAGAACTCTTCCAGGGTAGGAACCAGCTGGAAGTCTTGAAAGGTGAAACAATGATGCAGAGGGTCATAAAACTGGGTCATAACACTTATCAGTTGTTGGTCCCATTTTGCAGTGATCAAGCCAAGGAGAGAACCATGTCTATTGATGAAGGAGGTAGTGTTTGGAATTCTGCTAACCAACTCATCAAGCAACTCAGGTGAACGAACAAAGTTGAACCGGATAGTATTTCTACGCACGGGCATCATAATGTCCTACAAAACAGAGCAAAGATGAAACCTTTTTGTCTTTGAAATGGGTTAGCCTTTTATGCATGCAATGGTATGATGGCATGATGCTATGATGAAGCACATCACAAGTATTCACATAGGCAAATAAAGCACACAAGTCACACAAGACACCCTTAGGTTTCAGGCCAGCATGAGTTTCAGGTATTACCCTCTTTTGGTTTTGTTGGTTAGAACCTGTCCTATCAAAAGTAACCGGGTTCTAGAGGATCTCAAATCATTGGCTACCCTCAATCGGTCATAACTCCAGCATCGCAATCTTTTCTCGCGGCCAGAACCATCTCGAGAGTTTAGCCTCAATGAGTGTAGCATACTGCTACCGTCCTAATAGCCAAGTTGGTCAATTTAGGGTTCTAAGGTTGGTTGGTGTTTAATGACCCCTTAGAAGACCTATATTCTCCCCGTTACAACACAAGGGATATAGGTACAGACTAAGATGCCACACCAACGTAGCCACTGCTTCACCCATGTCGGTCTACGCCGGACAGGTCCCTCACAGATTATGCTACCTAAAAAGGGTATTTCCCAGATCCGGGTTAGGATCTATGAAACTCCGATGCAAAGCCCACAAATATAAAAGCAAACAAAGCAAACAATTGAAAACAAAGGTGATCTAAACCCTAAGGTTACTCCACTTTTAAGTATTTCCCCAGCAGAGTCGCCAGTTCTGTGATACGGTGGGAGAACTGACTTGAGTTTTGCGTTTGTATTCGCAAATGTTGCGGTTAGCAAGAGTCGCCACCGACTTTTTATTTTATCCTAAGGAAAGGTTAAAAAGCACAGCAAAAACCTTTTGAGATGTTTTCTTGGGTTCGGGGAGTAGATTATAGAAAGGGAAGGTATTAGCACCCTTTCTATCCATGGTTATCCATGGGCTCTTAGTTACTTGCTTAGATCACTTGCCTTTTGTTTTCAATTGTTTTAAATGGTGCTTTGTGTGGTTTTTTTTTGAAAATGTTTTGAAAAGATGCCAATGTGGTGGCAACCTTTGTAATGATCCATGTGGGGATGTATACAAAGATGTATGTCTTTTGAAAAGGTTTTCATTTTGTTTTTGAAAGTTGTTTTGAAAGTGTTGTGGATTGTGGTTTTGAAATTAGGCAAGTGTTTTGTTTTGCAAGTTAATTCAAGTAACTAAGAGGTTATCTACTCCTAAATTTCTCAAAAGATCATTGCTATACTTTAACCCTTTTAACAAGTTTGCACCACCATTGTATTTGGTGGGCAACCTTGTGTTAGGATGTGAAAGGGACAGGCGCGGGTCATCGTCTAGACCATAATTGTAACGACGTTAAATGTCTTTGGGCAATTTCTCTAAGGGACTTGATCATTTGTTTGTTTTGAAAAGTTTTATCGAGGGACTATGATCATTCAAACTGTTTGCTTTGCCCAAAGATGTTCAACATACAATATGGCCCATTTATTTGAAGGCAACAAGTGGAATACCCTAGGGGGTGCAAGTGTGATTTGTGTGTCCATTTTCATGCTTGTTTATCTTGTATTAGGTCAAACTATTTTTTATCGTTTTTTCGCATACAAACCCTAATTCTAGCATGTTATTATTTAGAAAGCAATAAAGTGCGAAATTAAAATTACTAAGCTATTACAAAACCAAATATGGGAAGGGGGGTACAAATGTTCAAATGGGGATATTGACAAGAATTTAAATCTAAATTATTACAACAATTGGATATTTGCATGGTAAATAAATTGCATAATTTAAATGTAAATAAAATAAATATGTGAAATGTAAAAAAGGAGAGTTTTTTATGTGTATGAGAAAATATTTATGTAAAAGGAAAAAAGAAAATAAAAATGTATTTATTTTTTAGTATTTTGGACTTAAGGTGAAAAACCCTAATTTTTATATAAAAAGTATTATTATCTAATTTAATTCTACTATTTATTTATTATGTACAAAAATAAAATAAAATGAAGTATTTTGTAAAAAAAAAGTATTTTTGTATCAAATATTAATAAAAATGAAGAAAATCAAGTATTTTATATTTTTATCTTAAATATATTAATAAACATGTATATATATATATATATTAAACCCTAAATGAGTATTATACAAAATAAATATTTATTTAATATTTTAATAAAATAAATAAAAGTATTTTTTTTGTGTGAAATATTTTCAGAAAGTAAAAATAAAAATAAAAATGTATCTACATTATTTTCTATTTATTTTAATAATAGTGTATATGTATATTTGTATATAAATAAAAGAAATAAACAAACAAATATGCCATAAATACAAAAAATGATGGAAAAAATATTTTAAAAATTTTAATGGCATGAGAAAAAATAAACAAAGTCAACCCAAAAAGAAAAAGTCAAAAATGTTGAAAAATAAACAAATGGGCTCAGGGGGGTGTAAACCAAAAAATGGGGTGTGAAAAGGAAACAAATCCAGGCCCAGCCCAGATCACTTCTTCTTCAACCTCTGTACAGCTTTCTTCACACAAAACACGCGTTTTCTAACTCTGGATTCCTGGACTTTCAAGCAAAACTCATAACATGAAAAGTGTAGAGCATTAAGAGACGGTTTCAACCATATAAAGAACATGACCTATCTCTCCAAGATGAGAGAGAATTTCTCTCCCCCTCTTTTCTGACCTAGTTTTTCTACCATTTTCAGAGCTCAAATTCTCTTCACTCAGACAAAAGAAATGAAAAGTAAAGCTATATACATGTTCAGGGCTATGAGTAGGACTTTGTTTCTTCACAAACTTAAGACTAAATATGCCTAATAAGAGAGATACGAATTCAAACTTTTACCTGTGCAGTTGAACTTCTATGTGGAGAATGAGAGA
This sequence comes from Vicia faba, assembly GCA_948472305.1. Taxonomy (NCBI): domain Eukaryota; kingdom Viridiplantae; phylum Streptophyta; class Magnoliopsida; order Fabales; family Fabaceae; genus Vicia; species Vicia faba. Next base: position 1,110,733,766 of record OX451738.1, read on the forward strand.
CTTTCAGTGCAATGTAATGATTGGAAAAGCTTCCTTGAAGTCCAGGGATGCTTTTTCAATGCTCACTTTGTCTTGAAACTTCTTGTATCAAGCTATTGAACTTCACCTGCAAGTCAAAGATGTGAAAATGGTGGAAGTGGTTAGAGCAACTACAGATCGTGCCTTAGCTTCTGGATAGCTTGTATATGTTGTAAGGAAGGTAGAGGAACAGGTTTGGACAGAAATGTTTGAAGGGAATGAGAGATTGCACTCAAACTGCAGGGGCACCCCTGTTTGTGCAGTTTGAGGATGATTCTGAGATGGAGAGGGTTTGAAAGGCAAATGGCTCGAGCAAAAGCTTCAATGTGGTCTATGGAATGTGTTTGATATCTTTTGTGCTGTGTTCTTTTGCTGATATGAGAGATAGCATAAGTTATGGATGTTACTTCTATGTGAAGCAAGCAAATGTCAACTTGGTTTCTAGGCCAGTACAATGCCTCAATCTATGCTGCACCTTTGAGTCTTGATCAGTGGGATATGCCTATGCTTTTTTGCTTCAAAGATCTGCATTGTACCTCATAGATTTGCAAAGTTGCCATAAAGTATCACTTTACAAGAATGGATAACATGCTTTTTCTAGTTTAGGCTTGATTTTGTGTGTATTATCCAAATGAGCAAAATAATGTTAGAACACAAAGGATATGCATTGAATTATTGAGTGAGAATGGGATTAGAGGCCTGCAATGTAGCTTAAGCATGCTGAATTTAAATTTGCCAAGTTTATGAACATGCTTTGATGAAGAACAAAAGTGAATTTTTGCCAACTTGTGAAATTCGAATCTCTCAAGTTATGAGGTTGTTTGATGAGTTCTTGGACATTTTGGAAAGCTTGTAATGTGTACTACAATCCATCTTTGAAATGCAATTTGAAATTCCAAGTGGAAGGGTATGAAAAGTGGCCTTGAAGTAGGGTAGAAAACCTTGTCAAAATAGGTCAAATTTCACTAAGTTAAAAGATGGTTTAGTGCCCTTATTCAAAAAATCATAACTTGAGATACAAGCTTCAAATGAGAAAACTTTGTGAATCAAAGTTGTAGATTTTGCAACAAGCTACAACTTTCATGTTTTGACTTTTGTTTGAATCCAAATGGATCATGGTGAAAAGATGGGGCAAAGTTGGGAAAAAATTAGGGTTTTCCATAACTTAGAAAAATTCTAAGTTATGAAAAATTCTATTTTCAAACCCTAATTTGCATTTTGACATTTCTTGGTGAACAAGTTTCATAATTTGGCATGTTTTGATGAAAAATGAATCTTGACTCTTGATTTTGACCAAAAAGTCAAAGTTTGACTTTTCAGTATACAGTCAAAATTGATCAATTGACTGGGAAATTCAACTGTCAATCTTGTGTACTTGGGATCTTTTGAGCTTGATGAACATGTCAAGATAATTCCATGGGGTCCTTGAGTCCATATGTGAGCTTGGTTTGCCATTGGCTAGGTCAAACAGTCAAAAATTGCCTTTGTGCAGTCAAAACCCTAAAAATGACCATTTTGCCCTTTTGGTGATCTGATCAAATTTCTTGTGGAATTGTGATTCAAACTTGATCAAATGGTTCATATGAATTCAAAATGTTGATGTGGATCAAATTTCATGGGGTTTGACTGTCAATTGGCCACAGTTGACTTTTTCCCCAATACAGCTGATTTCTAGGTCAACTGTCCAATTGACTGGGTAAAACTTGGAATCAAGACTTGAAACTTGGTATAGGTAAACTTGGGAGTCCAACATGGAGCATGAAAGTCATCTTAGACATTTTAGGTCAAAACATCTTTGTGCAAGCACAAACCCTAATTTGAGTCCACAGTGCAAGGAGAAGTCTTGAGCAGAGGAAACCCTAATTGTATCTTGATCTTTAAATGTCTTGTGATGAGAAAATGTTGAGGAAATGGGAGGGCAAATTTTGGGGTACAACACCTGGCAGTATTTTTTAAACTTGGTTTTTTTTCTTCATATTTTCCTTATTTTTCACTTAGAAACCCTAAATTCATAAACCATAAACTTTTTTAAACAAACTTAATTTTTCAAAACCTTTTTACAAACCTTAATAAAATTAGGTTTTAGGTTTTTTTTGTTAATTTAATTAATCAATTTTTTTAAATAAAATTTAATTATACTTTTTAGGTTTATTCGATTAATCGTCAAAAACCTTTTTCATCAAAAATAACCAAAAACATTTTTCGTTTTCCTTTCTTATTCTTACATTCTTTTCTTGAGTAGTTTATTTTCTCTCTCATTTTTTTGATTATGTAACTGTGTACGAATTATAATAATTATAGGTTTTTTACTTTCCGCTTTTAAAATTTTTGAAACTGCCCCGGAGCGATTTAATAGTCTACGATTTATTTTCTGCCTTTAGTTTCCGCACATTTAGTGATTTTTTATACTTGCCATATTATTACTTAGTAATTAGGTCTTGTATGGAAAGACTAAAAACAAACGATAACAAACCCTAATTTCAAGATTAAATAAATGAAAACAACACACTTCGCACACTCACACCTCTAGGATAACCTCCCTTGTCGCTTCGGAAAATAGTCGTGTCCCTCGAATGTGGGGATGCTTTAGCAAAGTCCCTAGATATAAAGATAATAGTCCCTCGATGACCCTTCGACATTGCCTTTCGGTGTATGATCTAGTCCCTTAATGAAAATTGCTAAAGCATCATTACGAGTTGCCTTCAATGACTGTACGATGACCCACTCCTGTCCCTTCACATCCAATGATAGGGCTTCCTACTAACTATTAATACATATAACACTATCTAAAGGAGGAGGAAAATACAAGAACGATCTTGAGTGGGGTAGATGCTCGTAATCACTTGCTCATAAAGCTTTTCAAAACAAAAAACATTTCACACAAACACTTTTCAATAAATACTTTCGAACAAATACTTTGTACGCATTCTCAGGGACAGGTACCAGAATCATTACAAAGTTCAACTTTTCAAAATATTTTCAAACACACAACACAAAGCAATTTTCAAAAAAAAAGGTGAGCTAAGCGATTAAGATCCCGTAGATAACTACATATGAAAAGGGTGCTAACACATTCCCTTTTCATAACCTACACCCTAAACTCAAAAATCTCCAAGGTCTTTCCTGTTCTTTTCACCCCTTCTTTATTGTATAAAAGAAAAGTTGGTGGAGACTCTTACTATCCGTAACATTTGCAATAAAATGCAAAACAAGTCAGTTCTCCCACCGTATTACATTGTGCAAGACTGGTTTAGAATAAAGTTTCGAGGTCTGTTCAGGGACACAACATGATGGTAAATAGATTTTATGCTCAGCGGTTGGTTTACTACATGGTGGTGCCAAGTTTATTACATCATGGGGCAGCAGGTACTTTTATTGCATAAGCATTGGAATTTAAAACTTCTGTGGTGTATTAGATGAACTTGAATTTATCTTCATGGATACATGTTATGTTGAAGCATGTGTGAGGAGTGAAGGCTTGGAGGTTTGGAACAATGGCATAACAACTTGTAGTGGAAATTAGGAACACTTAGGCTTAGTGTAGATATATGAATTTTTTTTGTATGTAAATGATGGAATGTAAATGGGAACAATGTAATAACTTGAAGCATTCATTCTTGAATATGTATTGCAACTTTAATGTATTGATTGAATAAAATGCCTTGACTTGTGGTTAAATTTTTAATGAATCATGATGAACCTTGTGCGAAATCTCAAATCTCGAATGAAATTATGGATGAACTTGAAACTTGAAAGGAACACTTGAGTCAAGATGGACTTTGAATAAAATTATATAATGACCTTGTATGAGTTTTTGATAATTTTGAATGATACCTTGAAATAATATTTGAATGATCATGAAAATGGAAAACTTGAACCATGATGAATGATATAAACCTTAAATGAGCTATGAATCATGTTCAGATCAAAACGTGTCCATGTATACCTTAAATCAACCTTTGTGTGTACCTTAAACTTTCTTGATAAATTGAAATAAAGTAACCTCATATGCCATGTTTGAATCTCATTAGACACCCTTACTTCATGCTCAAATCCAAACCATCTTTCTCTTGAAGCAAGTGAATGATAAATACAATCTTAGTCCATAACTTAATCACTCAAGAAACCCCCAAAGAAAACTTCAACCAAGATGAATATCTAAAACTCTTGAGAAGCAATTGACTTGTGGAAGGAAATAAGGCACGATGTAACCTTGAAATGAAAGCTTAGTTTCCTTGACATTCAATTGACGAACATTAACAAGATCAAATGATAAGAAAGGGTATCATGATGATAGAGGGACTAAACCCTAGCTTAAGTCAACATTAATTGAATATCTTGATCAAACCCAAGCACCAAAATATTGAAACCTTAATCCTTAACGAAAGAAACCTTGCAGCCTGATGTTGAGAAGAGGAGAATAACCTTGAGATGACCAATGGTTAAACCCTAATCCCATATTCCTCAGTTGAAGCACAATAGATGAAAACCCTAATATTTTGACAAAGATAGGGAAATAAACCCTTAAACTCTTGATGAATCTGGATGAAGAATAACCCATGTAGCTTGAAGAGAAAGAAGTTCAGAATAACCAAACCTCAAAACCTTAATTCCATACTTTAATGCTCAAAGGAGAACCAAATGAAATCAAGCTTATTTGATATGGAAACCTCAAAATAAATGTGAAACCCTAGTTGGCATAATCATTGATCGTTTGAACCAAGGTGCTTTATGGAATGAAATGCATGATATGCAAATGACCTAATGAGGATATGCAAATGAAATGCAAAGCCTAAGCCAGTAAAAGAGAAATCCGGAGGGAAAATTTTAGGGTGCAATACTCATAATACTTTACCTCAGTCGAGCATCCCCAAACCAACGGGCAAGCCGAGGCCGCCAACAGGGTCATCCTGCGAGGACTCAAACGCCGGCTAGGAGAAGCAAAAAAGGGATGGGTCGAGGAACTACACAGCGTCTTATGGGCTTACCGCACCACGCCCCATTCGACGATAGGCGAAACCCCTTTTCGACTAACATACGGCACCGAGGTCGTCATTCCCGTAGAAATCAGGGAACCCTCCAGGCAGACAGAGATGCCCCTCGATAAGGAAATGAACGATGAAGCCCTTAGAGACGAACTCGATATGGTCAAGGAAATTCGATCGGGGGCATCCCTGTGCGAGGCCATTTTGAAACAACGAGTAGCCCTGCGTCACGATGACAAGGTCATCAGACGCGAGTTCCAGATCGGAAGCCTAGTATTGTGAAGAAATCAGAAAGACTCCCGTGAAGGGAAATTAGCCGCAAACTGGAAAGGGCCCTATCGCGTTCAAGGCGCTACAGGCACCGGGGCATATTACCTCGAGCAGTTAAATGGAGAACCGTTACCACGACCCTGGAATGCTGCTAAGCTAAAACAGTACTATAGCTAAAGCCCTCAACCACTAAGGACTTTCACCGTCGAACATCCACCCTTAGCCAACAAAGGGAAAAGTCTCGACCACGTAGGCAGGTCGAGGTACGGACCTGACCTACCACCCAGTGACATACCGTCGTTCACCTAACAAGCCGAACGATAATGCCCGACAGGGACACCTCAATCGAGCTCCACTGTTGAAGTACCCACATGGCAGAACACCCAGCTCGCGATGGGTAGTTCACGCCACGAGCGTAGGACCCTGATCTGGGTCATACGTCCGACACGCGGGCTACACTTCACACAATTGACGCATTTCGAAGTGCGTCCATTCATCAAAGGGGTCGAAAGGATATCTCCGCTCGAGAACAAAACTTAGCAAAATATTCATCACAAAAATGACAGTCGAACATTAGCCTAGATACGAGCAGGTTAAGGCAAAATAAACATCCATCGAAAAATATATGCACAAAGCAGGTTAATAGTGAACCGACCAAGAGGGCCGACAATGTTCAAGGTTACAAACCATGACACAACGACTAAAAGAAATCAAGAATTAGCACAGGCACGCAGGCCCCAAAAAACGAACACGGGCACGCATGCCCCAAAAAAAAATACACGGGCACGCAGGCCCGAACAATAACTTGATGCTAAACATCCCCAGGACTACCGACATTCACATCAAGAGAATCGGGAGGAGGCACAACCTGACCATCAATAATCTGGGACAGAAACCCGACTCCCTCGGTGTTCATGCCCGGATTTAGGACGGATAGCTGACTGACCGCGGCCTCGAACCCATCGGCTAGGGCACCGACGCAGTCTGACTCGAGAAGGTGGATACGAGCAACCAAATCTAAACGGGTGCGCAAAGAGGCTATCTCTTCTGGCTCGTCATCAGCAGGAAGCGTAGCAGCTTTTAGCTCCTCAATTTCCTTGGACAATTGTTGGTTGTCGCTCTCCAACCGTTCCTTATCAAGTTGGAGGCAATCCCTCTCCTCGGAAGCCTTTGTGGTCTTCTCCTTCTCCCCCGACAGCAGGTCGGCCTGCTCACGAAACATCTCCTTGGACCGCTCGAGGGCCGCCTTCAACTTGCGAGATTTGGCAGTAAAAGCAGCCTTCTCCGATTCTAACTCCCAAACACGGTCCGAGGAATCTGATCCTTCCCCTGTAAGGACCACAACCATCTCGGCCATCTTCACTACCTCGACCATGCTGGCGGCAAGTTGTTTCCTTCGGCCCTCTTTATCGAGCCGTTTAATAATGTCGGCCTCGTTATCAGACACTGTCAGAGGAAACCCCTCGAAGAAATCCTTTTCCGCAAAACAGGGCGGTAAGCCAAAGACCCGGGCAGCTACGGGCTCATCGCCAGTTTCTGCCCTGCTCTCTGTCCAACCCCTCTTCCTCCCAACCAGCTCGGTCTGTTTCTCGGTATCGGTAGAGCCTGATGACCCACTTGACGCATCTCCTCCCGAACCAGCAGGCGGGCCCATCCGCGTGTCCTACGGTGCTCGCACCAGCCTCTTGCTTATCTTTTTGTCTTGGGTCAACTTCAACAGCCTCTCTCGATGTTTCTCCATATGACCTGCAAAGAGGAGCGAACCCGGGTTAATTAAAAGCGAGCAAAGGCAATGAAAATGGAATAAAACAATAAGAGCAGAAGCAAGAAACCTAGGAGATCTACGGCCTGCCCGTAGGATTGGCATTCAACGAGCGTCTTGGTGTTGATAGGGCGCGCCTCGAACGTCGGGTAGCCATCCTCATCAAGAATGTCATCCCCTTCCCTCGTGACCCACCGGGCGGGGAAAAACTATCAATAAACTTGCAAAGGACAACATAGGCCTCCTCATCCTCGGCACTTATGCTCCCCGCAGGGGTATGATAGTGCCTGGTGCCGTGCTCATAATGACCCGAGCACCAATGGATTGGGAACCTGGAGATTCGCTCGACTGCGGGACTACCCTTAGCATCCACAAGGGGCTCTCCGTCCCCGTCGACCACCACAGTTTCCGATTCGAATAGAGAATCCAGGGCCGTTTGGATGGCCGGCTGCAACACGTACCATTTATCTTTAAAATCCCTCACCGAGTCCATGTACATCCTAAACAGTCTCTTTGACTGTTCAAGGGATACCCAGTTGTGTTTGCCTCCTCGAGACTGACGTTGCGGATGAAACACCCTGAAGAAAAGGGGAATCGTCGCCCCAATTCTCAGGAAATGGCAGGTCAGCTCGAACGCTCGGAGGAAGGCGATCACGTTGGGGTGGAGCTGCAAGGGGGCCAAGTTCAAATGACTGAACACCCCGACTTGAAAGTCACTAAAAGGCAGCCTAAGACCGAGATCCCTGAATACAATCTCGTACATAGGGAACGCATATTCAGTGAACTCCGAGAAGATACGGGCGTCGATCGTCGGCCTCATTATTCTATAATTCTTTTGAAAACCTTCCTGAGTGCTGCCATGCTCAACGAAGGTATAAGCTCTCCCACTACGATGGCAGTACGCCGAAGCAATTCCTCGAGGCTCAGTGCCCACCCAGTCCAGCGTAGGGTCGTCGATGGTGTCGACCAAGGTAACATTCTCTTCTGTACTTGTTTCCTCGACGTCATTATGTCTCGAGGATTCCGGATTATCGGCCATTTACCTGTAAGGCACAGGAAACCGGTGAATTCGACAGCAAATCCACGTGCTCGCCACAAAGGCGAGGAGAAGTACACAACACTCAGATCGAAACTAAAGCCGAACACCGACACCCCAGCTCCAACCACACATCAATCATGGATAGCACAAGCATAACATGAGCGCCCTGGGCGAATCTTGAATCACGTGACCAAGTTCTTGACTTCTCCTACCCGACACTATAATACTGCGAGGAGACTACCCTACATACTTCCTAAAAGGATGAATATCCTGGCCAGTTCATGAGTATGCCGACCAAACGCATGAGTATCACGGGCAATATCATGAATTATATGCCTAAAACTATGAATATCTCGAGCACATTCATGAATCAGGCTCCTATCGCGCTTAAATCTACCGGGCATTACTTCCAAATACAGGTTTCTAGTATAAAAAATATCATCAAAGCTACCTACAACACAGAGAAACAGGAGGAAGGGACACTTACTTGGAAGAAAAGGAGTACAAACAATGATGGTGGGAGTAATCAACAGCGAATGGTGCGGTGGTCTCAACGGCATTACGGGAACCAACGGCTGTGGAAACAGAGAAAGAAGGAGGAGCGTGAAGAGGAGAAACAAATTATGGGCCCAAGGGTCCTATTTATAGAGATGACGTGTGTTGTACCCCAAAATTTTCCCTCCCATTTCATTAATATTTTCTCACCACAAGACCCTTGGAGTTCAAGATCAAGTTAGGGTTTACTCTGCTCAAGACTCCTCCTTGCACTGTTGACCCAAATTAGGGTTTGAGTTTGCACAAAGATGTTTTGACCTAAAATGCCCAAGATTACTTTCATGCTTCATGTTGGACTCACAAGTTTTTATCCATACCAAGTTTTAAACCTTGATTCCAATCTTTGCCCAGTCAATTGGACAGTTGACCTAGAAATCAGCTATATTGGGGAAAAAGTCAATTGTGGTCAATTGACAGTCAAACCTCATGATTTTTCACCCACATCAACATTATGAACTCATATGGACCATTTGATCAAGTTTGGATCACAATTCTACAAGAAATTTGATCAGATCACCAAAAGGGCAAAATGGTCATTTTTAGGGTTTTGACTGCACAAAGGCAATTTTTGACTGTTTGACCTAGCCAATGGCAAACCAAGCTCACATATGGACTCAAGGACTCAATGGCATTGTCTTCACATGTTCAACAAGTTCAAAAGATCCCAAATGCACAGGATTGACAGATAAATTTTCCAGTCAACTGATCCAAATTTGACTGTATACTGAAAAGTCAAACTTTGACTTTTTGGTCAAAATCAAGTGTCAAGATTCATTTTTCATCAAGACATGTCAAATTATGAAACTTGTTCATCAAGAAACCAAAAATTACAAATTAGGGTTTGAAATGAAGAAATTTCATAACTTAGAAATTTTCTAAGTTATGAAATTTCCTAATTTTTTCCTAACTTTGTCCCATTTTTTCATCAAGATACATTTGGATTCAAACAAAACTCAAAACATGAAAGTTGTAGTCCATTGCAAAATATACAACTTTGATTCACAAATTTTCCTCAAAAGAAGCTTGTAACTCAAGTTATGATTTTTGGAACAAGGGTGCAAAACATTCTTAACTTAGAAAATTTTTGACCTATTTTAGGCAGGATTTTTGTCTAACTTCATGGCCACTTTTCACATGCTTCCACTTGGAATTTCAACTTGCATTACAAAGATGGATTGTAGTACACATTCCAAGCTTTCCAAATTGTCCAAGAACTTCTCAAACACCCTTGTGGTTAGGGAGAATCGAATTTGTCAATATGGGCAAAAGTCACTTTGTTCATGAGCCAATTTCATGTTCATACACTATGCATTTTCAAATTCAGCTTGCACAAGCTAGATTACAGGCCTCTAATCCTTCTTACACTCAATAATTAAATACATATCCTTTGTGTTAGAGTGTTATTTTGTGCATTTGGACAATACACACAAAATCAAGCCATGTTTGGAAAAAGCAAGTTTGCCATTTTGAAAAAGCATGGCTTTATGTCAAAACACAAATCAATGAAGTACAATGCAGATCTTTAAGGCACAAGTTTATGAACTAATTCCACTGATCAAGAGTGATTGGTGCAGCATGCTTGAGTGGCCTGTATGGGCCTATAATCTAAGTTGACAACTCTTGCTTAGATAAGAAGAAACATTGCAAAAGATATCCAAGATTGAGCTCCTGTGAACACAAGCTTAAACAAACTTCTTGAACACTTTCCAAACATCAAACCAGACCTAAAGCACGACCAAATGACCTTCAATACCTTCTCATTCCCAGAAACACCATCCTACTGCAAAAAACAGAGTCCCCTCTGCAACTTGACTTCTATAAACCTTTCCACTCGTGCACTTTGGCCAAAAAGAGTTCAAACCTGTTCCATATCACCCACTGAAGCTATCCCAAGCATTGAACACAAAATGTAACATCCCTAACATCATTTGCCATTTTCAGTTTTCAACTTTGCAGGTGAACTTCCATAGCTCGATTCAGCTAGTTTCAAAGCAAGCTAGAGGTTGGAGAAGCATCCCTGAACTTCAAGCAAGTTGTACAAGTCCTCACATTGCATTGAAAGTGCCTCCATTGTTGTACACGATTCCAGCTGAACAGGTAAAACTTTGGACTTCTATCTCTCAATCTAGGAAAAGTTAGGCTTAGGTTTATGAATGAAACATGCTCTACTCATGGCCCTGAAGCTACCTATATCCTCACTTTTCATTTATATTGTGTGTGTTGAGAGAATTTGGAACCTGAACATTAGAAAAAACTTAGGTCAGAAATTGGGGATGAAGAAATTCTCCCTCGTTTCTTAGAGTTAAGTCAAGTTTTTTATATGTCTGGATTCGTCTCTTGATGCTCTACATTTTTAGTGTTATGAGTTTTGCTTGAAAGTCCAGGAATCAGGATTTAGGAAGCGCGCGTTTTTGTTGTTCAAACAAGTCTGGAGGTTGAAGATGACTGGCTTGGGCTGGGCCTGAGTCAGTCCTACTTTTTGCACCCCTTTTTTCAATTTGCACTCCCTTGGCCCATTATGTGATATATTTGTTATTTTTGATTTTTTCTTTTTAATTTTGATTTTATATTTTTATTCAAACATGAAAAAACACTAAAAATATTTTTCCCACATTTTTTACATTTTATTTGGTATTTATTTGTTTCATTTAGTTTCATATGTAAATAAATATATATATACTTTTATTTAAAATACTAAAAATAATACAAATACATTTTTATTTTCTGATTTTTATTTTATTTTATCTTTTGAAAACATTTTCTAAAAATATACCTTTTTTTGTAAATAATAAATATTTTTATTTTTTTGTACATATTTAATATATTTAGTAAATAATATAAATACTTATATATTTATTAGAATATTTAGGATAAAAATATAAAAATAATACATTTTTTTATTTTATTAATATTTAACCTCAAAAAATACTTTTTTGCAATATACTTTTTTGCCAACTTGACTGCTGATAATGGGTTGGGCTTCTCTGACGCCGATCTGACTGCCAAAGGAAAGAACCATAACGACGCCCTGCATGTCTCCATTGAATGCAGGGGCACTACTCGTGCCCATGTGTTGGTAGACACCGGTTCTTCATTGAACGTATTACCCAAGAAGGCCCTAGACAGTTTAGATTGTGAGGGTTTAGAGCTCAAGCCTAGTAACATTGTTGTCCGAGCCTTTGACGGTTCGAAAAGGATGGTACATGGGGAAGTTGACATTCCAATCAGGGTTGGTTCGCAGGTCTTTGATTCTACTTTCTATGTGATGGACATCCGACCATCCTATTCTTGTTTGTTGGGTCGTCCATGGATCCACAAGGCTGGAGTTGTGACTTCCACACTACATCAGAAGCTTAAGTACCCGGTCAGAGGGAAAATTGTGACAGTTCAGGGGGAGGAAGAATACATGGTCAGCCACCTCAACTCGTTCCGGTACATAGAAATGGATGGGGAATTCATTGAGACTCCATTCCAGCACTTTGAAGAAGTTCCTCAGACACTGGCATCAGCTGAGACTGTGATTGAAGACCCTCCTTTGAAGATGGCATCCTTAAAGGATGCCCGGGCTGTTATTGAGAAGGGTAAGTGCGCAAACTGGGGCCGACTTCCTGATTTCACTCCAAAGACTGACAAGTTTGGTTTGGGCTTCACTGCAGAAGCTCAGAGGGTTGTTCGTAAGGCAAGGATTGGAAAATCTCCTATGTTCATCACCAACCCGGGAGTAAATGCTATTGAAGAAGACGTGGAGGAATCTGAATTCGACAGCTGGATCTACCCAACAACCGACGATGGACCAAGCAACTGGACTGCCAAAGACTTCACACCTATTACCTTTGTCACTCAGTAATGAACTCTTTTGTTTTGAATTTGTAACAGACAATATTTTGAAACTTTTATGGCTCGGTGTCTTACCCGGGGCACCGTGGCTTCATTTGTGAGGGCTTTTGTGTGTCATTTTCATATATCATCAATAAAAACATTGGACGTTTATTGCATTTCAAAATCTTGCGCTCCTTTTCTTTCTTTATTATATATTGCAAAACAGCTTTATTTACACACACTCACTTATACAGGTTCCAATCCACTCTGGATCTCACTGGTAACGACTCTGCTACTGCCAGTTATGACTTCGAAAATCCGATCAACTTAGCCGAAGACGAAGGTGAAGATGATTGCGAAGTGCCTGGTGAACTTGTAAGATTGTTACTCCAGGAAAAGAGGGCCATTCAGCCACATGAAGAGCCAGTGGAAACGGTAAATCTGGGTACTAAGACAGACAGAAAGGAAGTCAAGATTGGTGCCAATCTAGAGCTCAGTGTGAAACAACGGTTGATTCAGATGCTGCATGACTATGTGGAAATCTTTGCCTGGTCTTACAAAGACATGCCTGGGTTGGATACCGACATTGTGGTTCATCACCTGCCTACCAAGGAAGATTGCCCTCCGGTAAAACAGAAGGTCCGTCGTATGCGTCCAGAAATGTCCGAGAAAATCAAAGCTGAGGTTATGAAACAATTTGATGTCGGGTTTCTAGCAGTGACTTCTTACCCTCAGTGGATTGCCAACGTGGTTCCAGTGCCGAAGAAGGATGGTAAGGTCCGAATGTGTGTTGATTACAGGGATTTGAACAGGGCCAGTCCTAAGGATGATTTCCCTCTGCCTCATATCGACGTCCTGGTTGACAACACTGCTCAACATAAAGTTTTCTCCTTCATGGACGGCTTCTCCGATTATAATCAGATCAAGATGGCTCCTGAAGACATGGAGAAGACCACTTTTGTTACTCAGTGGGGCACCTTTTGCTACAAGGTCATGCCTTTTGGGTTGAAAAATGCTGGGGGCAACCTACCAACGTGCCATGGTTGCTTTATTTCATGACATGATCCATCATGAGATAGAAGTATACGTTGACGATATGATTGCAAGGTCCCAAACTGAGGAGCAACACCTTGACCATCTACGAAAGCTATTTGACCGTCTGAAGTTGTACAAGCTGAGGTTGAACCCAAACAAGTGCACCTTTGGGGTGAGATCTGGAAAATTGCTAGGCTTCGTCGTAAGCGACAAAGGCATTCAAGTGGACCCTGCCAAAGTGAAAGCCATACAAGAGATGCCAACTCCCAAGACAGAGAAAGAAGTCAGAGGATTTCTAGGACGGTTGAACTACATTGCCCGATTCATCTTGCATCTAACTGCTACCTGTGAACCAATCTTCAAGTTGCTGAAGAAAGATCAGGTAGTATGTTGGAACGATGAATGTCAGGCCGCTTTCGAAAAGATCAAAGAGTATCTCCAAGAACCACCCATTCTTATGCCGCCGGTTGAAGGGAGACCTCTAATCTTATACTTGACAGTACTTGAAAACTCAATGGGGTGTGTGCTGGGGCAGCATGACGAGTTTGGCCGAAAAGAACACACCATTTATTACCTTAGCAAAAAACTTACCGACTATGAGACCCGGTACTCACTTCTCGAGAAGACTTGCTGCGCTTTGGTATGGGCTGCTCGTCGGCTGAGACAGTATATGTTGACTCACATAACTCTGTTGATTTCAAAAATGGATCCAATAAAGTACATATTCGAAAAGCCTGCCTTGTCTGGAAGAATAGCAAGATGGCAAATGATCTTGACAGAATACGACATCCAGTACACGACTCAGAAAGCAATCAAGGGAAGTTTATTGGCAGACCATTTGGTGCATCAGGCAATGGACGATTACCAGTCGATGAACTTTGAATTTCCAGACGAGGATATCATGGTAGTGACTGATTGTGAAGTACCTGGACTGGATGAAGGACCTGAGGAAGGATCCCGATGGTCTATGCACTTTGACGGAGCCTCGAACGCTTTGGGTAATGGTATCGGCGCTGTGATCATATCCCCTAAAGGCACTCATACTCCACTCACCGCCCGGCTATGTTTCAACTGCACCAACAACATGGCAGAGTATGAGGCATGTATCATGGGTCTTCAAGCTGCAATTGACTTAAGGATCAAGTTTCTGAGTGTCTTCGGAGATTCCTCTCTCGTGATCAATCAGATCAAAGGCGAGTGGGATGCAAAACACCCAAATCTTATTCCTTACAAGGAGTATGTATTGACATTGATTCCCCACTTCGAGGAGATAACTTTTGAACACTTCCCAAGAGAGGAGAATCAGTTAGCGGACGCGTTGGCTACAATGTCTTCTATGTTCAAAGTCAAATGGGACAACGAGGTGCCCCGGATCATTATCTGGAAATTGGACGAACCTGCACATTATTGTGACCTTGAGGCTGAAGAGGTAACATAAAAACCCTGGTATCATGAAGTGAAGAGATACCTTGAAGCTCAAGAATACCCCGAAGGCGCATCCGTTAATGACAAGAAGTTCCTGAGAAGGTTTGCGGCAAAGTTCTTCCTCAACAATGGCATTCTCTACAAGCGAAACCATGATTCAACCTTACTGCGTTGTGTGGATAAGACTGAAGCAGAAAGGATCATGGCAGAACTACATGAAGGTACCTTCGGAACACATTCCAGTGGACATACCATGGCAAAGAAAATCCTTCGGGCAGGATATTTCTGGTCCACAATGGAAGCCGATTGTTATCAGCATTCTCGAACTTGTCATAAATGCCATATCTATGCTGATAAGGTGCACATTCCTCCGGTTCCTCTGAACGTCTTGACAGCACCTTGGCCTTTTGTAATGTGGGGCATTGATATGATCGGCGAGATCAAACCTACGGCATCCAACGGGCATCGATTCATCTTGGTAGCGATTGATTACTTCACAAAATGGGTTGAAGCAGCTTCCTACGCTACCGTAACCAAGAATGTCGTGGCACGGTTCATTCGGCACAACCTGATCTGTCGATACGGTGTACCTGAGAGGATCATTACGGATAATGGTACCAATCTTAACAACAAGATGATCACTGAGCTCTGCGAGCAATTCAAGATACAACACCACAACTCTTCTCCATACCGGCCAAAGATGAATGGGGCTGTAGAAGCGGCGAATAAGAATATCAAGAAGATTGTGCAAAAGATGACAGTGACCTATAAAGATTGGCACGAAATGTTGCCGTTTGCTCTTCATGGGTACCGTACCTCAACACGGACGTCAACAGGGGAAACTCCCTTTTCCTTGGTCTATGGCATGGAGGCAGTCTTGCCTATTGAAGTCCAGATACCCTCTCTCCGGATAATGAAAGATGCAGATTTGAGCGAAGATGACTGGATCCAGACTCGGCTTGATCAATTAAACCTAATTGACGAAAAGAGACTCACTGCTATTTGTCATGGTCAGACGTACCAAAAATGGATGATCAGGGCATTTAACAAGAAGGTCAGACGACAAGAGTATCAAGTCGGAGACCTGGTAATCAAGCGCATCATTCTTCCTCAAAGTGATCCCAGGGGAAAATGGACCCCTACGTACGAAGGGCCATTTGTGGTTAAACATATCTTCTCAAGAGGAGCTATGATTCTAACCACCATGGATGGTGACGACCTTCCTCACCCCGCCAATGCAGACATAGTAAAAAGATACTACACATGAATTAAAGACCCGCTAGGTTGACACACCTAGGCAAAAATAAGGGCTTCCCGGCGAACCAAAAAGGTTCGGGCAAAAATAAGGGACGAAATGAAAAAATTTGTACACCCGGCAAGTCGAAAACCCGAAAGGGCGGCTTGGGCAAAAATGGGTATCCCGGTGGACTAAAAACCCGAAAGGGAGGTCCAGGAAAAAGTTAGGGATAAAGCGTAATACTATGTCTCATTGGATCACCCTGCATCCAGAATCCGGAATCAACTATCGGGCTCAGATGACTCCAATCAATCAGCTTCATTTTCAACTAAGCAGCAGAGTGATGAGACGCTTGAACACATAAAGACAATAGCAGAGTTGGAACCCAGTGGGATTATTTTTCACATAGCTGTTTTGTTTCCTTTTCACAAAATTGTATAAACTCTATTTTGCTCGACGGCGTTCTCTTACTAGGACGTTAGCCTCCTGTACATAAAGCACCTATTTACAGGCAAATTTCAAAATCAATACAAGTTCAATTTTTCAGACAAATTACCCATCGTTTTTCCTTTTTCTGTTTTGTTTTGTAAAGAACGTCCAATGTTCATTTTTGATATATGCGTTTGACATTAATTGCTAATCATGAATATTTGCATGCGAAACAAATGACTAATTACAGATGACATCAGAAACAGGGGCAATAAAGAATTGTCCAAGCAATCTAGTTGTTCTGTCCACTGAGGCACCAAGGTAAGTTCGGCTGAAGAGGGTAACCGAGTTACCTCAACTCCCCACAGAGTAAGACAAGATTCAGCATTACTCTCCCCAGGAAGAGCTGGTCTACCGTCAGCCCCGAAAAGGCACAATGTTCCCCTAGCAAGTCAGCAATACTCTCCCCAAGCAGAGTTAGTCTACTGTCAGCCTTAAGGAAGTTTGGTATCCCCAGAAGATCTCAACATTCCCCAGCAGAGTATAGACATTCCTCAGCAAGCATCCCCGGCAGTCCTAATATAAGATTGTTCCCCGGTGGAATACCAGACATATCAGTGGAATCCATATCCCCAGTAGATCCTGGAAGCTTATCCCCAGTAGGTTCTGGAAGCTTATCACCTGCAGAGTACATACGTCTCTCCCCGGCTTCATTCAAAGGTTATTTCCCCACCAGGGTATAAATGGGTTATCCTCAGCTAATAACCACAGAAAGATCATCCTCGGCGAAGTTCTTCCTATCCCCAGCGGAGTTCATCAAATCCCCAACATAACTTATCAGTGGAATCCCCAGCGGAGCTCTCATCAAAACCTCAGTGAAGTATCTCTTCCCACAGAGTAATTCCCCGCAGAGTAATCTCTCCAACAAGTTTATCCTCCGACGGAGTCATTTTCTCCTACCGGTTTATCCTTGCAACCATCATCCCCAGCGGAAGTGAAGAACTCTACTCTTTGACATCAGCCCAGGATTTGATTTCCCGGCCTTCTTCAAGGATTTATTTTCCTAGTCGAAAACACATTCATATACATTCATCACATTATCATGCACCATGACGCATGCATATACGCATCATATCACACAATCTCACTTATTTTTGAGAACATCATGACATCATGCATCTCATACATCATGACATTGCATACAACTAATGTCTTGCCTTTTCAGGAAAAAGGACAATCCAAAGATGATTACTATCAACTGTCACAATTCCATATTCGATTCCTGTATCTAGCCAGGGCATATCTGTGAGTGATTGATTGTAGATTCGATACCTGCATCCAGCCAGGGCATATCTGCATGAAGAGTTTCCAGATTCGATACCTGCATCCATCCAGGGCATATCTGTAGACGACAATTTCCAGATTCGATACCTGCATCCAGCCAGGGCATATCTGTAGACGACAATTTCCAGATTCGATACCTGCATCCAGCCAGGGCATATCTGTAGACGATAATTTCCAGATTCGATTCCTGTATCCAGCCAGGGCATATCTATGAATATTTGATTGTGGATTCGACACCTGTATCTAGCCAGGGCATATCTGCATGAATAGTTTAGACATTCGATACCTGTATCCAGCCAGGGCACGTCTGTAAGCAACCTTTTGAAGTTCCGGATTCGATTCCTATATCTAGCCAGGGCATATCTGTGAGCAATTAATTGTAGATTCGATACCCGTACCTAGCCAGGGCATATCTGCATGAAGAAATTGAAGATCAGCACCTGTAATAGGCCAGGAAACCATCTTCCTTTCTCAAAGTACGTAAGTTCTCGCTAAGGAATCTCATACGCGATCAACACTTCCAAATGGCATCTATAAGCCCATTCCCGACAAGGATCTGTCACGTCTCCAGATGGCATCTATAAGCCCGTCCTCCTACCAACCATCTCTCCAAATGGCATCTATAAGCCCATTCCCGACATCACATTGCTGATACTCCAGCATGCGAGTGCAAATTTCTGGGCACTCTAGTGTTCAATCATCTTCCACCTTCAGATCACGAAAGGCGCGCAAGCCAATCTAAATCCTCAGGTCTAAGAAGATTGAACAGGGGCAACTGTTGTACCCCAAAATTTTCCCTCCCATTTCATCAATATTTTCTCACCACAAGACCCTTGGAGTTCAAGATCAAGTTAGGGTTTACTCTGCTCAAGACTCCTCCTTGCACTGTTGACCCAAATTAGGGTTTGAGTTTGCACAAAGATGTTTTGACCTAAAATGACCAAGATGACTTTCATGCTTCATGTTGGACTCACAAGTTTATCCATACCAAGTTTCAAGCCTTGATTCCAATCTTTGCCCAGTCAATTGGACAGTTGACCTAGAAATCAGCTATATTGGGGAAAAATTCAAATGTGGTCAATTGACAGTCAAACCTCATGATTTTTGACCCACATCAACATTATGAACTCATATGGACCATTTGATCAAGTTTGGATCACAATTCCATAAGAAATTTGATCAGATCACCAAAAGGGCAAAATGGTCAATTTTAGGGTTTTTACTGCACAAAGGCAATTTTTGACTGTTTGACCTAGCCAATGGCAAACCAAGCTCACATATGGACTCAAGGACTCAATGTAATTGTCTTGACATGTTCAAAAAGTTCAAAAGATCCCAAATTCACAAGATTGACAGATGAATTTTCCAGTCAACTGATCTAAATTTGACTGTATACTGAAAAGTCAAACTTTGACTTTTTGGTCAAAATCAAGTGTCAAGATTCATTTTTCATCAAGACATGTCAAATTATGAAACTTGTTCATCAAGAAACCAAAAATTACAAATTAGGGTTTGAAATGAAGAAATTTCATAACTTAGAAATTTTCTAAGTTATGAAATTTCCTAATTTTTTCCTAACTTTGTCCCATTTTTTCATCAAGATACATTTGGATGCAAACAAAACTCAAAACATGAAAGTTGTATTCCATTGCAAAATCTACAACTTTGATTCACAAAGTTTCCTCAAAAGAAGCTTGTAACTCAAGTTATGATTTTTGGAACAAGGGTGCAAAACATTCTTAACTTAGAAAATTTTTGACCTATTTTAGGCAGGATTTTTGTCTAACTTCATGGCCACTTTTCACATTCTTCCACTTGGAATTTCAACTTGCATTACAAAGATGGATTGTAGTACACATTCCAAGTTTTCCAAATTGTCCAAGAACTTCTCAAACACCCTTGTGGTTAGGGAGAATCGAATTTGTCAATATGGGCAAAAGTCACTTTGTTCATGAGCCAATTTCATGTTCATACACTATGCATTTTCAAATTCAGCTTGCACAAGCTAGATTACAGGCCTCTAATCCTTCTTACACTCAATAATTAAATTCATATCCTTTGTGTTAGAGTGTTATTTTGTGCATTTGGACAATACACACAAAATCAAGCCATATTTGGAAAAAGCAAGTTTTCCATTTTGAAAAAGCATGGCTTTATGTCAAAACACAAATTAAAGAAGTACAATGCAGATCTTTGAGGCACAAGTTTATGAACTAATTCCACTGATCAAGAGTGATTGGTGCAGCATGCTTGAGGGGCCTGTATGGGCCTATAATCTAAGTTGACAACTCTTGCTTAGATAAGAAGAAACATTGCAAAAGATATCCAAGATTGAGCTCCTGTGAACACAAGCTTAAACAAACTTCTTGAACACTTTCCAAACATCAAACCAGACCTAAAGCATGACCAAACCACCTTTAATACCTTCTCATTCCCAGAAGCACCATCCTACTGCAAAAAACAGAGCCCCCTCTGCAACTTGACTTCTATAAACCTTTCCACTCGTGCACTTTGGCCAAAAAGAGTTCAAACCTGTTCCATATCACCCACTGAAGCTATCCCAAGCATTGAACACAAACTGTAACATCCCTAACATCATTTTCCATTTTCAGTTTTCAACTTTGCAGGTGAACTTCCATAGCTCGATTCAGCTAGTTTCAAAGCAAGCTAGAGGTTGGAGAATCATCCCTGAACTTCAAGCAAGCTGTACAAGTCCTCACATTGCATTGAAAGTGCCTCCATTGTTGTACATGATTCCAGTTGAACAGGTAAAACTTTGGACTTCTATCTCTCAATCTAGGAAGAGTTAGGCTTAGGTTTATGAATGAAACATGCTCTACTCATGGCCCTGAAGCTACCTATATCCTCACTTTTCATTTATATTGTGTGTGTTAAGAGAATTTGGAACCTGAACATTAGAAAAAACTTAGGTCAGAAATTGGGGATGAAGAAATTCTCCCTCGTTTCTTAGAGTTAAGTCAAGTTTTTTATATGTCTGGATTCGTCTCTTGATGCTCTACATTTTTGGTGTTATGAGTTTTGCTTGAAAGTCCAGGAATCAGAAGTTAGAAAGCGCGTGTTTTTGTTGTTCAAACAAGTCTGGAGGTTGAAGATGACTGGCTTGGGCTGGGCCTGAGTCAGTCCTACTTTTTGCACCCCTTTTTTCAATTTGCACTCCCTTGGCCCATTATGTGAGATATTTGTTATTTTTGATTTTTTCTTTTTAATTCTGATTTTATATTTTTATTCAAACATGAAAAAACACTAAAAATATTTTTCCCACATTTTTTACATTTTATTTGGTATTTATTTGTTTCATTTAGTTTCATATGTAAATAAATATATATATACTTTTATTTAAAATACTAAAAATAATACAAATACATTTTTATTTTCTGATTTTTATTTTATTTTATCTTTTGAAAACATTTTCTAAAAATATACCTTTTTTTGTAAATAATAAATATTTTTATTTTTTTGTACATATTTAATATATTTAGTAAATAATATAAATACTTATATATTTATTAGAATATTTAGGATAAAAATATAAAAATAATACATTTTTTTTATTTTATTAATATTTAACCTCAAAAAATACTTTTTTGCAATATACTTTTTTGCCAACTTGACTGCTGATAATGGGTTGGGCTTCTCTGACGTCGATCTGACTGCCAAAGGAAAGAACCATAACGACGCCCTGCATGTCTCCATTGAATGCAGGGGCACTACTCTTGCCCATGTGTTGGTAGACACCAGTTCTTCATTGAACGTATTACCCAAGAAGGCCCTAGACAGGTTGGATTGTGAGGGTTTAGAGCTCAAGCCTAGTAACATTGTTGTCCGAGCCTTTGACGGTTCGAAAAGGATGGTACATGGGGAAGTTGACATTCCAATCAGGGTTGGTTCGCAGGTCTTTGATTCTACTTTCTATGTGATGGACATCCGAACATCCTATTCTTGTTTGCTGGGTCGTCCATGGATCCACAAGGCTGGAGCTGTGACTTCCACACTACATCAGAAGCTTAAGTACCCGGTCAGAGGGAAAATTGTGACAGTTCAGAGGGAGGAAGAATACATGGTCAGCCACCTCAACTCGTTCCGGTATATAGAAATGGATGGGGAATTCATTGAGACTCCATTCCAGCACTTTGAAGAAGTTCCTCAGACACTGGCATCAGCTGAGACTGTGATTGAAGACCCTCCTTTGAAGATGGCATCCTTAAAGGATGCCCGGGCTGTTATTGAGAAGGGTAAGTGCGCAAACTGGGGCCGAATTCCTGATTTCACTCCAAAGACTGACAAGTTTGGTTTGGGCTTCACTGCAGAAGCTCAGAGGGCTATTCGTAAGGCAAGGATTGGAAAATCTCCTGTGTTCATCACTAACCCGTGAGTAAATGTTATTTAAGACGACGTGGAGGAATTTGAATTCGACAGCTGGATCTACCCAACAACCGACGATAGACCAAGCAACTAGACTGCCAAAGACTTCACACCTATTACCTTTGTCACTCAGTAATGAACTCTTTTGTTTTGAATTTGTAACAGACAATATTTTGAAACTTTTATGGCTCGGTGTCTTACCCGGGGCACCGTGGCTTCATTTGTGAGGGCTTTTGTGTGTCATTTTCATATATCATCAATAAAAACATTGGACGTTTGTTGCATTTCAAAATCTTGCGCTCCTTTTCTTTCTTTATTATATATTGCAAAACAGTTGTATTTACACACACTCACTTATACAGGTTCTAATCCACTCTGGATCTCACTGGTAACGACTCTGCTACTGCCAGTTATGACTTCGAAAATCCGATCAACTTAGCCGAAGACGAAGGTGAAGATGATTGCGAAGTGCCTGGTGAACTTGCAAGACTGTTACTCCAGGAAGAGAGGGCCATTTAGCCACATGAAGAGCCAGTGGAAACGGTAAATTTGGGTACTGAGACAGACAGAAAGGAAGTCAAGATTGGTGCCAATCTAGAGCTCAGTGTGAAACAACGGTTGATTCAGATGCTGCATGACTATGTGGAAATCTTTGACTGGTCTTACGAAGACATGCCTGGGTTGGATACCGACATTGTGGTTCATCACCTGCCTACCAAGGAAGATTGCCCTCCAGTAAAACAGAAGGTCCGCCGTATGCGTCCAGAAATGTCCGAGAAAATCAAAGCTGAGGTTATGAAACAATTTGATGCCGGGTTTCTAGCAGTGACTTCTTACCCTCAGTGGATTGCCAACGTGGTTCCAGTGCCGAAGAAGGATGGTAAGGTCCGAATGTGTGTTGATTACAGGGATTTGAACAGGGCCAGTCCTAAGGATGATTTCCCTCTGCCTCATATCGACGTCCTGGTTGACAACACTGCTCAACATAAAGTTTTCTCCTTCATGGACGGCTTCTCCGGTTATAATCAGATCAAGATGGCTCCTGAAGACAGGGAGAAGACCACTTTTGTTACTCAGTGGGGCACCTTTTCCTACAAGGTCATGCCTTTTGGGTTGAAAAATGTTGGGGCAACCTACCAACGTGCCATGGTTGCTTTATTTCAAGACATGATCCATCATGAGATAGAAGTATACGTCGACGATATGATTGCAAGGTCCCAAACTGAGGAGCAACACCTTGACCATCTACGAAAGTTGTTTGACCGTCTGAAGTTGTACAAGCTGAGGTTGAACCCAAACAAGTGCACCTTTGGGGTGAGATCTGGAAAATTGCTAGGCTTCGTCGTAAGCGACAAAGGCATTCAAGTGGACCCTGCCAAAGTGAAAGCCATACAAGAGATGCCAACTCCCAAGACAGAGAAAGAAGTCAGAGGATTTCTAGGATGGTTGAACTACATTGCCCGATTCATCTCGCATCTAACTGCTACCTGTGAACCAATCTTCAAGCTGCTGATGAAAGATCAGGTAGTACGTTGGAACGATGAATGTCAGGCCACTTTTGAAAAGATCAAAGAGTATCTCCAAGAACCACCCATTCTTATGCCTCCGGTTGAATGGAGACCTCTAATCTTATACTTGACAGTACTTGACAACTCAATGGGGTGTGTGCTGGGGCAGCATGACGAGTCTGGCCGAAAAGAACACGCCATTTATTACCTTAGCAAAAAGTTTACCGACTGTGAGACCCGGTACTCACTGCTCGAGAAGACTTGCTGCGCTTTGGTATGGGTTGCTCGCCGGCTGAGACAGTATATGTTGACTCACACTACTCTGTTGATTTCAAAAATGGATCCAATAAAGTACATATTCGAAAAGCCTGCCTTGTCTGGAAGAATAGCAAGATGGCAAATGATCTTGACAGAATACGACATCCAGTACACGACTCAGAAAGCAATCAAGGGAAGTGTATTGGTAGACCATTTGGCGCATCAGGCAATGGACGATTACCATTCGATGAACTTTGAATTTCCAGACGAGGATATCATGGTAGTGACTGATTGTAAAGTACCTGGACTGGATGAAGGACCTGAGGAAGGATCCCGATGGTCTATGCACTTTGACGGAGCCTCGAACGCTTTGGGTAATGGTATCGGCGCTGTGATCATATCCCCTAAAGGCACTCATACTCCACTCACCGCTCGGCTATGTTTCAATTGCACCAACAACATGGCAGAGTATGAGGCATGTATCATGGGTCTTCAAGATGCAATTGACTTAAGGATCAAGTTTCTGAGTGTCTTCGGAGATTCCGCTCCCGTGATCAATCAGATCAAAGGCGAGTGGGATACGAAACACCCAAATCTTATTCCTTACAAGGAGTAGGTATTGACATTGATTCCCCACTTCGAGGAGATAACTTTTGAACACTTCCCAAGAGAGGAGAATCAGTTAGCGGACGCGTTGGCTACAATGTCTTCTATGTTCAAAGTCAAATGGGACAACGAGGCGCCCCGGATCATTATCTGGAAATTGGACGAACCTGAACATTGCTGTGACCTTGAGGCTGAAGAGGTAACAGAAAAACCCTGGTATCATGAAGTGAAGAGATACCTTGAAGCTCAAGAATACCCTGAAGGCGCATCCGTTAATGACAAGAAGTTCCTGAGAAGGTTTACGGCAAATTTCTTCCTCAGTAATGGCATTCTTTACAAGCGAAACCATGATTCAACCTTACTGCGCTGTGTGGATAAGACTGAAGCAGAAAGGATCATGGCAGAACTACATGAAGGTACCTTCGGAACACATTCCAGTGGACATACCATGGCAAAGAAAATCCTTCGGGCAGGATATTTCTGGTCCACAATGGAAGCCGACTGTTATCAGCATTCTCGAACTTGTCATAAATGCCAGATCTATGCTGATAAGGTGCACATTCCTCCGGTTCCTCTGAACGTCTTGACAGCACCTTGGCCTTTTGCAATGTGGGGCATTGATATGATCGGCGAGATCAAACCTACAGCATCCAACGGGCATTGATTCATCTTGGTAGCGATTGATTACTTCACAAAATGGGTTAAAGCAGCTTCCTACGCTACCGTAACCAAGAATGTCGTGGCACGGTTCATTCGGCACAACCTGATCTGTCGATACGGTGTACCTGAGAGGATCATTACGGATAATGGTACCAATCTTAACAACAAGATGATCACTGAGCTCTGCGAGCAATTCAAGATACAGCACCACAACTCTTCTCCTTACCGGCCAAAGATGAACGGGGTTGTAAAAGCGGCGAATAAGAATATCAAGAAGATTGTGCAGAAGATGACAGTGACCTATAAAGATTGGCACGAAATGTTGCCGTTTGCTCTTCATGGGTACCGTACCTCAGCATAGACGTCAACAGGGGCAACTCCCTTTTCCTTGGTCTATGGCATGGAGGCAGTCTTGCCTATTGAAGTCCAGATACCCTCTCTCCGGATAATGAAAGATGCAGATTTGAGCGAAGATGACTGGATCCAGATTCGGCTTGATCAATTAAACCTAATTGACGAAAAGAGACTCACTGCTATTTGTCATGGTCAGACGTACCAAAAACGGATGATCAGGGCATTTTACAAGAAGGTCAGACGACAAGAGTATCAAGTCGGAGACCTGGTAATCAAGCGCATCATTCTTCCTCAAAGTGATCCCAGGGGCAAATGGACCCCTACGTACGAAGGGCCATTTGTGGTTAAACATATCTTCTCAGGAGGAGCTATGATTCTAACCACCATGGATGGTGACGACCTTCCTCACCCCGCCAATGCAGACATAGTAAAAAGATACTACGCATGAATTAAAGACCCGCTAGGTTGACACACCTAGGCAAAAATAAGGGCTTCCCGGCGAACCAAAAGGGTTCGGGCAAAAATAAGGGACGAAATGAAAAAATCTGTACACCCGGCAAGTCGAAAACCCGAAAGGGCGGCTTGGGCAAAAATGGGTATCCCGGTGGACTAAAAACCCGAAAGGGAGGTCCAGGCAAAAGTTAGGGATAAAGCGTAATACTATGTCTCATTGGATCACCCTGCATCCAGAATCCGGAATCAACTATCGGGCTCAGATGACTCCAATCAATCAGCTTCATCTTCAACTAAGCAGCAGAGTGATGAGACGCTTGAAGACATAAAGACGATAGCAGAGTTAGAACCCAGTGGGATTATTTTTCACATAGCTGTTTTGTTTCCTTTTCACAAAATTGTATAAACTCTATTTTGCTCGGCGGCGTTCTCTTACTAGGACGTTAGCCTCCTGTACATAAAGCGCCTATTTACAGGCAAATTTCAAAATCAATACAAGTTCAATTTTTCAGACAAATTACCCGTCGTTTTTCCTTTTTTTGTTTTGTTTTGTAAAGAACGTCCAATGTTCATTTTTGATATATGCGTTTGACATTAATTGCTAATCATGAATATTTGCATGCGAAACAAAGGACTAATTACAGATGACATCAGAAACAAGGGCAATAAAGAATTGTCCAAGCAATCTAGTTGTTCTATCCACCGAGGCACCAAGGTAAGTTCGACTGAAAAGGATAACCGAGTTACCTCAACTCCCCACAGAGTAAGACAAGATTCAGCATTACTCTCCCCAGGAAGAGTTGGTCTACCGTCAGCCCCGAAAAGGCACAGTGTTCCCCTAGCAAGTCAGCAATACTCTCCCCAAGCAGAGTTAGTCTACTGTCAGCCTTAAGGAAGTTGGGTATCCCCAGAAGATCTTAACATTCCCCAGCGGAGTATAGACATTCCTCAGCAAGCATCCCCGGCAGTCCTAATATAAGATTGTTCCCCGGTGGAATACCAGACATATCAATGGAATCCATATCCCCAGTAGATCCTGGAAGCTTATCCCCAGTAGGTTCTGGAAGCTTATCACCTGCAGAGTACATACGTCTCTCCCCGGCTTCATTCAAAGGTTATTTCCCCACCAGGGTATAACTGGGTTATCCTCAGCTAATAACCACGGAAAGATCGTCCTCGGCGAAGTTCTTCCTATCCCCAGCGGATTTCATCAAATCCCTAACATAACTTATCAGTGGAATCCCAAGCGGAGCTCTCATCAAAACCTCAGCGAAGTATCTCTTCCCACAGAGTAATTCCCCGCAGAGTAATCTCTCCAACAAGTTTATCCCCCGACGGAGTCATTTTCTCCTACCGGTTTATCCTTGCAACCATCATCCCCAGCGGAAGCGAAGAACTCTACTCTTCGACATCAACCCAAGATTTGATTTCCTGGCCTTCGTCAAGGATTTATTTTCCTAGTCGAAAACACATTCATATACATTCATCACATTATCATGCACCATGACGCATGCATATACGCATCATATCACACAATCTCACTTATTTTTGAGAACATCATGACATCATGCATCTCATACATCATGACATTGCATACAACTAATGTCTTGCCTTTTCAGGAAAAAGGACAATCCAAAGATGATTACTATCAACTGTCACAATTCCAAATTCGATTTATGTATCTAGCCAGGGCATATCTGTGAGTGATTGATTGTAGATTCGATACCTGCATCCAACCAGGGCATATCTGTATGAAGAGTTTCCAGACTCGATACCTGCATCCATCCAGGGCATATCTGTAGACGATAATTTCCAGATTCAATACCTGCATCCAGCCAGGGCATATCTGTAGACGATAATTTCCATATTCGATACCTGCATCCAGCCAGGGCATATCTGTAGACGACAATTTCCAGATTCGATTCCTGTATCCAGCCAGGGCATATCTGTGAGTATTTGATTGTGGATTCGACACCTGTATCTAGCCAGGGCATATCTGCATGAATAGTTTAGAGATTCGATACCTGTATCCATCCAGGGCACGTTTATAAGCAACCTTTTGAAGTTCCGGATTCGATTCCTGTATCTAGCCAGGGCATATCTGTGAGCAATTGATTGTAGATTCGATACCCGTACCTAGCCAGGGCATATCTGCATGAAGAAATTAAAGATCAACACCTGTAACAGGCCAGGAAACCATCTTCCTTTCTCAAAGTACGCAAGTTCTCGCTAAGGAATCTCCTACGCGATCAACACTTCCAAATGGCATCTATAAGCCCATTCCCGACAAGGATCTGTCACGTCTCCAGATGGCATCTATAAGCCCATCCTCCTACCAACCATCTCTCCAAATGGCATCTATAAGCCCATTCCCGACATCACATTGCTGATACTCCAGCATGCGAGTGCAAATTTCTGGGCACTCTAGTGTTCAATCATCTTCCAACTTCGGATCACGAAAGGCGCGCAAGCCAATCTACAACCTCAGGTCTAAGAAGATTGAACAGGGGAAACTGTTGTACCCCAAAATTTTCCCTCCCATTTCATCAATATTTTCTCACCACAAGACCCTTGGAGTTCAAGATCAAGTTAGGGTTTACTCTGCTCAAGACTCCTCCTTGCACTGTTGACCCAAATTAGGGTTTGAGTTTGCACAAAGATGTTTTGACCTAAAATTCCCAAGATGACTTTCATGATTCATGTTGGACTCACAAGTTTATCCATACCAAGTTTCAAGCCTTGATTCCAATCTTTGCGCAGTCAATTGGACAGTTGACCTAGAAATCAGTTGTATTGGGGAAAAAGTCAATTGTGGTCAATTGACAGTCAAACCTCATGCTTTTTGACCCACATCAACATTATGAACTCATATGGACCATTTGATCAAGTTTGGATCACAATTCTACAAGAAATTTGATCAGATCACCAAAAGGGCAAAATGGTCATTTTTAGGGTTTTGACTGCACAAAGGCAATTTTTGACTGTTTGACCTAGCCAATGGCAAACCAAGCTCACATATGGACTCAAGGACTCAATGGCATTGTCTTGACATGTTCAACAAGTTCAAAAGATCCCAAATGCACAGGATTGACAGATGAATTTTCCAGTCAACTGATCCAAATTTGACTGTATACTGAAAAGTCAAACTTTGACTTTTTGGTCAAAATCAAGTGTCAAGATTCATTTTTCATCAAGACATGTCAAATTATGAAACTTGTTCATCAAGAAACCAAAAATTACAAATTAGGGTTTGAAATGAAGAAATTTCATAACTTAGAAATTTTCTAAGTTATGAAATTTTCTAATTTTTTCCTAACTTTGTCCCATTTTTTCATCAAGATACATTTGGATTCAAACAAATCTCAAAAAATGAAAGTTGTAGTCCATTGCAAAATCTACAACTTTGATTCACAAAGTTTCCTCAAAAGAAGCTTGTAACTCAAGTTATGATTTTTGGAACAAGGGTGCAAAACATTCTTAACTTAGAAAATTTTTTACCTATTTTAGGCAGGATTTTTGTCTAACTTCATGGCCACTTTTCACATGCTTCCACTTGGAATTTCAACTTGCATTACAAAGATGGATTGTAGTACACATTCCAAGATTTCCAAATTGTCCAAGAACTTCTCAAACACCCTTGTGGTTAGGGAGAATCGAATTTGTCAATATGGGCAAAAGTCACTTTGTTCATGAGCCAATTTCATGTTCATACACTATGCATTTTCAAATTCAGCTTGCACAAGCTAGATTACAGGCCTCTAATCCTTCTTACACTCAATAATTAAATGCATATCCTTTGTGTTAGAGTGTTATTTTGTGCATTTGGACAATACACACAAAATCAAGCCATATTTGGAAAAAGCAAGTTTGCCATTTTGAAAAAGCATGGCTTTATGTCAAAACACAAATCAAAGAAGTACAATGCAGATCTTTGAGGCACAAGTTTATGAACTAATTCCACTGATCAAGAGTGATTGGTGCAGCATGCTTGAGGGGCCTGTATGGGCCTATAATCTAAGTTGACAACTCTTGCTTAGATAAGAAAAAACATTGCAAAAGATATCCAAGATTGAGCTCCTGTGAACACAAGCTTAAACAAACTTCTTGAACACTTTCCAAACATCAAACCAGACCTAAAGCATGACCAAACCACCTTCAATACCTTCTCATTCCCAGAAACACCATCCTACTGCAAAAAACAGATCCCCCTCTACAACTTGACTTCTATAAACCTTTCCACTCGTGCACTTTGGCCAAAAAGAGTTCAAACCTGTTCCATATCACCCACTGAAGCTATCCCAAGCATTGAACACAAACTGTAACATCCCTAACATCATTTTCCATTTTCAGTTTTCAACTTTGCAGGTGAACTTCCATAGCTCGATTCAGCTAGTTTCAAAGCAAGCTAGAGGTTGGAGAATCATCCCTGAACTTCAAGCAAGTTGTACAAGTCCTCACATTGCATTGAAAGTGCCTCCATTGTTGTACATGATTCCAGCTGAACAGGTAAAACTTTGGACTTCTATCTCTCAATCTAGGAAGAGTTAGGCTTAGGTTTATGAATGAAACATGCTCTACTCATGGCCCTGAAGCTACCTATATCCTCACTTTTAATTTATATTGTGTGTGTTAAGAGAATTTGGAACCTGAACATTAGAAAAAACTTAGGTCAGAAATTGGGGATGAAGAAATTCTCCCTCGTTTCTTAGAGTTAAGTCAAGTTTTTTATATGTCTGGATTCGTCTCTTGATGCTCTACATTTTTGGTGTTATGAGTTTTGCTTGAAAGTCCAGGAATCAGGAGTTAGGAAGAGATTCCTCCTTGGGTACCAATCAGAGGAACATTAGGGTATTCTCCGCAACGGTCAATAACAGCTACTTCATCCAAACCTCTGAGAGTCCAAATGATGTCACTATCAGTGAGAGACATTATCCTATGAGCCCAACCTCTTCCTTCTTTGTTCTTCAGCACGAACTTAGGGAGGTGCGAAATAAACCACCTTACTAACAAAGGAATACAACACCACAGAGTTCCTCGTCTTCGGGCAGTACGGGTATAAAGTTGTTGCAGGATATCACCCAAGAGAGTGGGCACAGGGTTCCGAGACATGAAGATCCTTATGGCAGTGACGTTAATGAAGTTATCAGGATTAGGAAACAAGATTAGACCATAGATTAAGAGAGCCAGAATGTCTTCATACGCCCTAAAGTCCAGGTCATTCCAGAAACTGTTAGCCTTACCAATCAGAAACTTGGCCAAGAAACCCTTAACTTTGCTTCTAGTCACCCAGTTGTCCATTACCTCCTTGTGGGTCAAGGGAAGAGCTGCAGCAATCTCCTCAAGCCTAAGAGTCTTTTCCCAACCAGTGTAGGGAGTCTGATCCAAGATAGGGATACCAAGCAAATCAGAGAACTCTTCCAGGGTAGGGACCAGCTGGAAGTCTTGAAAGGTGAAGCAGTGGTACAGAGGGTCATAAAACTGGGTCAGGACACTCATCAGTTGTTGGTCCCACTTTGCTGTGACTAAACTGAGAAGAGAACCATGCCTCTGGATGAAGGAAGTAGTATTTGGAATTCTGCTAACCAACTCTTCAAGTAACTTAGGTGGGTGAACAAAGTTGAACCGGATAGTGTTCCTTCGCATAGGCATCATGATGTCCTACAAAATAGAGCAAAGGTGAAACCCTCTTGTCTTTGAAATGGTCAGTCCTTATGCAGGATGCATACAATGTTTATGATGGCATGATGTTATGATAAAGCACACCACAAATATTCACAAAGGCAAACATGATAAGGCACACAAGTCACACAAGACAAGCCCTTAGAGTTTAGGCCAGCATGGGGTCTAGGTATTACCCTCTTTCAGTTTGTTGGTTAAGACCTGTCCTATCATAAGTAACCGGGTTCTAGAGGATCCCAATATCACTGACTACCCTCAATCGGTCATAACTCCAGCATCACAATCTTTTCTTGCGGCCAGAACCATCACGAGAGTTTAGCCTCAATGGGCGTAGCATACTGCTACTGTTCTATTGGCCAAGTTGGGTCATTTAAGGTTCTAAGGTCGGTTGGTGCTTAATGACTCCTCAGAAGACCCATATTCTCCTCGTTGCGACACAAGGGATATCGATAAAGACCAAGGTGCCACACCAACGTAGCCACTGCTTCACCCATGTCGGTCTACGCCGGACAGGTCCCTCACAGCTTATGCTACCTAACAGGGTATCCCCAGATCCGGGTTAGGATCTATGTAACTCCGATGCAGCCCACAATAATAAAGCAAACAAGCACAACAATTAAAAACACAAGTGATCTTAGTCCTAAGGTACACCTCACTTTATAAGAGTCCCCAGCAGAGTCGCCAGTTCTGTGATCGGTGGATCTGGAACTGACTGTTTAACGCTGGTTCGCGAAATGTCGCGGAAGCAAGAGTCGCCACCGTCTTTTATTTTCTCCAACATGGAAAGGACAAAAGCACAGCAAAATTCCTTATGAGATTGTCTCTCGGTTCGGGAGGTAGATTTATAGAAAGGGAAGGTGTTAGCACCCTTTCTATCCATGGTTATCCATGGGCTCTTAGATACTTGCTCATTGTGTTTTCAAAATGGTTTGCTTTTCAATTGTGAGTGGGTTTGAAAAAGTTTCGTTTAAAGATTTCTGAATAACTCTTGTATCAGTCCTCAAGAGTGTTTGAAAAATTGTTTTGAAAGCTTTTTGAAAAGTGTCCGTGTGAAAAGGGTTTTTGATTTGTTTTGAATTAGAGCAAGTATCTATGAGTCATCTACCTACCCTAAGGAATTAGGCTGTGTAAATGTCCTTAAGGTAGTGTCATCCCACCATTGAAAGGTAGGTAGCACCACCGTTGGAGGTGTTCGGATCGATTCGTTTGTAGGGACAGTGTGGTCACCAGAGCAACAGTAGAACACCTTAGAAGCAACCCTTATGCCATTGATCCTTTTTTAATTCGAGGCAACTTTTTCCGAGGCAACTTGTTTTGGGGCATATGGATCAACGGACATAAGGACTTACTAAGACGTCCTATACTCGACGACCACGTTTCGAGGGAAAGGCAACAGTGTGGCGTACCCTAAGAGTGGTGTGTGTGATCGGTGGATCTGGAACTGACTGTTTAACGCTGGTTCGCGAAATGTCGCGGAAGCAAAAGTCGCCACCGTCTTTTATTTTCTCCAAATGGAAAGGACAAAAGCACAGAAAAATTCCTTAAAGAGATTGCTCTCGGTTCGGGAGGTAGGTTATAGAAAGGGAAGGTGTTAGCACCCTTTCTATCCATGGTTATCCATGGGCTCTTAGATACTTGCTCATTTGTGTTTTCAAAAATGGTTTATTTGCTTTTCAACTGTGGGTTTTAAAAAGTTTCTTTGAAAATTCCAGTTCGACTCTCGTATCTGTCCTCAAGAGTGTTTGAAAAATTGCTTTCGAAAGCTTTTTGAAAAGGTGTCGGTGTGAAAAGTATTTTTGATTTGTTTTTTGAAATTAGAGCAAGTATCTAGAGTCGTCTACCTACCCTAAGGAATTCGTCTGTGTAAATGTCCTTTAAAGTAGTGCCATCCCACCATTGAGAGGTAGGTAGCACCACCATTGGAGGTGTTCGGGTCAATTCGAGGTTCGGGACATGGTGATCACCAGAGCAGTGGGAAGACACCTTAGAAGCTACCCTCATGCCAGGTTCCCGGATCATGAGGACTTACTAAGACATCCTCTACTCGACGATCACCTTTCGAGGCAAGGCAACAGTGAGGCGTACCCTAGGGGTGGTGTGTGATTTGTGTGTCATGTTCAGTTATTTTGTCTTGTCATGTCAAAGTGGTCTATGCGTTTATTTTTTATTTAAGGCCATTCATTCTTCATTGCATTGATTAACAGTTAAAAAATTTGCGAGAAACGTAAGGTTCTAAGCTATTACAAAGGGCGCGGGTCCACATCGCCAAAATTTCCAGAACCCGATTTGACAGAAAATATAAAGAATTTAAAATGCGAAAGATAAATATTACATGGCCTTGGGAGAGGTACATAAAACTTATACGAAAAGGAAATAAACACGCGAATTAAATGAGAATTAAAAACGAGGGCATTGGACCCTTTTTTGTAAAATTAAATTAAATGATTAAATTAATTAAAATTAAAAGAAAAGGAAATTGTTTTTTGGTATTTTTGTATTTTATGAGTTTTAATGAAAAAGATTAAATGAAATTAAAATTAAATCAACCCTAATTCTATAGCTTTTATTTATTAAGACAAAATATTAAAGTTAAACCTAAATTAACCTAATTAATTACATGGAATTTGGATTTATAAAAATAAATAATATTTTAATGATTAATTATTGTGAAAGAAAAGAAAAAAGGATAAAAAATTAATTACAAACCCTAATTCTACCAATTTTGGATTTTTATTAAAAAAGATATTTGCATTAAACCTAATTTAATAAGCTAAAATTAATTAATAACATTTATTTACAAAAATATATTAATTAAATAAAATACTTATTTTTTTTGTCTCTTCCTGATTTTTATTGTTTTTATATTTTTTATGGAAATAATTAAATTAAAAGAATTAATTAAAAAGCATAATAATTGAAAATAAAAAAAATGAAAAAAGATAAAGGATAGCAAACCTAAGGGGTTCTGCCCCTAATTTGGAGGTGTATTTGCATTGCTGGCCCAATTACTCTTTGGCCTCTTTGACTTTCCTGATCATATGCTTATGGTTGACCGAGTGTGCGTGATAGATCTCACATGGTGACCCTCAGATTGTGACTACTGGGCGCGTGGCAATACCAAGGCATTGAGTGTTGGGTGTTCCTTCATAACGAATCTGCAGAGAATCATTAATAGGAAAATAATATTGAAGGGGTGGGGAACCTGGGGCTCGAACCCAGGTCCCTGGGGTTACCAGCGCTTATGCCTGCCAGTGGAGCTATTCACGTTTTCTGTACATTAAATAACAAACAAAATTTATAAAATAAAACAACGCGTTAGTGGAGAATTAGCGCGAAATTTTGAACGGGCCAACCAACGCTTGCCACTTCATCATCTTCCCCATGGCTTTGTTTTTTTCCTGAAATAAAAAAAAGAATGGCAACGGTTTTGGAACTGTCCCCTTAGACCCCCTATCCCGAAATAGCGATTAGCTCAGGGAGGTTCATAAATTGAGCGCGAGGGTGGTTTCCAAATCGTCCCAGCACGCTGAATCCAGTTATGGCACTGTGAGGTTCTAATTTTACAGCGTTTAGAAACGCCTAAATTGAAGCTTACAAAACCCTAGAATATAACAATGGCAGATTTGCATATAGTGCCCAAAACTTCAATCAAACCATACAATTAGTTTTAGAATTGAATAATGAATAGAAATCAAATGTCAAAAATCGTTGAAAACGTATGATTCATGATATAGGAATGCAAGAAATTCTCTGTACAGGGTGCGTTCGTTTTACCAATTCTTGATGTTAGGATGAACGATTTTGATCTGTATATGTTCCTTGAAGCCTCAGGAACACAATGGAGTCAGTGTTGTGGCTTGAAACGACCTAGAATTTGGTTTTCAGATTTTTATTTTCAAGCAAAAAATTCAAGTTTTGTTTCTTGTCTATGGCGCAGCTTTTTGGTTTTTGCATTAGGGTTGCACTTGGTACTTATGTGTGAAGGTTCTAGGGTTGAGAAACTGATCACAAATCCATGAATTGATGAAAAATATATTTGATTTTCAAGGCAAAATATTTTCTAATCTTTTCATGCAAACTTAGTCCAAATCATGTTCAATTATCTTCAATTCTTTCCTAATCTGATTTGCACAAAATCTTGGAGATATTATATGCACAAAAAGATTGAAAAACCTAGGTTTAGTATTTTTTATATATTTTATTTAATTTAAATGAATTATTAATAATAAAAATCCAAATAAATAAATAAAAAATGAAGAAAAACTTCCCTTTGGGCCAAATGGTCGTGCACATGCCTTGGATAATGAATTGTGGAAGAAAAAGAGGCCCATTAGCAATTTTAGGTCATTTGAATCAATGTTGACTTTTCAAAATATCCAAACATTTCCCAACTTCCACAATGCATAACTTGCTCAATTTTTAAGCTTTGATCATGTTCTTGGACATTTTGGAAAGGTCTTTGAGTCCGCTAACCAATGTCTTTGGTCCCATGTCATTTTGATTTACCAATCTCAAGTTATGGCCTTTGACTTAAAGTCCCTTTTGTTGACTTTTGAAAATGACCTATAATGTTGAAATTGATAACTTTTTGTGAGAGCATTTCTTGGACTTGAAGTATGAAGATGAGTTGTAGGAAATGTCTTTCTCTTCAAAATGAGCTTTGGATGGAATTTTTCTGATAATCCATGTGAAAGTTATGCCCTGGTCAATTTACAGTTGACTTTTTCAACTGTCCAAATAAGGAAAACTTTTGCATATTGATGATTTTTGAGCCTAGCTTTGAGAATCATGATCAAGCATTGATCAAATGATGTTTGTGGCTTCAAAATGAGATGTTGACCAAAAATTTGAACTTTTGACTGTCAAATGACCATTTTGCCCCTACAGTTGACTGTAGTGCAATTAGGGTTTTTGACTGTGCAATTTTGTGCTGAAAGTCTTGAAACTTGATATGAGGATGCTTGACCATATTTATAGGCATGTGGGACTTGATTGGCCCCTTGGAAACTTCATTTTCTTGATCAGAACCAAAACCCTAATTTTGACTGTTTAGGAGGCCCTTGAACTGTGCAACCCTTGGGGAGATTTTGAAGCTTGCTCTGGCAATTTCTTGAAGAATATGGGAGGGCAAATTTTGGGGTACAACAGTTGCCCCTGTTCAATCTTCTTAGACCTGAGGATGCAGATTGGCTGACGTGCCTTTCGTAATCCGAAGGTGGAAGATGATTGAACACTAGAGTGCCCAGAAATTTGCGCTCACATAGTAGCAGTGTGATGGTGGAATGGGCTTATAGATGCCATTTAGAGATTGATGGATAGGATGATGGGCTTATAGATGCCATGCTAAGAGATGATGGAAGGTGGATGGGCTTATAGATGCCATCTGGGTGTTGATCGCGTAGGAGATTCCTTAGCGAGAACTTGCGTACCTGCAAAAGAAAAAACGATTACTTGACCTATTACAGGAGCTGGTCTTCATATGCTTTGTATAGATGTGTCCTGACTGGTTACAGGAGCTAAATCTGGAGCTTCAAATGGTGATGAATGAACCAGGGATGGTTACTACCTCAACCGGAACGGTGAGAGACCCTTGGATAACTTCAGCTTCAACAGCAATCGTTGAGCGAATCTTGGGATTACCACCTCCGCAGGATCGGGGAGAGAACCATAGGCGACTACAACCTCAACAGCAAACATTGAGAGAATCTTGGTGGGAATTATCATCTCCGCAGTATCGGGGAAAGAACCATAGGCGATTATAACCTCAATAGCAATTATTGAGAAAACCTTGGATGGAATTATCATCTCCGCAGTATCGGGGAGAGAACCATAGGCGATTACAACCTCAATAGCAATTATTGAGAAAACCTTGGATGGAATTATCATCTCCGCAGTATCGGGGAGAGAACCATAGGCGATTACAACCTCAATAGCAATTATTGGGAAAACCTTGGGTGGAATTATCATCTCCGCAGTATCGGGGAGAGAACCATAGGCGATTACAACCTCAATAGCAATTATTAGGAAAACCTTGGGTGGAATTATCATCTCTGCAGTATCGGGGAGAGAACCATAGGCGATTACAACCTCAATAGCAATCATTGAGAAAACCTTGGATGGAATTATCATCTCCGCAGTATCGGGGAGAGAACCATATGCGATTACAACCTCAATAGCAATTATTGGGAAAACCTTGGATGGAATTATCATCTCCGCAGTATCGGGGAGAGAACCATATGCGATTACAACCTCAATAGCAATTATTGGGAAAACCTTGGATGGAATTATCATCTCCGCAGTATCGGGGAGAGAACCATAGGCGATTACAACCTCAATAGCAATCATTTGGAAAACCTTGGGTGGAATTATCATCTCCGCAGTATCGGGGAGAGAACCATAGGCGATTACAACCTCAATAGCAATTATTGGGAAAACCTTGGGTGGAATTATCATCTCCGCAGTATCGGGGAGAGAACCATAGGCGATTACAACCTCAATAGCAATTATTGGGAAAACCTTGGGTGGAATTATCATCTCCGCAGTATCGGGGAGAGAACCATAGGCGATTACAACCTCAATAGCAATTATTGGGAAAACCTTGGATGGAATTATCATCTCCGCAGTATCGGGGAGAGAACCATAGGCGATTACAACCTCAATAGAAATTATTGGGAAAACCTTGGATGGAATTATCATCTCTGCAGTATCGGGGAGAGAACCATAGGCGATTACAATCTCAATAGCAATCATTGAGAAAACCTTGGATGGAATTATCATCTCCGCAGGATCGGGGAGAGAACCATAGGCAATTACAATCTCAATAGCAATCATTGAGAAAACCTTGGTGGGAATTATCATCTCCGCAGTATCGGGGAGAGAACCATAGGCGATTACAACCTCAATAGCAATTATTGGGAAAACCTTGGGTGGAATTATCATCTCCGCAGTATCGGGGAGAGAACCATAGGCGATTACAATCTCAATAGCAATTATTGGGAAAACCTTGGGTGGAATTATCATCTCCGCAGTATCGGGGAGAGAACCATAGGCGATTACAACCTCAATAGCAATTATTGGGAAAACCTTGGGTGGAATTATCATCTCCGCAGTATCGGGGAGAGAACCATAGGCAATTACAATCTCAATAGCAGTCATTGAGAAAACCTTGGGTGGAATTATCATCTCCGCAGTATCGGGGAGAGAACCATAGGCGATTACAATCTCAATAGCAATCATTGAGACAACCTTTGATAACTTCTACTGAGTCTTTTATCAGGAAAATCTGTTTGGGGTCGATTTAGCTGGACTAGAGAAGGCCTTGGACTGGATAAGAAACAGAGAATCTTAGGGTCGATTAACTGAACCGGTCTAGGTCTTGAATGTCTTCAACTGGATAAGAAACAGGGAGATCTTTGGAGTCGATCTGACCGAACCAGAGAAGGCCTTTGACTGGATAAGAAACAGAGAATCTTAGGGTCGATTAACTGAACCGGTCTAGGTCTTGAATGTCTTCAACTGGATAAGAAACAGGGAGATCTTTGGAGTCGATCTGACCGAACCAGAGAAGGCCTTTGACTGGATAAGAAATCTTTAGAGTCGATTTAACTGAACCAGTCTAGGTCTTGGAATATAGCTGAGAGCTTAACTGGATCTTTCCTGAAAGGTAAAGGTCAGTCATATGCAATGCATGATATGGATCAAGCAATGATGTTCTCAACATAAATGAGATTTGTGAGATATGATGCGTCTATGCATGCTATAATGATGTATGGAAGTGCGATGTTTAGGAATGTATTTTGCGTCTAGGAAAGTAAATCCTTGACGGGTGCCGGGAGGTCACTCCTGGGCTGATGTTGGAGAATAGATTTTGCTTCCGCTGGGGATGATAATTGCAAGAATACCGGTAGGAGAAGATGACTCCGTTGGGGAATAAACTTGGCGAATGGAATAACTCTCCGGGGAGGAAAGTACTCTAACGATCTTGCTGGGAAGCAATACTCTGTGGGAAGAGAGATACTTTGCTGTGCGTTGATAATAACTTGCTGGGAGTACCCTTGTTGTATTGGAAGTGTTACTAGACTTCGCTGGGGATAAGAAGACTTTGTCGACGACGATCTTTCCATGGCTTTTGGCTGAGGATAACCCAGTTATATCCTGGTAAGGAAATAACTCTTTGAATAAAGTCGGGAGACGCGTTCGGGCTCTGCGAGAATAAGCTTCCAGAATCTACTGGGGATAAGCTTACTACTTGGGGAGATGGATTCCAACTTTCCTGGGGAAACTGGATTGGACTCTCTTGGGGAAGTTTGAACTGCATCGGGGAAGTGACTCCTTTGAATATTTGATATACCGCCGGGGAACAATCTTTAGATCTAGACTGTCGGGGATGCTTGTTAAGAGTGCATATATACTGCTGGGGAATATTGAGATCTGCTAGAGGATACTCAACTTCCTTAAGGTTGATAATATAGCTTGGCTTGAGGAGAGTATACTGCTTGCTGGATCACTCTCTGGGGAATTAAGACATCTGGTTGTATTCTTCAGCCGAACCTATCTTAGTACCTTGGTGGACAGAGCCATTAGATCGTTTGGACAACTCATCATTGCCCCTGTTTCTGAGGTGGGAGAGGAAGACCTGTGAGGTGCTGATAGCTTGTTGATGGACAGACCTTCTTCTGGTAGGCAAGTGACAGGATGACGGGACATAGTAGTACGCTTTGATCCCTAACTTTTGCCTGGACCGCCCTTTCGGGTTTTCAGTCCACCGGGATACCCATTTTTGCCCAAGCCGCCTTTTCAGGTTTTCGGCTTGCCGGGTGTACAGATTTTTTCATTTTCATCCCTTATTTTTGCCCGAACCCTTTTGGTTCGCCGGGAGGCCCTTATTTTTGCCTAGGCGTGTCAACCTAGCGGGTCTTTGATTTTGCGTAGTATTTTTCGACTATGTCCACGCTCTCAGAATGTAGGGAGTTGCCCCTGTTATAAGCGCTTTGTCATGCCACCAGAAGGTGTTTGATCAGGCAAAATTTGTTGTTGGAATGCCCCAAGTGACTCAGGCGGAGATTTGCCCCAGGTTATTTGGCCTTTGAGAGATTCTCCGAATCTTGATTGGATTGCCCCAGATGATGGACCATGCTCATGCCATGCCCCTTGATTGGAAGTGCTTTTGTTCACTAGGTATTCATCGTGCGAATTTCCCTGCTGTTCAAACAAAAAGTCATATGCAAACAAAGTTATGTTAAAAATGCAAAGCTTATGTCTGTCTTGAAGATTTTGAAAATGCATTCTTTTCATAAAACAAGTGATTGTTTGTAAAACGTGATGTCAACTTCGTATTTACCGTAGGCCTTAAGGAGTCAGGATACCTTTCGTAACAGTATGCTTTCGAACTAACCCACGCTTCAGCTAGGACTTTTAAGGGATATAACGTGGCATGGTTCACGGTTTAAGAAACAAAGGATAAAGGCTCAAATTATTTGTACCCACCCGCTCTTCGTGATGTTCTCCAAACCTAGACTCAGTTGATCATACGTTAGACTTTGATTGAATCTCCGTCTTGATTTCCCGGTGATGATTCGGATGTTGATGATTTATTCTGAATAGGCAGTCATTCCTTTTTGTTGAGGGTTTGTAGAACCTCTTTTTTCCTTGATTTTATTATCCCTATTTTTTTTGCCTGAACTGTTCTTTTGTGATTACAGTCAGTGGGATGCCCCAGTTTTGTAAGTCTCCTTCATAGGTTTTAACTTATTGGGTTTTAGTTTTTTTTTTGGTAATGACTGCCTATCTTTATGTTTATTCGGAACCATCACTGTCTTTCTTTGCTTTGTAAGGACCTCTTTGGTGCCATTCGTTATGCACTTGGATCAACTGAGAGACTACCCTGCCCCAGGTTATGATTAAGGGTTTTAAATTTCGAAAAGAAAAACTCCTACTTCTTTGGCTCAGAGGGGTTGACGAGGGATTATCATCCTTATAACTCCAGTGTTTAGGGATTGAAACAATGCATGTACCTCATCAGCGGGGTCTGTTCAAAAGCATACTGTAAAGATCGTGGTATCGTTTTCGTCATCCTCCCTCAAGAGGCTTAGAATTATTAATTGAGAATTGACATCAGAAAAAATATGAAAATAATTTGCATTTAGTGAATACGAATATATTGCTTCAAAACAGACATATGCAATGCATTAATGGCATAACAACGTTTGATATGAATGGAGTGTTTGAACAATCAAAAGAAAATTACAACTTGAAAGATTCTAATGAACAGAAGTCTTTTCATCTCAGGGCTTGTCACTTCAAATGATGAGCCTTGGAGGGATGGTAGAAAAATTCAGCCTGATCGTCTTGTGTGAACTCCAGTGCTCCTTCATCAATCAGGTCCTGGATCTTGTTCTTCAGAGCCCAACACTCATTTGTGTCACGTCCTGGACAAGCAGAGTGGTAGGCACACCTTTTATTGGGATCATAAGCAGGATGTGCTGTGTTGGGGTTCTGGGGATGAGCCCTTAATGTGATCAGGTTCAATCTCAACAGGCGTTGTAAAGCTTGAAACAGCGACATATTGAGCGGGGTGAATTGCCTCCTGGACTTGTCTGGCTGAAGCCGGTGAAGTTGATGCTGAGTTTGTGACCCTGGAGCCAATTGAGGAACTCTCCCCTTACCTTCTTGTCTCAAAGGTGGTTGAACGATGACTGGCTCTTTACCCTTAGACATTTGCCCCAGTTGGTTATTCTGAAGCAGTTGGTTGACGAGAACCCCGAGCTCATTTTGTCTTTGAGCTAAGTCTTGGATGATAGTCACCTGCCCCAGCATCTGGCCCTTCAATGCATCCACCTCAGCTTGTAGGTGTTTCAGCCTTTCATCCTCAGCACGGTTCTTGACAAAGGTCCCCATGAGAAGTGTCCTTAGCTCCTCTTGCCCCTTGGATAGATTCAGGAGGATTTCCCCGAACCGAGTCTCTTGAGCGAGAAGGTCCTGGTTATCTTGTTGTGAAGCCATTGCTGAAATAAACAGCGAGAAAGGTAAGCGACCTGCAACAAGGATACCTGTTATGCAATGATGAGTATGACATGCATGTAATGTTTTCAAGGACCTCGCGGGGTAAACAAGAAAATTTGTTAGCGTTTGGATCCGGTAGTTTGATTGAAAGAACTTCATATTTGTTGAGAGTCTTTCTTCCAAGGGTCAAAGGCTCACCATATCAAGTGGGTTATAGCCCCTGACTTTAGTCATCATGTCTGGTTTTGATTTCCAAACAACCTTGGTTAGGGGAACCTTCTTCAAGAGTCAGAGCTCACCATATCAAGTGGGTCATAGCCCCTGACAACTTTGTCTAGAGGAAAATAAATCCTCTTTGCCCCTTGCTGGGGTAGTTGATTCACCATGACCTGCATCACAAACCCCTTGAGATCCTTGAAATGGATTAGGATGTATGCAATGGTATGATGTCATGGTATGCATGGGGTAATGTGAGTAACCCTGTTATGAGTCCCAATTAAGGACTGCAAACAAAACCTGCAAGAAACTTAGTACACCCTGTTATGAGTCCCAATTAAGGACTATGAACAAAACCTGCGGGGAACTCAGTACACTCTGTTATGAGTCCCAATTAAGGACTATACACAAAACCTGCAAGAAACTTAGTAAACCCTGTTGTGAGTCCCAATTAAGGACTATAAACAAAACCTGCAAGAAACTCAAGTGTCAGATAACAAGCATGCAAGTAGTCAAGTACGAAGGCACACAAGTCACACAAGAGAAACCCTTAGAGTTCAGGCCAGCATGGGGTCGGGGTATTACCCTCTTGAAGTTGGTGGGCTCAACCTGTCCTATTAGAAGTAACCGGGTTCTAAGGGTCCCAATATCACGGGATTGCTTTCATTGTTCATCGTTTCGATTTAGCCACTAAACTGGCGACCGAAATATTCCAGGAAAGCAACCCTCAATTGAGTGTAGTATCGAGTATCAACCAACCTCGGACTGCACCAAAGTCAGTTATCTCACTACCCTAAAGAGGCCAAGATAGTTCAATTAAGGTTCCTAAGGTCTGTTGATGCTTCACGACACCACGCGGAGGCCCCGTACTCTCCTTGACTGAACTCAAGGGTTACCGGTACACACTAAAGTGCCACATCAACGTAGCAGACTGTTTCAACCATGTCGATATACCCCGCACAGTTCCCTCACAGCCTTGTTGCTACTTTCTAAGAAGGTATCCCCAGATCCGGGTTAGGATCTATAGAACTCCCAAGACAGTCCCACAATTTAAAGCAAGCAAAGCAATACAATTGAAAACACAGTTATGAACTACCCTAAGGTACACCTCACTTTAAGTTTGGTCCCCAGCAGAGTCGCCAGTTCTGTGATCGGTGGATCTAGAACTGACTGTTTAACGCTGGTTCGCGAAATTTCGCGGAAGCAAGAGTCGCCACCGTCTTTTATTTTCTCCAAATGGAAAGGACAAAAGCACAGAAAAATTCCTTAAAGAGATTGCTCTCGGTTCGGGAGGTAGGTTATAGAAAGGGAAGGTGTTAGCACCCTTTCTATCCATGGTTATCCATGGGCTCTTAGATACTTGCTCATTTGTGTTTTCAAAAATGGTTTATTTGCTTTTCAACTGTGGGTTTTAAAAAGTTTCTTTGAAAATTCCAGTTCGACTCTCGTATCTGTCCTCAAGAGTGTTTGAAAAATTGCTTTCGAAAGCTTTTTGAAAAGGTGTCGGTGTGAAAAGTATTTTTGATTTGTTTTTTGAAATTAGAGCAAGTATCTAGAGTCGTCTACCTACCCTAAGGAATTGGTCTGTGTAAATGTCCTTTAAAGTAGTGCCATCCCACCATTGAGAGGTAGGTAGCACCACCATTGGAGGTGTTCGGGTCAATTCGAGGTTCGGGACATGGTGATCACCAGAGCAATGGGAAGACACCTTAGAAGCTACCCTCATGCCAGGTTCCCGGATCATGAGGACTTACTAAGACATCCTCTACTCGACGATCACCTTTCGAGGCAAGGCAACAGTGAGGCGTACCCTAGGGGTGGTGTGTGATTTGTGTGTCATGTTCAGTTATTTTGTCTTGTCATGTC
The DNA here is from genome assembly GCA_948472305.1 of Vicia faba. Classification (NCBI taxonomy): domain Eukaryota; kingdom Viridiplantae; phylum Streptophyta; class Magnoliopsida; order Fabales; family Fabaceae; genus Vicia; species Vicia faba. The sequence goes on from OX451738.1 coordinate 1,110,778,668, forward strand.
AAAGTGGTCTATGCGTTTGTTTTTTATTTAAGGCCATTCATTCTTGCATGCATTGATTAACAGTTAAAAAATTTGCGAGAAACGTAAGGTTCTAAGCTATTACAAAGGGCGCGGGTCCACATCGCTAAAATTTCCAGAACCCGATTTGACAGAAAATATAAAGAATTAAAAATGCGAAAGATAAATATTACATGGCCTTGGGAGAGGTACATAAAACTTATACGAAAAGGAAATAAACACGCGAATTAAATGAGAATTAAAAACGAGGGCATTGGACCCTTTTTTGTAAAATTAAATTAAATGATTAAATTAATTAAAATTAAAAGAAAAGGAATTTTTTTTTGGTATTTTTGTATTTTATGAGTTTTAATGAAAAAGATTAAATGAAATTAAAATTAAATCAATCCTAATTCTATAGCTTTTATTTATTAAGACAAAATATTAAAGTTAAACCTAAATTAACCTAATTAATTACATGGAATTTGGATTTATAAAAATAAATAATATTTTAATGATTAATTATTTTGAAAGAAAAGAAAAAAGGATAAAAAATTAATTACAAACCCTAATTCTACCAATTTTGGATTTTTATTAAAAAAGATATTTGCATTAAACCTAATTTAATAAGCTAAAATTAATTAATAACATTTATTTACAAAAATATATTAATTAAATAAAATACTTATTTTTTTTGTCTCTTCCTGATTTTTATTGTTTTTATATTTTTTATGGAAATAATTAAATTAAAAGAATTAATTAAAAAGCATAATAATTGAAAATAAAAAAAATGAAAAAAGATAAAGGATAGCAAACCTAAGGGGTTCTGCCCCTAATTTGGAGGTGTATTTGCATTGATGGCCCAATTACTCTTTGGCCTCTTTGACTTTCCTGATCATATGCTTATGGTTGACCGAGTGTGCGTGATAGATCTCACATGGTGACCCTCAGATTGTGACTACTGGGCGCGTGGCAATACCAAGGCATTGAGTGTTGGGTGTTCCTTCATAACGAATCTGCATAGAATCATTAATAGGAAAATAATATTGAAGGGGTGGGGAACCTGGGGCTCGAACCCAGGTCCCTGGGGTTACCAGCGCTTATGCCTGCCAGTGGAGCTATTCACGTTTTCTGTACATTAAATAACAAACAAAATTTATAAAATAAAACAACGCGTTAGTGGAGAATTAGCGCGAAATTTTGAACGGGCCAACCAACGCTTGCCACTTCATCGTCTTCCCCATGGCTTTGTTTTTTTCCTGAAATAAAAAAAAAAGAATGGCAACGGTTTTGGAACTGTCCCCTTAGACCCCCTATCCCGAAATAGCGATTAGCTCAGGGAGGTTCATAAATTGAGCGCGAGGGTGGTTTCCAAATCGTCCCAGCATGCTGAATCCAGTTATGGCACTGTGAGGTTCTAATTTTACAGCGTTTAGAAACGCCTAAATTGAAGCTTACAAAACCCTAGAATATAACAATGGCAGATTTGCATATAGTGCCCAAAACTTCAATCAAACCATACAGTTAGTTTTAGAATTGAATAATGAATAGAAATCAAATGTCAAAAATCGTTGAAAACGTATGATTCATGATATAGGAATGCAAGAAATTCTATGTACAGGGTGCATTCGTTTTACCAATTCTTGATGTTAGGATGAACGATTTTGATCTGTATATGTTCCTTGAAGCCTCGGGAACACAATGGAGTCAGTGTTGTGGCTTGAAACGACCTAGAATTTGGTTTTCAGATTTTTGTTTTCAAGCAAAAAATTCAAGTTTTGTTTCTTGTCTATGGCGCAGCTTTTTGGTTTTTGCATTAGGGTTGCACTTGGTACTTATGTGTGAAGGTTCTAGGGTTGAGAAACTGATCACAAATCCATGAATTGATGAAAAATATATTTGATTTTCAAGGCAAAATATTTTCTAATCTTTTCATGCAAACTTAGTCCAAATCATGTTCAATTATCTTCAATTCTTTCCTAATCTGATTTGCACAAAATCTTGGAGATATTATATGCACAAAAAGATTGAAAAACCTAGGTTTAGTATTTTTTATATATTTTATTTAATTTAAATGAATTATTAATAATAAAAATCCAAATAAATAAATAAAAAATGAAGAAAAACTTCCCTTTGGGCCAAATGGTCGTGCACATGCCTTGGATAATGAATTGTGGAAGAAAAAGAGGCCCATTAGCAATTTTAGGTCATTTGAATCAATGTTGACTTTTCAAAATATCCAAACATTTCCCAACTTCCACAATGCATAACTTGCTCAATTTTTAAGCTTTGATCATGTTCTTGGACATTTTGGAAAGGTCTTTGAGTCCGCTAACCAATGTCTTTGGTCCCATGTCATTTTGATTTACCAATCTCAAGTTATGGCCTTTGACTTAAAGTCCCTTTTGTTGACTTTTGAAAATGACCTATAATGTTGAAATTGATAACTTTTTGTGAGAGCATTTCTTGGACTTGAAGTATGAAGATGAGTTGTAGGAAATGTCTTTCTCTTCAAAATGAGCTTTGGATGGAATTTTTCTGATAATCCATGTGAAAGTTATGCCCTGGTCAATTTACAGTTGACTTTTTCAACTGTCCAAATAAGGAAAACTTTTGCATATTGATGATTTTTGAGCCTAGCTTTGAGAATCATGATCAAGCATTGATCAAATGATGTTTGTGGCTTCAAAATGAGATGTTGACCAAAAATTTGAACTTTTGACTGTCAAATGACCATTTTGCCCCTACAGTTGACTGTAGTGCAATTAGGGTTTTTGACTGTGCAATTTTGTGCTGAAAGTCTTGAAACTTGATATGAGGATGCTTGACCTTATTTATAGGCATGTGGGACTTGATTGGCCCCTTGGAAACTTCATTTTCTTGATCAGAACCAAAACCCTAATTTTGACTGTTTAGGAGGCCCTTGAACTGTGCAACCCTTGGGGAGATTTTGAAGCTTGCTCTGGCAATTTCTTAAAGAATATGGGAGGGCAAATTTTGGGGTACAACAGTGTGTGAATTTGTGTATTGTTTTCAGTTATGTTTTATCTTGTACATGTATCATGGTGATCTATGCTTGTTTTTAATTTAGGCCATACATTCTTTCATGCAAAGTTTAGCAGTTTTAAGAGTGCGGAAATTTAAATGCGGAAAGATAAAGTCCTACGCTATTACAAGGCGCGGGTCTATACATCGCCAAATTAACAAAGACCCGTTTTGAATAAAAGTGCGGAAAGTAAAACCTAGTTACTATTACATGGCTTGGGCAATTACATAACATTCACAAGAAAATAAGAATAAATGCGCGAAAAGAATAGAAATAGAACGTGCGAGGGCGTTGGACCCTTTTGAGAAATTAAATGAAATTAAAAGCTAATTAATTATTTAATTAAGAAAAGAAATGTTTTTATGTTTTTTTTTTGTATTTAATGAAAATAAAGAAAATTAATTAAAATTAGAAGTTAAATGAAACCCTAGTTCTTAGTTGTTTTTAATTATTTATGAAAAATATTCAAGTTTAACCTAATGTACACTAATTAATTAATTACATGGGTATTGTGATCGGTGGATCTGGAACTGACTGTTTAACGATGGTTCGCGAAATGTCGCGGAAGCAAGAGTCGCCACCGTCTTTTATTTTCTCCAAATGGAAAGGACAAAAGCACAGAAAAATTCCTTAAAGAGATTGCTCTCGGTTCGGGAGGTAGATTATAGAAAGGGAAGGTGTTAGCACCCTTTCTATCCATGGTTATCCATGGGCTCTTAGATACTTGCTCATTTGTGTTTTCAAAAATGGTTTGTTTGCTTTTCAATTGTGGGTTTTAAAAAGTTTCTTTGAAAATTCCAGTTCGACTCTTGTATCAGTCCTCAAGAGTGTTTGAAAAGATGCTTTCGAAAGCTTTTTGAAAAGGTGTCGGTGTGAAAAGTATTTTGAATTTGTTTTGAAATTTGAGCAAGTATCCATGAGAATCTACCTACTCTAAGGAATTCGTCTGTGTAAATGTCCTTTAAAGTAATGCCATCCCACCATTGAGAGGTAGGTAGCACCACCGTTGGAGGTGTTCGGGTCAATTCGAGGTTTGGGACATGGTGATCACCAGAGCAATGGGAAGATACCTTAGAAGCTACCCTCATGCCAGGTTCCCAGATCATGAGGACTTACTAAGACATCATCTACTCGACGATCACCTTTTGAGGCAAGGCAACAGTGAGGCGTACCCTAGGGGTGGTGTGTGATTTGTGTGTCAGATTCAGTTATTTTATCTTGTCATGTCATGGGTGATCTATGCGTTTGTTTTTTATTTAAGGCCATTCATTCTTGCATGCATTTATTAACAGTTAAAAAGATGCGGAAATTAAATTCTAAGCTATTACAAACGGCGCGGGTCCACATCGCCAAAATTAACCAGGACCCGATTTGACAGAAAAAATAAATAAAGTAAAGAAAATAAAGTGCGAGAAGTAATTAGAATGTTACAAGGCCTTGGGAGAGATACATAAATATTTAAGCGAAATAAAAGAAATATGCGTATTGAGAATTAAATCGAAACGAGGGCGTTGGACCCTTTTGCAAAATTAAATTACATGGAATTGATTAATTAAAATTAAAAGAAAGAAAGAACTTGTTTTTTTTTTTGTATTTTTTAGTATTTTAGGATTTACATGAAAAAAGAGAATTAATTAAAATTAAAATTAAATGCAAACCCTAATTCTAGTGACTTTTAAATTTATTATGAAAATATTAAATTAAAATCTAAATTAACCCTAATTTTTACATACAAATTTAATGATAAAAAATAAATATTTAATTATTTATGAATTTATGAAAGAAAAATAAAAAGATGAAAATTATTAATTAAACCTATTTCTACATTTTTTAGATTTTTATTAAAAAGAATTAAAATTAAACCTAATTTAAAGCTAAATTTAATTACATGCAAATTTATTTATGAAAATACTAAATTAAAATATTTATTATATTTTTTCTTCTTTCTGATTTTTTTTGAGTTTTTATATATTTTGTGAAAATAATAAATTAAATTGAACAAAACAATTATTAAATGAAAATAGAAAAATAAAATAAAAAGGTAGAAGGAATTGCAAACCTAGGGGGTTTAGACCCCAAATAGGAGGTTTGGCTTTGGTAATTCAGGCCCAATGACCTTGGCCTTTGTTGACCTTTCACGCTGGCATGTGGATTCATTGACCCACGCTTATGATGCACTTCAAATTGTGACCTTTGATTGGATCTCCAGGGGCACGTGGATGGCCAGATATGATGAGTGTATGGTGTTCCACCAGGCTAAAATTGCATAAGAATATCAAATGGAAAATAATATGAAGGGGGGTGAGGACCTGGGGCTCGAACCCAGGTCACATACCTTACCAACAACCATGCTTGCCACTGAGCCACTACACACGCGTTTGATATATAATAGTTAATAAACATTATAAAAGAAAAGAAAGTCAGTGGTCACCAACGCGCGTGAAATTTGAACTGGCCTATCACGTCTTGCCACGAGGTTGTCTTCTTCATTATTCCTAAAACGCAAAACATTAGACAACGGTTTTTCACGTGTTCTCCTAGGCCAGCTTTGGAAAAATAGCGACTAGCCCTAGGGGGTCCATAAATTAGGCGCGAGGGTGTCCTTGTAACCGTCTGAACGCCCTGAGTTGAATGGTGGTGGTCTTGAAGGCCAATTTTTCTTTAATTAAAAACCCCCAATTTGAGGTCCTGCAAACCCTAAAATACAACCATGGCGATTTCTCGTATAGCTCATAAAAACACAATTAATCTATATAGTTAGCTTCAAAATGCATTACTCAATATAAATGCGTAATCAAAATGCCATGAAAACGCCTAAATCTGGAAATACGATTTTGAAAAATATAAGAGAAAACTGGATTTCTGTATACCAATTCTTTGAGTTTTGATGGATGTTTTCGATTGGAACACGTTCAGTAATCTTCAAGGAAGCTAATGGAATGGAAATTGTGGCTTGAAACCACCTGCAAGCTAGTTTTCAGAATTGAGTTTTTTTAGAAAAAAATTTCAAGTTTTATCAATGGCTTCTGCGCAGCTTCCATGGTTCTTGAGATTAGGTTTATGTTTTTGGCTTTTGTACTAAATGAATTAGGTTAAAGAAACCACTCCAAATCTCTTGCATTCACGATTTTGGAAATTTGATTTTCAAGATCTTTTTTCAAATATTTTTCATGCAATTTTGTATCAATTAAGATCAATTCAATCCAAATCTTTCTATATTGAGTCATGCACGAAATCTTGAGGATAAAACATGCACAAAAAGATTGAAAAAACTTAGGTTAGCATTTTTCATGTATTTATTTTAATTTAAATGAATTGTTATTAATAAAAATCCAAATAAATAAATAAATAAAAAATGAATAAAAACTTCCCTTTGGGCCAAGTGGTCGTGCACATGCCTTGGATAATGAATTGTGGAAGAAAAATGGGCCCATTAGCAATTTTAGGTCATTTGAATCAATGTTGACTTTTCAAAATATCCAAAAATTTCCCAACTTCCACAAGGCATAACTTGCTCAATTTTTAAGCTTTTCTCATGTTCTTGGACATTTTGGAAAGGTCTTTGAGTCCTCTAACCAATGTCTTTGGTCCCATGTCATTTTGATTTACCAATATCAAGTTATGGCCTTTGACTTAAAGTCCCTTTTTGTTGACTTTTGAAAATGACCTATAATGTTGAAATTGATAACTTTTTGTGAGAGCATTTCTTGGACTTGAAGTATGAAGAGGAGTTGTAGGAAATGTCTTTATCTTCAAAATGAGCTTTGGAGGGAATTTTTATGATAATCCATGTGAAAGTTATGCCCTGGTCAATTTACAGTTGACTTTTTCAGTTGTCCAAATAAGGAAACTTTTGCATCTTGATGATTTTTTAGCCAAACTTTGAGAATCATGATCAAGCATTGATCAAATGATGTTTGTGGCTTCAAAATGATATGACGAGTGTCTATAACGACGAGTGTCTATGACGACGAGTGTCTATAACGACGAGTGTCTATGACGACGAGTGTCTATGACGACGAGTGTCTATGACGACGAGTGTCTATAACGACGAGTGTCTATGACGACGAGTGTCTATGACGACGAGTGTCTATGACGACGGGTGTCTATAACGACGGGTGTCTATAACAACGATTGTCTATAACGACGAGTGTCTATAACGACGAGTGTCTATAACGACGAGTGTCTTTGACGACGAGTGGAAGTAATTTTAACTGGATTTTGTCTTCTTTGACGAGTTGAACATTAGAAAAAACCTTTGGGATTTAACTGGGCTTGTCTTCTTTGACTGGATTTGTCTACTTTGACTGACTTTGTCTCTTTGACTGAATTGGTCTCTTTTGGCTATATTTGTCTACTCTGACATAGCTGATCATTTAACTGTATCCTTCCTGAAAGGTAAAGGTCAATCATATGCAGTGCCTGATATGGATCAAGCAACGACATAAATGAGATTGTATGACATGACGCACATATGCATGTATCATGATGTATGAAAATGTGATGTTTATGCATGTATTTTTTCGTCTAGGAAAATGAATCCTTGACGGGTGCCGGGAAATCATATCCTGGGCTGATATTGAAGAATAGATTTTGCTTCCGCTGGTGGATGATAGTTGCAAGAATACCGGTGGGAGAAGATGACTCCGTTGAGGAATGAACTTGGCGAATGGAAGATTCTGCGGGGAGGAAAGTACTCTGACGATCTTGCTGGGGAGAAATACTCTGTGGGGAGAAAGATACCTTGTTGAGTTGTTGATAATAACTTGCTGGGGATACCTTTGTTGTATTGGAAGTGTGAATAGACTTCGCTGGGGATAAGAAGACTTCGTCGAGGGCGACCTTTTCGTGGCTTTTAGCTGAGGATAACCCAGTTATATCCTGGTAAGGAAATAACTCTTTGAATAAAGTCGGACGACGCGTTCGCTCTTGGTCGCATTCTTCAGCTGAACTTTCCTTGGCCCTTCGGTGGACAGAGCAACCGGATCATTTAGACAACTCAATATTGCCCCAGTTTCTGATATTGGAGAGGAAGACCTGTGAAGGTGTTGATAGTGGTTGATGGACAAACCTTCTTCTGGTAGTCAAGTGACAAGATGCCGGGACATAGTCGTACGCTTTGATCCCTAATTTTTGCCTGGACCGCCCTTTCAGGTTTTCAGTCCACCGGGATACCCATTTTTGCCCAAGCCGCCTTTTCAGGTTTTCGACTTGCCGGGTGTACAATTTTTTTCATTTTCATCCCTTATTTTTGCCTAGGTGCGTCGACCTAGCGGGTCTTTGATTATGCGCAGTATTTTTTTTTGACTATGTCCATGTTCTCAGAAAGTAGGGAGTTGCCCCTGTCAAAAGTGTTTTGCCGTGTGACCAGAAGATCTTCGTTTGATCGTCTAATGCCCCAAGTGATCCAGACTGGAGATTTGCCCCAAGCTGGTTGGCCTTTTGAGAGATTCTCCGAATCTTGACTTAACTGCCCCAGATGATGGACAATGATCATGCCTACCCCCTTGATTGGAAGTGCTTTTGTTCACTAGATATTCTTCGTGCGAATTTCTCTGCTGTTCGAACAAATAATCATATGCAAACAGTATTATATCAAGAATGCAAAGCTTATGTCTGTCTTGAAGTTTTTTGAAAATGCAGTTTTTTAATAAAACAAGTGAGTTCTTTTGTAAACCGTGATGTCAACTCGTTGTTTTACTTCACGCCCTAAGGAGTCAGGATACCTTTCGTAACAGTATGCTTTCGAACTAACCCATGCTTCAGCTAGGACTTTTGAGGGTTGTAACGTGGCCTGGTTCACGGTTTAAGAAACAAAGGATAAAGGCTCAAATTTTATTTGTACCCACCCGCTCTTCGTGATGTTCTTCAAACCTAAGCTCCAGCTAATCGTGCGTTAGACTTTGTTTGAGTCTTTGCTTTGATATTCTGGTGATGGTTCGGATGTTGACAACTTATTTGAATAGGCAGTCATTTCCCCCTTTTTTGTTGTTGAGGGTTTGTAGGACCTCTTTTTTTTTTATTATCCCTATTTTTTGCCTGAACTGTTTCTTTTGTGATTACAGTCAGCGGGTGCCCCAGTTTGGTAAGTCTCCTTCATTGGTTTTGACTTTTTGGGCTTTTCATTTATGATTTTTTTTTTTGATAATGACTGCCTGTCCTTATGATTGTTCGGAACCATCACTGTCTTTTGTTTTTTGGAAAAACTCATTTGGTGCCATTCATTGTGCACTTGGATCAACTGAGAAGACTACCCTGCCCCGGGTTATGATTAAGGGTTTCAATTTTCGAAAATAAAAAACTTCTACTTCTTTGGCTCAGAGGGGTTGACGAGGGATTGTCTTCCTTATAACTCCAGTGTTTAGGATTTGAAACAATGCATGTACCTCATCAGCGGGGTCTGTTCAAAAGCATACTATAAATATCGTGGTATCGTTTTCGTCATCCTCCCTCAAGAGGCTTAGAATTTTAGATCAAGAGTTGATATCAGAAAAATATGAAAACAGTTTGCATATAGTGGATACGAAATAATTACTTCAAAGCAGACATGTGTAATGCATTAATGAAATAACCAAGTTTGACATGAAATAAATGTTTGAACAAACGAAAGAAAATTACAAATTGAACATTCGAACGAACAAAAAACAATCCTAGCCATATTTTGGCAAGGGAGCAGTGATCACATTGGGAGTCTCTGGAGAGTCGAGCTGGACTTCCTTTGCGTCAATCAGATCTTGAACCCTGTTTCTCAAAGTCCAACAGTCATCCGTAGCATGCCCCGGGCTGTCAGAATGATAGGCGCAGCGAGCATTGGGATTGTACCTTGAAGGTGTCCTGTTAGGATTCTTCGGGGGATCCATGAGAGTTACCAACTTGGTTTCCAGCAGTTGTGGCAATATCTGTGACAAGGTCATGCCGAGGGGAGTAAATTGCCTCTTAGGTCTTTCTTCCCTTTGCTGATTGTGACGCTGAGGAGCGCCGGTCGGTTTTGCAATAACCACCGCGTTGACATCTTGGCGGTGTTCGGACCTATTCTGCCCTTTTGAGCCATAGACAGCACTAGATTCTCTCTTTGATGGTTTCTTCTCAGTGTTCGAGGAGTCACCATTCTGTATTTTCCCTGACTTGATGCCAGCTTCTATTCTTTCCCCGGTCAAGATCAGATCTGTAAACCCAGCAGCAGAATTCCCAATCAGGTGGTTGAAGAATGGACTAGACAGGGTCCCCAAGAACATGTCGACGAGCTCGCGGTCAGTCAGAGGTGGTTGTACCCTTCCAGCAAGGTCCCTCCATTTTTGGGAATATTCTTTGAAACCTTCACCCGTACCCATAGACATTCCCTGAAGCTGAGTGCGTGTGGGAGCGAGGTCGGCGTTGTACTGGTACTGCTTGTAGAAAGCAGTGGCCAAGTCCTCCCAGCTGCGGATGTTGGCTCCATTCAGTTGATAGAACCAGTCAAGCTGAGTCCCTGAAAGACTCTCCTGGAAAAAGTGGATCCATAAGTTCCTGTCGGCCGTGTAGGGCTGGATCCTCCTCATGTATGACCTGAGATGCAGCTTTGGACAGGATGCCCCGTCGTACTTTGCAAAGGCAGGCACCTTGAACTTGTGTGGGATCACTACCCCAGAAGACAGACCTAGATCCTCGAAGTCCAGGCCAGGCACTTTTTGTATCTCCATAGCACTTAACCGGTCTTCCAACTGTTTGTACCTATCCTCAGCCGGAGGGTACTGCTCGTCGTTGAAATCTGTCTCATTGTCGGAGACCACTGGACTGGGAACCCTTTCCTCTTGATGACTGCCTTTCCCCACAGATGGAGTTGTCCTCTCAGCTTGATCCTGCAGGGTGTTCCCAGATCTGCGCCTAGGGCTGAACAAAACAGTCCTCTTCTTCTTCTTTTCCTTCTTCAAGAGCAGAGCCTTCAGATTTTGTTGCCCCTGGGTCAAATTCATGATCAGCCCTTGGAACTGGGCGTTCTGAGCCTGGAGGGCCTTGATAGTGTGCTCGGTTGGGGATTCAGGATTCATGACGAGACTGCTGAAATAAACAGCGAAGAAGGTAAGTAACCTGCAGAGAAAGGGTACCTGTTATGCAATGATATGTATGATATGCATGCAATGATTTCAAGGACCTCGAGGGGTAAACAAATTGTTAGAGTTGGAAACTAGTAACTTGATTGAAGGTACTTCGTGTTGTTGAGAGTCCTTCTTCAAGGGTCAAAGGCTCACCATATCTAGTGGGTCATAGCCCCTGACAACTTTGGCTAGAGGAAAATAAATCCTCTTTGCCCCTTGCTAGATGCTTGATTTATCATGACCTGCATCACAAGCCCTTGAGATCCTTGAAATGGGTTAGGATGTATGCAATGGTATGATGTCATGGTATGCATGGGGTAATGTGAGTAACCCTGTTATGAGTCCCAATTAAGGACTGCAAACAAAACCTGCAAGAAACTTAGTACACCCTGTTATGAGTCCCAATTAAGGACTACAAACTAAAACCTGCAAGAAAACAAGTGTCAGGTAACAAGCATGCAGATAGTCAAGTACGAAGGCACACAAGTCACACAAAAGAGCCCTTAGAGTTTAGGCCAGCATGAAGCTTAGGTACTACCCTCTTTCAGTTTGTTGGTTCGTACCTGTCCTATCAAAGTAACCAGGTTCTTAGAGGATCCCAATATCATTGACTACCCTCAATCGGTCATAACTCCAGCATCGCAATCTTTTCTTGCGGCCAGAACCATCACGAGAGTTTAGCCTCAATGGGCGTAGCATACTGCTACTGTTCTAATGGCCAAGTTGGGTCATTTAAGGTTCTAAGGTTGTTGGTGCTTAATGACTCCTTAGAAGACCCATATTCTCCTCGTTGCAACACAAGGGATATCGGTACAGACCAAGGTGCCACACCAACGTAGCCACTGTTTCACCTGTGTCGGTCTACGCCGGACAGGTCCCTCACAGCTTATGCTACCTAAACAGGGTATCCCCAGATCCGGGTTAGGATCTATGTAACTCCGATGCAACCCACAATTTAAAGCATACAAGGAAAACAATTGAAAACACAGTTATGAACTAGCCCTAAGGTACACCTCACTTTAAGTTTATTCCCCAGCAGAGTCGCCAGTTCTGTGATCGGTGGATCTGGAACTGACTGTTTAACGCTGGTTCGCGAAATGTCGCGGAAGCAAGAGTCGCCACCGTCTTTTATTTTCTCCAAATGGAAAGGACAAAAGCACAAAAAAATTCCTTAAAGAGATTGCTCTCGGTTCGGGAGGTAGATTATAGAAAGGGAAGGTGTTAGCACCCTTTCTATCCATGGTTATCCATGGGCTCTTAGATACTTGCTCATTTGTGTTTTCAAAAATGGTTTGTTTGCTTTTCAATTGTGGGTTTTAAAAAGTTTCTTTGAAAATTCCAGTTCGACTCTTGTATCAGTCCTCAAGAGTGTTTGAAAAGATGCTTTCGAAAGCTTTTTGAAAAGGTGTCGGTGTGAAAAGTATTTTGAATTTGTTTTGAAATTTGAGCAAGTATCCATGAGAATCTACCTACTCTAAGGAATTCGTCTGTGTAAATGTCCTTTAAAGTAATGCCATCCCACCATTGAGAGGTAGGTAGCACCACCGTTGGAGGTGTTCGGGTCAATTCGAGGTTTGGGACATGGTGATCACCAGAGCAATGGGAAGATACCTTAGAAGCTACCCTCATGCCAGGTTCCCGGATCATGAGGACTTACTAAGACATCCTCTACTCGACGATCACCTTTTGAGGCAAGGCAACAGTGAGGCGTACCCTAGGGGTGGTGTGTGATTTGTGTGTCAGATTCAGTTATTTTATCTTGTCATGTCATGGGTGATCTATGCGTTTGTTTTTTATTTAAGGCCATTCATTCTTGCATGCATTTATTAACAGTTAAAAAGATGCGGAAATTAAATTCTAAGCTATTACAAACGGCGCAGGTCCACATCGCCAAAATTAACCAGGACCCGATTTGACAGAAAAAATAAATAAAGTAAAGAAAATAAAGTGCGAGAAGTAATTAGAATGTTACAAGGCCTTGGGAGAGATACATAAATATTTAAGCGAAATAAAAGAAATATGCGTATTGAGAATTAAATCGAACGAGGGCGTTGGACCCTTTTGCAAAATTAAATTACATGGAATTGATTAATTAAAATTAAAAGAAAGAAATAACTTGTTTTTTTTTTATGTATTTTTTAGTATTTTAGGATTTACATGAAAAAAGAGAATTAATTAAAATTAAAATTAAATGCAAACCCTAATTCTAGTGGCTTTTAAATTTATTATGAAAATATTAAATTAAAATCTAAATTAACCCTAATTTTTACATACAAATTTAATGATAAAAAATAAATATTTAATTATTTATGAATTTATGAAAGAAAAATAAAAAGATGAAAATTATTAATTAAACCTATTTCTACATTTTTTAGATTTTTATTAAAAAGAATTAAAATTAAACCTAATTTAAAGCTAAATTTAATTACATGCAAATTTATTTATGAAAATACTAAATTAAAATATTTATTATATTTTTTCTTCTTTCTGATTTTTTTTGAGTTTTTATATATTTTGTGAAAATAATAAATTAAATTGAACAAAACAATTATTAAATGAAAATAGAAAAATAAAATAAAAAGGTAGAAGGAATTGCAAACCTAGGGGGTTCAGACCCCAAATAGGAGGTTTGGCTTTGGTAATTCAGGCCCAATGACCTTGGCCTTTGTTGACCTTTCACGCTGGCATGTGGATTCATTGACCCACGCTTATGATGCACTTCAGATTGTGACCTTTGATTGGATCTCCAGGGGCACGTGGATGGCCAGATATGATGAGTGTATGGTGTTCCACCAGGCTGAAATTGCATAAGAATATCAAATGGAAAATAATATGAAGGGGGGTGAGGACCTGGGGCTCGAACCCAAGTCACATACCTTACCAACAACCATGCTTGCCACTGAGCCACTACACACGCGTTTGATATATAATAGTTAATAAACATTATAAAAGAAAAGAAAGTCAGTGGTCACCAACGCGCGCGAAATTTGAACTGGCCTATCACGTCTTGCCACGAGGTTGTCTTCTTCATTATTCCTGAAACGCAAAACATTAGACAACGGTTTTTCACGTGTTCTCCTAGGCCAGCTTTGGAAAAATAGCGACTAGCCCTAGGGGGTCCATAAATTAGGCGCGAGGGTGTCCTTGTAACCGTCTGAACGCCCTGAGTTGAATGGTGGTGGTCTTGAAGGCCAATTTTTCTTTAATTAAAAACCCCCAATTTGAGGTCCTGCAAACCCTAAAATACAACCATGGCGATTTCTCGTATAGCTCATAAAAACACAATCAATCTATATAGTTAGCTTCAGAATGCATTACTCAATATAAATGCATAATCAAAATGCCATGAAAACGCCTAAATCTGGAAATACGATTTTGAAAAATATAAGAGAAAACTGGATTTCTGTATACCAATTCTTTGAGTTTTGATGGATGTTTTCGATTGGAACACGTTCAGTAATCTTCAAGGAAGCTAATGGAATGGAAATTGTGGCTTGAAACCACCTGCAAGCTAGTTTTCAGAATTGAGTTTTTTTAGAAAAAAATTTCAAGTTTTATCAATGGCTTCTGCGCAGCTTCCATGGTTCTTGAGATTAGGTTTATGTTTTTGGCTTTTGTACTGAATGAATTAGGTTAAAGAAACCACTCCAAATCTCTTGCATTCACGATTTTGGAAATTTGATTTTCAAGATCTTTTTTTCAAATATTTTTCATGCAATTTTGTATCAATTAAGATCAATTCAATCCAAATCTTTCTATATTGAGTCATGCACGAAATCTTGAGGATAAAACATGCACAAAAAGATTGAAAAAACTTAGGTTAGCATTTTTCATGTATTTATTTTAATTTAAATGAATTGTTATTAATAAAAATCCAAATAAATAAATAAAAAATGAATAAAAACTTCCCTTTGGGCCAAGTGGTCGTGCACATGCCTTGGATAATGAATTGTGGAAGAAAAATGGGCCCATTAGCAATTTTAGGTCATTTGAATCAATGTTGACTTTTCAAAATATCCAAAAATTTCCCAACTTCCACAAGGCATAACTTGCTCAATATTTAAGCTTTTCTCATGTTCTTGGACATTTTGGAAAGGTCTTTGAGTCCTCTAACCAATTGCTTTGGTCCCATGTCATTTTGATTTACCAATCTCAAGTTATGGCCTTTGACTTAAAGTCCCTTTTTGTTGACTTTTGAAAATGACCTATAATGTTGAAATTGATAACTTTTTGTGAGAGCATTTCTTGGACTTGAAGTATGAAGAGGAGTTGTAGGAAATATCTTTCTCTTCAAAATGAGCTTTGGATGGAATTTTTCTGATAATCCATGTGAAAGTTATGCCCTGGTCAATTTACAGTTGACTTTTTCAGCTGTCCAAATAAGGAAACTTTTGCATCTTGATGATTTTTGAGCCAAACTTTGAGAATCATGATCAAGCATTGATCAAATGATGTTTGTGGCTTCAAAATGATATGTTGACCAAAATTTTGAACTTTTGACTGTCAAATGACCATTTTGCCCCTACAGTTGACTGTAGTGCAATTAGGGTTTTGACAGTGCAACTTTGAGCTGAAAGTCTTGAAACTTGGTATGAGGATGCTTGACCATATTTTTAAGCATGTGAGACTTGATTGGCTCTTTGAAAACTTCATTTTCTTGCTCAGAACACAAACCCTAATCTTGACTGTTCATGAGGCCCTTGCACTGTGCAACCCTTGGGGAATTTTGAAGCTTGACTTGGCAATTTCTTGAAGAACATGGGAGGGCAAATTTTGGGGTACAACAGGTATTTACAAAATAAATTAGTAATTAATAATAATGATAATAAGAAAAAATTATTTATTAAGAAAAAGGATAAAAATACTAAAAACCCTAATTTCTACATATTTTAGTTATTTAAGAAAAGATTAAAATTGAAAACCTAATTTTACTAAATTAATTATTTGACATTTAATTACCAAAAAAAAATATTTAATAAGTAAATTAATTAATATATTTTAGTTTTTGATTTTTAGATTATGAAAATTAATTATTGGAATTTAAAGAAAAAACAATTAAAATAATTAAAAGAAAAGAAAAGGAAATTGAAAAAGAATACAAACAATGAGGGTGTCTGACCCAATTTGGAGGTTTATTGAAGCATTTTGGCCCATCAGAATCCAAGGCCTTTTTGACTTTCCATGTTCACGTGTGGAGTGGTTGACTAGCATGCATGGTGGACATCCTATTGTGGCCTTCAGATTGACCATCAGATCCACTTGGCAGGCACAGGCGTTGGGATGCATGGTGGAAGATTTGAAGAGAACTGCATAGGAACGCATTAGGGAAAAAAATATGGAATATGTGGGGGGGACCTGGGAATCGAACCCAGGTCCCAATGCTTACCAGACACCTCAGCAACCATCCAGGCTAGCGCGTTTCTTTGTAATATTAGTGGAACATAATCATTATAATAGAAAATAAGCGTTAGTGGTAGGAAACAAAAAAAACGCGCTGAATATTTGAATTGCCCAGTTATGCATTGACACGCCAGCTTCGTCTTCTTCATCTGCCTGTAAATAAAAAACAGATAGCAGGGGTTTTAAACCCCCACTAAATGGCACAGTAGATAATAGCGATTAGACGATGCTTGAATATAAAAAAGGCGCGAGGTAATCATTCCATTCGTCTTGTTGCCACGAATTCAATGGTCCCAGTTTGAAGGTCGAATTTTTCCATATGAAGGAAACCCCAATTTAGAGTTTCTGAAACCCTAAGCTTCAACCATGGCAGATTTCGTTTTAGGCATTGTTAGGACAATTAAAGGGTACCGTTAGCTTCAGAACATCCATATTAGTATAAATCAATAGTTAAAAATCATGAATAATGCATGGAAATTGAAACACGATTATGGAAAAGTTCAAGAGAAGTGTGATGTCGTTCTACCAATTCTTGAGGTCTGGAGATTTGGTTTTGATTGCAAATGCTTCCTAGCAATGTCAGGAAGACAATGGACAAGCTTTTGGACCTTGAATCGCCTTGTAGCTATATTTTCATATTTCAATTTTTGATGAACTTTTGCAAATTGGTATGCAGCCTCTTGAGCAATTTTTCGTGTGCCATGCATTAGGTTATGGTTGTGTATAAGTATTTGAACGAAATTAGGTCAAAACCAAGTCCAAAGATCCATGCATTCATGTTTTGAATATTTGATTTTCAATGATATTAATTTCAATCTTTTTGCCATGAAACCATTGCCAATCATGTAGAATCTTTCCTTTTTGAATGAGAAACGATTTGCCACCTTGCCCTAGTGTGATTTGCTGCACAAAAAGATTTGATAAGTGTTATTTGATATTTTTTTATATTTAAATCTAATTAAATGAATTATTATGAATAAAAATTCAATTAATTAATTAAAAATAAGAAAATAAATCCCTTTAAGGTCAATGGGTCGTGCATAGCCTTTGGGTAATGATTCATGGAAGAATTTGTGGCCCATTAGCATTTTTGAAGCCTTTTGTGCAAAGTTGACTTTTCAAAATTCCCAAAAATTTCCCAACTTCTACAAGGCATATCTTGCTCAATTTTGAAGCTACGATCATGTTCTTGGACATTTTGGAAAGGTCTTGAAGTCCTCTAACCAATGTAATTAGTCCCATGTCATTTTGATTTACCAATCTCAAGTTATGGTCTTTGACTTAAAGTGCCTTTTTGTTGACTTTTGAAAATGACCTATAATGTTGAAATTGATAACTTTTTGTAAGAGCATTTCTTGGAGTTGAAGTGTGAAGATGAGTTGTAGGAAATGTCATTCTATTCAAAATGAGCTTTTGATGGGATTTTTATGATAAACCATGAAGAAGTTATGCCCTGGTCAATTTGCAGTTGACTTTTTCAACTGTCCAAAAATAGAAACTTTTGCATCTTGAGACTTTTTGAGCCATGCTTTGAGAATCATGATCAAGAATTGATCAAATGATGTTTGTGGCTTCAAAATAAGATATTGACCAAAAATTTTGACTTTTGACTGTCAAATGACCATTTTGCCCCTGTAGTTGACTGTGAAGCACTTAGGGTTTTTTACTGTGTAATTTGATGCTGTGAGTCTTGAAACTTGGCATATGGATGCTTGACAATGTATATAGGCATGTGGGACTTGATTGGACCCTTGAAAACCTCAATTTCTTTGCAAGAACCAAAACCCTAATTTTGACTGTGTTAGGAGGCAATTGGACTGTACAACCCTTGAGAGATTTTGAACCTTGATCTTGGCAAATCTTGAAGAATATGGGAGGGCAAATTTTGGGGTACAACAGACCCTGTCTCAGATATTGCCACAACTACTGTCAACTAATCTGGTAACTGTCAAAGAAGCTCCGAAGGTAGTGAACACAGCTTCTCCAAAGTACAACCCCAACGCCCGTTGCGCTTATCACTCTGATAGCCCGGGGCATACTACGGACGATTGTTGGGCTCTGAGGAACAGGGTTCAGGACCTTATTGATGCTAAAGAAATACAATTTGAGGCGCCCGAGAGGCTCAATGTTGTGACTGCTCCCATGCCCCAGCATGGAGTGAATGTTGTGGAAGAAGACCGGTATGTAGCCTCCGTGGAAGAGATTGTTACTCCGTTATTGACCGTCAAAAGGAACCTGTTGCTAGCCGGTTTATTTATGGGATATGGTAAAGGTTGCCTTCTATGTGTTGTTTCGCCTGTTGGTTGTCCTTTGCTGAAATCAGGTATCTAAAGCCTGATGGATAGCAAAGAAATCTTGTTCGAGAAGATTGTTGTTCCTGCTGTCCCTGCTGAAGAAGTGTCTATTGTTACTATTTTCAACAACCCTCCTAAGGATCCTTCAAAGAAGCCTGTCAAAATCATGTCCACTCAGAAGATTGCTCCTATCATCATCACTGTTCCGGGGCCCCTCCCTTATACATCTGATAAAGCTGTCCCTTGGCACTATGGGGCAGATGTTTATGTGCTTGGAGTTAAAAAAGAGTTTGATACTAGTACCGGCGTCGGTAACATCACCGGGCCTGCTAAGGTTACTCGCAGTGGTAGGCTGTTCTCACCGGATATTGCACCACCAGTTATTCAGAGACCTCTTATCATCACACCTGCAAGTGTGCCTGCTTCCCTTCCTGACCAAGTTCCTGTTTCTACCCCTGTTGTCGAGTCATCAAATGCTCGGGGCAAAGGGATTGCTACTGATTTGCCTGCCTTGACGGAGGCACCAAAGAAAACCAATATTGAAGCTTCCCAACAAGAGATGGAAGAGATTCTCAAGATCATTAAGAAGAGTGATTTCAATGTAGTTGAGCAGTTGGGGCACACCCCATCAAAGATTTCTATGCTATCACTGTTGTTGTGTTCAGAGGCCCATGCCAAGGCCCTGATTTCCTTCCTGAAGACAGCCCATGTGCCACAAGAAACGTCTGCTGATCAATTTACCGATTGTGTGGCCAACTTGACTGCTGATAATGGGTTGGGCTTCTCTGACGCCGATCTGACTGCCAAAGGAAAGAAGCATAACGACGCCCTGCATGTCTTCATTGAATGCAGGGGCACTACTCTTGCCCATGTGTTGGTAGACACCGGTTCTTCATTGAACGTATTACCCAAGAAGGCCCTAGACAGGTTGGATTGTGAGGGTTTAGAGCTCAATCCTAGTAACATTGTTGTCCGAGCCTTTGATGGTTCGAAAAGGATGGTACATGGGGAAGTTGACATTCCAATCAGGGTTGGTTCGCATGTATTTGATTCTACTTTCTATGTGATGGACATCCGACCATCCTATTCTTGTTTGTTGGGTCGTCCATGGATCTACAAGGCTGGAGCTGTGACTTCCACACTACATCAGAAGCTTAAGTACCCGGTCAGAGGGAAAATTGTGACAGTTCAGGGGGAGGAAGAATACATGGTCAGCCACCTCAACTCGTTCCGGTACATAGAAATGGATGGGGAATTCATTGAGACTCCATTCCATCACTTTGAAGAAGTTCCTCAGACACTGGCATCAGCTGAAACTGTGATTGAAGACCCTCATTTGAAGATGGCATCCTTAAAGGATGCCCGGGCTGTTATTGAGAAGGGTAAGTGCGCAAACTGGGGCCGACTTCCTGATTTCACTCCAAAGACTGACAAGTTTGGTTTGGGCTTCACTGCAGAAGCTCAGAGGGCTGTTCGTAAGGCAAGGATTGGAAAATCTCTTGTGTTCATCACCAACCCGGGAGTAAATGCTATTGAAGACGACATTGAGGAATCTGAATTCGACAGCTGGATCTACCCAACAACCGACGATGGACCAAGCAACTGGACTGCCAAAGACTTCACACCTATTACCTTTGTCACTCAGTAATGAACTCTTTTGTTTTGAATTTGTAACAGACAATATTTTGAAACTTTTATGGCTCGGTGTCTTACCTGGGGCACCGTGGCTTCATTTGTGAGGGCTTTTGTGTGTCATTTTCATATATCATCAATAAAAACATTGGACGTTTGTTGCATTTCAAAATCTTGCGCTCCTTTTCTTTCTTTATTATATATTACAAAACAGCTGTATTTACACACACTCACTTATACAGGTTCCAATCCACTCTGGATATCACTGGTAACGACTCTGCTACTTCTAGTTATGACTTCGAAAATCCGATCAACTTAGCCGAAGACGAAGGTGAAGATGATTGCGAAGTGCCTGGTGAACTTGCAAGACTGTTACTCCAGGAAGAGAGGGCCATTCAGCCACATGAAGAACCAGTGGAAACGGTAAATCTGGGTACTGAGACAGACAGAAAGGAAGTCAAGATTGGTGCCAATCTAGAGCTCAGTGTGAAACAACGGTTGATTCAGATGCTGCATGACTATGTGGAAATCTTTGCCTGGTCTTACGAAGACATGCCTGGGTTGGATACCGACATTGTGGTTCATCACCTGCCTACCAAGGAAGATTGCCCTCCGGTAAAATAGAAGGTTTGCCGTATGCGTCCAGAAATGTCCGAGAAAATCAAAGCTGAGGTTATGAAACAATTTGATATCGGGTTTCTAGCAGTGACTTCTTACCCTCAGTGGATTGCCAATGTGGTTCCAGTGCCGAAGAAGGATGGTAAGGTCCGAATGTGTGTTGATTACAGGGATTTGAACAGGGCCAGTCCTAAGGATGATTTCCCTCTGCCTCATATCGACGTCCTGGTTGACAACACTGCTCAACATAAAGTTTTCTCCTTCATGGACGGCTTCTCCGGTTATAATCAGATCAAGATGGCTCCTGAAGACATGGAGAAGACCACTTTTGTTACTCAGTGGGGCACCTTTTGCTACAAGGTCATGCCTTTTGGGTTGAAAAATGTTGGGGCAACCTACCAACGTGCCATGGTTGCTTTATTTCATGACATGATCCATCATGAGATAGAAGTATACATTGACGATATGATTGCAAGGTCCCAAACTGAGGAGCAACACCTTAACCATCTACGAAAGCTGTTTGACCGTCTGAAGTTGTACAAGCTGAGGTTGAACCCAAACAAGTGCACCTTTGGGGTGAGATCTATGCTGATAAGGTGCACATTCCTCCAGTTTCTCTGAACGTCTTGACAGCACCTTGGCCTTTTGCAATGTGGGGCATTGATATGATCGGCGAGATCAAACCTACGGCATCCAACGGGCATCGATTCATCTTGGTAGCGATTGATTACTTCACAAAATGGGTTGAAGCAGCTTCCTACGCTACCGTAACCAAGAATGTCGTGGCACGGTTCATTCGGCACAACCTGATCTGTCGATACGGTGTACCTGAGAGGATCATTACGGATAATGGTACCAATCTTAACAACAAGATGATCACTGACCTCTGCGAGCAATTCAAGATACAGCACCACAACTCTTCTCCTTACCGGCCAAAGATGAACGGGGTTGTAAAAGCGGCGAATAAGAATATCAAGAAGATTGTGCAGAAGATGACAGTGACCTATAAAGATTGGCACGAAATGTTGCCGTTTGCTCTTCATGGGTACCGTACCTCAGCATAGACGTCAACAGGGGCAACTCCCTTTTCCTTGGTCTATGGCATGGAGGCAGTCTTGCCTATTGAAGTCCAGATACCCTCTCTCCGGATAATGAAAGATGCAGATTTGAGCGAAGATGACTGGATCCAGACTCGGCTTGATCAATTAAACCTAATTGACGAAAAGAGACTCACTGCTATTTGTCATGGTCAGACGTACCAAAAACGGATGATCAGGGCATTTTACAAGAAGGTCAGACGACAAGAGTATCAAGTCGGAGACCTGGTAATCAAGCGCATCATTCTTCCTCAAAGTGATCCCAGGGGCAAATGGACCCCTACGTACGAAGGGCCATTTGTGGTTAAACATATCTTCTCAGGAGGAGCTATGATTCTAACCACCATGGATGGTGACGACCTTCCTCACCCCGCCAATGCAGACATAGTAAAAAGATACTACGCATGAATTAAAGACCCGCTAGGTTGACACACCTAGGCAAAAATAAGGGCTTCCCGGCGAACCAAAAGGGTTCGGGCAAAAATAAGGGACGAAATGAAAAAACCTGTACACCCGGTAAGTCGAAAACCCGAAAGGGCGGCTTGGACAAAAATGGGTATCCCGGTGGACTGAAAACCCGAAAGGGCGGTCCAGGCAAAAGTTAGGGATAAAACGTAATTCTATGTCTCATTGGATCACCCTGCATCCAGAATCCGGAATCAACTATCGGGCTCAGATGACTCCAATCAATCAGCTTCATCTTCAACTAAGCAGCAGAGTGATGAGACGCTTGAAGACATAAAGACGATAGTAGAGTTGGAACCCAGTGGGATTATTTTTCACATAGCTGTTTTGTTTCCTTTTCACAAAATTGTATAAACTCTATTTTGCTAGGCGGCTTTCTCTTACTAGGACGTTAGCCTCCTGTACATAAAGCGCCTATTTACTGGCAAATTTCAAAATCAATACAAGTTCAATTTTTCAGACAAATTACCCATCATTTTTCCTTTTTCTATTTTGTTTTATAAATAACGTACAATGTTCATTTTTGATATATGCGTTTGACATTAATTGCTAATCATGAATATTTGCATACGAAACAAAGGACTAATTACAGATGACATCAGAAACAGGGGCAATAAAGAATTGTCCAAGCAATCTAGTTGTTCTGTCCATCGAGGCACCAAGGTAAGTTCGGCTGAAGAGGGTAACCGAGTTACCTCAACTCCCCACAGAGTAAGACAAGATTCAGCATTACTCTCCCCAGGAAGAGCTGGTCTACCGTCAGCCCCGAAAAGGCATAATGTTCCCCTAGCAAGTCAGCAATACTCTCACCAAGCAGAGTTAGTCTACTGTCAGCCTTAAGGAAGTTGGGTATCCCCAGTAGATCTCAACATTCCCCAGCAGAGTATAGACATTCCTCAGCAAGCATCCCCGGCAGTCCTAATATAAGATTTTTCCCCGGCGGAATACCAGACATATCAGTGGAATCCATATCCCCAGTAGATCCTGGAAGCTTATCCCCAGTAGGTTCTGGAAGCTTATCACCTGCAGAGTACATACGTCTCTCCCCGGCTTCATTCAAAGGTTATTTCCCCACCAGGGTATAACTGGGTTATCCTCAGCTAATAACCACGGAAAGATCGTCCTCGGCGAAGTTCTTCCTATCCCCAGTGGAATTCATCAAATCCCTAACATAACTTATCAGTGGAATCCCCAGCGGAGCTCTCATCAAAACCTCAGCGAAGTATCTCTTCCCACAGATTAATTCCCTGCAGAGTAATCTCTCCAACAAGTTTATCCCCCGACGGAGTCATTTTCTCCTACCGGTTTATCCTTGCAACCATCATCCCCAGCGGAAGCGAAGAACTCTACTCTTCGACATCAACCCAGGATTTGATTTCCCGGCCTTCGTCAAGGATTTATTTTCCTAGTCGAAAACACATTCATATACATTCATCACATTATCATGCACTATGACGCATGCATATACGCATCATATCACACAATCTCACTTATTTTTGAGAACATCATGACATCATGCATCTCATACATCATGACATTGCATACAACTAGTGTCTTGCCTTTTCAGGAAAAAGGAAAATCCAAAGATGATTACTATCAACTGTCACAATTCCAGATTCGATTCCTGTATCTAGCCAGGGCATATCTGTGAGTGATTGATTGTAGATTCGATACCTGCATCCAGCAAGGGCATATCTGCATGAAGAGTTTCCAGATTCGATACCTGCATCCAGCCAGGGAATATCTGTAGACGATAATTTCCAGATTCGATACCTGCATCCAGCCAGGGCATATCTGTAGACGATAATTTCCAGATTCGATACCTGCATCCAGCCAGGGCATATCTTTAGACGACAATTTCCAGATTCGATTCCTGTATCCAGCCAGGGCATATCTGTGAGTATTTGATTGTGGATTCGACACCTGTATCTAGCCAGGGCATATCTGCATGAATAGTTTAGAGATTCGATACCTGTATCCAGCCAGGGCACGTCTGTAAGCAACCTTTTGAAGTTCCGAATTCGATTCCTGTATCTAGCCAGGGCATATCTGTGAGCAATTGATTGTAGATTCGATACCCGTACCTAGCCAGGGCATATCTGCATGAAGAAATTGAAGATCAACACCTGTAACAGGCCAGGAAACCATCTTCCTTTCTCAAAGTACGCAAGTTCTCGCTAAGGAATCTCCTACGCGATCAACACTTCCAAATGGCATCTATAAGCCTATTCCCGACAAGGATCTGTCACGTCTCCAGATGGCATCTATAAGCCCATCCTCCTACCAACCATCTCTCCAAATGGCATCTATAAGCCCATTCCCGACATCACATTGCTGATACTCCAACATGCGAGTGCAAATTTCTGGGCACTCTAGTGTTCAATCATCTTCCACCTTCGGATCACGAAAGGCGGGCAAGCCAATCTACATCCTCAGGTCTAAGAAGATTGAACAGGGGCAACTGTTTTACCCCAAAATTTGCCCTCCCATTTCATCAATATTTTTCTCACCACAAGACCCTTGGAGTTCAAGATCAAGTTAGGGTTTACTCTGCTCAAGACTCCTCCTTGCACTGTTGACCCAAATTAGGGTTTGAGTTTGCACAAAGATGTTTTGACCTAAAATGCCCAAGATGACTTTCATGCTTCATTTTGGACTCACAAGTTTATCCATACCAAGTTTCAAGCCTTGATTCCAATCTTTGCCCAGTCAATTGGACAGTTGACCTAGAAATCAGCTGTATTGGGGAAAAAGTCAACTGTGGTCAATTGACAGTCAAACCTCATGATTTTTAACCCACATCAACATTATGAACTCATATGGACCATTTGATCAAGTTTGGATCACAATTCCACAAGAAATTTGATCAGATCACCAAAAGGGCAAAATGGTCATTTTTAGGGTTTTGACTGCACAAAGGCAATTTTTGACTGTTTGACCTAGCCAATGGCAAACCAAGCTCACATATGGACTCAAGGAATCAATGGAATTGTCTTGACATGTTCAACAAGTTCAAAAGATCCCAAATGCACAGGATTGACAGATGAATTTTCCAGTCAACTGATCCAAATTTGACTGTATACTGAAAAGTCAAACTTTGACTTTTTGGTCAAAATCAAGTGTCAAGATTCATTTTTCATCAAGACATGTCAAATTATGAAACTTGTTCATCAAGAAACCAAAAATTACAAATTAGGGTTTGAAATGAAGAAATTTCATAACTTAGAAATTTTCTAAGTTATGAAATTTCCTAATTTTTTCCTAACTTTGTCCCATTTTTTCATCAAGATACATTTGGATTCAAACAAAACTCAAAACATGAAAGTTATTGTCCATTGCAAAATCTACAACTTTGATTCACAAAGTTTCCTCAAAAGAAGCTTGTAACTCAAGTTATGATTTTTGGAACAAGGGTGCAAAACATTCTTAACTTAGAAAATTTTTGATCTATTTTAGAATTTTTTTTATTAATAACCAAGTATTAAAATAATATTTCGCAAATAACCGGGTTTCGGAAAAAATTACGCAAATAACCATGTTTGAGATTCTTGCAGATTCCGGTAGAGTGCGACATTGAATCTGGGATTCTTGCCGTAATCCATACCCCTCACGCAGTACCTAAAGGAAATGAGAAACATGTTATTTTTAGCATATATTTTGGAAAGAGAAGAATAGTTATAAATGCTATAACTTAATGACTTACTTTGTTGCGTAAGGGAAACCAAAAGTGTTGTTGTTGATGGGGTTTAAGGACTCCATCCTCCACCAACCCCAGGCTTGTAGTAAAAATGCGCACCCATAAAATGTACATTTTTCCTTGACTGTGTTTTTGCACAAGGAACTGTACAGGTGGGCTAATACTGCAGAACCCCAACTATATTTTCTAGTTTTATCAAAATTTGTTAGTAAATGTAAGTACATGAAATTTACACTATTTCCCGTACTTTCGGGAAATAAAAATGTACCAAAAAGTATCATAATATACGTTCTGGCTTTTACTACTCGGTCATTCTCTGAGGAATTTTCATTTAATTCCATACTTGCATAATGCCGTTTCAGGTCAGTGAGTAGTATTCCCTGCCCTCTTTCTCCACCACCTTCTACCATGTCCCTACCCAACAGTTCTTCACACTGTGAGTTGGGTTGTTGAACCGACCCGTTCACCGCCTTACCATCGATAGGGAGGCCCAGTAGCATGTACACATCTTCGAGAGTGATGGTACATTCACCTATTGGTAGGTGAAATGTATGGGTCTCCGGTCTCCACCTCTCCAACATTGCAAGAATGAATTTTGAGTCAATGGTGCAGTTGGAGATCTTTATCACGTGTCCAAAACCTGCATATTTCAGATAAGGGACGATAAATGGGTCGGGAGCCAGGTATTTGTGCGAACGGATTCTGAATCTTTGTGTATCCTGAGATCATAATTAAACAAGAGTAAGATTAATTAAGATGAACAACACGTTATTTGAAGTATGAAAAATGTATAACCAAAGAAGAGACTTACAAATGCAGCAATGTTTTCCCTTGTGCCTCTGTGAGTATCTCCCATTGTTAGAAGGGCCATTGTTCAGAATGCTTGAGAGAATGAAAGACTTAGGAAGAAATAGAGAGTATGATAGACTTAAGAAATATTTCGTAGCAGAGAGTGAGAGTTGTGTGGGTGTGAGAGATGTTTCATAAGGTATGTATTTATAGGCAAATAAGTTTGATGTAGTGGTTGCATGCCTGCGATGTGTCACATTTGCATGCTTAGGGTGTTACACATATGCATGCATGCATTTACAAAAAATGTAAGGTGTCACTCTTGCAGGCTAGGTGGCAGCCCATGCATGTATCACGATTGGACAGTAAGGGAGGCGCCATCTCACTTGGCGAAATAGTACAAAAATGTATGGTGTCGCCACCCCATTTGGCGAATAAGAGGTGTCACGTTTTACAGCATTGGCTCAGGCTACGTGACAGCCTTTGGGATTCCTTTCTTTGTTGCATGCAAGGCCATTGGAGTTGATGGGTGGAGTCTTACACAAAACATTTATGTGTGCAGAATAGGGCCAGGCTAGGTGGCAGGCTAGGTGGCAGCATAAGCCCATGCATGTATCACGATTGGACAGTAAGGGAGGCGCCATCTCACTTGCCGAAATAGTACAAAAATGTATGGTGTCGCCACCCCATTTGGCGAATAAGAGGTGTCACGTTTTACAGCATTGGCTCAGGCTACGTGACAGCCTTTGGGATTCCTTTCTTTGTTGCATGCAAGGCCATTGGAGTTGATGGGTGGAGTCTTACACAAAACATTTATGTGTGCAGAATAGGGCCAGGCTAGGTGGCAGCATAAGCCCATGCATGTATCACGATTAGACAGTAAGGGAGGCGCCATCTCACTTGGCAAAATAGTACAAAAATGTATGGTGTCGCCACCCCATTTGGCGAATAAGAGGTGTCACGTTTTACAGCATTGGCTCAGGCTACGTGACAGCTTTTGGGATTCCTTTCTTTGTTGCATGCAAGGCCATTGGAGTTGATGGGTGGAGTCTTACACAAAACATTTATGTGTGCAGAATAGGGCCAGGCTAGGTGGCATCATAAGCCCATGCATGTATCACGATTGGACAGTAAGGGAGGCGCCATCTCACTTGGCGAAATAGTACAAAAATGTATGGTGTCGCCACACCATTTGGCGAATAAGAGGTGTCACGTTTTACAGCATTGGCTCAGGCTACGTGACAGCTTTTGGGATTCCTTTCTTTGTTGCATGCAAGGCCATTGGAGTTGATGGGTGGAGTCTTACACAAAACATTTATGTGTGCAGAATAGGGCCAGGCTAGGTGGCAGCATAAGCCCATGCATGTATCATGATTGGACAGTAAGGGAGGCGCCATCTCACTTGGCGAAATAGTACAAAAATGTATGGTGTCGCCACCCCATTTGGCGAATAAGAGGTGTCACGTTTTACAGCATTGGCTCAGGCTACGTGACAGCCTTTGGGATTCCTTTCTTTGTTGCATGCAAGGCCATTGGAGTTGATGGGTGGCAGGCTAGGTAGCTGCATAAGCCCATGCATGTAATATTATTGGCAGCCTTGGGGGGTTGCATCACTTACTTAATTGAAATTTTTTGCCTTACGTTGAACATAACATTCATTCACATAAACTGTAAAATTTTCCAACCTTCGAATCAGTCATCTAACCTTCAAACATTCCAGCATTCATACCTTCATACAATCAATAAACCCAAAACATTCCCACCTTCATACCTAAAACAATTCTACACAATGGCCTCTTCACCACAATTTGTTGTCAAAGCACATTTCAACGGTGAGACATACATGTGTCCCACATTTGGGTTTTTGTTTAGAAACACCGACAATGTTCGATTTCTCTTAAACGGGAAAGCAAATTTCTCGTACTTTAAGAAAAGATTGGAGGCCAAACTTGAACGAGGCCCGGTATCCCAGATATTTTATCAGAGTCCAGTCTTTTTTGGAAACAACCAAGTTATTTTTTATAAGGTTGCAATTCAAGATGACGAGGATTTCCAGAACATGATTTCCAGCCATGTCTATTCTGGAAACGACTCTATTGAGTTGTACGTTTTGTTTCAAGAGCCTCCGGTGACACGGGAGGTAGAGCCTCGGTGACACAGGAGGTTGATCCTTTGGAGAATGAGCAAGATGAGGTGGATGCAGTTGATGATGAAGAAGAAGATAACGAGTTAGAGTTTGATGAAATGGTGAACGACGATTCTGACGATGATGGCATCCCAAGTATTCCTACCGACAAAATCTACACACCACCTATGCACATGACAAACTTCAACATGGGCGGAGATGAACCTTCTACGGACTTGTTTTTCCAACCGTATATGCAGTCGGATGAAAATTTAAAAGAGAAGGACAAGTTTCGTAATAGAGAGGAATGCATAAGGGCCATCAAAAAATTTCACATGCTCAACTCGGTTGATTATAAGGTGGATCGTGTAAACCCGGAAAGGTACAAGATCAAGTGTGTCCACCCTGACTGTATGTTCAAGCTGACCGCTTCATACAGACTAAGGGGTGACTGCTGGGTCATAGGTTCCATGACTACCCATACTTGTGTAAGTTCCACTCAATCACAAGACCACCGAAAACTCAACCATGATCTAATCTGTCAAGAAATCCTACCCCTGGTCAGCAACGACCCTTCTTTGAAGGTGAAAACAATCATCTCCCACATCACCACGGTTTTTAACTACACTCCGTCTTACCGTAAGGCGTGGTTAGCAAAGACTAAGGCGATTGAAAGGGTGTACGGAAACTGGGAGGAGTCATACCGAGAACTTCCCCGCTACCTAAATGCACTCAAGACATATTCTCCAGGTAGTGTTTATGTTCTGGAAACATTGCCAGCGTACGCCCAAGATGGTAGTCTACTACATGGCAACGGAATATTCAGTCGCGTCTTTTGGGCATTTCAACCATGCATCACAGGGTTTGCATCATGCAAACCAATTTTACAAATAGACGGGACTTGGTTGTATGGGAAGTACAAAGGCACGCTTTTGATGGCAGTTGCACAAGATGGCAACAATAACATTTTCCCCGTTGCGTTTGCCCTTGTCGAGGGGGAGACCGGTGGTGCTTGGAGCTTTTTCCTGAAAAATCTTCGTACACACGTGGCTCCTCAACCAGATCTCTGTTTGATCTCAGACAGACATGCCTCCATTGAAAGTGCCTATAATAATCCGGCAAATGGTTGGCATGACCCTCCTTCTACACATGTCTATTGCGTCAGGCATATCGTCCAGAATTTCTCGAGGGAGGTCAAGGACAAAACATTGAGGAAAGCGGTGATGAATGCGGGATACGCACTGACACAGCCCACATTCAAATATTACCGCAACGAGATCCGTTTGTCTAACCCAGAAGCCGGTACATGGATCGACAATATACCGGTCGAAAAGTGGACTAGGTCATACGACAATGGCCAAAGATGGGGGCATATGACAACAAATCTTATTGAATCAATGAATGGGGTATTCAAGGGCATACGAAACCTCCCCATCACTGCCTTGGTGAAATCCACGTATTTTAGGATGGCTGCGTTATTTGCCAAAAGAGGTGAAATGTGGTATGCGGTCTTGCAATCAGGACAACTATGGAGTGAAAGTTGTATGAAATACATTAAGGCTGAAAGTGCTAAAGCCAACACTCACATGGTTACACGGTTTGACCGCCATAGCCACAACTTCATTGTGAAAGAGACAATTGACCACAATGAAGGCCTGGCAAGACAAGAATACATGGTCATTTTACCTTCTCAATGGTGCGATTGTGGCAGGTTTCAAGCTTTTCGTATGCCTTGCTCTCATGTCATTGCCGCTTGTGCTCATACCCATCAAGACGCGCTTCAACTGCTCTCAAACGTTTATAAATCTGAAACGTTGCTCACTGTTTACAACAACAACTTTCCTTTGGTGGCAAAACCGGACTATTGGCCTGAATACAACGGTGATATAGTTTGGCACAATGACCAAATGCGAAGGAACAAGAAGGGTCGTCCCAAAAGCAGGCGCATAACAACAGAAATGGACGATCTTGACAGGTTGGAAAGAAAGTGTGGTTTATGCCGTCAGGTCGGACACAATCGCAAAAACTGTCCGAATCGGGCGTCTGGCTCGACCACATAAATTTTGTAATACAATAAATCTTTTCAATATTTGTGTTGTAAACATTATGGGTTTTCCGTTAATAAAACTGTTCACACAATTTAAGAAATTCAATATAGGAAATTACATTAGGGTTTTCGCGTACAACAATGATTAACGATATTCAATCTAGGAAATTACAACTGTTAACACAATTTCATCTGACCCATGCATCATCAGCATTACATCACTGTCTGTTTTGACTTCCTCCAACCACACATTAGGTCTTCCTGTCGCATGCGAGGTTGTTGTTCATTTTTGCTGGATCCTTCGAATTTTTTCCCCCTCGGCGATGTCTCCATCTAGCCACCGCATCAACTCCCGCTTCAGACGCTCCATGGAGTGAATGTGCCAGAATTTCATTTTCATCGCAGGTTTCGTGGCGGAGAATATAACGTAACCATCTCTGCTAAAAATCATAGGCGAAGTCATTACGTAAATAAGGGAGTACAAAATAAAAATACAGTGCGAGAAAGTGTGAGAAATTTCAAAGAAACGAACGAATTATTTATAAAACAGCAAAAAACCCTAGTTTTGCCCTAGGCGCCAAGTGAGATGGCGCCTCCTCTCCTTTTTAAGGAGCATGCGCCATCTCACTTGGCTAAAAGCCAAGGGAGGCGCCAAGTGAGATGGCGCCTAGGGCAAAACCCTAGGTGCATGCGCCAAATGAGATGGCTCCTCCTTTGTGGAGCCATCTGAAACATGGTTATTTGCGTAATTTTTTCCGAAACCCGGTTATTTGTGAAATATTTTTTTAATACATGGTTATTAATAAAAAAAATTCTCTATTTTAGGCAGGATTTTTGTCTAACTTCATGGCCACTTTTCACATGCTTCCACTTGGAATTTCAACTTGCATTACAAAGATGGATTGTAGTACACATTCCAAGCTTTCCAAATTGTCCAAGAACTTATCAAACACCCTTGTGGTTAGGGAGAATCGAATTTGTCAATATGGGCAAAAGTCACTTTGTTCATGAGCCAATTTCATGTTCATACACTATGCATTTTCAAATTCAGCTTGCATAAGCTAGATTACAGGCCTCTAATCCTTCTTACACTCAATAATTAAATACATATCCTTTGTGTTAGAGTGTTATTTTATGCATTTGGACAATACACACAAAATCAAGCCATATTTGGAAAAAGCAAGTTTGTCATTTTGAAAAAGCATGGCTTTATGTCAAAACACAAATCAAAGAAGTACAATGCAGATCTTTGAGGCACAAGTTTATGAACTAATTCCACTGATCAAGAGTGATTGGTGCAGCATGCTTGAGGGGCCTGTATGGGCCTATAATCTAAGTTGACAACTCTTGCTTAGATAAGAAGAAATATTGCAAAAGATATCCAAGATTGAGCTCCTGTGAACACAAGCTTAAACAAACTTCTTGAACACTTTCCAAACATCAAACCAGACCTAAAGCACGACCAAACCACCTTCAATACCTTCTCATTCCCAGAAACACCATCCTACTGCAAAAAACAGAGTTCCCTCTGCAACTTGACTTCTATAAACCTTTCCACTCGTGCACTTTGGCCAAAAAGAGTTCAAACCTGTTCCATATCACCCACTGAAGCTATCCCAAGCATTGAACACAAACTGTAACATCCCTAACATCATTTGCCATTTTCAGTTTTCAACTTTGCAGGTGAACTTCCATAGCTCAATTCAGCTAGTTTCAAAGCAAGCTAGAGGTTGGAGAAGCATCCCTGAACTTCAAGCAAGTTGTACAAGTCCTCACATTGCATTGAAAGTGCCTCCATTGTTGTACACGATTCCAGCTGAACAGGTAAAACTTTGGACTTCTACCTCTCAATCTAGGA
Organism: Vicia faba; assembly: GCA_948472305.1. Taxonomy (NCBI): domain Eukaryota; kingdom Viridiplantae; phylum Streptophyta; class Magnoliopsida; order Fabales; family Fabaceae; genus Vicia; species Vicia faba. The sequence continues at coordinate 1,110,811,808 of OX451738.1, forward strand.
AGAGTTAGGCTTAGGTTTATGAATGAAACATGCTCTACTCATGGCCCTGAAGCTACCTATATCCTCAGTTTTCATTTATATTGTGTGTGTTAAGAGAATTTGGAACTTGAACATTAGAAAAAACTTAGGTCAGAAATTGGGGATGAAGAAATTCTCCCTCGTTTCTTAGAGTTAAGTCACGTTTTTTATATGTCTGGATTCGTCTCTTGATGCTCTACATTTTTGGTGTTATGAGTTTTGCTTGAAAGTCCAGGAATCAGGAGTTAGGAAGCGCGCGTTTTTGTTGTTCAAACAAGTCTGGAGGTTGAAGATGACTGGCTTGGGCTGGGCCTGAGTCAGTCCTACTTTTTGCATCCCTTTTTTCAATTTGCACCCCCCTGGCCCATTATGTGATATATTTGTTATTTTTTTCTTTTTAATTCTGATTTTATATTTTTATTCAAACATGAAAAAACACTAAAAATATTTTTCCCACATTTTTTGCATTTTATTTGGTATTTATTTGTTTCATTTAGTTTCATATGTAAATAAATATATATATATATACTTTTATTTAAAATACTAAAAATAATACAAATACATTTTTATTTTCTGATTTTTATTTTATTTTATCTTTTGAAAACATTTTCTAAAAATATACCTTTTTTTTGTAAATAATAAATATTTTATTTTTTTTGTACATATTTAATATATTTAGTAAATAATATAAATACTTATATATTCATTAGAATATTTAGGATAAAAATATAAAAATAATACATTTTTTTTATTTTATTAATATTTAACCTCAAAAAATACTTTTTTGCAATATACTTCCTTTTATTTATTTTTTTTGTATATAATTAATAAATACTGTATATAATAAATAATAAATACCTTTTATTTAGCAAATTAGGGTTTTGCCCTAAACCATAAAAGTACCCAAAAATTAACCTTTTTATTTTTGTTTATTTGTCACATGAAAAATACTTTTTACATACATATAAAAATCATTTTTTTTGCATCTTGCATATTTATTGTATTTTATTTAATTATTGTACAATTAAATAACTTGTATATTCAATTTGGATGTAATAGCTTAGGTTTTAATTTCTTGCTAAATATCCCCATTTGAATATTTGTACCCCCATCCCATAATTGTGTTGTAATAATTTAGGATTTTATTTTTCGCATTTAAAAGCTTTCTAAATATGCCATGATAGACTTAGGGTTTGTATGCAAAAATCAAATAACAAGTAGCTTGACCTAATTCAAATGTTCAAGCTAGGGTTACTCCACTTGTTGCCTTCAATAATGGGCCATGTTGCATGTTGAGTTTCTTTGGCAAAACAAAACAATATCAAATGATCATAGTCCCTCGATGACGCTTTCGAAAGTTGCCTAAAAATGATCAAGTCCCTTAAAGGAAAAGTTGCCAAAGACACTTGGCACTATTGCAATCATGGTCTAAACGATGACCCGCGCCCGTCCCGTTAACATCCTAACACAAGTTTGTCCACCAAATACAATGGTGGAACAATACTGTTAAAAGGGTTAAAACATAGGAAAGATCTTTGGGTAAATTTTAGGGGTAGACAACTCTTAGTTACTTGATCAAACTTGCAAAAACACACTTTCCTACTTTTCAAAACCACATTCCACAACACTTTCAAAACAACTTTCAAAAAAACATTGAAAACTTTTCAAAAGATATACACCTTTGTATACATCCAAACATGGGTCATTACAAAGGTTGCCACAACAAATGGCCTCTTTTCAAAACATTTTCAAACCCACACACAAAGCACCATTTCAAACAATTGAAAACACAAGGCAAGTGATCTAAGCAAGTAACTAAGAGCCCATGGATAACCATGGATATAAAGGGTGCTAATACCTTCCCTTTCTATAATCTACTCCCTGAACCCAAGAAAACATCTCAAAGGTTTTTGCTGTGCTTTTTAACCTTTCCTTAGGATAAAATAAAAAGTCGGTGGCGACTCTTGCTCAACCGAAACATTTACGAAAACAAACGCAAAACCCAAGTCAGTTCTCCCACCGTATCACAGAATTGGCGACTCTGCTGGGGAGAATTTTAAAGTGGAGTAACCTTAGGGCTTAGATCACCCTCTTGCATTACTAATTGTTTGCTTTGATTGCTTTATATCTTGGCTCTCTTGTTTAGGCTTGAAATCCTACACCCGAATTTGGGGAAACATTCATAGATAGCAATACGTTGTGGAAACTGTGCGGGGTATACCGACACGGTTGAAGCAATAGCTATATTAGTGCGACATATTAGTGAGTACCGGTAACCCTTGAGTTCAATCAAGGAGAGTACGGGGCCGTTGAGTGATGTCACTAAGCACTAATGACCTAGAACCTTACTTGACCATCTTGGCCTTTTATTAGGGGTAGTGAGATGACCGGCTTTGGTGCAGTCCGAAGTTGGTAGATACTCGATACTACACTCATTGAGGGTTGTTTTCTTGGAATATTTTAGTCGCTAGTTAAGTGACTAAACCAAAACAATGAACATGGAAAACAATCCAATGATATTGAGATCCTTAGAACCCGGTTACTATTTATAGGACAGGTTTTTAAGCCAACTACACTCAAGAGGGTACTTACCTATGAAACCTCATGCAAGCCTGAAACTAGGGTTTTGTGTGAATTGCTTGTACATATGTTTGTACATACATCATGAACATCATAAAGCATCATATGCATACACTAACCATTTCAAGGGTTTAGATCTTCATCTTTGTTCTTGTTTTGTAGGTCATGGAAATTCTTCGCAGGAAAACTATCCAAGTCAACCTTGTGAGAATCCCTCCTCAACTCAAGGAGCTCACATCCAGAATTCCCGAAAGCTCTCCCTTTAGTGAAAGACATGGTAGACTGCTCAGCCTAGTCAACACCAACATTGAAGAGGACATGGTAAAGGTGTTGTTCCAGTTCTTTGACCCCCTTCACCACTGTTTCACTTTCCCCGATTACCAATTGGTGCCCACTTTGGAGGAATTTTCTCAACTCCTGAGAATTCCTATTCTTAATCAACTACCCTACAACGGCACGGAAAACGAACCAAAGCCTGAAGATGTTGCTCAAGCACTACACTTGCAACCATCTGACATCAAGGGGCATTGGGAAATTAGAAGCGGTGTCAAAGGCTTCTTGGCAAAATTCTTGTTTGAGAAGGCACAAGAGTGTTGGAATTCATTGGATCTACAAGCCTTTGAAGCAATTGTGGCACTCCTCATTTATGGGTTGGTCCTGTTCCCAAATCCTGATCAGCTTATAGATGTCAACGCCGTCAAGATTTTCCTATCCAAAAATCCAATACCCACATTACTTGGGGACATTCTTCACTCATTTTACACACGAACAATGAGAAAGAGGGGTGTTCTCATGTGCTATACTCCTCTCCTTGCAAGGTGGTTTATTTCGCACCTTCCACAATCTGTCTTGAAGAATGACCAAGGCTTAAGGTGGTCACAACGGTTGATGACCCTCACTCACTCTGATGTACATTGGTGTTCTCAGTCCAGAGAAAATGTCATCATCGTCGATCGTTGTGGAGAGTTCCCTAATGTTCCACTAATTGACATTAGAGGAGGTATTACCTACAACCCTTGTCTAGCTTTGAGACAATTTGGATATGCACGGAGGGATGGCCCTCATGACATGTTGATTCCTGACCTAGTTTTTGACTTCGACAACGATGCGCAAGGACTTCGCCAAAGATTCATCAGAGCTTGGAGGATGCCTAACAAGGTAGACAGCAAGACACTAGGGCACAAGAACTCCATCCCTCTTGAGCCTTATCTCAAGTGGGTACGAACCCGAGCCCAGAGCCTAATGATGCCTTACCCTCATGTTCTCCCTGTGATTAAAGAGCCCGTTAAGGAAGGAGGGGTTCCCTACACCATCCTATATCCTGACATGCCAACATCATGGGAGGAGATGCAGAAGAGTTGGATCCAACTCAAGGAGGAACGGAATACTTTTGAGGCCAGCTTCTACGCCAGTGAGAAGAAGGTTTTGGAGCTTACCCGCCGACTCCATGAGGAAGAGACCCTCAACACCTACATCGCACCAAAGAGGATGCGCAACGTCTTTTTACCTTGAGAAGTTTTTTGTAATATTTGGCCCATGGGGCATTTATGTACTGACAAAATTTCTTCTTATTAATATGACGTGTGTTCTTTTTGTTTGCAACAATTTTGAATTTTCTAAATCCTTGAATGCATTGCATAAATAAGCATATCATTCATCATGCGCATAAGCAGGTCTCCACACCAGGTTTCCTTATCTTTCTGCTGTTTATTTCAGTAAGATGGATCTCGAACAGACGGTCAAGGACTTGCAGTCTCAAAACTCACAGTTTCAACATCTCCCGATGACCTTGGAAAAGGGTCAGGAGGATCTAAAAGCCCTGTTGGGGAACAAAGAGCAAGTGAAAAAGAAGAAGAAAAGAGTCGGGTGGCTACCCTGGGAAGAAGGTTTGAGGGTGAAGCCAGGAGAGTTCTCGAATTTCCCCCTACATCTGAAGAGGGAACCAGTAAAGGGAATGGGGCTGCGGTACCTTCCGAATTCAAAGCTGAAGAATGAGAGGCTGAAGAAGACGAAGACTACTCAGAGCAACAATACCCGCCCACCGACGATAAGTACAAAGGCTTGGAAGACAGGTTGGCAGCTATGGAGCTTCAGAGAGTTCCCGACTTAGATTTCGAAGATTTGGGATTAGTTGCTGGAATTGTGATCCCCCCGAAGTTTAAAGTGCCAATTTTCGCAAGATATGACGGGCTGTCCTGCCCGAAGATGCATCTCAGATCATATGTAAGGAAGATCCAACCTTACACTGCAGACAAGAACCTTTGGATCCATTTCTTCCAGGATAGCCTTTCAGGGGCTCAACTCGAGTGGTTCTATCAGCTGGATGGAGCCAGTATCCGAAACTGGGAAGACTTGGCTACTGCATTTTATAAGCAGTGTCAGTATAATTCCGACCTCGCTCCCACGCGTACCCAACTCTAGGGTATGTCACTGGGGACGGGCGAAGGATTCAAGGAGTATGCGCAAAAGTGGAGGGACCTGGCTGGCAGGGTGCAGCCACCGCTGACTGACCGTGAGCTTGTGGACATGTTCTTAGGGACCCTGTCTGGTCCGTTCTTCAATCATCTGATTGGGAATTCTTCTGCTGGGTTTACAGATCTGATCTTGACTGGTGAGAGAATAGAAGCTGGTATCAAGTCGGGAAAGATACAGAAAGGTGCCTCCGCGAGTACTGAAAAGAAGCCCTTCAAGAAGGAAGCCAGTGCTGTTTATGGTCCCAGAAGACAAATTAAATCGGAACGCCGCCAAGCTGTCAATGCGTTGGTGATTTCAAAGCCTGCTGCGGCTCCTCAGTAGTATAACCAACCAAGGGGTGAGAGACCCAAAAGGCAGTACACTCGGCTCAGTATGACCCTGTCTCAGATATTGCCACAACTATTGTCAACCAATCTGGTAACTGTCAAAGAAGCTCCGAAGGTAGTGAACACAGCTTCTCCAAAGTACAACCCCAACGCCCGTTGCGCTTATCACTCTGATAGCCTGGGGCATACTACGGACGATTGCTGGGCTCTGAGGAACAGGGTTCAGGACCTTATTGATGCTAAAGAAATACAGTTTGAGGCGCCCGAGAGGCCCAATATTGTGACTGCTCCCATGCCCCAGCATGGAGTGAATGTTGTGGAAGAAGACCGGTATGTAGCCTCCATGGAAGAGATTGTTACTCCGTTATTGACCGTCAAAAGGAACCTGTTGCTAGCCGGTTTATTTCTGGGATGTGGTAAAGGTTGCCTTCTATGTGTTGTTTCACCTGTTGGTTCTCCTTTGCTGAAATCAGGTATCTAAAGCCTGATGGATAGCAAAGAAATCTTGTTCGAGAAGATTGTTGTTCCTGCTGTCCCTGCTGAAGAAGTGTCTATTGTTACTATTTTCAACAACCCTCCTAAGGCTCCTTCAAAGAAGCCTGTCAAAATCATGTCCACTCAGAAGATTGCTCCTATCATCATCACTGTTTCGGGGCCCCTCCCTTATACATCTGATAAAGTTGTCCCTTGGCACTATGGGGCAGATGTTTATGTGCTTGGAGTTAAACAAGAGTTTGATACTAGTACCGGCGTTGGTAACATCATCAGGCCTGCCAAGGTTACTCGCAGTGGTAGGCTGTTCTCACCGGATATTGCACCACCAGTTATTCAGAGACCTCTTATCATCACACCTGCAAGTGTGCCTGCTTCCCTTCCTGACCAAGTTCCTGTTTCTACCCCTGCTGCCGAGTCATCAAATGCTCGGGGCAAAGGGATTGCTACTGATTTGCCTGCCCTGACGGAGGCACCAAAGACAACCAATATTGAAGCTTCCCAACAAGAGATGGAAGAGATTCTCAAGATCATTAAGAAGAGTGATTTCAATGTAGTTGAGCAGTTGGGGCACACCCCATCAAAGATTTCTATGCTATCACTGTTGTTGTGTTCAGAGGCCCATGCCAAGGCCCTGATTTCCTTCCTGAAGACGGCCCATGTGCCACAAGAAACGTCTGCTGATCAATTTACCGATTGTGTGGCCAACTTGACTGCTGATAATGGGTTGGGCTTCTTTGACGCTGATCTGACTGCCAAAGGAAAGAACCATAATGACGCCCTGCATGTCTCCATTGAATGCAGGGGCACTACTCTTGCCCATGTGTTGGTAGACACCGGTTCTTCATTGAACGTATTACCCAAGAAGGCCCTAGACAGGTTGGATTGTGAGGGTTTAGAGCTCAAGCCTAGTAACATTGTTGTCCGAGCCTTTGACGGTTCGAAAAGGATGGTACATGGGGAAGTTGACATTCCAATCAGGGTTGGTTCGCAGGTCTTTGATTCTACTTTCTATGTGATGGACATCCGACCATCCTATTCTTGTTTGCTGGGTCGTCCATGGATCCACAAGGCTGGAGCTGTGACTTCCATACTACATCAGAAGCTTAAGTACCCGGTCAGAGGGAAAATTGTGACAGTTTAGGGGGAGGAAGAATACATGGTCAGCCACCTTAACTCGTTCCGGTACATAGAAATGGATGGGGAATTCATTGAGACTCCATTCCAGCACTTTGAAGAAGTTCCTCAGACACTGGCATCAGCTGAAACTGTGATTGAAGACCCTCCTTTGAAGATGGAATCCTTAAAGGATGCCCGGGCTGTTATTGAGAAGGGTAAGTGCGCAAACTGGGGCCGACTTCCTGATTTCACTCCAAAGACTGACAAGTTTGGTTTGGGCTTCACTGCAGAAGCTCAGAGGGCTGTTCGTAAGGCAAGGATTGGAAAATCTCCTGTGTTCATCACCAACCCGGGAGTAAATGCTATTGAAGACGACGTGGAGGAATCTGAATTCGACAGCTGGATCTACCCAACAACCGACGATGGAGGCTATAAATACCCTCTGTTCCAAGAGGGTCAGGTATTCATTCATTACACACCTACATACTTTTCACCTGCTTATTCCGTCTCTCATTTTATCATCGGAGTGTCTTGCAGGTACCCCCCCCATCTCATTCAAATCCAGTTCGAGCCAGCTGTGACGGTCCAAGTCTGATCCGGTAAGATCACTTTTCAATGTCGTTAGAAATGACGCGGACATGAATATGGGTGTTCAAATTAACCGATTATATAAGTTATCCATATTCAAACCCAATTATTAAAAATCAGTTACTTTTTAATATGGTTTTAACTGAATCCATATCATGGGCGTGTTAAATATGGTTTTAGCTAAATCCATATTTTGGATATCCATATTCAAAATAATAACCAAATGAGTATTTTTTTTTTAAATCACAAAAAAATTTAATATTTTTTTAAAATCTCTTTCTCTCTCTCTCTCTCTCTATATATATATATATATATATATATATATATATATATATATATATATATATATATATATATATATATATATATATATATATATATATATATATATATATATATATATATATATATATATATATATATATATATATATATATATATATATATATATATATATATATATATATATATTAAAGGTTGAGGAAAACACAAGAATGGAGGGTTTGAATTAGGTTAAAAACTTTTTCGTTTAGAAGTGTTTTACATAAACAATCAAGATAGAATCAATGTAATAGGATTTGGGGATGAACAAATGCAGAATCGCAACAGGGAGTTGTTGTCTACTATGCATCGTCGGGCGAAGCAATGTCACCTGGTCTTCTCTGGGCGAGCTAATAAGCGAAGGAATGCGTGGAAACATGGTGCTACTGGAAAATGTATGGGAGGGGAGCTTCGCTCCAGCATCATCGGGTAAGCGAGAGGCGAGAGCCCGTCGCCTCTGCATCGTCTGGCGATTGTATCTCTTGAACTGCTCAGGGAATTGTAATTCACTGGATTTGACATGAGATAATTCCCATATTCTACGTTGTTAAGCATAACTGCAATTTCTTTAAACCTATATATGGGTAGACAGACTCGTTCCAAAACTATTGTAACAAATACGATTTCATAAATTCTCGTAGGTAATTCTTTTGTTGATATGTATGCTAAATGCAATAATTATTTGGTTGATATGGATAAATCATGTGCCTACCCATCTCAGCAAAATGACTAAAAGCTTCACAAAATCTATTATCTTGAGAATAACTACCAATTAACATTGTCCATATAACAACAATGCGTTCAACCATGGAGTCAAACAATGTTTTGCATTACTATGTCATTAGTGGGCCTTTTCTAGAAATATTGTTTTTAGAATATGAATTTTGAACTTTTTTTTGTGATTATTGTGATTTTAGTTATAGCTCCAGGTTCAATTGTGGAAATGGAAATATATGGTAGGGCAAAAGTATGCCTACAACATGCTTGATGAGATATCTACATAAACAACAAGAAGATTATTAAATTTAGGGAAGTTTGTAACCCCCACAACCTGTAGTGTTTTTTGCATGGTAATAAAAATCATATCGGACCGGTCGGTTCAATAGGTTGGACCGGGTACTGGACCTGTATCCAGTTTAAATGTGTATAAAAATCGGCTTGTTACATACAACCCGGAAAATTGAACCAGAACCAATAAAACCAAACACAATCGGCGGTTCAGCTGATTCTAGGTGTTAGATCGCATTTTAGTTTTTTCTCAACAAAAAAGGTTAAAACAATTTTCTTCTTCTTTTCATGGCCCCTTTCACGCTTTTGTCCTGACAAACTGAACCTAAAACTATTATTTACCAGATGTAGATGAAGAAGAAACAAAATAATACTTGAAAGAAACTAAAAGAATTTAAAACGTAAAAAAAGAAGTGGAGAGAAAAAATGTCGAAATACATGTAAGCCTTTTAATTTCATAAATCGAAAATGAAGGAATTTTCTAAAAAAATTGAAAGCTGAGTGGACAAATTGAACGAAAGAAGTAGAGAGTAGAGAAAGAGAACCATGGATGACAGCTGGATTTGTTTGGCTATCAGTTTGACAACTTTCTTATTAGGAAAATTGTACCCTATACCCCTATTGTTATCCCTCTACCCTTAAATTTTTTTAAAATATCCCCATTCTTCCCTTTTCACTTATCAAATAATTTTTTGGTATGTAATTTTTCTTCACCAAATAAGTTGCAATCAAGTTATCCGATATGTAATTTTTCTTCACCAAATAACTTGCTATCAAGTTAACCGACATGTAATTTTTCTTCCCCAAATAACTTGCAATCAAGTTTTCTGATATATAATTTTTCTTCACCACATAACTTGCAAGCAAGTTATCCGGTATGTAATTTTTCTTCACCAAATAACTTGTAAGCAAATTATCTGATATGCAATTTTTCTTCACCAAATAACTTGCACTCTAGTTATCTGGTATGTAATTTTTCTTCACCAAATAACTTGCAATCAAGTTTCTGGTATGTAATTTTTATTCACTGGATAACTTACAACGTGTGAAAATTTGTATATACCACGCATGAAAAACTGCTGCCTAGTAATTTAGGAACGATTTTATTTAATTTGGGCCACATTTTTTCCTTGTTTTCTAAACTATTTTTAATTTTTTTTAGATAACTTGGTTATTAATTATCCTCTAGAAAATAATTTTCTATTTTAGGCCACGATTATTGTTTATTTAAGTAAGAACAAGATTTGGTTATGCATCTTACCTTTAGTTTTAATGATAACAATACAATGTTTCTTAGAGAATAATTTTGTATCCTAATGGTTTTTTCTAGTCTGTTGCTTTTGCTAACAGGTTCTGACTCTGGTAGAATAGTGTGTAACATCATTAGTTTCTAGAATCAACACACTCTTACTCTGGAGAGATACAAGTACGTTTTAGCAAATAGTCTTTATATTATTATTAATTATTATAATCTTTTACCCCTTCTTCTGATTTTGAGGCTCCCAAATTTTTTAGGCCCTAGGTCTTGGGTCTGGTTGCCCTGGCCTAAGGCCGACTCTGGGTTGAAGCAAACTCCAAGGCAATGATATAAGAAATTTTAGTTTATTATGTGTGATTATGGATACCAGAAGACTACTTCAGATCATTGCACCTGTTAGAAAAATTTCTAACGATGACTTCATTACCCTGTTGTTATATGTTGATTGTATGCTCATTATATGGAAACTTATTTCTAACATTGACATGTTAAAGAAATAGTTGCCATGAAAGACATGGGAGCAACTAAACATATTCTTGGCATTAGAATCATGTTTGACAGAAAGGATAAGAAACTTTGGATGTCACAAGAACAATATATCGAAAGAGTACTACAAAGATTCAAAATGTAAAGTTCTAAGGCGGTAAACACTCCTCTTGCTACCCATTTTAAGTTGAGTTCTAATCAAATTCATTCAAGTGAAAATGAAAACATTTGATATGAAGCGTGTTCCTTATGCGTTTGTTGTGGGCAATTTCATGTATGCAATAGCGTGTACAAGACCATATATAACACATGTTGTTGGTACATTCAGTAGATTTTTATCAAATCAAAGTAGAGAGTATTGAAATATTGTGAAATGAATTTAAGGTATCTTTGCGATACTACTTGTGTGAGGTTTTGCTTTGGAGGAGATAAGCATACTCTAATGGATTACTCAGACTCTAATATGAATGGAGACATTAGTTTTAGAAAGTCCACTTTAAACAACATGATTAAATTTGTAAGGGAAGATGTGACTCGACATTCCAAAGTACAAAAATGCTACCTACTAATACCATAAAGGAAGAGTTCATTGTCATTACTAAAACATGTAAAAATTTACTATGGTTGAAGAACTTTGATACAATTTTTGTGATGTTGAAGCCTTTTAACCCACATTACACAACACATAATCAATTTTTTAAAATCTATCCGTATCTTTTTAATTTGACCCTCTTCAAGTACATTTAAATCCAATGACACTGATTAATTCTCTATATATATTTTTAAATAAAGTAAATAAAAAGAGTATAAAAGATACCCAACCTTAAAAAAAACACAAAGACTTTCAAAAACAAACAACAAAAACACAAACTACTTAAAAGATACAATTCAAAAGCCTTATTTCTAATCCAATCAAGTAGGGGTGCCCTCCCTTTAATTTTGGCAAGAAATCATTCCCATGCCAAGGATTTTCCCATTCTAACAACATTTGTCATCACCAAAGCCAATTCTTATTTTTATTAAATTTATATTTAATTATATTATCAATTCTAATTAAATTATTACACTCAGATGCATTTAATTTTTATAAAATTAATTATTAGTTATTTTAATTAAATTATTTATTTTTAATTTATTAAGAAATAATTTTTAAATTAAAAAGTGATTACTTTTTTAATAAATATCAAAAAATTATTTATATTAATATATAAATATAAATAAATTCTACCAAATAAAAATGATCATTTTAAATACTTAGACATTAAAATCAATGAAAATCAATTTATTTTTTCGTACTACATTAACGTTGTAAAATAATTTTATATTATCATCTAATAAAAATTTAGTCAACTGAGATATGAATATTGATCAATTATTATTTTCGGTGTTGTTCCGATTAAGAATCAAATTGGTTTGAATTATTTATATAGTATTAGTAAATAGTAATTTTTTTTTTATCATAATATAAAACTTTTTTTTATTAATTTTAGAACTGATTAAATTAATAAAAAAAACAAGTGTAATAAGAGAATCAATCAAAACCTTCCATCATCTTTCTCTTCTCAATTTCTGATTTTTTGGGTATGAGGCATGAATTGAAGAAGAGACAGTAAACCCTAAGGCACAACACCACCATGTATCACCACCACAAGAACGGTTCCTTGGAGCGCAGAGCTCAAGCTTCCAACGGAGACATTGCTACTACTAACGCTACTAATGGCACCGTTGGTGCTTCCAATTCCAATTCCAATTCCATTACCAGACTTCTTGGAAACCCTAGAATTGATCACATGCCTGATAATTATGAAGACCTTCCTTTGGATTTCAACCCTCTCGTCTTCACTTCACTCGAGAGACATCTTCCTTCTCATATTCTTACCCTATCTAGAGACCTCAAAGCTCACTACATGTCCAACATTCTACTCCGTTATTTGCCTCACAGTGAACGCGTTAGGGTTTGTGTTTTTCTCCTCATTTTTTTTAAATAAAGATTTGATTTTTATGTTGCTCTTAATCATTAAGGTTCGTGGGTTGTTTTATATATGTTCTAGTTGCTTGATTTTGAGTGTTTTGAGGGAATTTAGGGGAAATTGGAAATTGGGGTAAGTTGAATTTTGCAATTTGGATTCTCTTATAGAAATTAGGGTTTAGAGTTCTTAGTTCTTATATCAATGCCCTTATCCAAAAAATACATTGATGCAAATATTATCTTTAGGGTTGTTTGAATTGACTAGTTTGAGTCTATATATTGGTATAAGTACATGCGAGACTCTTCGTGAGTTAATGGAAACAACTGATGACATGTTCGTAAGCGCTTTTCAGCTTATTTTCATAAGCTCTACTGATGAACCGATGAAAAAAGCTTATAGTTTATATGCCTATATCTTTTTCTTATAGAAATTGCTTATAAGTTATACATAAAACTTATATGATAAGTGTTTATACTTTCAGCTGTAAATTAAGTTGTTTATCCAAACAAGACATTAATTTGTGTGCCTTTTGTTAAAGAAAAGTACTTGTTTGTGTATTTTCTGCACTTGATACATCTAGTTGGCATATTCATGGATTTTATATGGAAGCATAATGTTCCTTTGCACGAGTTTACAAGTCTGGATTTGCTTCCTGAAATTGTTATCGGGAATTTATTATTGTTTTTTGTCGTGATGGCATTGCAAGGTTGCATTTTCTAGAGCCACCTGTTTTAAGTTATTCCTTCTTTAGATGTCTTGCAAATTGCCAAGAAATAAGACGTGTGAAAGTGAAAATTTGATACTTGAGAATGTATGAGAAGGGCATTATTCATAACTAGTAAATTTAAGCTTTTAGTGGTGTTCATTTATTCCCTCAGAGTTAGATGAAAACAACTGTTTGACCTCTCCAAGATATAAAGCTCAACCCAGACCGTAGGAAATCATGATTAGAAAGTTGGATTTGAGTTTTAAAAAATATTGCATCCTCTAAATATGAATACAACACAATTGCATATTGACATGTATTTGAGCGTGTGTCACACAACATATGTTAGTTAGTTAATGTAATAAAAAATGTTACTTGTTAACCTATGAAGGTGATGACAAATGAGCAGTGTTATCAAATATCCACTATGGCGGATATGCATGGCAATTTTTGGGCTCTCCCTGGCTGATATCGCGGGTTTTCCCGCCATAGTCCGCTATGACGGCGCTGCCAAGCGGCCGTATGGTGGAACTTTGGCTCTCCGCTGTCGACAACACTGCAAATGTGCCTAATATATGCTGTTTTGTGATAGTGAGTTTCTCCTAGTATGACAGTTGGAGTGAGGTTTCTTTTGTTTTTCCTATTATTGTCTTTAGCTTGGTTCTATTCACTTTCTGAGTTTTTGGTTGTTCTATGCTGGATTGAACAGATGCAAAAACAAAAGGAATACAGGCTAAAGATCATATTAAACTATCCTGTAAGTTTTCTATTGAATGCTAGAAAATCCTGTTGGTTTCTTGTTATGATTCTTTTGTAAATCATGGGATAAGCATGGTTTTTATTTTGAAGGGGCATATTTTATTCATTGCTTGTTGTATATGATAATCGGGAATTAGCACATAATATAAAAATTTCTAGCATTTATGTACAAATCACGCCCTATCTTACTAATTATTCACATTTGATTTGTAGCCGCTTCATAAGGAGATATATACTATGCTCAGTGAAAACTTTTTTGCACCCTCATTTCTCAGAGCTATTAAAGATAATACAGAAGCGAGTTTCAGAAGTATAATGGCAGAACCCTCCAGAGGAATTTATACATTTGAAATATTTCAACCACATTTTTGTGAAATGTTGATATCTGAGGTATCACATTCCTTTTCTTTCCTTTTCGTGCACATATCGTTGCGTCTGTTCTATATTAGTGTTTTGTGTTTTCTTAACAGGGTTTGATTGCTTAGGTAGATCATTTTGAAAGATGGGTCCACGAGACCAAATTCAGAATCATGCGACCTAATACAATGAATCAATATGGTGCTGTTCTTGATGATTTTGGCCTAGAATCCATGCTTGATAAATTGATGAATGATTTCATACGTCCTATAGCCCGAGGTTGTTTTTTTGTTTTTTTGTTTTTGTTTTTTTCTTAATGAGAATGAATGAGAATATAGGACAGATAAACAAACAATACTCACTTTTGCTATTTGAATATTTTTTGTAGTTTTCTTTTCTGAAATTGGGGGATCCACACTGGACTCTCATCATGGTTTTGCTGTTGAATATGGAGCCAATAGAGATGTGGAACTTGGTTGGTTTTTCAAACTTTTTTCTCAGTTATGCAACTTGTTATTAGCTCGAACCTTTATCAAAATTTTGAACCTAAATAGCGTGTACTGTTTTGGACATATCTAGTACCTTAATATCAATTTTACTTTTACAGGGTTCCACGTGGATGATGCAGAAGTCACCTTAAATATTTGTCTAGGAACACAATTTTCAGGCGGAGAACTGTTCTTCCGTGGTGTTCGATGTGATGAACACGTGAATACAGAGACCCAATCAGGGGTATGTCTGCTACTTTTTGTTAGAGGATAAATATACCGGGGTTCACTTGTGTGGCACTATTGCAAACTAGAAGATGTTGACCAAACATAGGTGATAATTATCTGAATTTCGTGTCGACGCTTTTTTTAAACTCCAAACATATATATGCAGGAGGTATTCGATTATCCTCATGTTCCTGGACATGCAGTCCTTCATTCTGGTCGCCACCGTCATGGTGCTAGACCTACAATATCTGGGAATCGGATCAACTTAATTCTATGGTGTAGAAGGTATTTACATCACTTTACTCATACTTCTCATTGTAAATGTAATGAATGCTGTGTTTTTTATTTATTA
Source organism: Vicia faba (assembly GCA_948472305.1). Lineage (NCBI taxonomy): Eukaryota > Viridiplantae > Streptophyta > Magnoliopsida > Fabales > Fabaceae > Vicia > Vicia faba. The sequence goes on from OX451738.1 coordinate 1,110,827,339, forward strand.
TATTGGGCTTTGACTTGAGTGTGAGTGTCAACCCAAATTCTTATACTTCAAGCATAATTATTGTCATCGTTCTTAATGTAGTTCGGCGTTTAGAGAGATCAAGAAATATCAGAGAGAATTTCCTAGCTGGTGTGGAGAATGTAGACGCAAGAAGAAGGAGAGAGAGCGTATAGCAGTTGCTGCCACCAAAGCGGTAATGTAACACCATGGGCAGGGATTTGAACTGTCTCTTCATGTTGTAAAACTAGGCACTACTGCGCTAACACCGAACCTGCATGTGATTTTCATTTTGCAGGAATTACTGAAGAGGGAGCTTAAATCCGCCTCATGAAGTAGCACCAGCACATGCAAATGTTACTTGGTAGTTAGTAGTGTCAACTTGACATTTTGAAACTTTTTCTGGATTCAGCTGTATTCTTAGTGTAATGATATGTGATTTTGTTTTAAAGTAATATAAGCATACATTTCATATTTTGATTGGAAGCTAATCTTTCTTACATTATAAATAAATAAATTATGGGATCTTTATGTATATTATGAAAACCACATTCTTTCTGCTTTACCAATCCCTCCGGAAAAACATCAATTTAAAATTATATAACAATTTCTCATATAATTAATCAAAATTTATATAGATATGTATGAATTTTGGGTTTAATTTATATACACGGAAAATGTAAAATTATTTTACAGTGATAGTGCATCACTACTTTTCTCATAAATTTTTTGGTGATTTTATAAATACTATTAAACTAATCATATAATTACGAGTGTTAGAATATTAATATATAAAGATATACACATGTATATATGATTATATGTTCATTTTTATATTGGATTGGGTTTTTTCACATATCTGAAATCTAGTGAATATTTTTTATGGTTTTTACTTTTTAATATTTTAAACTTTATTTTATCCAGCTTTTTAATTTTTTAGTAAGTTAAGGAATAACAAACCAGCAAAAATTATAATCACTAAATGAACTTAGAATACAAGATTTTCTCAATTTTAATAAATTTATATTTTTCAAAAATTGAAACTCTTAGAACATCTACCGTAATTAATTTTAAAATTTATAGATTATTGTTGAGAATATATATAAAGAGAAAATTCTTTAGTATATTTTAGAATAGAGTAGGATATTTATGTAATTAATATTATGATATGTATTTTTTCCTATATAATTTATCTTATGTTGTGCTATCTAACACATAGTTTATTTTAAATGTCTTTTGGTCTTGTTTATTTCAACATGGTATTTAGAGTTTCTTAAGAGGTAGTTCTTCATCATGTTTTATCTGGTTGTCCCATTGTATTTCAGTGATAATTTTTTTATGCAAACTGTATCTCTCTGGTTTGTCTCTCACTTCTCAAAATTCTTTGGTAACCACTCTATTATCAGTATTACAGTTATGTGAAATTTTGTTTTGTAGGTAATAAGTTGTTGTTTTGATGATGACAACACTTTAGCATGACAAAGATGCAACATAATAATATTTTTAAAGTATAGATCATGCATTCAGCATATTGAAGATGTAACAAATTTTTATTTTAACTATAAAGGATAAAACAAATAACCAGCATGATACAACTGCAAAGATGACAAATGTAAAAGAGGTGATAAAATAATATTCAACATAGTTAAGATGTAATCATTTAGAAAATCAACTAATATACTTAAAGCAGTTAAAGATGCAAACCACGAGCTTGATAGAAGATTGACAAAGTTTCAGGTACATACAAAGCTCCATCAACAAAGTCTCAGACAAAGACAAACAAGTAGATTACATCACAAGTCTAAAAAAAGAGATCTTAAGTAAGGTGTCAACACAATGAATACATCAAACACACGCTTAGGAAAATTATCTCAATTTAGTGGGTTGAACTTTTGTAAAAGCAAAAGTTCCGTCTTTATATAGGTAGTTGACTATAAACACACATACACACACATTTAAAAACTTAAAAAAAAATTTTTTTTAAAAGAAAATGCTTTGAAGAAATATATAGAAGCTGCTTAAAAAGTAACAGGAACACTCAAAATCCAGAAAAATTATTTTGATTGGATCTAATCGATTAGAAGTATCAATCGATTTGATTGGAGCATTCATGAGAAATAATGTATTTTAAATATACTCAAATGATTAACAATGATTATATATCAATTCTTACCTATTTTAAAAAACACGGTCGTCACATTTAAATGATTTAATTGATTAGTAGCGATCATTTCTTATTTAATTATGTTTCTTCTTTTGGAGGATTTGAAGCCTATATATAGAGGTCTCATTCCTCGGTTCAAATCACTCAGAAGAAGAATTATATATTAACACACACTCTCTCTCTCTCTCTCTCTCTCTCTCTCTCTCTCTCTCTCTCTCTCTCTCTCTCTCTCTCTCTCTCTCTCTCTTTAAGTTTTCATTTTCACTTTCCCTCACTAGTTCTTATAGCCAACTGCTTTTGCGAGTAAACATCTTTTGTGAGTGAGATGTTTATGTAATTCTGGATGAGTAGCAATGCATGAAGTTCTTAAAGGTTGTTATTGATACACCTTGATAAACACAATCCAGTTTAGGAATAAAAATATGACGTTGGAAGCTAAACTCGTAAAAAGTTTTGGTTGAGGATTGTGTGATTAGTTCATGATATTTAGTTAGGTTGAAGATCGTTAGTATGATTGATGAAGGATGAAGTTCTTCAAAATTGATGAACTCGCCATTAAGTTCATGGTTAGCCTGTATAAATTCATAGGTTAAAAGATCGGTCTGTTAAAATCTTAAGAGGTTAATGGTTATCCTGTTAAACCACATTGAGCTCAGATATTTCGTGATGAGAAGCTTATCACTTCAATCTAAAGTTAGGAAGAAAGCTTAGCCACATCAGTCACAACAATGGAGAAGACACAAACGATCATATCTTCTGTCTTGTATTATTATGGTTGTAGAATAATCACCATTTCTTTGTATAAAGGGGTTCGTGAGCTTCACCTACTAAAAGCTCTGAAGTATATAATGGAAACTCTTAAGGCTAATTCTTAGAGAGAGGAGTATGTCCTTTTGATTTGATTGGACTTCTATACATCGTGGTGTTCTTTTTTTCCTTTAACTTTTTAATTTTGCACCTTACTTCAAAAAGTTTTTTATTTTTATTTATTCAATTTTGTTGAGATGCAAAGAAAGAGAAGAAATAATGTAATTGTTGGCTGAAGATTTTGATAATGTTATTTAGAGGCCAAAAGAGTTAAAAGTCCTGATCGAAATGGAGTTAAACGCCATATTTCGAAGTTGCAGAAGCAGTGTTTCGAATAGGGGTGTCAAAGTGTGAAGCTTCGAACGGCAATTATGGGAACATAGTTAAAGGAGTCTCGAAACAACAGCGAGGCTGTGTTTGGAAAGAACGCTCGAAATAGAGAGACACCAAAAGCATTTAAAATTCAAATGGAAGCGGGACTTTCAAAGTTTGAAAGTTATGTGTTGGAGCATTTGGGGACACGTGGAAAGATGAAAGAAACATTGTCTTGCATGTTCGAAACGTGGCATAATCCTGTAGCGAGACCGTTAGGGTCGAATTAGTATAAATAGAAGTCTTAGTATTAGGATTTCGGTGTGTCATATCTGTTATACAAAAGACTCAATAACATTCAAACTACCACATGGCAAGGGAAACGAATGCAAGAGAAATGTATGTATGATAGCACCATGTATTTCTAACTTAATGAAAGCCTTTTACCATTTCCAGTACTTTCCTCTTTTCTTTTTTGTCAAATAACATTTGCAAGTTTTTCTTATTTACAACCTTTTCATTTCGAAGTCTTTTACTCAAAGTTCTACGTTTTACTGTTTTCTTTATATTTCTAGCACTTTATATTTCAGAGAACTGTCACACTTTCAATACCTTTACTTTCAAGTATTGTTCTTCAAGCGCATACTTTTACTTAAAATCATTTATAGATTTCTTGCATTAAACGCTTTCTTCACATTTTAAACTTCTACATTCCAGAAACCTTTTATGTTAAACGTTTTGTAAATCGAAACCATTTACTTCATTTTTCATGCAGTTTTATATGTCTCTACAATCAGCATTACAATTAGCATTTATTCGTATACCTTAGTTTTCATATACATTTTAACCACATTTTTAGACTCTTAGAGAGAGAGATCGAAGTAAGCCAAACACTTATACAATAGCAACCATGAATAATTGTTCGATTGTGAGAGTAACCTTAATATCCAAGGAGTCCTAGGATCAATCTAGTCGATCCTGTGAGTTACCAGAGAGATTGAATAACGTTAAGAAAGATTATTCGATAGTTTGGAAGACTAGCGGTTGTTTACCAGAAATCACTGGAAACAAATTGGCACACCCGGTGGGACCAATAATTGGATATCAGAAATAAGAATTGTCGAGACGTAGCCATTACAAAAACGTAGGAACCTAAGAAGTTTGCTGTTTTATGAACCTGAGAAGTGGTAAGATAACCAACAGCAACCAACCTTTATCCAGAAGAAAACGTTTGGACAAAATGTCTAATTCAGACAATCAACAAGGAGACCAAGGTGGCCCACATGCAACAGGCACTAACGCGTCCATTTCCTTGTCGTTCATCTCCTTGTCGAGGGGCATTTCAGTTCGCCTATATGGCTCCATGATTTCTACCGGGATGACAGCCTCGGTGCCGTAGGTAAGTCAAAATAGCATATCTCTAGTCATCGAATGGGGCGTTATTTGGTAAGCCCATAGGACGCTGTGTAGTTCTTCGACCCATCCTCTTTTGGCTTCACCTAGCCTGCGTTTGAGTCCTCACAAGATAACCCTATTTACGGCTTCGGCTTGCCCATTGGTCTGGGGGTGTTCAACTGAGGTAAAATGCTACTTGGTGCCGAGTTTGGTGATGAAGCTTTGGAAACCTTGATCGATGAACTACGCACCGTTATCCGTGACGAGCGCTTATGGTATCCCAAACCGAGCGAGCACATTTCGTTTGTACGAACAGAGAATGTTGTGCGAGGTGATTTTCGGTAGGGCTTCAGCCTCTATCCATTTGGTGAAATAGTCTACGACGATGATGAGGAATTTTTTTTGGTATGTCCCTTGCACGAACAGTCTGAGGATGTCCATTCCCCACCAGGCAAATGGCCACAGGGACAATAGCGTATTTAGCTCGTGCGGGGGAGCGAGGTGCATGTCAGCATGTCTCTGGCACTTGTCGCACTTCTTGACATGCTCTTTGGTGTCTTGTTGCATGGTCAGCCAGTAGTACCCCGCTCACAACTCCTTTTGAGCTAGGGACCTTCCGCCCATGTGCTGGGTGTTGATTCCTTCGTGGATTTCCCGTAGTATCTCAGTGACCACAGACTCTTCGACACACTTCAAGAGTGGGATAGAGAATCCACAACGATACAGTTTGTGCTCGAGAATTGTGTGATTAGTTCATGATATTTAGTTAGGTTGAAGATCGTTAGTATGATTGATGAAGGATGAAGTTCTTCAAAATTGATGAACTCGCCATTAGGTTCATGGTTAGCCTGTATAAATTCATAGGTTAGAAGATCGGTCTGTTAAAATCTTAAGAGGTTAATGGTTATCCTGTTAAATCATATTGAGCTCAGATATTTCGTGATGAGAAGCTTATCACTTCAATCTAAAGTTAGAAAGGAAGCTTAGCCACATCAGTCACAACAATGGAGAAGACGCAAACGATCATATCTTCTGTCTTGTATTATTATGGTTGTAGAATAATCACCATTTCTTTGTATAAAGGGGTTCGTGAGCTTCACCTACTAAAAGCTCTCAAGTATATAATGGAAACTCTTAAAGCTAATTCTTAGAGAGAGGAGTATGTCCTTTTGATTTGATTGGACTTCTATACATCGTGGTGTTCTTTTTTTCCTTTAACTTTTTAATTTTGCACCTTACTTCAAAAAGTTTTTTATTTTTATTTATTCAATTTTGTTGAGATGCAAAGAAAGAGAAGAAATAATGTAATGTTTATAGACATGGGATAATTGATGTTGTCTTGAAAGAGATGCGAAAAATTATACTGATGAATAACTTATACCTTTGAATTAAACAATTAGAACAAATATATAAATATTGATCATTAATTAATTTTCTGATTTGTTATTGGGTCTTACATTGCATTCTTCTTCTTTTGTAAACTTATTTATTAGTATTGTATGTATTTGAGAATTTTATTTTCTAAACTATAATATAAATAAATTTTATTAAGATATTTAATAACATATTTATTTATTTTCTTAATTTAAATTTAATATACAGTTCAACCACGGTTTAATCGATTAAACCAATTAAATCTTGACTTAAATAAAGAGTTGGTGTCTGACAGTAGCATATAAAAACATGTGATAGCAATTTTTTTAATTTTTTTTTTATTTGAAATAAATAGAGCCAAATGTCAATTTCTAATTGAATAGTTAAACAAGATACGGATTGTGCTTCTTGCATGATAATCCAATGATAGATATTTAAATAAAACAAAATGAGTGGACATGATTCTCTCCTCCTACTGAAATGACACAGGAAATTAATTTTTTTTCTCTATGCCACATTTGTGAAAAAGTATTTTTAAAATACCACACCTAAAAAAAAATTCTCAGAATGCGACAATCCAAAACACTTCTGTGATTTTAGATGGCGTAAATTTATTGTGTCCAATTTTTTTAATATTTTTTAATTTCTGAAAGTAATTTTAAATATTAAAAACTAAACTACATCCATCTTCATGCTTTAGGAGAAAACACAACAAACAAATTTAACTATGAAACAATTAACTTTGAACAAAATCTAACCTTTATACCAATACAAAAACAAAACCATATCAAAGATAGTAGAAAAATAAACAATAGATCTAATAAATTAGAGACATCTTCCTTGCATGTGTGTTTCACAAGTTTTGTTACTGAAATATGTAGATTTGTGAGGAGTACTTGAAGCTATAAGTAACGATGAAATGTAAAAAAGTCATGATATCGATCTTGTTTAAAAACGAGAAGTAAACGGGGGCAAGAATGAAGGAAAAAACAGAGAGATAAGATGATTTAGGTGAAAGAATAGAGAAGCGAGAATGGTTGGTGATTAGAGAGAGAAAGATAGGTGAATGAGATGTGGGATTTGGATTCACTAACTTTCAATTTTCTACCTTTCTCTAATTTTCTCTCTATCTCTCTTATAATTTATTTTCTCTCACATCTTTTTCCCTCCAAATTAATCACCATCTCTTTTTTGTCTTATTCATTTTTATGTCTAAAGACACTCTACCTTTCCCTTTCAAAAGGTTGAGGATACTTACACATGAGATATGAGTAAATAATAATGTTTTATTGTCATTTCTACTATGCCAACACTGACATTTAATAATAATGAATAATAATTATTTAAAATTAATTAATTAATTAACATAATAACAAAAATTTAAAATTACTTTCATAAATTAAAAAAAAAAAGGACAAAGTAAACTTACGTCATCTGAGATGGCGGAAGTCCTTTCTTCTGCAAAATGGTGGGCTCAAACGCTATATGAAATGGCGGAAGTGTTCTAGGCTGTGGCATTTTGAGAATTTTTTTTCAAGCATGGCATTTGGGAAATAATTTTTCACAACTGTTGCATGGGGGAAAAATTCCATAAAATTAACTTCGTGTGCTATGGTATGGCTATGATTCTTTAGAAATTTTTTTTTTCACTTCCCCCTCTTCTCTTCTCTTCTCAAATTTTTATACAGATTCTTCTTTCTTCTCTTCTCACCATTTTTTTCATAACTCTTTGCTTCTTAAAATAAAATGTTCTAATACTTTGCCCAGAAACGATGCTGATGATAGTGCCAAAAGTAATTTCGGAGATGTCGTAGGAAATGTCACCGGAGACATCTTCGAAATAGACACCGGAAGTGATGCTAGAGATGGCATTAGAAGTGTTGTAGGATAAGATGTCTTAACTATCGTCAGATCAATTAAACCAATTAAATCTTGACTTAAATAAAGAGTTGGTGCCTGACAGTGGCATATAAAAACACGTGATAGCAACTTTTTTTTTATTTTTAATTTTGTTATTTGAAATAAATAGAGTCAGATGTCAATTTCTAATTAGATAGTTAATCAAGATATGGATTGTGCTTCTCGTATGATAATTCAAGGATAAATATTTAAATAGAATAAAATGAGTGGACATGATTCTATCCTCCTACTGAAATGACACAAAATTAGAATTTTTTCTCTATGCCAAAGTTCTGAAAAAGTATTTTCAACATACCACGCCTGAATTTTTTTGGTCAATATGCCATAATCTAGAACATTTCTGTGTTTTTAGATGGCGTTCGAGTCCACCATTTTATAGAAGAGGGGACTTCCGCCATCCCTGATGGTGTAAATCTATTGTGTCCAATTTTTTTTTTATGTTTTTTAAATTCTGAAAGTAATTTTAAATATTAAAAACTAAACTACATCCATCTTCATGCTTTAGGAGAAAACACAACAAACAAATTTAACAATGAAACAATTAACTTTGAACAAAATCTAACCTTTATACCAATACAAAAACAAAACCATATCAAAGGTAATAGAAAGAATAAACAAAAGATCTAATAAATTAGAGACATCTTCCTTGCATGTGTATTTCATAAGTTTTGTTACTGAAATATGTAGATTTGTGAGGAGTACTTCAAGCTATAAGTGACGAAGGAATGTAAAAAAGTAATGATATCGATCTTGTTTAGAAAGAAGAAGTAAATGAGGGAAAGAATGAAGGAAAAAACGGAGAGATAGGATGATCTAGGTGAGAGAATAGATAAGCGAGAGTGGTTGGTGATTAGAGAGAGAAAGAGAGGTGAATGAGATGTGGGATTTGGATTCATTGACTTTCAACTTTCTACATTTCTCTAATTTTCTCACTATCTCTCTTATAATTTATTTTCTCTCACATCTTTTTCCATCCAAATTAATCATCACCTCTTTTTTGTCTTATTCATTTTTATGTCTAAAGTCACTCTACCTTTCCCTTTCAAAAGGTAGAGGATCCTTACCCATGAGATATGAGTAAATAATAATGTTTTATTGTCATTCCTACTATGTCAACAGTGACATTTAATAATAATGACTAATAATTATTTAAAATTAATTAATTAATTAACATAATAACAAAATTTTAAAATTACTTTCAGAAATTAAAAAACAAAAAAAAGGACACAGAAAACTTACGTCGTCTGGGATGGCGGAAGTCATTTTTTCTGCAAAATGATGGACTCAGACGCTATATGAAATGGCGAAAGTGTTCTGGGCTGTGGTATTCTGAGATTTTTTTTTCAAGCATGGCATTTGGGAAATAATTTTTTGCAACTGTTGCATGGGGGAAAAATTCCAGAAAATTAACTTCGTGTGCTATGGTATGGCTATGATTTTTTAGAATTTTTTATTTTTTTCCACTTCCCCCTCTTCTCTTCTCTTCTCAAATTTTTATACAGATTCTTCTTTCTTCTCTTCTCACTTTTTTTTTCATAACTCTAGCTTCTTAAAATAAAACGTTCTGATACTTTGCCCAGAAACGATGTTGATGATAGTGCCAAAAGTAATTTCGGAGATGTCGTAGGAAATGTCACCAGAGACATCTTCGAAATTGAAACCAGAAGTGATGCTAGAGATGGCATTAGAAGTGTTGCAGGATAAGATGTTATAACTATCGCCAGATCAATTAAACCAATTAAATCTTGACTTAGATAAAGAGTTGGTGCCTGACAGTGGCATATAAAAACACGTGATAGCAACTTTTTTTAAAATTTTGTTATTTGAAATAAATAGAGCCAGATGTCAATTTCTAATTGGATAGTTAAACAAGATATGGATTGTTCTTCTTGCATGATAATTCAAGGATAAATATTTAAATAGAATAAAATGAGTGGACGTGATTCTATCCTCCTACTGAAATGACACATAAAATTAGAATTTTTTTCTCTATGCCACAGTTGTGAAAAAGTATTTTCAACATACCATGCCTGAAATTTTTTTTGTCAGAATGCCATAATCTAGAACATTTATGTGATTTTAGATGGCGTCTGGGTCCACCATTTTATAGAAGAGAGGACTTCCGCCATCCCAGATGGTGTAAATCTGTTGTGTCCAATTTTTTTTAATGTTTTTTAATTTCTGAAAGTAAGTTTAAATATTAAAAACTAAACTGCATTCATCTTCATGCCTTAGGAGAAAACACAATAAATAAATTTAACAATTAAATAATTAACTTCGAATAAAATCTAACCTTTATACCAATACAAAAACAAAACCATATCAAAGGTAGTAAAAAGAATAAACAACAGATCTAATAAATTAGAGACATCTTCCTTGCATGTGTATTTCACAAGTTTTGCTACTGAAATATGTAGATTTGTGAGGAGTACTTCAAGCTATAAGTGACGATGAAATGTAAAAAAGTAATGATATCGATCTTGTTTAGAAAGAAGAAGTAAATGGGGGCAAGAATGAAGGAAAAACAGAGATATAGGATGATTTAGGTAAGAGAATAGAGAAGCGAGAGTGGTTGGTGATTAGAGAGAGAAAGAGAGGTGAATAAGATGTGGGATTTGGATTCACTGACTTTCAATTTTCTACCTTTCTCTAATTTTCTCTCTATCTCTCTTATAATTTATTTTCTCTCACATCTTTTTTCCTCCAAATAAACCATCACCTCTTTTTTGTCTTATTCATTTTTATGTCTAAAGTCACTCTATCTTTCTCTTTCAAAAGGTAGAGGATCCTTACCCATAAGATATGGGTAAATAATAATGTTTTATTGTCATTCTTACTATGCCAACAGTGACATTTAATAATAATGACTAATAATTATTTAAAATTAATTAATTAATTAACATAATAACAAAATTTTAAAATTACTTTCCGAAATTAAAAAACACAAAAAAGGTTACAATAGACTTACGTCATTTGGGATGGCGGAAGTCCTCTCTTCTGCAAAATAGTGGGCCCAGACGCTATATGAAATAGCGGAAGTGTTCTAGGCTGTGGCATTCTGGGAATTTTTTTTCAAGCATGGCATTTGGGAAATAATTTTCAAAATCAACACTTTGTATACATTCTCAATGATACGAAAATCATTGCAAAGTTTGTCGAACAAAGGCGTTTTCAAAATATTTTCAAACTTACACAAACATAAAGCATTTCAAAGTGAGCTAGCAATTAAGAGCCCATATATAACTATGGATGAAAATGGTGCTAACACCTTCCCTTTTCATAACCTACCCCCCGAACTCAATAAAATTCTCGAAAGGTCTTTCCTGTTCTTTTCACCCTTTCCTTTATTGGATAAAATAAAAGTCAGTGACGACTCTTGCTATCCGCAACATTTGCGATAAAACACAAAACACCAAGTCAGTTCTCCCACTGTATTACAATAACATATAACATACAAACAAAAATTGCACATACACAAATAAACAAAGATAGGCTCAACCCACTTAGGGATGGACCAACATTTGGTCAATCTGTCCCTAGTGAAGTCGCCATTTTTTTCTATAACGGTTAAAATGTTGAGACTAAGCCATTGGATTGACTTAACTCGCATAGATCAAAATAAAAGTTGCCACCATGCTTTATTGTTTCCAGAGGAATGGGAAAAGAGCGAATAACCCAAAAAGAGGGGGAGATAATCTAAGTTTGGGGGTTGGTTATGCAAAGGGAATGTATTAGCACCCTAAACATCTATGGTACTCCGCCGCGATAGGGGATCAGGGTACTCATAGTTCACCTTTAGTTCCTACGTACCACCTTCTGTGCAATAGGGGATCAGGGTACTCCGCCGCGATTGCGAACCTTTAGTTCCTACGTACCACCTTCTGTGCAATAGGGGATCAGGGTACTCGTAGTTCACCTTTTAAAAAATTTAAAACACAAGTGTGTTGGTTAATTTTAAGAGATAAGACATCACCGTCTTATCCGAGTGGAAAACATACTTACTACCCACGATTATGAGAAAGGAGAATTTGCGTCATCTCAAAGTGGAGGATATCGTTTGGATTTTAAAATCAACAAAGCCTCGCTCAACACCCAAATGGAAAATCTCTCACTTCACTATATATCATAGAAGCATAATAGTTTGCATCACTACAAGGATTGACAAGAGTCTATATTTTGAGAAAATTTTAAAGCAAAAATCCAAAGTGGCAAAATGATTTGAATGAGATTGATTGATTTTTAGTCTTCTCACAAAAACGTTAGAGTATTATTAAGTTATTTAAAGTTTTATTAAGAAATGATTTTTAAAAATGCATGGATCTAAGTCCAAGTTTATTGTGAAAGCGGTTCATGTTTAAAAACAAGAAGAGTTTTCAAAGGAGGGAGAAGATTTTTGAAATTAAAGAAGGTGAGAGGAAATGAAGGGACTATCCTAAAGTATAAGGTAAAAGCTAGGGAAAAGAACCATCTAACCAACAAGAAGCCAACACTTGACACAATGAGTCAATGTAGAATTCCCATCCTTTAGATTTGAAACCAAACAAGCAAGGATAATGAAACCTCTTAAGAAAACAAAGCTTCAAAGGCATTAATTATTCACAAAAATTGGGCAGGGTAACAGCTGTATACAGATGAATTCTCAATTACAGACAAAGTATATAATCAGAATAACCTGCTGTTATACCCCAAAATTTGCCCTCCCATATTCCTCAAGAAATTGCCAAGCCAAGCTACAAAATTCCCCAAGGGTTGTGCAGTGCAACAGTCTCCCATACAGTCAAAATTAGGGTTTTGAGTCTGATCAAGAAAAGGAAGTGTTCAAAGGCCAAATCAAGTCTCATATGCTTACAAACATGGTCAAGCATCCTCATATCAAGTTTCAAGGCATTCAGCTCAAAATTGCACAGTCAAAACCCTAAATTGCACTACAGTCAACTGTAGGGGCAAAATGGTCATTTGACAGTCAAAAGTTCAAATTTTTGGTCAACATATCATTTTGAAGCCACAAACATCATTTGATCAGTGCTTGATCATGATTCTCAAAATTTGGCTCAGAAATCATCAAAGATGCAAAAGTTGCTATATTTGGACAGCTGAAAAAGTCAACTGAAATTGACCAGAGCATAACTTTCACATGGATTATCAGAAAAATCCCATCCAAAGCTCATTTTGAAGAGAAAGACATTTCCTACAACTCATCTTCATACCTCAAGTCCAAGAAATGCTCTCACAAAAAGTTATCAATTTCAACATTATAGGTCATTTTCAAAAGTCAACAAAAAGGGACTTTAAGTCAAAGGCCATAACTTGAGATTGGAAAATCAAAATGACATGGGACCAAAGGCATTGGTTAAAGGACTCAAAGACCTTTCCAAAATGTCCAAGAACATGAGAAAAGCTTAAAAATTGAGCAATTTATGCATTGGAGAAGTTGGGAAATTTTTGTGAAATGGCAAAAGTCAACTATCCTTGAAACTTCAATTTTTGACAAAAGGGCCCACTTTCTTCCACTTGATTCAGCCTTGTCATGCCACACACGTGTCCCATGATTAATTTCAAGACCAAATATTGATTTTTCTATTTTATTTAATTTTTGATAATTTAATTCATTTTAAATCTTTAAAAATTCAAATAAAATTCAAAAGTCAATGAAATAGTGTCATTTGAATTGGGATAGCTTCCATATATCATGTGCCAGCTCACAAACTCATGCTAGGGTTGGATTATACACTAAGTCTTGGTTTTGCTTAAAAAAGGGAAAAGTTTGTTAATGGTAAAAGACCAAAGACCAATTCTCTCATGGGCATGGATAAAGGCCAACTAATGACCTAACTCTCTTGCCTCATAAGTGCTAAGTCAAACCCTAACCACAACAGACCAAATGCTGCGCTCAAAGGCTCATAAAAAACTTGGAATTTTGACTTGAAAATTGGATTCTGAAATCACTACTAGAGGGCGATTCAAAGCTTGATTCTTTTTCTAATAGCTTCCTCAAACTCTCCTGATCACATTCCAATCACAAACAACAACCCAAACGCAAAGAACTGGTATATTGGATTCAAACTGTACAGGAAAAATCTCATAATCGTATATCATGTTATAGGCATTCTTTGTGAAATTTATGCATAGATTCTTATTCCTCATGATGTTCTGAAGCTAACCCATGCCATTAATTTGATTATTAGGCTGTGTATGCAATTTCGCCATTGTTGTTTTTCTAGGGTTACGAAGCTCAAAATTGGGGCTTTTAAAAATAGGCAAAATTAAGCCTCAAAACCATGGCCATCCAACTCAGTGCAGAGAGACGAAGAAGACCCACCATTCGCGAACAATTTATGATTCACATAGCGCTATTCGCTATTTCTTCTAAAGCTGTCTAAACCCACGCATAAGAAACCGTGGCCTTTGTTTTGTGTTTTCAGGAAAATTGGAGAAGACAACATCGTGTCAATACGTGATAGGCCAGTTTGAAATTCGCGCCAGAAACCCACTAACGCATTTGTTTCTTTTTTTATTATTTGTTTCTTATAATATATTAACATATGTTTCATGGCTCAGCTGGCAAACCACCAAGGCATTAGCGTCCAAGACCTGGGTTCGAACCCCAGGTCTGTATAAATTTCAATAATATTTTTCAATACAAGATCTTATGCAGCGCTAACGTCCAGGGCATACCATACACCTCAAAGCCTGATCGTCCACGCGTCCAGTTGGGCCAATTCAAAGGCAAGGATTCAAGGAGCACAATAAACTCCAGTCAACGCTGAAACAAGCTAGCAAAAAGTCAGCAAGGCCATAACACAAATGGGCCTGAAATGCTAAGGCCTTACCTCCAAATTGGGGCTACCCCCCCCTTGGTTTGCCTTCTCTTTCTTTCTATTTTATTTCTTTTCAAATTATTATTTTCTTTATTAGTTTAATTAATTTATTTTTTAACAAAATACAAAAACATCAAAAAAATCAGAAAAAGGATAAAAACATAAAAAATATTTATTTTATTTATTTTCTTGTAAATAATTAACATGTAAATAAATTTAGTAAAATAGGTTTTAACTTTAATTCTTTTAATAAATAAAAATCCAAAAATATGTAGAAATAGGTTTAATTAATTTTGATTCGTAAATTCTTTTTTTTACAATAATAATATTCATTTTTCTTCTATAATCAAATCTGGCATATAAATTAACTTAGATTTAAATTAGGTTAAAACTTAATATTTTCACAATAAACCTAAAAAACATTAGAATTAGGGTTTGACGCTTCATTTTAATTTTAATTAATTATTTTTTTCTTTTAAATCCTAAAAACACAAAATACCAAAAAAACATTCTTTCTTATTTTAATTTTTAATTCCTTATTAACTTTAATTTGTTGTAAAAGGGTCCAACGCCCATGTCCATAATTTATTTAATTTGCACATTTATTTTATATCGTTTAAATAATTATGTATATGTCCCAAAGCCTTGTAACAATTTTTACTTTTCGCACTTTTTATTTTTCTTTATTTATGTTCCGTCAAATCGGGTCCGGTTTAATTTTGGCGATGTGGACCCGCGCCATTTGTAATAGTTTAGATTTATTTTCCCGCAAATTTTATAACCGTTAAATAAGCATGCAAGAATGAATGGCCCTAATTAAAATCAAGCGTAGAACACAAATAAACATGACAAGACAGATAACTGAAAAACGACACACAATTCGCACACACCACCCCTAGGGTACGCCTCACTGTTGCCTTTCGAAAGGTGATCGTCGAGTAGAGGATGTCTTAGTAAGTCCTCATGATCCGGGAACCTGGCATGAGGGTAGCTTCTAAGGTGTCTTCCCATTGCTCTGGTGATCACCATGTCCCTACAAACTCGAATTGACCCGAACACCTCCAACGGTGGTGCTACCTACCTCTCAATGGTGGAATGACACTATTTTAAAAGACATTTACACAGACGAATTCCTTAGGGTAGGTAGGTAGACGACTCATGGATACTTGCTCTCTTCAAAACAAACTGAAATCTTTTCACACCAACACTTTTCAAAAGCTTTCAAAGCAAATTTTTCAAACACTCTGACGTACGAGTCGAACTGAGATTTTTCAAAGAAACTTTTTAAAACCCACATTGAAAAGCAAACAAACAATTTTGAAAACACATTGAGCAAGTATCTAAGAGCCCATGGATAACCATGGATAGAAAGGGTGCTAACACCTTCCCTTTCTATAATCTACCTCCCGAACCGAGAGCAATCTCTTTAAGGAATTTTTCTGTGCTTTTGTCCTTTCCATTTGGAGAAAATAAAAGACGGTGGCGACTCTTGCTTCCGCGACATTTCGCGAACCAGCGTTAAACAGTCAGTTCCAGATCCACCGATCACAGAACTGGCGACTCTGCTGGGGAATAACCTTAAAGTGAGGTGTACCTTAGGGCTAGTTCATAACTGTGTTTTCAATTGTTTTCCTTGTGTGCTTTAAAATTGTGGGTTGCTTGGGAGTTCTATAGATCCTAACCCGGATCTGGGGGATACCTTTCTTAGAAAGTAGCAACAAGGCTGTGAGGGAACTGTGCGGGGTATACCGACATGGTTGAAACAGTCTGCTACGTTGATGTGGCACTTTGGTGTGTACCGGTAACCCTTGAGTTCAGTCAAGGAGAGTACGGGGCCTCCATGTGGTGTCATGAAGCATCAACAGACCTTAGGAACCTTAACTGAACCATCTTGGCCTCTTTAGGGTAGTGAGATAACTGACTTTGGTGCAGTCCGAGGTTGGTTGATACTCGATACTACACTCAATTGAGGGTTGCTTTCCTGGAATATTTCGGTCGCCAGTTCAGTGGCTAAATCGAAACGATGAACAATGAAAGTAATCCCGTGATATTGGGAACCTTAGAACCCGGTTACTTTGATTAGGACAGGTTGAACTCACCAACTTCAAGAGGGTACTACCCAGACCCCATGCTGGCCTTAAACCTTAAGGGCTTGTCTTGTGTGCCTTGTGTGCCTTACATGTTTGTCTTTGTACATATCCGTGGTGTGTTTAATCATAGCATCATGACATCATCCAGCATCATATGCATTAACTAACCATTTCAGGGGTTCGAATTTTCATCTTTGTTCTTGTTTTGTAGGACATGGAAACTGTTCGTAGAAAGACAATTCAAATCAGTCTTGTAAGGATCCCTCCTCAGCTTAAGGAGCTTATATCCAGGATTCCCGAGAACTCTTCATTCAGTGAAAGGCATGGAATCCTCATCAGCTTGGTCAACACCAACATTGAGGAAGATCTGATAAAGGTCTTATTCCAGTTCTTTGACCCTCTACATCACTGTTTTACCTTCTTGGATTATCAGTTGGTACCTACATTGGAGGAGTTCTCCCGACTCCTGAAGATCCCTATCCTTGATCAGCTACCCTTCAACGGTACAGAAAAGGAACCTAAGCTTGAAGAGATTGCTAAAGCCTTGCACCTACAGTCATCTGACCTCAAGGGACATTGGGAAGTTAGAAGTGGTATCAAAGGGTTCTTAGCCAGGTTTCTGTTTGAAAAGGCCTATGAATGTTGGAACTCCCTTGACTTACAAGCTTTTGAAGAGGTTGTGGCCCTTCTTGTTTATGGTTTGGTGTTGTTCCCTAACCCAGACCAGCTCGTTGATATCAATGCTGTCCAGATCTTTATGTCCAGGAATCCTATACCTACGTTGCTGGGGGACATCCTTCACTCATGTTACACTCGAACCATGAGAAAAAGAGGTGTCCTTATGTGTTGCACTCCTCTCCTGGGAAAGTGGTTTATTTCGCACCTTCCACAATCAGTCCTGAAGAACGAGCGGGGTTTGAGATGGTCACAACGGTTGATGACTCTTACACATGCAGATATACATTGGTGCCCTAGGTCCAGAGAAGATGTCACTATCATTGATCGTTGCGGGGAGTATCCTAATGTTCCTTTACTTGGAATCAGAGGGGGTATTACTTATAGCCCATGCCTGGCTTGGAGACAATTTGGTTATGCTCGGAGGGATGGTCCTCATGACATGTTGATTCCTGACATAGTTTTTGACTTCGACAACGATACTCAAGGACTTCGCCAGAGATTTATCAGAGCTTGGAGGATGCCTAGTAGGATAGACAGCAAGACACTGGGGCACAGGAACTCCATCCCTTTGGACCCTTACCTCAAGTGGGTACGAGCCCGCTCTCAGAAGTTAGTAATGCCTTATCCTCACATGCTTCCAGTAATCAAAGAGCCTGCCTTGGAAGGAGAGGTGTCTCACGTTATTCAGCACCCTGATATGCCCACATCCTGGGAAGAGATGCAGAAGAGCTGGATCCAGCTTAAGAAAGAGCGGAATTCTCTTGAGACTAGTTTGCATGCCAGTGAAAAGAAGGTCTTGGAGCTCACCCGCCTGTTGCATGAGGAAAGGAACCTCAACACTTACATAGCTCCAAAGAGGATGCGCAACATATTTTGGGATTGATTTGATCTTTTTGTACTTTTGCCCATGAGGCTTTGATGTATTAAACAATGATTTTCTTAATAATAACGTGTGTTCCTTTTGGTCTATAACAAATTTGAATTTTCGAACTCTTGAATGCATTGCATAAACACATATCATTCATCATGTGCATCATAGGTACTCTTCTTTTCAGGTTGTTTACTGTTCTTCGCTGTTTATTTCAGCATCATGAACCCTGAATCATCAACCGAGGCATCTATCAAGGCTCTTCAGGCGCAGAACGTCCAATTTCAGGCGCAGAACGCCCAATTTCAGGAGCTGATCAAGGGCTTGGCTCAGGGTCAACAAGAGTTGAAGACCATGCTTCTGAAGAAGACTAAGAAGAAGAGGAGGACTGTGCTATTTAACACTGGGCGCAGACTCGGGAACACCTTGGTTGAAGCTGAAAGGACTACTCCATCTGTGGAGGAAGGTAGTCACCAAGAAAGGGAGGTCCCTACTCCTGTGGGCTCTGATACTGAAACAGACTTCAACGACGAACAGTACCCTCCTGCTGAAGACCGGTACAAGCAGCTGGAAGACAGATTAAAGGCTATGGAAGTTCAGCGAGTGCCTGGACTGGATTTCGGAGACTTGGGGTTATCTACTGGGGTGGTGATCCCACACAAGTTCAAAGCACCTGCCTTCGTGAAGTATGATGGGGCTTCCTGTCCCAAGATGCACCTCCATTCTTATGTAAGGAAGATCCAGCCTTACACAGCAGACAAGAACCTTTGGATCCACTTCTTCCAGGAGAGTCTTTCAGGGACTCACCTCGAATGGTTCTATCAGCTGGATGGAATCAGCATTCGTAACTGGGAGGATCTGGCCACTGCTTTTTACAAGCAGTATCAATATAATTCCGACCTCGCTCCTACGCGTACCCAACTCCAGGGTATGTCGCTAGGGTCGGGTGAAGGTTTTAAGGAGTATGCCCAGAAATGGAGAGACCTGGCTGGCAGGGTGCAGCCACCATTGACGGACCGGGAGCTGGTAGATATGTTTTTGGGGACCCTATCTGGTCCATTTTTCAATCATCTCATTGGTAATTCCTCTGCTGGGTTTACTGATCTGATCCTGACTGGTGAAAGGATCGAGGCCGGTATAAAATCGGGGAAGATACAGAAAGTTGCCTCCTCCAGTACTGAGAAGAAACCCTTCAAAAAGGAGGCTAGTGCTGTATATAGCTCCCGGAGAACAGAGCGACCTGAACGCCACCAATCTGTCAGTGCGGTAATGATTGCCAAACCTGCTGCCGCTCCTCGGCCAACTAATCCTCAAAAGTTTGAAAGACCCCGGAGAGAGTTTACCCGGTTAAGCATGACCTTATCACAGATCCTGCCACAGTTGCTATCCACCAATTTAGTGACTGTCAGGGAGGCTCCAAAGTTTCCCAATACTGCATCCCCCAAGTTCAATCCAAATGCTCGCTGTGCTTATCACTCTGATAGCCCGGGGCATAACACAAATGACTGTTGGGCCCTAAAGAATAAGGTTCAAGACCTCATTGATGCAAAGGAAATACAGTTCGAGGCGCCCGAGAGGCCGAATGTTGTAACTGCTCCCATGCCCCAGCATGGAGTGAATGCTGTTGAGGAGGATTTGTATGTAGCTTCGGTGGATGATGTTGTTACTCCGTTGCTGATGGTCAAGAGGAATCTGTTGCTAGCCGGTTTATTTCCGGGATGTAGCGAAGGTTGCCCTCTATGTGTTGCTTCCCCTGCTGGTTGTTCTCTGCTGAAGTCAGGCGTCCAAAACCTGATAGATAGTAGAGAGATTTTGTTCAGAAAGACTGTTGTTCCTGCTGCTCCTGTTGAAGAAGTGTCGATCGTTACCATCTTCAACAACCATTCCAAGGCTCCTTCAAAGAAGCCTGTCCAAATTTTGCCAGTTCACAAGAGTGCTCCCATCACCATTACTGTTCCGGGGCCTATACCCTACAAATCTGATAAGGCTGTCCCATGGCACTATGGGGCGGATGTTTATGTTCTGGGTGTGAAACAAGAGTTCAACATTGATACTGGTGTCTCCAACATCACCGGGCCTGCTAAGGTCACTCGTAGTGGAAGACTGTTCTCGCCAGACATTGCTCCTCCGGTAATTCATAGGCCTTTGGTCTTCACACCTGCCGGGGTGCCTGTTTCTCCCCCTGACCAAGTATCCACCCCTGCTACTGAGTCATCTGATACTCGGGGCAAGGGGATTGCTGCTGATGTGCCTGCCAGGACGGAGACACCAAAGACCATTGTTGAGGCTTCCAAGCAGGAAATGGAAGAAATCCTCAAGATAATAAAGAAAAGTGATTTCAACATTGTAGAACAGCTGGGGCACACCCCCTCTAAAATCTCCATGTTGTCACTGCTGCTGTGTTCAGAGGCCCACGCAAAGGCTCTGATTGCTTTCTTAAAGACAGCCCACGTACCCCAAGAGACGTCTGCTGACCAGTTCACCGACTGTGTGGCCAACCTAACCGCTGATAATGGCCTGGGTTTCTCTGATGCCGATCTGACAGCAAAGGGGAAGAACCATAATGATGCCCTGCATGTCTCCATTGAATGCAGGGGCACTACTCTTGCTCATGTGCTGGTTGACACAGGTTCTTCATTAAACGTGCTGCCCAAGAAGGCTCTGGATAGGCTGGATTGTGAGGGTCTAGAGCTCAAACCAACTCACATTGTTGTCCGGGCCTTTGACGGGTCCAAAAGAATGGTACATGGTGAGGTGGACATCCCAATCAGGGTTGGGTCACAGGTATTTGATTCAAAATTCTATGTGATGGACATCCATCCGTCCTATTCTTGTTTGCTGGGTCGCCCGTGGATCCACAAGGCTGGAGCTGTGACCTCCACATTGCATCAGAAGCTCAAGTACCCGGTCAGGGGGAAGATCGTAACAGTGCAAGGGGAAGAGGAGTACATGGTCAGCCACCTCAACTCCTTCAGATACGTAGAAATGGATGGGGAGTTCATTGAAACCCCCTTTCAACATTTTGAGGAAGTACCACAAACCTTGGCAGCAACAGAAGCAGATGAAGAGGTTTCTCCTTTGAAGATGGCCTCCTTAAAGGACGCCCGGGCTGTGATCGAAAAAGGTGAATGTGCAAACTGGGGCAAGCTCCCTGATCTTACTCCTAAGACTAACAAGTTTGGGCTGGGTTTCACCACAGAAGCTCAGAAAGCAGTGCGCAAGGCGAGAATTGGAAGACCTCCTGTGCTCATCACCCACTCAGAAGTGAATGCTATTGGAGAGGAAGATAAAATGGAAGAGTCAGAGTTCGATAGATGGATCTACCCGACGACCGACGGTGGATTGACCAATTGGACTGCTAAAGATTTTACACCCATAACTTTTGTTCCCCAGTAATGAATTTCTTTGTTTTTGATTTGTAATAAACAATAATTTGAAACTATATGGCCCGGTGTCTTACCCGGGGCATCGTGGTTTTGTTTATGAGGGTTTTTGTTTGTCACTGTCATATATCATGAATAAAAGCATTGGACGTTTTTCACATTTCAAATTTTGCGTTCCTTTTTTTTCCTTTCTTTACATATTGCAAAACAACTGTATTTACACACACACTCACTCATACAGGTTTCAATCCACTCTGGATCTCACTGGTAACGACTCTGCTACTGCCAGTTATGACTTCGAAAATCCGATCAACTTAGCCGAAGACGAAGGTGAAGATGATTGCGAAGTGCCTGGTGAACTTGCAAGACTGTTACAACAGGAAGAGAGGGCAATTCAACCCCATGAAGAGCCAGTGGAAATAATAAACTTGGGTACTGAGGAAGACAAGAAAGAGGTGAAGATTGGTGCCAACCTAGAACTCAGCGTGAAGCAACGGTTGACTCAGATGCTGCATGACTATAAGGAAATCTTTGCCTGGTCCTACGAAGATATGCCCGGATTAGATACCGACATTGTGGTCCATCACTTACCAACTAAAGAAGATTGCCCTCCGGTTAAGCAAAAGGTCCGCCGTATGCGTCCAGAGATGTCTGAGAAGATTAAAGCCGAGGTTATGAAGCAGTTTGATGCCGGGTTTCTTGCAGTGACTTCTTACCCTCAGTGGGTTGCTAATGTGGTGCCGGTACCTAAGAAGGACGGCAAGGTCAGGATGTGTGTCGATTACAGGGATCTGAACAGGGCCAGCCCCAAGGATGACTTCCCTCTACCCCACATTGATGTCCTTGTTGATAATACAGCTCAGCATAAAGTGTTCTCTTTCATGGATGGTTTTTCAGGCTACAATCAGATCAAGATGGCTCCGGAAGACAGGGAAAAGACTACATTTGTTACTCAGTGGGGCACCTTCTGCTACAAAGTCATGCCTTTTGGACTAAAGAATGCTGGGGCAACCTACCAACGTGCCATGGTTGCTTTATTTCATGACATGATCCATCATGAGATAGAAGTGTATGTTGACGACATGATCGCTAGGTCCCAGACTGAGGAAGAACACCTTGATCATCTACAGAAACTGTTTGACCGTTTGAAACTGTACAAGCTGAGGTTGAATCCGAATAAGTGCACCTTCGGGGTAAGATCGGGAAAGTTGCTAGGCTTCGTGGTAAGTGACAAGGGAATTCAAGTGGACCCTGCTAAGGTCAAAGCCATTCAAGAGATGCCAGTTCCTAAGACAGAGAAGAAAGTCAGAGGCTTTCTAGGACGTCTGAATTACATTGCTCGGTTCATCTCACACTTAACTGCTACCTGTGAACCAATCTTCAAGCTGCTGAAGAAAGATCAGGTAGTACGTTGGAATGATGAATGTCAGGCTGCTTTTGACAGAATCAAAGAATATCTCCAAGAACCACCCATCCTTATGCCACCAGTTGAAGGGAGACCTTTGATACTTTACCTGACAGTGCTTGATAATGAAATGGGGTGTGTGCTGGGGCAGCATAACGAGTCTGGCCGAAAAGAGCATGCCATTTATTACCTTAGCAAAAAGTTTACCGACTGTGAGACCCGATACTCACTGCTTGAGAAAACTTGCTGCGCTTTGGTATGGGCTGCTCGCCGGCTGAGACAGTATATGCTGACTCACACTACCTTGTTGATCTCAAAAATGGATCCTATAAAGTACATATTCGAAAAGCCTGCTCTGTCTGGGAGAATTGCAAGATGGCAGATGATCTTGACGGAATACGACATTCAGTACACGACCCAAAAAGCCATCAAGGGAAGTGTATTGGCAGACCACTTAGCACATCAAGCTGTGGATGACTACCAATCAATGAACTTCGAGTTTCCAGATGAAAGCATTATGATAGTAACTGACTGTGAAATACCTGGACCGGATGAAGGACCTGAACCAGGATCCCGATGGTCTATGCATTTTGACGGAGCATCCAACGCTTTGGGAAATGGTATTGGCGCCATCATCATATCTCCACAAGGTACTCATACTCCACTCACCGCCCGGCTGTGTTTCAACTGTACCAACAACATGGCGGAGTATGAAGCGTGTATCATGGGTCTTCAAGCTGCGATCGACCTGAGGATCAAACTTCTGAGTGTCTTCGGAGATTCCGCTCTTGTGATCAATCAGATCAAAGGAGAGTGGGATACGAAACACCCAAACTTGATTCCTTACAGAGAATGTGTGTTGGCCCTGATCCCCCACTTCACAGAGATAACATTTGAGCACTTTCCAAGAGAAGAGAATCAGTTGGCGGACGCGTTAGCTACAATGTCTTCAATGTTCAAGGTCAAATGGGATAATGAAGCTCCCCGGATCATCATCTGGAAACTGGACGAACCGGCATACTGTTGTGATCTCGAAACTGAATTGGTAACTGAGAAGCCTTGGTACCACGAAGTGAAGAGATATCTGGAAGCTCAGGAATACCCTGAAGGTGCTTCTGTCAATGATAGGAAATTCCTGAGGAGGTTTGCAACCAAGTTCTTCCTAAGCAACGGCATCTTGTACAAGCGAAACCATGATTCAACCTTACTGCGTTGTGTGGATAAGACTGAAGCAGAAAGAATCATGGAAGAGCTGCATGAAGGGACCTTTGGTACGCACTCCAGTGGACATACTATGGCTAAGAGAATCCTACGGGCAGGATATTACTGGTCTACAATGGAAGCTGACTGTTACCAACATTCCAGGACATGCCACAAATGCCAGATTTATGCAGATAAAGTGCATGTTCCTCCGGTTCCCCTGAATGTTCTGACTGCACCTTGGCCGTTTGCAATGTGGGGCATAGACATGATCGGCGAGATAAAACCTACGGCATCCAATGGACATCGCTTCATCCTAGTGGCGATTGATTATTTTACGAAGTGGGTTGAGGCAGCATCCTATGCTACGGTAACCAAGACTGTTGTGGCACGGTTCATTCGGCACAACCTGATCTGTCGGTACGGTGTCCCTGAGCGGATTATTACAGATAACGGTACCAATCTGAACAATAAGATGATCGCTGAGCTCTGCGAACAGTTCAAGATACAGCACCACAATTCTTCTCCTTACAGACCGAAGATGAATGGGGCTGTAGAAGCAGCTAATAAAAACATCAAGAAGATCGTGCAGAAGATGACAGTAACGTATAAAGATTGGCACGAGATGTTACCGTTCGCTCTGCATGGGTATCGTACCTCAGCTAGGACGTCAACCGGGGCAACTCCTTTCTCTCTGGTTTATGGCATGGAGGCAGTCTTGCCGATCGAAGTACAAATTCCTTCTCTCCGGATAATGAAGGATGCAAATCTGAATGAAGATGATTGGATCCAGACACGACTTGATCAGCTCAACCTTATTGACGAAAAGAGACTTGCTGCTATCTGTCATGGTCAGACGTATCAGAAACGAATGATCAGGGCATTTAACAAAAAGGTCAGACCACAGGAATATCAAGTCGGGGATCTGGTGATCAAGCGAATCATCCTTCCTCAGAGTGATCCAAGGGGCAAATGGACCCCTACGTACGAAGGGCCATTTGTGGTTAAGCATGTGTTCTCAGGAGGAGCAATGATATTAACCAACATGGATGGTGACGACCTTCCTCACCCCGCCAATGCAGACATAGTTAAAAAATACTACGCATGAAAAAAGACCCGCTAGGCTGACATGTCTAGGCAAAAATTAGGGCTTCCCGTCGAACCAAAAGGGTTCGGGCAAAATGAAGGGATGAAAATGAAAAATCTGTACACCCGGCAAGTCGAAAACCTGAAAAGGCGGCTTGGGCAAAAATGGGTATCCCGGTGGACTGAAAACCCGAAAGGGCAGTCCAGGCAAAAGTTAGGGATAAAAACGTAATACTATGTCTCATCAGATCACTTTGCATCCAGAATCCGGTATCTACATCAAGTTCAGACGGCATCGATCAGTCAGCTTCACCTTCAACCAAGGTCATCAAGTGATGAGACGCACGGAGTATAAAGGCAATAGCAGAGTTGAAACCCAGTGGATCATTCATCTTTCACACAGCTGTTTTATTTTCTTTTGTACAAAACTTGTATAAACTCTTTTGCTCGGCGACGTTTCTCTTACTAGGATGTCAGCCTCTTGTACACAAAACGCCTATTCACAGGCTATTCAAAATCAATACAAATATACTTTTCAGTTAAACGTGCCAACTGTTTTTCTTTTTCTGTTTTGTTTTGCGAAGAACGTCCAAGGTTCAATTTGTGATATATGCATTGACAATAATTTGCTAGCTCATAAATATTTGCATACGAAACAAAGAATTAATTGCAGGTGACACTAGAAACAGGGGCAATAAAGAGTTGTCTGAGCAGTCTAATTGTTCTATCCTCCAAGGTACCAAGGTAGGTTCAGCTAAAGAACCTAACCAGGCATCTTAAATTCCCCAGAGAGTGAGACAGCAAGTCAGTGCATTCTTCCCCAAACAAAGTTAACAAGTCTCAAGGAAATTGGGTATCCTCCAGTAGATCCCAATATTCCCCAGCAGCATATATTCTTAACAAGCATCCCCGGCAGTCTTGGTCTAAAGATTGTTCCCCGGCGGCATACATCAACATTCAAAGGAATCACTTCCCCAGCATATCAAAACTTCCCCAGGAGAGTCCCATCCAAGTTCCCCAGGAAAGATGGAATTCATCTCCCCAAGCAGTAAGCTTATCCCCAGTAAATTCTGGAAGCTTATCCTTCACAGAACACGAACGCGTCGTTTGGCTTGATTTAAAGAGTTATTTCCTCAACAGGATATAACTGGGTTATCCTCAGCCAAAAGCCACAGAAAGAGCGTCCTCGACGAAGTCTTCTCACCCCAGCGAAGTCTATCAACACTTTCAGTACAACAAGGATATCGCCAGCAAATTACTACTATCAACACTCAGCAAAGCATCTCTATCCCCACAGAGTATTGCTTCCCAGCATGATCGCTAGAGTATCTTTTCTCCCCGCAAAATCTTCCATTCGCCAAGTTTATTCCGCAACGGAGTCATCTTCTCCTACCGGTATCCTTGCAGTTATCATCCCCAGCGGAAGCAAAATCTATTCTTCGACATTAGCCCAGGATACGACTTCCCGGCACCCGTCAAGGATTCACTTTCCTAGACAAAAACATACATAAAACATCACATACATCATTATAGCATGCATGTACACATCATATCTTACAAATCTCATTTATGTTGAGAACATCATTGCTTGATCCATATCATGCATTGCATATGACTGACTTTTACCTTTCAGGAAAGATCCAGTTAAGTTCTCAAGCTACATTTCAAGACCTAGACCGGTTCAGTTAAATCGTCCCAAGATTTTCCTGATGCTTATCCAGTCAAAGGCCTTCTCTGGTTCAGTCAGATCGACCCTAAGATCTCCCTGATGCTTATCCAGTTGAAGATGTTTCAAGACCTAGACCGGTTCAGTTAAATTGACCCTAAGATTTTCCTGATGCTTATCCAGTCAAAGGCCTTCTCTGGTTCAGTCAGATCGACCCTAAGATCTCCCTGATGCTTATCCAGTTGAAGATATTTCAAGACCTTGTCCGGTTCAGTTAAGTCGACTCTAAGATTTTCCTGATGCTTATCCAGTCAAAGGCCTTCTCTGGTTCAGTCAGATCGACCCTAAGATCTCCCTGATGCTTATCCAGTTGAAGACATTTCAAGACCTAGACCGGTTCAGTTAAATCGACCCTAAGATTTTCCTGATTCTTACCCAGTCAAAGGCCTCTCTGGTTCAGTCAGATCGACCCTAAGATCTCCCTGATTCTTATCCCAGTAGAAGACACCCCAGATTTTTCTCAACGAGCGTTGTTGAAGTTAAAATCACCCAGATTTTTCTCAACGAGCGTTGTTGAAGTTAAAATCCCCCAGATTTTTCTCAACGAGCGTTGTTGAAGTTAAAGACACCCAAGATTTTTCTCAACAAGCGTTGTTGAATTTAAAGTCACCCAAGATGTTTTTCTCAACAAGCGTTGTTGAAGTTAAAGTCGCCCAAGGTTCTCTTACCATTCATGCTAAGGTACTCATTTTCTGTTTTGCAGGTATGCAGGTTCTCGCCAAGGAATCTCTTACGCAATCAAACATCCAGATGGCATCTATAAGCCCATTCCACCATCACTGCCACTATGTGAGCGCAAATTTCTGGGCACTCTAGTGTCCAATCATCTTCTACCCTCGGATTACGAAAGGCACGTCCGCCAATCTGCATCCTCAGGTCTAAGAAGATTGAACAGGGGCAACTGTTATACCCCAAAATTTGCCCTCCCATATTCCTCAAGAAATTGCCAAGCCAAGCTACAAAATTCCCCAAGGGTTGTGCAGTGCAACAGTCTCCCATACAGTCAAAATTAGGGTTTTGAGTCTGATCAAGAAAAGGAAGTGTTCAAAGGCCCAATCAAGTCTCATATGCTTACAAACATGGTCAAGCATCCTCATATCAAGTTTCAAGGCATTCAGCTCAAAATTGCACAGTCAAAACCCCAAATTGCACTACAGTCAACTGTAGGGGCAAAATGGTCATTTGACAGTCAAAAGTTCAAATTTTTGGTCAACATATCATTTTGAAGCCACAAACATCATTTGATCAGTGCTTGATCATGATTCTCAAAATTTGGCTCAGAAATCATCAAAGATGCAAAAGTTGCTATATTTGGACAGCTGAAAAAGTCAACTGAAATTGACCAGAGCATAACTTTCACATGGATTATCAGAAAAATCCCATCCAAAGCTCATTTTGAAGAGAAAGACATTTCCTACAACTCATCTTCATACCTCAAGTCCAAGAAATGCTCTCACAAAAAGTTATCAATTTCAACATTATAGGTCATTTTCAAAAGTCAACAAAAAGGGACTTTAAGTCAAAGGCCATAACTTGAGATTGGAAAATCAAAATGACATGGGACCAAAGGCATTGGTTAAAGGACTCAAAGACCTTTCCAAAATGTCCAAGAACATGAGAAAAGCTTAAAAATTGAGCAATTTATACATTGGAGAAGTTGGGAAATTTTTGTGAAATGGCAAAAGTCAACTATCCTTGAAACTTCAATTTTTGACAAAAGGGCCCACTTTCTTCCACTTGATTCAGCCTTGTCATGCCACACACGTGTCCCATGATTAATTTCAAGACCAAATATTGATTTTTCTATTTTATTTAATTTTTGATAATTTAATTCATTTTAAATCTTTAAAAATTCAAATAAAATTCAAAAGTCAATGAAATAGTGTCATTTGAATTGGGATAGCTTCCATATATCATGTGCCAGCTCACAAACTCATGCTAGGGTTGGATTATACACTAAGTCTTGGTTTTGCTTAAAAAAGGGAAAAGTTTGTTAATGGTAAAAGACCAAAGACCAATTCTCTCATGGGCATGGATAAAGGCCAACTAATGACCTAACTCTCTTGCCTCATAAGTGCTAAGTCAAACCCTAACCACAACAGACCAAATGCTGCGCTCAAAGGCTCATAAAAAACTTGGAATTTTGACTTGAAAATTGGATTCTGAAATCACTACTAGAGGGCGATTCAAAGCTTGATTCTTTTTCTAATAGCTTCCTCAAACTCTCCTGATCACATTCCAATCACAAACAACAACCCAAACGCAAAGAACTGGTATATTGGATTCAAACTGTACAGGAAAAATCTCATAATCGTATATCATGTTATAGGCATTCTTTGTGAAATTTATGCATAGATTCTTATTCCTCATGATGTTCTGAAGCTAACCCATGCCATTAATTTGATTATTAGGCTGTGTATGCAATTTCGCCATTGTTGTTTTTCTAGGGTTACGAAGCTCAAAATTGGGGCTTTTAAAAATAGGCAAAATTAAGCCTCAAAACCATGGCCATCCAACTCAGTGCAGAGAGACGAAGAAGACCCACCATTCGCGAACAATTTATGATTCACATAGCGCTATTCGCTATTTCTTCTAAAGCTGTCTAAACCCACGCATAAGAAACCGTGGCCTTTGTTTTGTGTTTTCAGGAAAATTGGAGAAGACAACATCGTGTCAATACGTGATAGGCCAGTTTGAAATTCGCGCCAGAAACCCACTAACGCATTTGTTTCTTTTTTTATTATTTGTTTCTTATAATATATTAACATATGTTTCATGGCTCAGCTGGCAAACCACCAAGGCATTAGCGTCCAAGACCTGGGTTCGAACCCCAGGTCTGTATAAATTTCAATAATATTTTTCAATACAAGATCTTATGCAGCGCTAACGTCCAGGGCATACCATACACCTCAAAGCCTGATCGTCCACGCGTCCAGTTGGGCCAATTCAAAGGCAAGGATTCAAGGAGCACAATAAACTCCAGTCAACGCTGAAGCAAGCTAGCAAAAAGTCAGCAAGGCCATAACACAAATGGGCCTGAAATGCTAAGGCCTTACCTCCAAATTGGGGCTACCCCCCCCCCCCCCTTGGTTTGCCTTCTCTTTCTTTCTATTTTATTTCTTTTCAAATTATTATTTTCTTTATTAGTTTAATTAATTTATTTTTTAACAAAATACAAAAACATCAAAAAAATCAGAAAAAGGATAAAAATATAAAAAATATTTATTTTATTTATTTTCTTGTAAATAATTAACATGTAAATAAATTTAGTAAAATAGGTTTTAACTTTAATTCTTTTAATAAATAAAAATCCAAAAATATGTAGAAATAGGTTTAATTAATTTTGATTCGTAAATTCTTTTTTTTTACAATAATAATATTCATTTTTCTTCTATAATCAAATCTGGCATATAAATTAACTTAGATTTAAATTAGGTTAAAACTTAATATTTTCACAATAAACCTAAAAAACATTAGAATTAGGGTTTGACGCTTCATTTTAATTTTAATTAATTATTTTTTTCTTTTAAATCCTAAAAACACAAAATACCAAAAAAACATTCTTTCTTATTTTAATTTTTAATTCCTTATTAACTTTAATTTGTTGTAAAAGGGTCCAACGCCCATGTCCATAATTTATTTAATTTGCACATTTATTTTATATCGTTTAAATAATTATGTATATGTCCCAAAGCCTTGTAACAATTTTTACTTTTCGCACTTTTTATTTTTCTTTATTTATGTTCCGTCAAATCGGGTCCGGTTTAATTTTGGCGATGTGGACCCGCGCCATTTGTAATAGTTTAGATTTATTTTCCCACAAATTTTATAACCGTTAAATAAGCATGCAAGAATGAATGGCCCTAATTAAAATCAAGCGTAGAACACAAATAAACATGACAAGACAGATAACTGAAAAACGACACACAATTCGCACACACCACCCCTAGGGTACGCCTCACTATTGCCTTTCGAAAGGTGATCGTCGAGTAGAGGATGTCTTAGTAAGTCCTCATGATCCGGGAACCTGGCATGAGGGTAGCTTCTAAGGTGTCTTCCCATTGCTCTGGTGATCACCATGTCCTTACAAACTCGAATTGACCCGAACACCTCCAACGGTGGTGCTACCTACCTCTCAATGGTGGAATGGCACTATTTTAAAAGACATTTACACAGACGAATTCCTTAGGGTAGGTAGGTAGACGACTCATGGATACTTGCTCTCTTCAAAACAAACTGAAATCTTTTCACACCAACACTTTTCAAAAGCTTTCAAAGCAAATTTTTCAAACACTCTGACGTACGAGTCGAACTGAGATTTTTCAAAGAAACTTTTTAAAACCCACATTGAAAAGCAAACAAACAATTTTGAAAACACATTGAGCAAGTATCTAAGAGCCCATGGATAACCATGGATAGAAAGGGTGCTAACACCTTCCCTTTCTATAATCTACCTCCCGAACCGAGAGCAATCTCTTTAAGGAATTTTTCTGTGCTTTTGTCCTTTCCATTTGGAGAAAATAAAAGACGGTGGCGACTCTTGCTTCCGTGACATTTCGCGAACCAGCGTTAAACAGTCAGTTCCAGATCCACCGATCACACCTGCACACAAAGAAAACAAACAACCCAATTTCTTGGGGTAAACCCCAAGAACTCCAGACAATATTGCAATAGAAGTCACAAGGTCTCAAGGTAGGTCAAGGTATCTAATCCTAAGTCCAAGAAGTTCATAACTCCAAAATGCCAAGGATAGTAACCAAATAGTCCAAGTAACATTAAAGTTTTTTATGGTTTAAGTTTATTATTAGGTATCTTCAAAAAGAAATGAAAATCTCGAGTGAACAAAATAAAAATGACATAAAGATAAATGCTCAAATGAGCAAAGATGAAAGTAGCATGAAATGAAAATGCTAAAACAAATATGCTCAAAATAAAAAGCATAAAATAAAGTCAATTGTTAGGAATTAGAGGTTAGTTGAATGACCATCTTGAAACTTGCATTTGAAAACTCATTAGAAGATTGATAAAATCAAAGCCTCTTGATAACAAGTTTTATTTGCTTTTTGTCAAGTATATCATTCATTTCAAAATCTCAAGGCAACAATAAATGATCAACGATGTTTAAATGATTCACTTAGTTCCAAAATTTATGAAGATTCATTAGAGGATTGATAAGACCAAAGCCTCCTAACAATGAATCTCAAGGTTATTAGATCAAAGATTTCAAATTAAACATGCTTGGGCTTACAAACATATGTTTGAGCCACGAATGATCATTTCTAGAATCAGGGCAAAATTTAGCGCTATGTTAAGCAATCGTAAGTGGACTTATATAGAAGTCGCACCTATTTTGAGCCTCGTCAATAGTAATCTATGTACCATATGTTTAAAGAGATGATATATAAATCATCCTCTAATAACATATAATATAAGTAAGAAAGGGATAAGATGAAGAGGGAGGGAAAATATTTAAATTAAAGATTTTAATCAAACTATCATTAAAACCATTCATCCATTTTGGTGGAGTTAAACTCAACACCCAAGATCCAATAATGTTAATGAAGTTCATTTTCAAAAATTACTTGGCCAGAATATATTCAAAAAAAATAAATTGTAATTAATAAACCAAAATAAAAAAAGAAAATGATTTTTAAATTGTTTTTAAAATGAAAATAAAAGGTAAAATAGAAAACTATGTTCAAATTATCAAAGAAAAATTAAAAGATACCATAGAAAAGTCAGAATTGATCTCAAATATTTTTATTAATTTTTTGATAATTTTTTTTAAATAGAAAAGTATTTTTAACTAATTAAAAATCATTCAAATAAGTGAAAAAAGATCAAAAATAGTAAAATTCAAAACAAAATTCTAGAAAAATTTCAAAAAGTCAAAATAAAGAAAATGATCTTAATAAAACTTTTTAGAATTTAAAAATGCCAGGAAGTATTTTTAAAACAATTAAAATAAGGCAAACAATATGAAAATTTGGGAAAAATATAAAACATTAAAATAAATATATTAAAAAATATTCACAAAGTCAAAAACAATTCAAAGTATTTTTAAGAATTTTTTCAGATTTTTTGAGTCATAAATGATTTTTTAATGAATTTTTGAAGTTTAAATCAATTAAAAAAATAAAAATCAGAAAATAAAAATAAACCAAAAAGATGTGGACCATTGGATCAATGTCAAAACGCGTTAGTAATCAAATCCAAGGGATCTGGCACGCTGTGCATATCATGGTCATTAGTGAATAAACCACTGGATCAACTATTTAAAACATATTTTAAAAAATGTGTGGCAAATTCTCATTGGTTGAAGACGCCAGTGTGGTCGTCTTCAACCTCCAGTTAACCTCAAAACCAGGTTTCTCAAACTGTAAAATTAGAGGTTCAGACTAATGTAATTCTCTTCGTATCATCAAGACGAAGAAAACTGTACCCTCGCGAAAAATTTATATAAGTTGTAGCTCAGTCGATTTGAAGAAAACCATAAGAAAAAAGTTGAATAGAGATTTGAAAATTCATGATCAAAACTCAATTCCAGTTGAAAACAAATGTTGCGACTAGTATCATAATGATGAGAGCTTCATTATGGTAACAAATTTTGAGAGAATTGATGAAGGAATCTACCTATTGAAGTTCAAATTCAGAGGTCTAAAACTTGGCTTGGCTAGCACAATTTAGGATGCTTTAGGGCTTGGTTCTTCTTCTGTTAGCTTCAGTGAAGTTCCAGGGTGAAGAATTGACAAAGTAAATTGATTGAGGAAGGTTGCAAAACCAAATTCTAAGTTGCATAAATATGGGTTAAGGAAAGAGTTGGGCATGGTGATTCTGACTGTCTAAGCTTGAGAAAATGAGTGAGATATAACCCTCTATTTATAGGGAAGCAAATGGGATGCTCAAGCGTGTGGAATGATGAAGTTTGAAGGGAAATCATGTGAAGTTGCAAGCATAAAAAGTGTGACTTCTATTTTGCTCAAAACTCAACCAAAACTTGCGTTTCAAGGTGCTAATCACTTCTGGAAGATTGTTAACATGATTAGAAGTAAAAATGCGTAGAAATTTAGTGATTAGAAGCTGAATTGTGCATTTTAAATTCTGACTTGGAGGAAAAAGTCTGTTTCAAGGTACCAACTTTGAATCAATGGCATTCATAGCTCAAGAAATCTTAGGGCATGATCCTTGAAGCAATTGAAAGATAAGGTTACAATCTTTACAATATGCAAAGAATAGAATCAAATGGATGCTTGAGCTAAAAGTTGTGATGAGTCAAAGTTGAGAAAAAGATGCTGACTTTTTGTACTTAGAAAAATTCTATTTTTTCTCAAAAAATATCCTATAATATTTTGACTCCAAACAAGGCCTTTCTTCAA
This sequence comes from Vicia faba, assembly GCA_948472305.1. Lineage (NCBI taxonomy): Eukaryota > Viridiplantae > Streptophyta > Magnoliopsida > Fabales > Fabaceae > Vicia > Vicia faba. Next base: position 1,110,861,938 of record OX451738.1, read on the forward strand.
ATTTGAGCTTTGATCATTGATGCTAGCTTGAAGTGGACTCCTTAAATAGTATTGTGAAACTTGAATCATTCAAAAATAACAAACATTGAAAAAGTTATGGCCTTGTGAAATTGGTGAAAATTCATGAGACGACCTATAATTTTTTGCATTCTTAGGACATCCTCCATCCATTTTCAAGCTTTGCACATGAAAGAAGAGTTGATGTTCACATCCTTAAGATCATTGTGGTGGGCTCAAAGAGATAAAAATTGACCAAATTATGATCTTTTAAAGTCACATAAGGAAATTTAACGACCTATCTAGAGGACTTGTAGTCTTTCTTCATCATTAGGCATCTTCCATATAAAATCTTCTTGAAACTTTTGAAGTTATTAGTTTATAACCCTTTAAGAGAAGCATGTCTTTAGAATTACTCAAAAATCTTAAAAGATGAGCAAGGTATAATCCTTAGAAGTTCAAAACCCTAGCTCTTAGAGCAACAAAATTCCTTGAGAATCCCTTTCAATTTTGACAAACTTTCTTGAACAAATACTTTTGTCATGTGAATAGAAGTTATTGTGGATGATAATAAGAATCCATAGCAACAAAACCACCTCCAAATATTGATAATTGAGAGAGTTATGCACTTGTGATCAAGAAATCAAGAACTTGTCCAATTAGGTCAAACTTCTTCAATCAACTCTTGCATCTTTTGATTTTCTTTGACAAATTGATGCATGATGAATCATAGTAGGCCTTGTCATGATATCACTTCAAAGTATCTTCAATTATGAAACTTGAATCTCAATAAAACTTTTTTGAAGAATGTATGGAAATAAACTCATGAACCTATAGATCAACCTGATAAAATGTGTTGTACTTTCACCTATAACATCATCAATTAGAGCAAATATTCATTGTATTTATTAGTTAAAAGTTAATCAATACAAAACATATATGATCATAATTTGTTAATCAAGGTGCTTGGTGATTTCCCGTGAGCAAGCCTAAAGATAGGGAGAAGAACCAAACCCTAGTGTGATCTTGTTATGATTGAGTTGATATGAGATGATAGAGAAATCTTAGGGGCAAAAAATGGGGTATAACAATGTGTCACCACCGTAACACCTAACAAGTGTGTCCCGCGCAGCCTTCGTCGTTGTCGAATCAGTGATTTTTCCAAACACGTTCACATCTACACGCTGATGAATGTAGAATAACACCTTCTAATCAATCTTCCTTTTGTCTCTCTGTGCGTTTCTATGTTCCTCTGTAGCATATGCTACAACCGAAACGTAACCTTCGGTAACAATCTCAAGAATATCTTGAGCACCGAATAACACGCGCATCTGAATCATCCATCTATTCCAGTTCTTGCCATAAAAAACTGGAAGTTTGGTACTCAGGTTACCATTTCCGTTCATCTTCAACCTTGTACAAAACTCTCAGATCTCACTAAACCCAGTGTTTCTCAATCCCACAGAATCAAAAAATGTGATTTTGTTTCGATTTTATTCAAGATTCAAACACGAATTCAAGAACCTAAATCAATCACACTTCCTTTGTTTCCCATGGATTCCAACCGGAGCTCTAGATACCAGTTGTTAGTACACAAGATGATGATGGCAGAAAGAATGAGATAATATATATTTATTACTTTGCAATGACGGCTACAAAAGTGTAAAGATTGATTACAAATGACAGCTACCACTAGTCTATTTATACACAAAAGTAAATTGTCACGTAGGCCCTAACAAAAGGTATACTTAAAGACTAAGTTAACAAGCAGACTAAATTTAACAGCTACGCTAACAAAATAAACTAAAACTCCAGAAGCTAAGCATACTTCTGCACATAATCTCAGAAGCTTCTGCTTCTGACTAACAACCTCAGAAGCTCTACTGCTCTTGAGCAACACTACTTCTGATTCTAATAACTTCTAAATATGAATTATTTCCAACAATATTCGTGTCGGAGAACATTTTTAGTGTTGTGAATACATTGCTTCATATGTTAAAATTTGCTTTTGTGACTTTAATTGAGAGAATATTATGAGAGAACGAGGCAAGAATAAAGGTGGACTGAAATTCAGTTTGAATCATAGAGAGAAACTAGCCTCTCAAATTGCCTATATTATCCTTCATCTATATAGTTTTCTTTAATGCTTAATATGAATACTTGTGGTGTGATATCAAGTTCTGTTATTCCCTCTTAGTTACATACCAGTTTTCCTACATTTCCATGATATAATAGAACTTCCGTCCATTTTTATTTATGGGATCTATCGGATTCCAACTTCTTTTAGAACATTAACTTGTTTTATGTTGTACGATACATTTGCTAAAGGATATATGTAATTACTTTTTTTTTGGAAATTTTTTTTTCAATTTTAGAAAATAAAAAAAGCTGACTTTTGCGAAGAAAAAAAATTGATTTTTTTCTCAAAAATAAGAAAAAATATTTTTTCTTAAAAATATTTAAAAAGTCGGTTTTTTCTTTTAAAATAAAAATTTCAATTTTTTATCGAAAATATTAAAAGTCAACTTCTATTAAAAAAATCAATTTTTGTTGAAAAAAAAAGTCAATTTCATGAAAATAAGAAATTTTGGTTTTTTCGAAAATAAAAATTTCAATTTTTTATCGAAAATGTAATAAGTCAACTTTTTAAAAAAAAATTGATTTATTGTTGAAAATAATAAAAATCAATTTTTTCGACAATAAAAAAGTTGGTTTTTGTGAGAAAAAAAATCAATTTTTTTATAAAAAATATTTTATAAAAAGGTTGGAGTCTTGAGGCCTTACTTAGATTAAGCTCTACTTATTTTTGGACTCGTTACTTTTAAAATTTTAAACTCCTATATTCTGGGAGCCTTAACAATTAGGCCTTGACCCCTTAAATTAACAGCTCTAACCTTATTTAAATAAATTTTTAATTAAGCGTTATCACATAAGTACTTATGTATAATTTATTTTTGTTGTAAAAATAAAGTCAAATTGTTTTTAATGTATAAGCTATTTTCATAAGTTATCATAAAGATTTTATGGAAATAATTGGGAAACAAGTTATGGACATGTCATAAGTTGTTTTCATATACCTAACATATATAAGTTGTTACATTTCAAACTAAATTTCCTGTGAAGAAATTGTTGTGTTTGTTTGTCAAGCGAATATTATAGTTTAATCGTGTTCTAGTATGGATGGTTCTATATATTTTCACAGCTTTGTAAACCTGCCAAATCTTTCTGCTTCCATATACAGCATAGATCTTTGTCATAGCAGACCAATTTGGCCACTCTCTACAAGTGTTTTCATTGATTTGTAAATTGTAACATATGAAGTAAAGGACACCAGCATCCATTTCAAACAGCTTTGGCCAGCAAAAATAATCAAATTAATCTGCTTTCTAAGTTTTCTTTAAACCGCGGAATAAATTCATGCAAGAAAAAGAGAATTGCCTTTCATCAACAGGTCCATCTTCAAGCTGAATGTGTGTGAGATGATTTTTACTTCTACACAAAACAAAGGTCTAGTTGAGAAATGGAACATATTTTATTAGATTGTACAAGTAGTAATCCATAAAATAAGGTTTTTATATAATAAAAAATTGGATAAGAGAAATTAAATAAATGTTTTCCTATGGGAACTAAACTAAATATTTGAGAGGTGAATTTCTCTCTTGCAAAGTTAGATGTTATTCCTTCTTGAGATACTGTCCAATATCGGACAAACCAGCTGGTGTAAGCCAGATTTTTAACACTCATTTGATAACAAGACTATGAGGTAAAGTAAACTTGATAACTTACTTGTATCAGAGGACGATCCACAAATATACCGGAGCTTGTTGCGACATCACTCTGGCATCCATGTGGAAGATAGAAGAAATGCATGTCCAGAGATGTTAATGAATACAGTACTAGTGATTCTGATAGGCTAAAAAATTTCCCAATAACCTCAAGACTAAAACTCTGCTTAGTTGAAGCACATCATAGCCATTTTTGTGCAGTAACATAACATTATAACATACATTCACTGTAAGTTTATAATCATATATTCTTCCAGGTTCAAGTTCGTCGGAAGATATAATACTTTCATATAGGATAAAAAAAGAGGAACCACAGATAAGCTTACGTAAAACTTATCCATTTAACAAATTTGGGTTTAGTTGGGTTAGGATTTTGGAGCAATCTTTGAAAACCCAGAGTTGCATATATATAATACAGAGTTGCATATATATTTTAAGTAATATAATGAAACTAAAAAAAAAAAAGATATGCAAGTGTAAAATTGGAGGACATTCATTAAAGAAAACATATCATTCCTACAAATGAAATATAAATACAATCAGTTCGCAAATCACAAAAGCCTAAATCTTTAAAATTAAATTGATAAAACAAGATCATATCACCAACAAGAAAAAAAAAAAACTATTTACTTGATCCACCGATAGAAAGAAGGCTTTTCTTGTAAAGACCGACAATAACATAAAGTGTGTTTCCACCAGCAATATCAACCTCCTTAATTTCTTTGGTGCTCAAATCAACATAGGCTAGTTGACCATCTGTTTTTTCAAAGAAGATATGTCCCGTCTTCCCAAATCCAAATGGGGCCATTCGAGGGAAGGGAAGGGGCCATAAATATATAGTTTGATCCACGATTCAGTCACACCAAGTTCACCCAGAATAGATATGTGAAAAACAATATCATCGTCGTAATTTGAGATTAAGGCAATTGATCCGTTTAACACCACCAAGCGTCTATTATAAGTGTATGAAGTCCAAAATTCTTCCCCGATGGGTGTTGTAATGAATGCCTCATCACTCAGGTCAAACGACAATAGAGTTAATTTAATATGTTCCTCGATGTTAGTGTTCCAAATCAACCAATGACACGCTCCATCCACATAAACTTCAAAACCAGCAAATGACAAAGGATAAATCCAATGAGCCAGCTCAATCGTCTTGCTCATGTTGATCCATCTCCAAGAATTACTTTTTAAACTATATATCTCAAAAGAAGTTTCTGAATGCCAACATGGCACTCCATCAAGATCCAATGCTACACATTGAATGACCTTAAAGTCGTCTCTAACTTGGTCATAACCAAACCCATGAAATTGTTTACCACAGAGATCGGACCAGGGTGGTCGACGGTGGAACTCATGTAGAACGATAATGGATTAAAGCTTTCTCTCTCGTCAGGTTCCTCCAATTCGTACCACATTGGACCAAAGTGTTTGATGACCCTTTTTTCCTCTGATTCGGAGGACTTGTTTCCCTTAACCATCTCGGAGAAGGTGGCGGAATCCATCTCTGATTCGGAGGACTTGTTTCCCTTAACCATCGGATCAGCGTCGGAGACGGTGGCGGAATCCATTTCTGATTCGGATGATTTCGCTTGGTTAGAATTAGGGTTGCAAAACTCTCTTAATTTATTTTATTTGATGTTAAATGTTGAAATTCAAAATCATAAAATTCTCAAAATATTTGTCTCAAGATGAGACTTGAACCTATTATCCTTCCACTACCAACACTAACATTCTTACTATTAGGCTTTGATATATTTAAAACAAACTGAGTTTAATTTTTAACAAATATATATTTACATAAATAATCTAAAGTTAATTTTTAATATAATTTAATAAATTGAAAATATTTTTAAATTGATGTACCGTCAATTGTTCTCATATCTCATCTCACACTCAATCCAGATTATACTCTAAATATTTGTAAACAACTTGCATTAACTCTTTTTTCAAAGTTGCATCTTGATCGTACCTGACCAGAATGGACCGTCACAGTTAGCTCGAGCAGAAGTTGAGAGTGAGGTGGGGAGTACCTGCAAGACACTCTGATGCCAAAGTGAGTTTGGGAATGAACAAGCAAGTATGAGAGTTTAGAAAGTGTTGAATACTTGACCCTCTCAGAATAGAGGGTATTTATAGCCTCAACGTTGAGCCAAGGTTCCCATTATTGGGCCACGTTGAGGCCCAATAACGAAAATTGTCAGGGCTTACGTGTGTATGGAGTCCAGCAAGTGGACTCCCCTTGGTCAAATGCTCTGCGAGAATAGGGTGTGATTCCCAGAGGGCAGTTAAGATGATTGACATGAGGATGTGGGCCAAGTTCCTCAACAGATATATGGGGAGTTGCCCAACGGTCCCTAACTTGAGTTGTCTGTTTGGGCCTTATACAAAGGTATTGGTTTGGGCTTCCTATCTGAGGGGCAAGTGTAGGCCCAGTCCAGATCAGGAGCCCCCCCAAGTTATTGCCCTTGAGCTAAAGGGTGATGACTTAAGTTCAGCTCTCATGGTCGGAGACTTGATCGAGAAGAACGGTCAAAGTCCTCTAAAAGGAACGAGTTGTTCCCCGCATGGGGGACAAGTTCAAGTGTGTCGGGGATATTATGGGTGAGCGAGCAGTGAGATCGAAGGGGTCAGTCGCTTGCTCGAGAGGACCGTATTAGTTATGGGGAGCCTCCGCGAGATCTCTTTCGACGCGCCCGTCTTCAGGGAGTTGTCGAGGTGTCAGGAATTATTTGGTCCCTGAGGTAGTTGAATGAATGTGCCCGTGTACGCGCCACAACGTCGAACACTCCCTCGCGTGGGGTATCTGTCTCGTGCTTGTATGGGGATTACGCGTTAGAGTTGGGGATATGCTCGTCGATCTAGAAGGGACATGTGGTTGACTGTTGAGCCACGTGGCTAACGCTTTAGGGTGCCACCCCTTCAAGGGGAAACCAAAAGGCCCAATCAAATGATGACTTTTCGTGATGGACCTCGTGGGGCATGAGTCACCTATAAAAGGGGCCCTTGGGTCTCATTTGTCATCTTCTCAAGTTCTCCTTCAACTTCTCTTGCTCGTGCGTGAAGCTATCCTCCCAACTTTCCCAAATTTTTTCTTCAAGAGTTCTTCATCCAAGTAAGTTATATCCGCTTAACATGTTTCTTCAGCGTTTCTGGATTAAACATCTAAAATTTGCCTTGACTGGATGAACATTTATGAGTTCTATGATGAACACTCATGAATGTTCATTGATATTCATTAGTTATGATGTTGGGGGAGTTCTCCCCGAATAGTGTCCATGATACAGGGGACGTCCTTCATGGATAGCGGGGGTTGACTCGAGTTTCTTGCTCGTTGAGTGAATATCCCCCACGACAATGTAGTCTGCTTTAGCATATAGTCGAGGGCTTGGGTCGAGTTCGTCACTCTTTCACTTGATCTGCAGTGGAAGGGTGAATTTGATAAAGTCGAATTCACTGTTTTCCCCTACTTTTCAGGTATTATGGCGCACTCAGTCGGGGATGACGTTATGGCCTCCAACTATGAAGAAGAGCCACACGGTGATGAGGACCCTCTGGCGTGGGTTGCTCCTAAGCCTCGTAATAAACGGTCGTGCTTTTCTCAGGATGCAACAAACGCGTTCAATTATCCGAAGGTACGAGCGAAAGGGGCACCTGCCAACTGGATGCTTCAGATTCCCCACCGCAACCGGAGAATATGCTCGACGTATCCGGGCAAACGTTTCCCTATGTACGAATTCGCGTTTAAAGAGGCGGGGATGCGTTTTCCCTTTAATGATTTCCAAGTAGGGGTATTTCAATGGCTTCAACTGGCACCTTCTCAGTTTCACTCGAACGCGCTGGCGTTTATGCGAGCGTTTGAGCTTGTATGCCAGTATCTGCAGATAGCGGTCACGCTACCCCTCTTTTTCCGTATCTTTCATCTCCAAAGACAATCCGTCGGAGGGGGCAAGCTTGGGTGTCGTTCAAGCAGTTCGGGAAGCTCTTTAGGCCTTATCTAGATTATGTCCGACACTTCAAAGAGAGGTATTTTATTGTAAAGCCTCTGATGGACGCGGCCATAAATTCCCTGTACACTCGCGTGGAAGAGGTAGAGGACGGGCGGCCAGTCACCCGGCTCGTGGCCAGATTTCCGCTCGAGTGGCAATGGAAGCACTTCAAGCAAAGACCTGAATATTACACCGAGAAGCCCGAGGACCTGGACGCTCAGGACCAACTTTCATATGAGAAGCTATCGCCCTATGTTAGGAGCTTCTCCCCCGCGAAGTGCATGGATGTGAACAACAACCTCTTGTTCGACAACGAGGGGGAGTATCTTTTAGTTAATAGGTTGGTCAACACCAAGGCCCTGCTTGAGTGCTCCTCAGACGGGGAAGCCATGAGGCTTTTAGGTAGGGGACGTAGCCATGATGATTAATTTTGCTTGTCTTTAAGCGGGGACGTGCCCGTGTTATTTTTGATGCTCTACCCCGACTAACGGTTCCCTTTTGATTGCAGGTCGAATGGCTTCCCTTTCTGAGCGCTTGTTGAAGTTGAGGCCCAATAATGCATCTACCTCCGGGCCCAAGAGCATGGTCACTCAGCTCCAGGAGCATGCCAAATCTGCGGGTTGTGGCAGTGGTTCCCCCTCTTCATCAAAAAACCGGGTTCCCTCTGGTGAACCCATCCAGATTCCCGTCAACGAGCCCGTGACGAAGAGGAAACGTGTGGAGAGCGCCCTAGGGTGACAAAGTGCCCACGGGGACCTTTGTGTTACCTCCTTGGTATCTAAACTGCGACCTCTTCAATGGGGAGAACTCCCTGGGCGTGCGCGAGGAGGAGAGGGAGGCAATCTTGTCAGAGGATAAGGAATTTCATCACAAGAATTTAGCGAAAGATATGGCCGCTGTGATGAGGATGCTCGAGACAGCCCTTTCGCTGAATGATGAGGTCGCGAGCTCTCAGGTCTCTCTCGACACAACCTATGCCAAGATTCAAAAGCTGAAGGCCAAGAATGAGAAGTTAAAGTGCGACATCCTTAACCATGATTCAAGGTTCAAGGCCCAAGTTCGACTTCTCAAGGATCTGAATGAGTTGAGGCCCCAACTGGAGGCCGCTGCTAAAGAGAACGAGCGACTGGTCGCGCACACGAATGAGTTAGAAGGGATCATTGCCCCGACCGAGGAGGAAACTGATGCGGAGAAGAGCATGGTGTCCAAGGCAGAGTTGATCGCTCATATCCGAGTGCTTGAACAAGACGTCGTTGACACCCTCAGCTATGGTTTCAACACGATCGTTGAAGAACTGAAGATCCTGAACCCGGGGGTGGAGATGGTGGTTGAAGCAGCGGGTCCGTTCAACCAAGTTATTGATAGGCAGATCTTTTATCCCCCCGATAATAGTGACGGGGAAGGCGAAGTTTGATTATTATTATTATTTAGGGCCTGCGTACCCGTTCCCATTTATTTTGTTTGTGGTCATCGTGCCTAATTTGTAATTATTTTGAACAGCATCGACCTTCGTGGTCGGTATTTTATAATTGTTTTGCTTTGCTTTGATGCCTATGTTTTTGCCGATGTTAGGCTTATTATTATTTTGTTCATCGTTGTTTTCGACTTATTTCATGTATACTTTGTATATTCCGCATGGAGACAGGTGTTCGACCTTTGTTGTGGTCGACACAAGTTTTACATGAGTTTGTGTTCTTCACGTGGAGATATGTTCTCGACCCTCATATTTGTTTGGCACATGTTGTGATGTATCGAGGCACAAAATCGAGATCCGCGGAACGAGCGTATAATCGCGGTCGGGATCCTACGCTCGTGGCGTGAACTGTCCATCGCGAGTTGGGTGTTCTGCCATGTTGGGGTACTTCGATAGCATAGCTCGATCGAGGGGTCTCTGTTGGGGTAGGATGTTGCTCGTTGAAATAAACAACTTCCTGCCCTTTGTTGGTTTGGAGGTCATGTCTGTACCTAGACGTACCTACATGGTCGAGCTTATCCCTTCGTCAATTGCATAGGACAAGTCGACAGCTACCTCCCCCAGCGGGTGAGGGACTTAGCTATGATATTGCTTTAGCTTTGCAGCATTCCAGGGTCGAGGTAATGGTTCTCCATTTAGTTGTTCGAGGTAATATGCTCCAGTTCCCGTAACTCCTTGGATGCGGTACGACCCTTCCCAATTCTCGGCCAGCTTCCCCTTGCGGGAATCTTTTTGGTTTCTTTGCAAGACTAAGCTACCAGCCTGAAATTCGTGCTTTATGACTTTGTTGTCATGGTGTAGGGCTACCTGCTATTTTATCGTTCCCTTACGAAGAGCTGATCTTGATCGGATTTCTTCGACTAGGTTGAGCTCAGCTCTGAGGGCCTTGTTGTTCATCTCCTTGTCGAGGGGCATTTCAGTTCGCCTATATGGCTCCGTGATTTCTATCGGGATGACAGCCTCGATGCCGTAGGTAAGTCAAAATAGCATCTCGCCAGTCGTCGAATGGGGAGTTATTTGGTAAGCCCATAGGACGCTGTGTAGTTCTTCGACCCATCCTCTTTTGGCTTCACCTAGCCTGCATTTTAGTCCTTACAAGATGACCTTATTTGCGGCTTCGGCTTGCCCATTGGTCTGGGGGTGTTCAACCGAGGTAAAATGCTGCTTGGTGCCGAGTTTGGTGATGAAGCTTTGGAAACCTTGATCGGTGAACTGCGTACCGTTATCCGTGACGAGCGCTTATGGTATCCCAAACCGAGCGAGCACATTTCGTTTGTAAGAACAGAGAATGTTGTGCGAGGTGATTTTCGCTAGGGCTTCAGCCTCTATCCATTTGGTGAAATAGTCTACGACCATGATGAGGAATTTGTTTTGGTATGTCCCTTGCACGAACAGTCTGAGGATGTCCATTCCCCACCAGGCAAATGGCCACAGGGATGATAGCGTATTTAGCTCGTGCGGGGGAGCGAGGTGCATGTCAGCATGTCTCTGGCACTTGTCGCACTTCTTGACATGCTCTTTGGTGTCTTGTTGCATGGTCAGCCAGTAGTACCCCGCTCGCAACGCCTTTTGAGCTAGGGACCTTCCGCCCATGTGTTGGGTGTTGATTCCTTCGTGGATTTCCTATAGTATCTCGGTGACCACAGACTCTTCGACACACTTCAAGAGTGGGATAGAGAATCCACAATGATACAGTTTGTGCTCGAGAACGACATAAGAGAATGCTCGTCGTTTGGTCGCGGCTGCCTCCTGTTGCACCCCAAAATTTTCCCTGCCATTTTATTCAAAACATACTCCTAGAGGTCCTCAACTTGCCCAAGGATGCCTAAGGATTGGCCAGACAAATCCTCCTCCTAAGACAATGAGCCTTAAACTAGGGTTTCACTCATCATTAAGATGTTTGAGTTCCAAGGGTCCTAAATTACTTCCATTTCCCTAATATGTTCTCAAGATCACCCATGCCAAGTTTCATGCCTTGCACTACAAGTTTGCTCGGTCAACTACTCAGATGCCTGAAAATCAACTGTGTTAGGTCAAAAGTCAACTGTGACCCACATACAGTCAAACTTCAAGATTTTTGGTCAACATCACCATTTTGAAGTAACATCCATCATTTGATTAAGGGTTGATCATGATTCCTTAAGAAATGCTCTTAACTCATCAAAAGTAAAAAATGGCAATTTAGGGTTTCTATAGGAAAAGTCAACCAAACTTTGACCAGGCATAACTTTCTCATACTTTAACAGAAATTTCTCATCCAAGGCTCATTTTGAATAGAATTCAATTCCCTACAACTCATCTTCAGCCCTCAAGTTCAAAAAATTCACTCATGAAAAGATATGAATTCAGACATTATAGGTCATTTCAAAAAGTCAACAAAAACACCTTTTGGGTCAAAGCTTCTTACATGAACATAGAAGATCCAATTGAGATGAAACTAAAAGGGCTGTTTATAGGACATCCTAAGATTTCTAAAAAAGTCCAATAACACCCTCTTAGGGTTAAAATTGAGGGAGATATGTATTGTCAAAGTTGACTAATTTTTGGAAATGTGCATGAAGTCAACATTGATCAAAATGACTTTTTTTCCAAACGAGCCCATGTTTTCTTGTTTGAAACTTGTTCCTAAGAGGACCCACGACCCCTGAGCTTACTCACTTATTATTTTATTATTTTTATTATTTGTTTTGATTTTTTATCCATTTAAATCAAAATAAATCAATTTAAATAGTAGAATAATGAAATAAAATCCAAGATTTGATTTTATGAGCATATTATGAGTCAATGAACAGCTATCAAATCATCCAAATCGTGCAAGAGCTAATTGATTGGAAAAGATCTTAATTTGGTCTATTTTAGAAACAAATCATACAAGGCAAAAAATAAAATCAAATCTCCATAATTTGCAAAGATATGATCAGTTTTTGTTGACCTAAATCATTCTATCATATATACACAACATATCCAAAGCATAAAAACAAGGTTTGGGTCGTGAAAACGGAGGAATCAACTTCAAATTTTTGTCAAAAAAATGTTGATCACATATTCCTCCACAGGCTGATTCAAGCCATTCCAAGATCACAAACAGCTTCAGTGAGTTCCTCTGATCAATTCCAGACCTTCACAAGTGACCACAACATTCAGAATCGTAAAATCCATAACCCGGTTCTCCAACCTTTTTTTGATTTTCGATTACATGCATACATGCATTTTTAATGAAATTTAACCATGCATTTTTGTTTATCAAAAGGTTTCGATGCTTTCTGATTTGTTTGATTGAGTTTTAAGTGCAGGAATCAAAGGATACCATTTCTAGGGTTCCAAGCTTCAAATTAGGGCTTTCTGATTTAGACGTAACTGGGACAAACCAATGCCATCATCATGTTCAGGGGACAAAACGAGTTGATTCATAGCCTCGCCATCAATTTATATTGCATATTTTGAATTTTGATTTTTGCAGGGAGATTTAGTGACGCTTAATCCGTTGCTATAAGCTATAGTAACGGATGCAGTCCGTAGGTAAAAGTATGGTCAACAACGACAGTTCTGGGGAGAAGATGAGTGATGTGGCTGACTCCCACTGGCCGGTTTGAATGTTGGTGCGTTTTTCTGGGCATGCCACCTTGTTTATGTTATGTTATTATTGGTTTATTATATTAACAACTAACCATCTCAGCACAGATGGTAAAAGGCAGCGCTTGTGAGAGAAGGGACATGGTTTCGATCCTAGGTCCAAGCATCTTGTTATTTTATTTTTCTAACCTACTTTGCAGGATCCCATACGCCTCACCTTCACAAGACCATCACGCGTCCTCAGATCCAACCATGGGATCATCTCAGATCCAGATCCTGCGCCTAACAACTCACCCCCGTGGTGGACCCTCAAAGGCAGGCTACATTGAATCACGCGCTAGACAATTGGGCCATCAGCAAATTGGGTTGGACAAATTCAGCTTGCAACCCTTCAATCTGGGTTACACCCCCCACTAGGCCCACTATTTCTTTTTTTTTTTAATTTCTTTTATTTGTTTTAATTATTTGTTTAATTATTTTTTACAAAAAAATAAAAATCATTTTTTTATTAAATCAAAAATCACAAAAAACATTAAAATTAGATTTTTTTTCATAAAATATTTTATTTCATTAATTAATTAGATTAATTTAATTAGGGAAATTTAAATTCTTTTTTTCATAATTAAAATCAATTAGAAAATTAGAGTTGATTTACAAATAGTTAAATTTCTCAATCAAAAAAATAACAAAAAATATTTTCTTTGATCTCCTTTGATTTTAAACTTTGATTCTCGTATTTAATTCGTCGCGCGTGCAATATTTTATTTTTCCAATTATTGTATTTGCTTTGGGTTTGTAATAGCTTTTAATTAGGGTTTACCGCATATTATTTACTGTTTAATCCTCAACTTTTGGTTATGTAAACCCCTCCCCAAAGCTTTGTAATAGCGTAGATTTACTTTTCCACTTTTAATTTCAGCAACTATTATTTGCTAGATGATTGATAATAGGATTGTATGCAAACGACAAATGAAATTAAAACAGTAGAAAACCCTAATTGTGCAAATATAATCAACTGAAATCAAAGACATGCACATGTTCACTCCTAGGGTTTATCCCACTTCGGTTGCCTTCGGTAAATGGTCATGAAGTATTGGGAATTTTAGTGATTGCCCTCTAGTCCCAAAAGATAAAAAATGACCCATTCGAATGTTGTCTCAGAAAGATCTTTAGGACTCTAGGGTAATTACTAAGGTTTCCTAACCATTGCTTCAGTGACCGTAATTGTCCCTTCGAATGTCCCTTTAACTCCAATGATGGGTCTACCTACTCCTTAATAGTAGAATAACGCTGTCTAAAGGAAACGAGAAAACAAAAAGTCTTTTCCGAGTAGGTAGAAACTCTTAAGTACTTGCTCAAAAAAAAAAAAAAAACTCTTTCACACAAACACTTTCAAAACAGTTTTCAAAAACAACTTCGTCACACTCTTGAGGACAGATACAAGGGTTACCAGAAAGTTAAATAAAAACTTTTCAAAACACGCACAAGAAATTTCAAAATGAGAAAGTACCTAAGAGCCCATGGAAAACCATGGATAGAAAGGGTGCTAACACCTTCCCTTTCTATAATCTACCCCCCGTACTCAGAAAACTCTCGAAAAAGGTTTTTTCTGTTCTTTTTCCTTTTCCCTTGTTGGATGAAATAAAAGTCGGTGACGACTCTTGCTTACCGCGATATTTGCGAACAAAAAATACAAACCAGTATTAACAGTCGGTTCTGCCATCATATCACAGAACTGGCGACTCTGCTGGGTAAATATAAAGTGGGGTGTATCTTAGGATCTAGGTCATTTTTTAAATTGCTTTCTTGTTTGTTTTGTCTACTTTATCCTTAAAGGTTTTGTTTGGGTATTGTTAAAGATCCTACACCCGGATCTGGGGGGCACTTATTAGGTAAACAGCAATAGGCCGTGGAGACTGTACGACATAGACCGATATGGTTTAAGCGATGGCTGTGTTGGTGTGACACTTTGGTTGGTACCAGTATCCTTCGTGTGGAAACGAGGAGAATACAGGGCCGCCGCGTGGTGTCGTGAAGCACTAATGGACCTTAGAACCTTAGTTGAACAAACTTGGCCATTAGAAAGTAGTGAGATAGTTGGCCTTAGTATAAAGCTGAGGATTGGTTGATACTCGATGCTACACTCATTGATATCATACTTTCGGAATATTTCGCCCGCAAGAAAAGATTGCCTGAGATGAAACAACGCCCGATAAATGATGATCAGTGATATTGAGAATCCTTAGAACCCGATTACTTTTCTAAGACAGGTTTGAAACCAACTAAACTTCAAGAGGGTACTTACCTATAAACCCCATGAAAGCCTAAACCTAAGGCTGCTTGTGTGACTTGTTTGCCTTCATTGTCTAACAACTTGAATTCTTTGCGGGGTTGTGTTTGTCACCTTACATTTTTGCTTAACGCGTAACATACACATCATAACATCATGCCACAACATTTCCTTAACCATTTCAAGGATCTCAAGGGTTTGTGATGTAGGTTATGATAAATCAGATGTCTAGCAAGGGGCAAGGGGATTTATTTTCCTCTAGCCAATGTCGTTAAAAGACCAAAACACGACAACTTGAGTCAGGGGCTATGACCCCCTTGATATGGTGAGCTTGGCTCTCATAGAAGGAGTCTCAACGATACAAAGTTCTTCATCAAAGCTGCAAAATTCAACTTCTGACATTTTCTTGTTTACCCCGCGAGATTCTTGAAAACATTGCATGTACATATCATACATATCATTGCATAAGCAGGTTTTATAACATGTTTCTCATCTTCTGCGCTTTTTATTTCAGCAAAAATATCTTCTGAACAAAGTATCAAGGACCTCCAGGCACAAAATGCCCAATTTCAGCAAATGTTCATAGCCTTGGCTAAAGGGCAGGAAGATCTGAATGCCCTTATTCTGAAAGAGAATAAGAAGAAGAAGAAGAAGAAGAAGACCATTGGTGTCCTAAATTTGGGTAGAAGATTTAGGGGACCGTTGAAGCAATCAGTTGATCTGACCTCCTCATCCAAAGAAGGGGAGAATCAAGAGAGAGAGACACGGGAGGAGGACCCTAGCCCTGAGGTTTCTGATAATGACACTGATTACAATGATGAATAGTATCCTCTGGCTGAGGATAGATATAAACAGCTAGAGGATCGTCTGAGCGCAATGGAGATCCAGAGAATACCGGGGCTGGATTTTGAAGAGCTGGGTTTGGTATCTGGCGTGATCATCCCACCAAAGTTCAAGGTACCCACATTCGCTAAGTACGATGGTGTCTCTTTCCCTAAGTTGCATTTAAGATCCTATGTGAGGAAGATCCAGCCTCACACTGTCGACCGGAAGTTATGGTTCCATTTCTTCTAAGAAAATTTGGTCGGCACTCAACTGGATTGGTTCTATCAGTTAGAAGGAACCAACATCCATACCTGGGAAGACTTGGCTACTTCTTTCTACAAGCAGTACCAATACAACGGTGACCTGGCACCAACTCGAGTGCAACTGCAGAACATGTCCATGGGCTCGAAAGAAGGGTTCAAGGAATATGCACAAAAATGGAGGGATCTAGCTGGCAGAGTACAACCTCCTCTGACTGATAGTGAAATGGTAGACATGTTCATGGGCACTCTGACAAGACCATTCTTCAATTTACTAATAGGGAGTTCCTCATTCGGGTTCACAGAGATGGTTCTGACAGGAGAGATAATTGAAAATGGTATCAGGAGCGGGAAGATCTCGATGGCTGCATCTTCTAGTGCTGAGAAGAAGTCATTTGTTGGTAAGAGGGAAGCCAATGTTGTGAACGGCCAGAAATGGCGTAGTAAGGCAGACTATCACTAATCTGTGGGGGCAGTGCTGGTCTCTAATTCGGCATACGCACAACAACCACAACAACAGAACAATCATCCAAGGGCAGAAAGACCTCAAAGGCAGTTCACCCAAATCAAAATGCCATTGTCACAAGCATTGCAACACATGTTGAAGATGAATCTGATTACAGTGATAGACCCTCATCCAAACCCTAATACTTCCTCTCCTAACTACAATCCAGATGCAAGGTGTGCTTATCATTCTGGAAGCCCGGGGCACGATACTAACGATTGTTGGGCGCTGCAATACAAGATTCAGAATATGATTGACGCCAAGGAGATCAAATTCGACCCTCCTGAGACTCCCAACGTGATCACTGCTCCCATGCCAAATCATGGCTAGGATTGAAAGCATTTTTGTTCATTTGAATTCTCAAGTTGTATTTTTTTTGCTTATTCGAACAATTATTGTCATGTCAAAACTTTGTTATTTCATTAATGTATTACACATGTTTGTTTTGAATTAATCTGTTTTCACTATGCTTAAACTGCTTTATACTTCCTTTTCATGATATTCCACTCTCGATTAAAAGATTTGAGCCTTAGAGGGAGGATGGTGAAAACGATACCATGATCTCTACAGCGTGCTTTTGAACAGACCCTGCTAACGATGTATAGGCATTGTTTCAAATCCTAAACAGTGGAGTTATAAGAAAGATAATGCCTAGTCAACCCCTTCGAGCCAAAGAAGTAGGAGTTTTTCTTTTCACACAAATTAAAACCCTAAATCATTACATGGGGCAGGGTAGTTTTCTCAGTCAATTCAGGCGCATTCAGTCGCAATTTTCCGCTTCGCACACAATGAATGACCTCGAAGACGTCCTTCCGAATCAGAAGATGGTGATGATTCCGCGTAATCATCAAAACAGGCAGTCATTATTTTGCAAAAGAAAAGCCCGTTAAGTCAAAACCTATGAAAATGACTTAAGAAAAAACTTGGACATCCCCCTGACTGTAATCACAAAAAGAAACAGTTCAGGCAAAAGAAGGGATAACAAAATCAAAAAAGAAAGAGGTCCTACAAATCCTCGACAGAAAAAAAGATTAAAAAAAAGGCTGCCTATTCAAAATAAACTTTCAGTATCCGAACCATCACCGGAACATCAAGGACAATATTCCAGGACTCAACTAGGATTCTAAACGCGCAATTAACTAAGCATAGAACTGAAGGACATCAGGAAGAACGGGTGGGTACAAATAAATTTTGAGCCTTTATCCTTTGTTTCTTAAACCGTGAACCAGGTCACGTTATAACCCTTAAAAGTCCTAGCTGAAGCATGAGTTAGTTCAAAAGCATACTATTACAAAGGTATCCTGACTCTTGTAGGACTTGTTACGAATCCTGAGTTGATATCACATTCTTGCAGATTTAGTTTTA